>CM033437.1:291481320-292681320 GCA_019425775.1 Rafetus swinhoei | reverse complement strand
CCCCATGTGGTACTGTATCAAATGCCTTACTAAAGTCGAGGTAGATTAGATCCACTGCATTTCCTTTATCTAAAAAATCTGTTACTTTCTCAAAAAAGGAGATCAGGTTGGTTTGGCACGATCTACCTTTTGTAAAACCATGTTGTAATTTGTCCCAATTGCCATTAGCCTCAATGTCTCTAACTACTTTCTCCTTCAAAATTTTTCCAAGATCTTGCATACTACAGATGTCAAACTAACAGGCCTATAGTTACCCGGGTCGCTTTTTCCCTTTCTTAAAAATAGGAACTATATTAGCAATTCTCCAGTCAAATGGTACAACCCCTGAGTTTAGAGATTTATTAAAAATTTTTGCTAATGGACTTGCAATTTCATGTGCCAGTTCCTTTAATATTCTTGGATGAAGATTATCTGGGCCCCGATTTACTCCCATTAAGCTGTTCAAGTTTGGCTTTTACCTCGGATATGGTAATATCTACCTCCATATCCTTAGTCCCATTTGTTATGTTACCATTATCCCTAAGCTCTTCATTAGCCTCATTAAAGACTGAAGCAAAGTATTTGTTTAGATATTGGGCCATTCCTAGATTATCCTTAACCTCCACTCCATCTTTAGTAATTAGCGGTCCTTCTTCTTCTTTTTTTGTTTTTTTTCCTATTTATATGGCTATAAAACCTTTTACTATTGGTTTTAATTCCCTTTGCAAGGTCCAACTCTACCTGACTTTTAGCCTCTCTCACTTTGTCCCTACATGCTCTAACCTCAATAAGGTAGCTTTCTGCATATAAGGAGTGGAAGATGGCAATAGCAACCTGAGCCAGAGTCAGCCTTGTTTTCCTTCTCCTATCCTTCTCTTGCCTCATCACACACCTCCCCTAACATGGCAGAATGTTGTGCTGCAGCTAGTGGCTGGTAAAGCTCATAGCCTAGATATGCCATCCCCCAGAACCTCCAGATTCCGACCCTCATCATCTTGACCCCTCGTGCATCTCCTGCTGCCCTCTGGCTCTGCCCCAGCTCTCAAGTCCCTTATTGGTTGCTTGCTATGGCTCTCATCAACAGTTCGACTGGTTCTGTTTCAGACCACTGGCTCTCATCCAAAGCCCAGTTCTTTATATATGTTTCCATTTTGGGAAAGCTCATAGAGCTTGATTTTTAGTGAAAACAAACAAAAAACATACCTCAAGCTGCAGGGGTGGGTATGGTATAAAAATCTAGGTAGGCAAGACCACAACAAAGGGAGTAGCATTTAAAAACTGTGCTGAATAGTGTCTTCAATTCAATCTGCAAGACTGTCCATTTTGAGTGACTACTTCATCATAATTTAAGTGTTCATGGTCTGAAAATATTGAACCTTTCACATTCTGAGTTAGTGCTGACATCTGCTGTTTACTATTGCTATGTACATCAGACAATGCAGGGAATAGGTGCAGCTTGCTTTTCTTTCACTACTTACGGAAATAGCATTGAGTTTAGTGTCCTATAAGGCAAGATTAGCTAAGAACTATCTTGTGCTAGATAGGTCTTAAGATGGTCAATAAAGATGTCCCAGAAACACTGCTCCTTTTGCCTACCACACATTAAGAAGTTAAATAAAACAAAGGAAGCCTCTCCAAAGAAATTCAGCCAAAACAGATATTTACATTTTTTAAAAGTAGTTTGTTTTAATGTTTTTAAATGAACATAGTTGCTTGCAAAAGGGGCAGTAATGACAGGCCAGGAAAGTGGAAGGCCTGTCCTCTGTGTACTGAGCACAACTTTTGGGGGCAGAGAACCTCTTTTTGTTTTGTGTTTTACAAGATGCTATTGCAATACAAATAAATAATAATTAATACTTCATGAGCAGCAGATGCCCAAGTTTCCTTATACATGCTATTTATATGACTGTGGCACCAAAGAACCCTGGTCAGGGTCTAGGTTCTGTGTACACATGCAACAAACTGCCCCAAGGTTTTGTACAATTTAAGTATAAGACAAGATCCAACACATAGATACAGACAGGCATGGGAGTACAGGGGAACAATGAGCCAGGTTAGCCAGCATGATAGAATGCAGAAACCACTGCCTCCCTCCAATGTGCCTGAAATCTGGCCCAGTAGGTATCACCTAGAGGGGATAATTCAGTCTTCAGGGCCAGTTAGCTTTCAGCCTCTGCTGAGATTACAAGCAAGTGTGTCAGTCAGTGTTGAACGTGATGCTGGTGGTGGGGCTTTTTGGTGTAGACCCACTAGGAAGTGGGCTGAGACCACACTAATTCATTTCACAGAGGTTACTCAGCTGTCATGTGGTAATGCCTTTTGGTCACTATGTGGCCTGGACTCATACTAGCAATTGATATGAGAAAGGCTCTTTGTTACTTTGGCAGTACTTTGAATTTTCCAGTCCTTGCCTCCACTCTAACCTCACAGCCAACATTTGTTTAGAAAAATATTTTGGTTGAGATATGCAAGAATTTTTCTTGAAAGATTTTGCCATCATTAGATGAGTCATAACAGTCTTAACATTAACATGGGAATTCTTAACATTTTTCTGTTGGGATGCAAGCTGGGATCAGTTTAGATTTCCAGTCCTACAGGCAAATGAAAATAATTCTTCATTTAAACTTAATGGGTAGCCTAGGTATATTGGTGAAATTGTAACATACCTTGTGCTGACAGGTCCTGAGCATTAATCAGGTAGAGCCTCTTTTGCACTCTGCTGAGATCTGCTCCCAGTATTACCAAAAGCGAGCATTCAGAACTGCAGCTGTGAACACACTTCCTGAATCACCACACACACATATACACCCACCCACCCATACATACAATGATATCTTTAAAATCTTGTTATTAAAAAAAAACCACTGGATTCCTTTTAGTTGTCATCTGGTGTTGTAGCTGTGAGTTCTCATTTTCAGCCTTACCTCCACAGTCATGAGGACTAAAAATGTACTTTTATTTAAATGAAAACTGATATTCACACCTAACCACATGACTTCAGAGGGCAGAAGCTTTTTTAAAAAGCACCAAATATCAAATGAATCTCAGTTAAATCTTGTGAGCTGGCAAGAGTGTCTCCTGTTTCTGTGGAAGTCAATGGTAAAATTATGGCACAGGGATCTGTACTAGCAGATCTGATGGCAAGAGCAGAGCATATCATTATATCAAGGTTTAAATCACTAAAGCAGGGGTTAAAAATTACTAATCTTAGAAAAAGCTTTTGATTTTTTAATTACTTTTCATTCCAAAAGTGGCATTCACATTGCAGTTCTGAATAGAGTGTAAATGTTAATGGCAATATAATGCAAAAGCCAATGAAATATCTGTTACGTGATATATTTAACTCTTTACAATTTTAATTACTTTCACAAATGCAGAAAATATCCACACCACAAACAACTTTGCTAGTCTCCTGCTAATTAATTACTACGAATGCCCCACTTGCAACGCAATTGGTTTCGGGGGAAGCTTCGCAAGTGGGGGGTATTGTAACTCGAATCCTCATTTACGATAGGTGCAGTGCGCCATCATAAATGTGGGCCGAGGACGTAAGTCGGGGGTGTTTGGCCCCTTCCGCACATACAAAAATGCTTGTAAGTGCAGGAGGTTAGAACTTGGGTGATCGTAAGTCGGGGGGCCTCCTGCACATGAAAAATTTAAAACTCACTGGAGATGACTGAAATTGTAAAGTAGAAATATGAAAATAAATTAGCAAACCCTAATAGTAATTTGTTTTGGAGAATACCAAGGCTGGACGTTGGAATTTTGGTTTCAGTGTGCTTTATTAATCTATATTCAGTAATAGAGCTATGAACTGTTCCTGTGAGTGATCATGACTAGTGATTGGCCCAGGGAGAGTAATAGTGGCTCTATAGTTTGGTGGTTAGGCCTCACCTCAACTGTGGGAGACCCAAGTTCAAATCCTTGCTTCAAAGGCTAGTTCATTAATTATACAGAGAAGAACAGCTTCAGCAGGAGAAACTGAGAGAGACTTACTCCAGAATATCCCAAATCTCTGTGGTTAGAGCACTCTCCTGCAATATGGGTGACCCAAGTCCTTTTCCACATCCCAAGGATAGGGAGTGAACCTTGGTCTTCCACATCCTAGTGAATACTCCTAGCCACTGAGCTAAAAGTTACAAGAAGGCTACCATTATCTGCTGCTCTGGTTTGATGAATGTAGCCCATCCCGAATGACTAAAAACATGTTTTGGATCAAACATGTTTTGTTTGACCTCAAATTGGTAGTTTTGATTTGTTGCAACTTTTTGCATTTGGAATGAAATGAATGGGACAAGCACCTTCCTGAGTCAGTGTAGCACTTTTTAATGTCTCTTTTCCCTTTCCCATACTACTTTGTCTGTGCATCACGCATGAACAGAGATAGTTTAGGGATTTGCCAGTGTACACTCTACAGATGTAGTCATGTGCATTCTTCAGTCTTTAGCTTGTGCACATGTATATGTACATACACATGTGAGAACATGATAAAAACTAGGCAATTAGTAAAATCAGGACTTGGGATTGTGCCATCCCAGCAGCCTCTGGCTACGTCTAGACTGCACGCCTTTTTCGACAGAGGCTTTTTCGACAGTATCTTTCGAAAAAGCCTCTGTCGAAAAAGAGCGTCTAGATTACATTATGCAGATCGAAAAATCGATCCACTTTTTCAAAAAAGAGCATCCAGACTGACGCTCTGTTGACAAAAGAAGGCACCTGGAAGTGCTTCTGGCAGGACATGGGGGCAGCCTTTATTTCCAGGTGCTGCTGCATGCCCTTTGCAGAGACGCGTGTACTTAAAGGGATCCCCCTGGACAGCCGTTGCTCTGCTCCTGCTTCTGGCTTGCCTACCTCCTAGAGGGAAAGCAAAGCTGCTGCAGTTCTTGCTCTGGTTGCCCTGCTTCCTCGGACACCACAGCAGTTTATTTGCAGGGTTTTTTTTTTCTGTGTTTCACCATGTTTTTGGCCATGGAGCCTGAGCTGCCCCTGTGCAGGCAATGGCCCCACGCTGCCATACTGCAGCTTCTGCTGCATCTGCATGACTCTGTCATGAAGCTCCTGCCCCATATGGACCCGGACCGCACCAAGGACACCCTCCTCTGGGATGCAGGAGCTCTGTCCTTGCCCCCAAACTTTTTTGGGGACAGGCAGATTTGGAGGCACAAGATGAGTTCAGACTGGTGGGACCAGCTTGTCATGCAGCTCTGGGATGACGAACACTGGCTCCGTAACTTCTGGATGCGGAAGGCCACATTCCTGGAGCTGTGTGCCTGGCTTGCCCCTGCTCTGGAACACCAGGACACCAACCTGTGGCCCGCCATCCCCCTGCAGAAGCGGGTCGCAATTGCCCTGTGGAAGCTGGCCACCCCCGACAGCTACTGCTCTGTGGGACACCAGTTTGGCATGGGGAGGTCTACTGTCGGGGCCATTTTGATGGAGGTAAGTCACTGTCGGGGGACAGGCCCTGCTGAGTGGGGAGGTTGAGAAAGGGGGACTGCCAGGCAAGGGCAAGAGGGAGAGGGGGATGGAGTGGCACTTGGAGGCCACTCCTCAGCCACCCCTGCACTGATGTGTGTGTGGGGGGGGGCGTCCTGACAAGGGAAGGGGTGGGTTGGGGGGGAGGATTCTCCTCCCAAGTGCTTAGGTAACCTGTCTAACTCCCTGGTTTCTGTCTGTCTATTTGTCTCATGCTGCAGGTGGTGAGGGCCATCAGTGCGGAGCTGCTGAAGAGGCTCGTCCATCTCGGGGACCTGGACAACATCATTGCTGGGTTTGACACCCTTGGATTCCCGAACTGCGGAGGAGCCCTCGATGGGACACACATAGCAATCCACGTACTGCCCCGTCGAGCAGCTCAGTTTATAAACAGGAAGGGCTACTATTCCATGATGCTGCAGGCCCTCGTCGACCACTGGGGACACTTTATGGACATTTGTGTCGAGTGGTCAGGGCAGGCACATGATGCTGCATATTCCGTAACTCCTACCTGTACCATAGGTTGCAGGCAGGAATGTTTTTCCCCCAGCGGCACCTTGAGCTTGGGGACGTGCAGATGCCGGTGTGCATAGTGGCCGATGTGGCCTACCCCCTGATGCCGTGGCTCATGAAGTCCTACACCGGCCACCTGGATGCGAGCAAGGAGCTTTTCAACACGCATCTTAGCCAGGCTCGTATCCAGGTGGAATGCACCTTCAGCCATGGGAAAGGGAGGTTCCGTTGCCTCCTCACATGCCTGGAGATGGGTGAACACAACATCCCAGAGGTGATGGCCGCATGTTGCACCCTCCATACCTTGGTGGAGAGGAAAGGGGAGGCCTTCCTGCCGGGGTTGGGGACAGGTGCTGATGGCGAGGAGAGGCAATTTCAGCAGCCCCGGATGGCTGCCATCCGCCAGGCTCACCAGACTGGTGTCCAAATCTGAGAGGCCCTGAGGGAGAAATTCTCAGAAGGAGCCCACTGACTCCCCCCAGGGCCTCCCCCATGGGGGGTTTGGCCTGGTTCACCCTACCTTTCCCTCCACAATCCTCACTCTCTTCCAGACATAGACCCGGTTTTCTTTGTAAACAGAATTTTTTTTTATTAGAAACACTAGCAGTACAGAACAGGTGTGAACTGTATATAAAACACCTTTCTCTTCTTACTGTTCAACTGTTTATAAACAAAGTAAATCTGTCAGTCAAAAATAAAGATTTTGTAACATAACTGAAATGTCCTTTAACTAGGGTGGTAGGGGACTGAAAACCTGGAAGGGGAGGGGGCTCAAGTAGGCCACTGCTTCCCTGATCGCAGGGTACTGCCACCTTCCTGCATCCTGGCATCGCCACGGCCTTGGGTTAGGGTGGAGTGACAGCCAGTCCAGGCCTGGGTGGGGGGAGGTGAGGGGGGCAGCTGTTGGGCCTGTGAGGGCTTGGGAGCAGGAGGGGCTGGGGAGGAAGGGGACTGGAGGAGCAGGAGGGGCTGGAGGAGTAGGAGGGGCTGGGGGAAGGGAGAGCTGGAGGGGCTGGGGGGCTGGAGGAGCAGGGGGAGCAGGGTCCTGGAGTGCAGGAAGAGTGGTGCCAGTGACAGGGGCAGGCAAGCCGAGGACCTCCCGCATTGTGGCACAGATGGAAGTGTGCTGCTGGACTAGCTCATCCAGCAGCCTGGTGCGCCACTTGGCCTCTGCCTCCGTCCTCTGCTGGAGGGTCCTGTTGAGGTCCTGCAGGTCCACTACGTGCTCCCTCAGCAGGTCCATGTAGACCTGCCAGTGCCTGCGGGTGCCACTGGTCTGGGATGGTGGTGTGGCGGGTGTGGTGCTCCCCTGTTGGGTAGAGGGTCCGGCTGTGGAGGAAAAGAGGAGGAGACAATCAATGTCTGTGTGCACCTGCTGTCCCCAAGGGCATGCCGTGGTTGGCAGGGGCTCTCCTTTGGACAGGAGACTCAGGGATGTTACATGTGACACCACGTGTGAGTTGGGCAGCGGCCCGAAAGCCTCACAGGGGCCCCACAGTGGCAATGGGACTAAATGGCCCCTCACACTGCCAACCCGCCTGTGTGTGGTGACCCCTCAAAGCACTCACCTGATGTTCCCTCCCCGCTGTCCACAGATGCCTGAGAGGCCTCTGGGGTCTGGAGGACCGGCTCCTGGGAGAGGGTCCCTGCTGCCTCCTCTTCCTCCTCCCCCTGGCGCAGCTCTCCCACCTCTCCTGTCTCGTCTTCCTCCCTCAGGGGTCGGTCCACGATGTAGTGGGATAACCCGGACTCCACCACATGCATTGGAGTCTGGGCTTTCCCACTGCCCAGGATCTGCTCCAACTCCTGGTAGTAAGGGCAGCTCTCTGGGGCTGCACTGGAGTGGGAGCTCTGGTCCCGGGCCTTGGCATATCCCTGCCGCAGCTCTTTGACCATGGCCCTTACTTGTGCCATGGTGCGGGGGTGATGTGCTTTGGTGGTCAGTCCCTAGGCCAGGTGCTCATAGATGTCCGCATTCCTGTGGTGTGTACATGCCTGCAGACCAATAGGCAGCTAAGGCAGATCATGGAGCACTTTTTATCACTTCCATGCTTCTTTTATGGCTGGTAAGGCTTTGTTTCCTTGTTTGAAACATTCACTGGTAAAGCCCATAGTGTTACAATCCATCTTGACTGTTGGGTGGTATCTCCCAGGAGTAGGCCAGAGGACAAACTGTGAATTGGTCATAGTTCTACTCTTCTCCCCAGGGGGTAAATCACTTCACTCTAGTTTACTTCCTGCTGTGCACTGAGCCAACCACACTAGCTGGGAAAGAAGGGAAGGAAGAGAGAAGGTTCACTCCCTTCTCTGCATGCTTCACATCCACTTGCTTGTAGAGGAGAGAATTGGATGAGTGGTCCCTGCTCTAAGCAGGCCCTTCACTCACTGAGCCATTGAGCAAGGGCTCTGACCATCAGGAAGTTGATTTTTTCTGGTATTTTTTTTTTTTTTTTTACTATTTTTACCATCAAGTTAACAAAGATTTGTATCTGGGAATTACAATAGCTCTCCATTCACTCATCTGCCTTCTCTGCAAAGCTAGGGGGAGAGATACACATCCTGTTGTGCTCTCCACTTCAATAATAAAGAACTGGCAGCTCTCCCAGTGCCCAAGAAGAGGTGGAATGCAGCTCTTGCTAGCAAAGGCTGGATAGACTGTAGTTTAGTAGTATACTGGACTAGGATTCAGAAGTAGGATCGCCAGGAGTCCGGTTTTCGCCCGGATAGTCCATTATTTCTGGCCCCTGTCTGGTAAAAAAACCCAGAAAATACTGGATATGTAAAATGTCCGGTATTTTCTGTTTCTCTCGGATGGAAGGCCGGTGGGGACATTCTTCCCCTGCTGTGTCTGGCGAGGGCAGGGGGAGCGAGGAGCATGGGGATATTTAAAGGTCTTTTTCTTTTGTTCAACAACTTTGGCTCCCCGTTTTTTTTTTTGCTCAACCAATTTTTTTTTTCCTGCCATGTTCAGGATTTTTTTGTGAAAGTATCTGGCAACCCTTTTCAGGAAATTTGAGGGCTAATTTAGGCTCTACCACTGGCCTGCTCTGTAATCTTGGGCAAGTCACTTTGCTCTGTTTCTCTTCCTACCTGTGGTCTTTCGTCTGTTTGGATTGTAGGCCAAGTCTGACTGTTGCTGTGTGTTTGAATCATGCCTAATGCAATGGATTCCTGACTTTATTTGACACCACTAACAAATGATGAAAGAGGGTAGCTTCCATAGAAATGTTATGTGGATGTCATCTCCAGTGACGCTGTGGAGCCAGGGATACAGAAATGGACTTTCATTGATTCCATTGTAATAAGACACCTGAGAACATGAACTGCAGGTCACTTTCTGTTTCACCTTTGCTCTGCTTTAGTGCTAGTAGTGGCTTTTAGAATCTAGTCTGAATACATCAAACAAAAGGCACAGAACCTGAGAACTACATAGAGTATTTTCTGCCTCTAGCTTACAGGTAGCACACTAACTGCATACAGTAGACAATGATTTACAGACACGCAATCTATATTTATATAAAACCTATTATGTAAGTTGCTTAGAATCGTGACATATTTAAAAGGGACTTTAAAATATTGTATCAATAAAAGAGACAGAATATGCTTAAGATGATACTGTAGTTTAGTAGTAATAATTTGGTGATAATATTGGATATAATATTCATGATGGCTGTTATTTGCTTTCATGCTATGCCACATTTATGGAATTTTCCATTGAGCTTTAAATATGCAGGTCACATATACAGTTAGATTTCCAGTAGTGATAGCATAGATAAAAGCACTGCAAACGTATGCCACAATTGTGCTTTGTTTAGAGAAAGCAGCAACTCATGCATTTTCAGAGCAATCATCTCAGATGTGTTATGCAATCTATTTTATACATGCCAATCCATTATCACATATAAAACATAGTTGGTTGTTTTTCAAAATGCAATGTTGCTATGAGGAATAAATGTAGTAAGATACCTTGTTTTAATTACAAGAAAAAAAATGTAGATTAGCTAATACAATCCCTTCTTTTAATCTGAGATAAGGAATCTGTAGAAGATCAAAGCTCATTTCAAAGGAGGTCTGAAGCACCAGCAATTGGAGCTATCCATAATATAGTTGTAAAAACTTGAAATGGATTTCTCAATGCTGAAAGAAGTTAAAAATTGCAATATATAACATCTATCATAGAAATAATGTATCATAAAGATAAACTTCTCCAGGAGGAAATACAAATTATTAGTAATAATGCTGATACAGCAACATTTTTAAAGACAGTTCTAATCAGAAGGAACAAGAAAATGCTAAGTTTATTTTAAAACTCCTTCAAGTAAAAATAGAGTAAACTATCCCATTAAATAATTAAGACATTAGGTCTTTGAGGAGAAATGTATGTTAAAATCAGAACCAGCACCTATTTAAATGCAGACAAAAGCTAAAAAATATTTGTCAGATAAACAACTATTTTAGCTTATTATAAAGAATAAGCAAGAAGAAATGTTCACCTGTAGTAATAGAAATTTTAAAATATACAAATTAAACTGTATGGGATTAGGTACTCATGAAAATTAGGTAGCCCAGTCAATCATACTGAGTTACCAAATTTGTGAGACTTTGTATCTTTGTCTGCTTAAAAACAAACTCCATCTTGCATAGCAGATATACTAATTGCTATTAAGATTTATTATTATAATTGCAAAATCTGTCAACAAACAAAAGGTTAGTAATCAGTCTGCTTGGTAAGGTGCCTGTATTTGTGAGGGGAGAAAATGTGTTAAATTCAGATTTCAAATTTAGAGGATAGGTGGTAAAAATATAATGACCTGTACTAATATTGCCGGAGCACTGCCAGCATGTGAACAGGATAGATGGGGATTTTTGAAAAGATGCTATAGATAATGCTCTGAGCCTTTGTGAGGAAGAGAAGGATGTTGCTTAGGGTCCCTTTTGCACATACACCCAATTAAATCTGTATTTAGATGGGATTCTTTCCCTCCGTGTATGTATTTGGTTGATATGACTTAACCCAGAGAAAATTTGCTAGAAAATATATTTATCAGAGTGACCATAGATTTCTTATGCAAAACATCCTCAGAGACAGGTGGCGTGTATATCTTTCTGTTTTTGACATCCACACTGTTGAAGTAATAGGAAGATTAGGAGGAGATATTTCTGTTGTGCGATATCTACTTCTTTTAATTTAAAGAAAAAGAGAGGCCAAAAAAACTGAACAGCAAAGGAGTTAGTGCACTTCATGCCCTGGTGAGAATATAATAAGATCCGTAAGGCAAGCATAGCAACTTACTCTGATCTCAGGACAAAGAGCTGACAGAGACAGGGAAAACTACAAAACATGTATTTTAATATAATCAATTATTTTTATGCCTGGAGCATGGTGATTCTGTTTCTTTTCTGTATGGTTTTCTGAAAAGCAATCCAATTCCAGGCACATCCCATTGTCCTGGCAAACCAAACCCTTACCTTACTTTGAATTATGATAAAAGGAAGCTGTATATCGAATTTGGTGGTCCCAGCTCTTACTGTTTAGGAGGAATTCTTGAACAGACAGACAGACAGACAGATAGGCAAACTCAAATATATAACAGATAATTATTCAAGATAAATGGAACTGAGGATTCTATATTCACATGATAATAAAAAAAGTTGTCTGAGTACCATGTTTGATACTAATGCTATAGTATAAAAAGGAATTCCTAGAAATCAGATAAATGCCAGTCATTTTCACATCTCTGCTCAATTTGTTGGCACATGGATTAGTTACCATATGTGGCTAAGGCAACTCTGGGATAAAAAGCATGTTGGGATAAAGAACCTTTATTTTATATATCTCTGTGTCATCCAGATGCTTTTTTCAGTTTTAATGTACTATGCAGTTCTGGGATTTATTGCAGCATTAATGCAGGGATCTAACAAATCATAATAACCAGTAATGCTTAAAATCTTGAGTATGTACGACCACCCATTTCTTTGGACATCTTTCCTCTGGTCTTTTGCTTCACTACATTAATTCATTATCTCTTTGGATAACTTTTGTAAAGGAGCACTTAGCACTTGAACTGGCAGAAAAGAAAGTTAAGGTAAAAATCTTGGCAGAGTGGCCATTTTTATAGTATCAGTCCTGCTAAACTTGTTGATAGATTTGAATTTATAAATGAACTCCAGTTCTGCTGTCTCCCTCTGTAATTGGGTAATAAAGTCCTTTTGTAGAAGAATGGCTAATTTTAAATCTATTACTGAATGTCCAGGGAAGTTAAAATGTTCCCTTGATGTCTGATTTGTGTCCATTTATTCTTTGGTGCAGAGGCTTTTCAGTTTGGCCAATGTGCATGGCAGAGGGGCATTGCTGGCACATAGTGGCATTTATCACATTAGTGGATGTGCAGGTGTATGGGCCCCTGATATTGTGGCTTATGTGGTTAGGTCCTGTGATGGTGTCACTTGTATAGATATGTGAAGAGAATTGGCAATAGAGTTTGTGGCAGGGATAGGTTCCTGTTTAAGGGTATGTCTACACTGCCACCATAGTTCAAACTAGGGTGGCTAATGTAGGCATTCGAACTTGCAGATGAAGCCCGGGATTTAAATATCTCAGGCTTCATTTGCATGTTCCCGGGCGGGTGCCATTTTTAAATGCCCATAGTTCGCACTACCTGCCTGCGGTTACATGCGGCACGGACTAGGTAGTTCAAATTAAAGCTCCTAATTCAAACTACCGTAAACCTCCTTGCAGGAGGAATAATGGTAGTTCGAATTAGGAGCTTTAATTCGAACTACCTAGTCCGTGCCGCATGTAGACGCGGTGCAAGTAGTTCGAACTACAGGCATTTAAAAATGGCGCTCGCCTGAACATGTAAATGAAGCCCGGGATATTTAAATCCCGGGCTTCATTTGCAAGTTCGAATGCCTACATTAGCCAGCCTAGTTTGAACTAGGGTGGCAGTGTAGACATACCCTAAGTGTTTCTGTGGTGTGGTATGTGGCTGCTGGTAAGTATTTGCTTCAGGTTAGGGGGTTGTCTGTAGGTAAGGACTGGCCTGTCTCCCAAGGTCTGTGAGAGTGAAGGATCGTTTTCCAGGATAGATTGTCAATGGTGTGCTGGAGGGGTTTAAGCTAGGAGTTGTAGGTGATCACCAGTGGTGTTCTGTTATTTTCTTTGTTGCATGTGTCTTCAGGTAGGTGACTTCTAGGTAATTGTCTAGCCCTGCCAATCTGTGGTCTCATTTCCTCAGGTTGGTATTTAAGTTTTAAGAATGCTTGGTAAAGATCTTGTAGATGTTTGTCTCTGTCTGTGAGATTGGAGCAGATATGGTTGTATTTTAGGGCTTGACTGTAGACAATGTATGGTGTGCTGTGTCCTGGATGGAAGCTTGAGGCATGTAGATAAGAAAAGTGCTCAGTAGGTTTTCGCTATAGGGTGGTGTTTATATGACCATTATTTCTTTGTACTGTAGTGTCCAGAAAGTGGATCTTTTGCATGAACTAATCCAAGCTGAGGTTGATGGTAGAGTGGAAATTTTTGAAATCCCTGTGGAATTCTTCAAAGGCCTCCTTCCTATGGGTCCATATGATGAAGATGTCATCAAGGTAGTGTAAGTAGAGGAGAGGTGCTAGGGGATGAGAGCTGAGGAAACATTGTTCAAGGTCAGCCATAAAAATGATGGCATATTGTGGGACCATGCGGGTGCCCATAGCTTATATAGAAAAGTAACATATTATACTTCGTCTTTTAAAGATATTTAGTACCTGGAAACAAATTAAGTTACCCATCGACCATCTGCAAGTGCTGTGCTAGTTCATGAATTGCAGTTTGCAATATCTAAGTTTCAGCATGTCACTTGGTAACATGCAGTGGGAAAACATAATTTGTACTGAAAGAAAGTGTTTTTTGAATTTGTAGATGTATTTGTCATGTCATGTACTCTGGGTCTCTTAAACAGAGAGCAACAGACTGAGGCTATGTCTAGACTACAGAGTTTTTTTGGAAAAAGTGGCCTTTTTTTGAAAAAACTTCACCTGTGTCTAGACTGCCGTTGCGTTCTTTTGAAATTAAATTGAAAGAACGCGGCTTTTTTTCGACAGCAGTAAGCCTCATTTTACAAGGAAGAACGCCTTTTTTTGAAAGAGCTCTTTCGAAAAAAGGCATTCTTGAATGCAAACAGGGATTTTTCGAAAGAGAGCGTCCAGATTGCCTGGGTGCTGTCTTTTGAAAAAGCAGATTGCTTTTTCGAAAGTCTTGTGGCTGTCCAGACGATCTCTTTTTAAAAAGCCTCTTTCGAAAGAGGCTTGTAGTCTAGACGTACCCTGATGGTGTTTCCAGGGTCCTATCCAGACCAGCAAAAGTGGGTAAGGAGTGGGATTGGTAGGTTTCCTCTTAACCCTTTCCACTCTCTCTATTGCAAGTTGAAAGCACCATTGCTGTAGGTAGTATAGTGGGACTCAGAGGAATATTTTCTCATCCTTTCTACTGCCACATAGAGGCTGAGAGCATATCCACAAACTTACAGATTCTCTGATTGAACTGGGGCTGATTGAGCCATCTTACTAGCTCACTGGATACAGAAGATTGGGTGGGGGCATACAGGTGGCCTTCTGTCCTAAGAAGGAGCAGCAGGGAGGACAAAGCAACTACACCAAGATGCCCAAAAGACGCTAAGGGTAAGATAGTGGAAGTGGGTTGCAGCAAGGAGTGTCTAGCAGAAGAGAAATCATCACTCCCTTGTCTGGGAACAAGGAAGGAGCAAAAGGGATCTTCACTACAGCACCAAAGTCAGTGCCTGCTTTGTTGTTTTGTTGTTTTGTTTCCCCAAAATTGTTCTGCTCTCACTGCTTTGACTTGGCTGAATTTGTTTTGCAGATCCTAAACACTTTAGAAACATACTGTCGGGGGGGCAGAGACTCTCAGACTCCATAGGAATGGTGGATCCTGTATTCGACCCTTTGGGGATTTTTCTTTTTATACAGAAAAGATATAATTGTGCAAGCCCACACTTTGCAGAGCTCTGTCCAAAGTGCCTCTTTCCCTCCCACTATGATTTTACAAAAGTTTCAGGTATCCTACTAAAATATGATATCTGACTTCTAGCAAAAGCCATACGTGCTTAAAAACAAACTTTCCTGCCATTAATTAGGTTTTTAATATTTTCTGTTATGTCTCTTTATGTAACTGCCTGCTCCAACTAGTACTTTCTTCTTTAATGCCTCCAAAATACATCTGGGCTTGGGACCCTGCAGTGCCAGGGGCAAGAAGCAGATATTGCTTTATCTTTTAATTTCCTTTGGAAAAGCTGTTGCTCCTGCTTTTGAAGCCCTCAGGTCCGTGAACAAAACTGAGCAGTGGGATAAAGAAAGACTGACTGTGCTACCCGTTTCACACAGTGATATTTTATTGGTTTACCCAGTGGGAAGTTTCTCTCTGCTTCTGTTGGTAACATATTGGCCTGCAGACCATGAAGAGTCTTATTTCATGTGGCAGTTGTGCAGTGTGGGAGCCACATGCAACAAGATGGGATCTGCTAATTGCTTTACTCCACTCTAGCATGTGGCTACCAGCAGTCAGGCACAGCACAGGCTATTTATATTTAGTAGGTGGACAGATGATCAATGTTAGATCGCTAATGAGTTTTGAAGACCATAAAAACTCCACCATGGACAGAAAAAAAAGTTTGATTGTTTAACAGAACAATCTGCAGCAATACAATCTCCCCTAGAGCAGCCTTGGTTTCAAAGGACACTGCCAGTTGCCAGTGTGACAGCTACTTTGATCTATACTGAAAACTTCTAATGGTGTAGGCACATTTGGGTCCTAAACTCATCCATGTTTCACTCTTATTTAAAATACTTTACAAACAAAATCAAAATTTGCTTTGTAAGATTATTGTGCATGAGACCACACCCATACACCTCATTGGGTTCTGTCATTCCAATATAAATTGTGTTATTATGGTTGAAAAAAGGAAGGGCAGGAATCAAATTTTAGCCTTAGTTATGCATCCACAAATCTTATTTACTCGAATGGGAGATGCACTCATGTAACTGAAAGCTAATTTGATTCTATACCAGTGGTGGGCAAACTGTGGCCCAAAGGCTGTATGTGACCCATAATTATGTGTGGCCCATGACACATTTTGTTTACCACTGCCCAGGCACAGGGTTGCCAGTTGTCAAAACTACCCTATCCCAGGTGACTATCTTGGTTACAACAATCTTGCAGCTCACTGAGATGGAGAGCCACTCATGCAGCCCATTCACTAGCCTAGGTTGCTCATCCCTATTGTATAGTTTTAAAAATAGTACATTATGTTTGTTCTTTTTCATTTAAAAATCAATTAGTATTAACAATATTTTCAAATTTCTCTATTTTCTGAGGCCTCATTGTTGCTCTAGTTTGTACTGGTTGCTTATGACCCAAAAGGGTGATTCTAGCAGCTGGGGATTAACAGGAAGTATGGATGCTCTGGCCACCCGCCTCCTTTTCTGTTTGGCCATAGCCACAAGTGACTGCCATTGGGGGTGGTAAAACAGTCATCATGGAAGCTTTACGCTTTCCCAGGATTCCCCCCTATGCAGATGAATCCTTAAATAGTAAACTGATTCTAGAGCTTCTTTGCTCTGCACTTCTCGAATGCGTACTGTGTTTTGGATCTGATGATGGAGATTATCTGATGAGAAGAGGTAATCTCGTAATATTTATTTCATATGAGGCAAAAATATCAACAGCATAGTTTGTGAGTGTTTGGTGCCAATAAATGCAAAACACAGACAGTAGCTTTCTAAATGATTGGTTTAAAATACATTGTTTTTGAATGGGCCTCTGCCTTATAAAACAAACACAAATGTCATGACTGTGGATATCATGGTGTGGAGAACTTTGATGGCCTCTGGAATTCACACAAAATGATGCTTTCTTAAGGCCCTACACCTGGAAAGTGAGGACATTCAGCACATCATAGGAACAGGCCCTAAACTAAATAAAGAAAGAACCAGTTTGAAAAACACTAAGGTGGGATGATGAATGCATTTCACATCATCAATCAACAACTTTAGATGTACGTTAACGTGGAGCCTTAAGTAGTCTGACAATCCTTGTGTATTGTGGCTCCAGGTCCATAAGTATTCAGGCCCAGATCCTCATGGGTATTAGGAGCCTCTTTCTTCCACTGCTTTCAATGGCAACTAAATCCATATGAATATCTGTGTCTCAGATACTGTGGAAATATTACTCTGCTGCAATGCCAGCTGCAATGTGCACTTCAGGTAGCACCTCTCAAAACTAGAACTCTGCTGCCAGACCATGGATGTTCCTGGACCAGAGAGCCCTGGGGCTGAGAGCCCAGTGGCAGGAGAACTGGTGGCTGGGAGCTCTTTCTGGAGCCCAGGGTCAGGACCGGTGTCAACGAGGTCAGTGTCTGGCAGCCCAGCCAGGGCCCTACCTGGCATCCGCTGGGCTGGGGCCTGCATCTGGCAGCCCAGCCAGGGCCATAGCCTACACCAGCAGGTCTGGCATCTAATGGCCCAGCCAGGGCTGGCAGCCCAGCCAGGCTGGAGGCAGGGGGGCTGGACAGGACAGAAGCAGAGCTGGTGGTGGGCTGGGGGGGCCAATGGCAGGGGACCTCCCCTGGTCCAGAAAATTCCTTCACCCAAGGGTGCCAACTTGTATTGACATGCAGCATGAGGCAGTTTTGGAAATATTTTCATAAAGTTGAATGACTGTATAGTCAGCTAATGCTGCTGCATAGCTTAGGGCAGCTCTGGCACCAAAATTTAAATCTAAAGTGCCTCACAGTACAAGCAGCCTTGAGCAAATTATGAGATGATGCAGTCATTATTTTTTTAGTCCCTATAGAATAATAATGTCATAAAACATGTCTATTGAGAATTAGGGACTCACCAGCCATATCCCAGTCTGTAATGTCTCTTCCTAATGTTAAAAAGTGCAGGATGATATGGTAATATGGAGCCCCGTATTTTTTAGTCCTTTGGTTTTGAAAAGTATTACTGGGATTCTTGGCAATCCTACTCGGGACTGGCAGTAGAGAGCAGATACTGTATGTCAACTTTTTTTAAAGCCTACAGTAAACTCTTCCATATGACAGGGCTTAGAAAATGTGAGCACTAGGAGGGAGCCCTGGGGAGCTCAACTCTCTGGTTTGTAAGCTAACAGGCCAAGTTTATTCTATTGTGTCAGCAACTGTTTCATTGGTGGGGAAAAGACAACAGTAAAATCGTTCCGACCTTTAGCACACTGGTCAAATTAATAAATGTGGCCCCCTGATAATACTGCAGCTCACCAAAGGTCACTAAAACATTTTGGGGAAACAATTCACTAGTCTGTGGTACACTAGCTGATGTCCACCAACTCAGCAGAATTTATAATTAGCCCAGTAATTTGCTCTAGGAATATTAAGGCACAACATTCAAACAATAATTTTTTCATTAATATGAAAGAGAGAGAGAGAGAGAGAGAGAGAGGGGTCATCTATTCCAACCCTTTGCTCAAAGCAGGACCAACCTCAACTAAATCATCCCAGCCAGAGCTTTGTCAAGCTGGGCCTTAAAATCTTCTAAGGATGTAGATTCCACCACTTCCCTACGCAGCCCATTCCAGTGCTTCACTACTCTCGTAGGTCATGGCTACACTAGAAAACTATTTTGAAATAACTAAATTCTACTTAATAATTCCCAATTTTACAAAATTGAAATAGCATGTCCCCATTATGGAGAAGCCTTGAAATTAGTCCAAGCCAGGCTCCATTAATGTGGACATGCTACCTCCATTTAAAGCCTCCAGAAGCACTGGGGAGTGATTAATTCGACTTACTCTGGAGAGTAGTCAGGCCCTATTGGGGGAAGGAGGGCCATTTGGCCCAGGCCTAGGAGATAAAGGGGTCTGAAATTTTGACATTTTCCTACCAAGTCATTACCATTTATTATATACCTTGACTTTATAACAGACAACAAAAGAAGTTATATAAACCTGCAAAAAATTGATTTTTAAATCATTGTGGGACCTTGGGCCTTCGCCAATTTTTTGGTCACATCCGAGTTTTCATCTGCGTGATTGGAGACTGGAGTACCTTCTGTGGTTAGTGATTCTACATTATGAAACGCTGTTTACAGTCTTTCAAAACCTCTAAACTATGCAAAGTCATAATTAATTCTGTTACTCTAAAGTGATTTTGCTTGGTCTGAGGGCGAGTTTAACCTTTAAATTAGATGTTTATCTCATAGGAGATTTTCATATTCCTGTTTTTTCTTATATGTCTTTGTATAAAATAACCATATCAGGCTCAGTTGTAAGCTACCTCTTTGTCTAGTTTTAGATTCACCTTTAAAAGCTTTTTTTTGTGATAATAAACTTTTAATTCTAGTTGTTTAATAAACTTTATATCTAATCAAGCAATCTCCCCGTGTTCATATTCATAACAACACACCAGTTATTAGAGGAATTTAATATTAGGATCATCAGGGCTCGACAAATCATTGAATCTACTCGTCCGTGGTGAGTAGATTTTAGCCGGTCGCCCTGTTCATCGGCAGCACGCGCATGCACAATGCAGGTCTTGCGCATGTGCAGTGCGGGGCTGGCGAGCAGATTTTGCCACCGTTTGTCAAGCCCTGAGGATCATGTTAGCAGACAAAGGTTCAAGATGTTGAAATAAGGTTATAAGGGCCATCGTAAATAACACCCCCAAACCATTATTATATAATATTAATTGGACCTATATACAATTAAAATTTGTATAAACAGTAGCCTTTAGGAAATTAATGTATTATGCGTTACTGTGTTTTAAAAGAACCCCTTTATAAAAATGCAGTGAAGATTTGAGAGTGGTGCAAGTAAGAGACAGTGAAAGCAACAAAGTGAAACAGCAGTTAAGAGTTTAAAGGCAATAACATCATTTCTTGTAGAAAAGATGCCTTAGCCATTAAACGGTGACCATACTGACAGTGACACTTCTAGTTCTGATGATGAAAACTTTGTACTCACAAATGACATTTTAGTGCCACTGCCTCAAAATTAGTAGGTCATTAATCAAGACACAGAAATGCCAACAGTAATGATAGATGAAGAGACTGTGCAGGCAGAAAATGAGGACCTCGGAGATTCTGCACAGCAAGAGCAAGAACCTACAACTAGCACAGGACACAGTGTAACAACAATGGCATAACAGCCTGATATTGGACTTCTTGATAAGAACAATGTTGCTCAAATGCAGTTGTTTCTCAAAGTTAGTTGTTTTCAGATTCCAAGCAGTATACTGAAAGATTCTGAAAATCATGCTTTTCCCACTTCTCTGCTGATAAAAACTCTTCCAATTAGAAAGGTTTACACAAGAGACTGGCTCTGCTGGAGCATGGAAAAACAGGCTCTGTACTGTGTACCCTGTTTCATTTTTAACAGTAATACTTCAAATGCATCAGTATTGTCTGATCCATCCAGTTGGAGCATCAGTAGAGGTTGGAGGAAATTGAAAGACTGAATACCTGCACATGAAACTTCAGTATCACATAAAGGTAACTATGTTACATGGAAATCAGCTAGTATAGTAGCACTAGCAGACAGTTCTATTGAAAACTTACTCCTGAGTAAACACAGAAACTCATCACTGGAAAAAACTCCTTGAACACATACTAAATGTCATTTTTTTTCTTTCTGAATGGGGACTGGCTTTGTTTGGTTCCAGTCAACGTGTCAGTGACCCTAGAAACAGATACTTTCTTGGTATACTTGAAGTTCTTAGCAAGTATGACCTACTTTTATCAGGGCATGTTAAGCATGTTCGTGAATCACAACAGAGCTGAAAATGCATTCAAGTCCATTATCTGTCTACTAAAATACAAAACGAGTTTATTGAGCTGTGTGGGACATTTGTGCCAGCAACAATTCTTGAAGAGATACAACATGCGAAGTACTTTTCAATTATTATTGATGTGACTCCAGTCTGTTCTCATAAAGAACAGATGACCTTGGTTGTTCTATATGTTAAAATTGCAGGAGGTTCAAAAGTTTCAATTGAAGAACAATTCATTTTGTTTGATAATTTCACGAAAAAAATGGAAAAGAAATCGCTGCTCATGTATTAGAAATTCTGGAAGGCTTTAAATTATATTTTCAAGTCTGCATTGGCCATGTCTATGACAATGGATCCAATATGGCTGGAAAGTACAATGGAGCATAAGCAGTCCTTCTTGGGCAAAATCCAAACTGTATTTTCTCCAGTTGTGGTAGCCACACACTAAATCTTGTTGGCTTTGATTGCACTGAATCATGCAAGGAAGCAATCACATACTTTGGAACAATCCAACAATTGTACAACCTCTCTAGCTGCCGTGTTCTCTTGCAGTGGTGAGGAGACTTCGTGCACTCCCATGCCCCCAGGCCTTGATTGGCCTGGGGATAGGGGAATCGGCAGGGCAGCCATGGGCAGGATCCACTGGCTTGGTGGGCTGGATCTGGCCTGTAGAAGGCCCTTTGCCCACCACTGCCTTAGAGACTAACAAACTAACGTTAGTCTATAAGGTGCTGCAAGGCCATTTGTTGTTTTTTAAGCTTATTCAATTACAGACTAACATGGCTACCCCTCTGAAAGTTTTGAACAAGCAGAAGATCAGATTAGGCTTTCAGGGTCCTTTGTGGCCTTAAAATCTGTTTATCATATGTTTAGTCCTCAGGGACCAGACATTTTCTCAAGATACTGATCCGCTGTAAAATTCACTATTGTCAACAAAAATGGACTCACACTAATGTTTTAAAATAGATTAACATGCTGCTTTTGGTTTGAATTTGCTTCATCTCCTTCTGTTGATTTATCTACTCTACATGCCATAAAGCACTGAAATATTTCTGAGGAAGAGCACTATGTGTGTGGCTTTTTATTCTCTGTATTTGGCCATGAGGCTTTGCTTGGCAGGAAGAATTAGCTACTATTCTGTTCTAGTAACTTACCAGCTGGTGGTGGCTTGGATAAATGGAACCTGAACAGCTGTTGTTGTTGATTTTTTTTGCAATTTAGGAATCTCAGAAAACCCAGTTTATTCTAATGTCATTTACACCGGCAGAGAATTAGGTACAGCATCTGTGAACATATCTAATTGTTCATGTCCAAAATCCCTTCGTTACTGGAGTAATTAGCTCCCCAGAAACCTAGAAAAAAATCCTGAGTGAATGAAGATCTAAATGAGACATAAATTTGGTACCTGAGTGACGATTAACTGTGAGTAAATACTGACCTTAGATACATATATTTGTAGAACAGATCATTTAATTTGTATAGGCCTTCAGAATTTTCTGGCCTCCACAGACCTCCAACAAAATGTTTAAAGTACATACTCTTCTGTATTTGGTAGCGTTTATCTTTTTTCTCTGTTACAGCAGATGTACCTTATCTCTCCACCCTTTTTGCTTTACTCTGTCAAGTATTTTGTCATAAGATAAGCATACTGTGACAACGCTAGTGCCTGGCATAACTCCTGAAGGCCTTGCACCTTTTGCCATATACTGGCTTTTTATTTTATAACTGTCCTCAAATCACCCTCTACTTTCCTCAATCTCAGAAAATAAGAAATTCCTGGAAAGGAAGTTTTTGAAAACATTTAACACTTCCTTGCACCTCAAGGAAACATTCCATTGACAGACTGTGGTATGCATTTGTCTGTGTCTATGAGACATTCTTCCACCTCCTTTTCCCCCCTCCATGTTTATTTATTACAATTAATAACCTTTCCACAAAAACAGAATCTGCTTTTTTTTAATCATTAGGATTTCCCTGTGCTAAAGGAATTCTCAACTGGCTATACTGATGCAGAGATATGAAAGCAACACCTGTCGATATACCTGAACTAGTTTTGATCTAACTGGCTTGAAGAAGTATAACAATTAAGCCATGTAGGGTTGCCAGGTATCCAGTTTTCAAGCAGGAAAACACGATCAAAAAGGCACCATGCAGACAAATAAAGTAAGTTACTAAGTTAAAATGGAAAGAAAATGAATAGCCAATGCTAATTCACTAAAAAACTTATTGCAAACAGATTTTTACCCTAAAGAGCTGTTCTTGTTCCGGGCATAATCTTCAGGTCAGAGACTCTTTTACCCTGACCTGGGTCCCCAGCTCTTTGTATCCTTTCAGGGTTTTTCCAAGCTAGCTGAAGACGAAGGGCTGATAGCTTCTCCTTGCTTCAATAGTCCTTCCCCCTCAGTGGGAATCTTTTGTTCTACATCTCCCCTTCCATGAAAAATACCTGGGTCAAAATAGAATCCCAATACCAGGTGGTATGGTCACATATCTTCCTAGGACCACTTACAGGACAAACAAGGCTGTTTACAAGTTGTTAAGTTGATCACCAAATTGTTAAGGCTTCTGGGCACTAGTAATGACTCACATTAGCACATTTAAAACTGTAAACAGTCTCATAGTTCATATTTCTAACTTTACATACAAGTATGATACATGCACCAAAATAGGACATACAGATCCAGCAAATTGTAACATTAAAATTAACAAGTTATATGAGGAATTATGTCCAATGCATCTCCGAGTTATGCATATGTATATTCATAAGCCAATTATCATAAAGCATCGGGGGCTGAGGAAACCATCACAGTATATCTACATAAGTTACACAATTCTGGTTAGGCAATGTCAGCACTGCACTTTTGTTGGCATAACACTACTGCCACTCACTGGGGATGTTTTAATTATATCCACAGGAAAGCTCTCTACCTTCTGCATCGACTGGATTCACAAGAGATGTTACAGCAGTGCAGGTTTCTCACAGGGCTGGCCCACAACATTTTGGCACCTGAGGCGGGGAGCTCAAATGATGTCCCCATGCTCCCTCGCTTGGGCCAAAACTTTGAAAGGTCTCAATTGTCTGGGTCCTAATGGTGCCCCCCCACAGTCTGGCACCTGAGGCGGCTGCCTCAGTTCGCCTCATGGTAAGGCTAGCCCTGGTTTCTCACTACAGTTGTGTTGCTGTACGATCTCTAGTGTACACATGGCCTTTTTAGGCAGTTTTTACAAGGCATGTCATCAAAGCCAATGATCTAGTCAGTCTGTGGCATTTTGTGGCATCACAATTTATCATTATGGAGATGATTATAATATGACCAACAAAAAATTATGATTCCAATGAGGAATAAATTGCAGTAACAAACCCTCCAGGGAGGAGAAAACCCTGGTCTCATGCAAACATTTCAGCTTTATTGCTCAAGATAAGCAAATCCCCAGAAAATCTACAACAGACGAAAGAAGCATCTAAAAATATTCCACATTTTCCCTTAGGGGGCCTTTAAGAATAATTAAGTATTTGTTCAAGTAAGAATATAGAGAAAGTGGAATGTTCTCTGCTGAGGGCTGCACATTTTTTTTAAAACAAGACAGTTTTTCCTGACAAAATTAAAAATGCACACAAAAATAGTGTATATACTCGGAATAGAAAAGGGACTGCACAATAAAGTTCAACCTTTTTCAATGAAAGAAGACATTAAACACAAAAGGAGCCACTGCTGCAGCCATAACACAATGCAACAGTAAAAATCCAAGACAGAACTAACTAAATATGTAAGGTTAAATTGTGATATTGTAGACAGCATGGATTTGAACCAGCTGGGGCAGGATCAGAAAGAAGCGTGTCTCAGACTACAATTCCTTCTTTAAGATGTTTTTTCCAGTCCCAACCCCACTGATTTCTGTAAAATTACAGGAAACTATATTGAGAGCCAGTCCACATTGTGGGTTACCCCTGGCTGCTCTATCTTCTCTCTGCAGGGCTGGGCTGGATCTGGCTGCTGCTCTATCAGTCAGGGCACAAGGTCATGTCTTGTGTCTCAACAATACACATGCGTGCGCGCACACACACACACACACACACACACACACTTCCCTTTCCCCTTAACTATAACCCATTACTATGTATATACAAATATTTATTTTCCTTCTTAGGACTAAAGACTTACAAGCACCGTAACATATACATGTTGCTGACCAATAAGGTCCAACAAACCTGTAAAAGGAAACTGTATTGAAATTCAGGCCAGAGATTCAGTCTGGGTACCCCGACACAGAACTCACTACCTTCCACACCAGCTCCAAAACAGCTACCGAGCACAGTTAATAACTTCTTGCACTCACAGTAGTGTGCTGAAAAAGCAACTAGTCTGAAGTCACTCAAGCCACTATACTGCCCCTTCCATATGAACTCAAAGCAAGTAGAACCTGCATTCATGAGGCCCACTCACTAGCCTAGGTTTCCCATCACTGCCATAGAGTTAAGCATACTATGGAGCTCTTGCTTAATAAACACAGGCACTCTATTTGTTGTAACTCAGGTATTGACATAGAGAGGTGTTTTACAGACAGCACTGCAGACCTGGCCCACTGCTCAGATTGGTAACACTATACTATATGGCTATGTCTATGCTGCCCCTGTTTTGTGCAAAAAAAATACAAATGAGGCGAAGCGTGGAATATCACCGTGCCTCATTTGCATAATTAATGAGGCTCCATTTTTGTGCAAACCCCCCTATTGGCTCAAGACCCGTTCTTCCTGAAAAAAAAAAATGCTGAAGAACGGCTCTTGCGCAAGAGGGGGTTTTTGCTCAAAAAGGAGCCGTGTAGATGGCTCCTTTTTCCACAAAAGACTCTTGCGCAAAAACGGAGCCTAATTAATTATGCAAATGAGGCACGGTGATATTCCACGCTTCACCTCATTTGCATATTTTTTGTGCAAAACGGGGGCAGTGTAGACATAGCCTCAGTGTAAGCCCACCTTGGGCTGCTTTAGGGAAAATCTAGAATCTGCCACCAGAAATCAGAATAGGGGTGGTGGGATGGAGTGGGGTTATCTGAGCTGCTGAACAACAAGTCCACCTTTTCCAGGTTCATGGCTTCAAACAATGAATCCAAAATGGTGCACAAGCAGCAGGATTACCAACATTGGCCCAAACACCAAAGGAAAGCCTGCCCTGCATGCACTTCAGTCCCACCCACAAAGCAACTTCAGTATCTCAGACCACCCCCCCCAATTTTACTTGAAACTTTACTCAGAATGCTCCAATTTGGTAGGTGGAAATTTTCATGGGGGACAGTGAGGGAGGAGAGGGGGATCCCTTTTATTATAGGAATTTTATCTTGCTCCAGAACTGTGTTTCTTGACTGTTCAGAGTTTAGCGTTGCATATCTAAAACTCAAAGGTTCTTGAAGCCCCACCCTAAGAACATAAGAACAGCCATACTGGATCAGACCAAAGGTCCATCTAGACTAGTATCCTGTCTGCCGACAGTGGCCAATACCAGATGCCCCAGAGGGAGGGAACACAACAGGAAATAATCACATGAGCTCTCTCCTGTCACCCATTTCCAGACAAACAGAGGCTAGGGATACCATTCCTACCCATGCTGGTTAATAGCCATTGATGGACCTAACCTCTATGAATCTATCTAGCTCTTTTTTGAAACCTGTTACAGTCCTAGTCTTCACAACATCATCTGGCAAGAAGTTCCACAGGTTGACTGTGTGGTGCATGAAGAAAAACTTCCCTTTGTTTTAAACCTGCTTCATATTAATTTCATTTGGTGACCCCTAGTTCTTATATTGTGGGACTAAGTAAATAACTTTTCCTTATTCACTTTTTCCACACCAGTCATGATTTTATAGACCTCTGTCATAACCCCCTTAGTCTCCTCTTTTCTAAACTGAAAAGTCCAAGTCTTTTAAATCTCTCTTCACATGGGACCCATTCCAAATCCCTAATCATTTTTGTTGCCCTTTTCTGAACCTTTTCCAATGCCAAGATATCTTTTTTGAGATGAGGCGACCACATCTTTGGTGAGGGACCTTGTCAAAGTCTTTCTGGAAATCTAAATATACTATAGCCACTGGATTGCTCTTGTCCACATGTTTGTTTACCCCCTCGAAGAACTCTAGTAGATTAAAAAGCAATGAATAGTATAGCAGCACCTTAAACACTAACAAAACATGTAGATGGCATCACGAGCTTTTGTGAGCACAACCCAATTCTTCAGATGTACCCATGAAAGCTCATGATGCCATCTACATGTTTTATTAGTCTTTAAGTTGCTGCTAGACTATTCATTGTTTTTTAAGTTTTTCTAGTTACAGACTAACTCAGCTACCTGTCTGAAGCTCTCGTAAATTATTAAGGCATGATTTTCCTTTACAGAAACAATGTTTACTTTCCCTCAACAAATTATATTCACTATGTGTGTGACAATTTTATTCTTTACTATAGTTCAATTAATTTGCCCAGTATTGACGATAGACTTACCAGTCTCTAATTACCAGGATAACCTCTAGAGCTCTTTTAAAATATTGGCACCACGTTAGCTATCTTCCAGTCACTAGGTACAGGAGCTGATTTAAAGGACAGGTTACAATCCACAATAGTTCCACAATTTCACTTTTGAGTTCTTTCAGAACTCTTGGGTGAATGCCATCTGCTCCCAGTGACTTGTTACTGTTAAGTTTATCAGTTTGTTCCAAAACCTCCTCTAATGACACCTCAATCTAGGACAATTCCTCAGATTTGTCACCATAGCACTCTGTACCTCAAAGGAGCATGTGGACCCCTCCCTATTCATCACTGTGATTTGATTATGATATGCTTCGTATAATGTATGCTTTGTGAGACACGTTAAAAGTCTTGTTCTATTGAACATTAATATCCTGTTGGATTGCATGTTCTGTCATTGAATGTGAAGCTATGACATATCTCTATGTATGTTACTAAAACACATTGTGAGTTTGGGAGGTGTCCTCAGCTGGCCTTTCAGTAGGAAAAAAGGAGCAACCATCACTGGCCACATAGGTAATGATTGTCTATCAAGAACAATCCACTCTCTCAGAGGCTCCTTAGAGAGGGCAAGTATACCATAGGGACCGCCTGACCAATAGGAACTGCCTGACCATCACGTCACAGCAAAGATCTTTGTAGCAGCTAAAGAAAGTATAAAAAGAGATAAAATCCACTTAAAAATCTATCTTTCTGAAGTGAATAAAATACGTTTTATATTTTACATTAAACAATGTGGTTTGGGTTGAAATGTTTGGGGAATCTAACTTCAAGTTAACAAGGACTGTTGCACATCCACTGCCCTTTTGTTGGAGTGACAGACTGTTTAATGAGCCTGCATTGTCCAAGGGAGCCTTGAGCAGTGTAAGATGGTATATTTCTGGGGTGCAAGGCAGGGGTGATTGGCTGGTGCCTTTCTCTCTATGATTCAGGATTGGCTCAAGGAACATTCATGCAATTTAGCATTCATGCAAGGAAGCTGGGCTCCTCATGCTGATGGCTGAGTGAGTATAGCGCCTGAAGGGGTTTGCTGCTTGCTAGAGGCATAACATTGTGTGAGATGGTCCAGGCTGGAGCATTACAGGGGCAGAGCAGTCTCACAGTTCCAAGGTGTATCCTGGGGATCCATCACACCAACCTTTTGTTTTGAATTAGGATAGTTATTCATTCTCATTCTGATGCTGGTGGAAAGAGGGCCTGAGGTGGAAAGAGAAATATTATCTTTTAAATATGGGAGTAGTTTAGTAATAATTTTTACAAGAAGCGCACTGGGTTTATCAGGAGATCTAATGTACAAATAAAACTGAAAAAGGCACAACAATGTATTTAGTATGTTTTACAGACCCATCCAGTTTTTTGCCATTCTGATACTTTATTCTAATATAACACAATGTAAGCTTTCCATTGATCACTTAGCTGCTTTCAGGTGGCTCACTTATCACTTTGATGCATCTACTTAATCATACAGTTGAGGAATAAAATGTGAATGCAAGTTTCTATTTATACTTGATGTTCTGTATTTTAAATTGCCACCATCCTCTTCTAATATATTATTTAAGAAAACCTTGGTAGATTAAACAATATTGTGCCAGCACTTTTATTTATGAAAAGGGCATTTGGATGTCTTTTGCAACCCTTCCCAAATTGTTTAATTTAAACGACTCTTTAAATTTCAGGGACAGCCTGTTATATAAATAGACTGACAAATGTCAGACGTATTAGGTTAGGAGATAACAGTTAATGATTAAAGATGATGATATGAAAGTGTGCTGTGCTTTTGTGGCTTTTGGCGCTAAGAAATTATTGCAAAGACAAAGAGGAGACGCGCGTCACATAGGGTACATTTACCCTGCTACAAAAGGCCCACGACATAGCTGCTGCAGGTCCAGATCAACTGACTTGGGCTCACAGGCTGCCAGACAAAAACTGTACTGTAGCCATTCAGGTTAGCACTGCTGGACTCTGAGACGATGCAAGGGGAGGGGCGGAGGTGCAGGAGGTCTTAGAACCCAGACTTCATCCCAAGCCGAGACATCTACACTGCAATTTTAAGCCCCACAGCCAAAGCCCTGCAAGCTCAAGTCAATTGAAATAGGCCCTGAGACTCAGTGCTGAGGGTCATTTTATTGTAGTGCAGACAACCTTTAAAACAAAAAGCCATGATGAGCCAAGTAAAATATACAGCTGAGTACCCAGATCAAGCTTTGTACTGGAGGCAGTCTGTATCTGGCTGCACTGTAAAAGTGTACGTATGCCATGACAGTGGAGGGAGGTATAAAGAAGTAAGGAGACTCCCTACCATTGTGAGCCTTCCCCGAATGTCAGCCTTTGAGGTCAGATGAATGCTGGGCCTGATACCAAGTTGCAACTTATTGGAAAGGAGGCAGGAGGATAATGGCGATTAGGTGGAGCCATGGTTCAGACTCTCACCACCTGCCAGCAAGTAGTTAGGCCAGGCTGGATGGGAAGGAGCAGGATGGTCCATTTATCTGGAAACAGACCTTGCCAGCTGGTCGTTTTTAGACAAGTCAAGATTATCAAACTTGACCAACTGAATCTGTTTAAACTGCACCCTAATGACTCTGCTGTCAGGTTCTGCTTTGATCTGTGTAATCAACCTCACTTTCCTGGTCAGCTATGACTTGATAGTGCTTTTCTGCATCAGATTGAGATGTTAGGCTGCGATTGGTGGAAAACTTGGATTAAATGTCAATACCTTGTGCTACTGATTTGGACTCAGAAAGGACTGCATCACAAATCTTTTGAATATCTTTAAAAAGTTGTTCAGTGTTACTCCTTTTAAGATATAATGTAGCATTGAGTGCTTCAATTACAAGGTTAGTTTCGTGGATCGTTTTTAGCAGCTTCATCCACATGTATGACATTAAAATGCATTCAAATTTAGATGTATACTTCTGAATTTACTTAAGCTCAGTGCAACTCTGTGCTGTGAGAGTAAGAGAGTCAAGCTCACTTAAAGCCTTTCTCACAGAGTCCAAATGCAGGGCAACTGATTTTACACCACTAGTTCGTGCTAACCATCTTGTTGACATGCCGGGAAGAGAAACAGGCAGATGCTGCTTCAGAATTTCCCACTTTCAAGGACTGCACCGATGAGGTTATACAATTACTGAATTGTTCCAAAGTATGTGATTGCTTCCTTGCATGATTCAGCGCAATCAAAGCCGACAAGATTTAGTGTGTGGTTGCCACAACTGGTGAAAATATAGTTTGGATATTGCTCAAGGACTGCTTGTACTCCATTGTACTTCCCAGCCATATTGAATCCATTGTCATACGCTTGGCCAATGCAAACTTGAAAATTTAATTTAAAGCTTTCCAGAATTTCTAATACATGAGCGGTGATTTCTTTTCCAGTTTTTTTTCATGAAATTATCAAATAAAATGAATTGTTCTTCAATTTAAACCTTTGAACTTCCTGCAATTTTAACTTATCGAACAACAAGGGTCCTCTGTTCTTTATGAGGACAGTCTGGAGTTGCATCAATAATAATTCAAAAGTACTTTGCATGTTGTATCTCTTCACGAATTGTTGCTGGCACAAATGTCCAACGCAGCACAGTGAACTCGTTTTGTATTCTGGTAGACAGATAATGGGCTTGCATGCATTTTCCAATTTGTGTACCTTTTCCCGATAGATCAGTGTAGTCTAGACATAGCCTGGGAGGTTAAATTCTGTTTGTATCTCAGAACGTTTTTGCCCTCACTATTACTTTATTGTAACTGTAGATGGGTGAATCTCTCGAAGTCTGAGGGTTTGCGGATATTGTGAATTATTTTTCTCTATAATTTATCCTTATATGCTTTTTTACTCATGTTTCAATTCTATCCAATTGGGTAGCTCAAAAATCAATCAAATGGTTTTCTGTTAAAACCCAATAGGACTTAAAATGTCTCTTAGGTATAGTGCAGATATTTGAATCTGAGTTTCAATCCCACAATATTCAAATGGGTCAAGAATTAGGAAAAACTCATTCTTAATTATGGCCTCAATCCTGAAGTTTGATTTGTATGAAGTGACAAATGAGTTCAATTACAGTATTGGAGCCTTACTTATCAACATTGCTGGCTTCAAATGGTAGTTTCTTGACAAAGGAACATTCATAAATTAATTGCTATATTAATGCCATCTTTTAAAATAAAATTATCCCACATGTTGAGCTATGAGAAATGGGAGGTTTCTGCCAGGTTCTGGTTCAAATTTAAGTTTTCCTATCTGACAGACTTTGTGAAAAAACTAATATTTTGAACAAAAATATACATAAATAAAAGTTTATGTAGTAAAACCATTTTTTAAAAGTTATAGTATTTGGAGAGAAGTAGGAACACAGCAATAGAATATATAACAGTGTCCAATAGTTATTGTGTGTGAGATGACTGAATCAATAACATTTATTTTTAAAAGATGTTAGAATAATCACCAAGCCCTTGGACACCACAGAACAGCCTGGTTTATATTACTAGAATATTTGAAATATTTTCATGTATTTTTTAAAAAAGCCTTGTTTAACTTCTTTTTCCTTGTTTAACGTCTGATTATGTTATTTATTTTTCTATCGTAATCCAAGGCAATATAAAAACAGCTAGTTTTCCTTTAACATTATAGGGAAAAATATTTTTGGCAAGCTGGTAGAAGTGGCTATTGTGTTGTGTCTGGTCAATCTGCCATTCTTTCTTTGGCCCTAAACTCCCACTGTAGCCTGAAGGATTTACTTATTGTGTAAGGGATTTTATTTGTATTTTTGGAGTCATGTTTGATGTCCATGTTTGTTCTGGACTAATGTTGCCAAACCTGCTTTGGAAAGTATTTTTTTCTCTTGTATGACGTCTTGTTCCGAGCATTCTGCAAAACATTTATTCACTGTGCTCTAGTCACCAAATAAGACTATTACTTGATTAACTGGAAGAATCTTTTTATTACCAAGGTTTCCACGAATGCTCACCACTATCTATTCCTTCTCTTTCATGAGCAAGACAAGTACTACAGTTGCTCAGTGCCCTGCACTCTTACTTAGGGTTGTCACATATTTACCACACTATGGCAATGTCTAGACTACAGGGTTTTTTTCCAAAAAAGTTACCTTTTTTTGAAAAAACTTCACCTGTGTCTAGACTGCCGGCACGTTCTTTCAAAATTAAATCAAAATAATGCGGCAGTTTTTTCAACAGTGGTAAACCTCATTTTACAAGGAAGAACGCCTTTTTTCGAAAGAGCTCTTTTGAAAAAAGGTGTTCTTGACCACAAACACGGCTTTTTTGAAAGAGAGCATCCAGATTGGCTGGGTGCTCTCTTTCGAGAAAGCGGATTGCTTTTTCGAAAAAGCTGTGCCTGTCTAGATAGTCTCTTTCGAAAGAAGCATGTAGTTTAGACGTACCCTTAAGATATTTTATGTAACAAGATGAACCTATAAACCTCTCTTGCCCCTAGTAAATCTAGGTCTTATCTACACTAAATAAACTTATTAAATACTGTCATTAGCAAATGTAAAATAGTAGGTAGAACTCTTGAAAAGATGGAACTATTTGGCTCTCTTTTTCACTACAATTCCTCTTTCCCTATTCACCACTGCTGCTTCCACCATTCATTTCTCACCTCTCATTTCTCACAACACAAACAGTAGATGTCAAATCAAGGCCATTCCCAGCACTCTTGCTTTGGTTTTTCCACAGTTCCCAAATATGTACATCTCCCTTTGCTCCTCATTGTTGCCATATGGTGAAGGAAGAATAGGAATGGGAAGGGTCAAGGTAAAAAAATTCCAGGATTAGGTAAACCACAGAATTCACAGAAATGATGAATGCAAGGATGCTAGATGCCTCTACTTTCCTAATTTTTAGGAAGTTGTGCAACTTTTGTTGATACACTCAAAACTAGTGATGCTCATGCATCCTATTTCACAATGTGTTTCTGAAATATCATCATCAAGTTGTTTATAACTACCATTCTACTAGTACCCACAATGGGCGGCTATTTGTTTTTCAAACATATATATGGGTACAGTTCTTGTCCCCAAGAGCTTAAAACCTAACTTACCATAATCAGCCTGATAGAATGTGCAAACCATTTTTCTATCTTTGAAAGTTCCAAGGGCTATTTTGTTTTTAGATAATGGAAAATGCCAGCATTATATATGCGGAGGTTTTTGCATCTGAAATTGCCAGTTTATGTCATTGTGCACACTACATAATGTAGTGTACTCTGCATTGTTACAAATTCCATGCCTTTGAAACAAATCCATTGCTGTCTGAAACATCCATTTTGAAAGTACAGGATACTAAGATGAAGATCTCTGTCAATAGCCGATAACTTTACTGAGTTTCAACACTGACAGTATTCAAAAGGCAGATATGACAGTACAGATTAGCCAGATCAAATATCTGCACCTTGGAAATGATCACCAATCCTCATTGAATATGTAACGGGGTCTAGTGAATCATGTTAACTCGACACATTAATTTCTTCTTTAGGGCCACTTTAAGATATCCTTTTCCACACTGAGGAGTACTTTTGTCTTCAAATAGTCTCAATGAAATAACTAGGACTACTCTAGAAGTAAGGTATTGCTCAATGAGTAAGGGTGTCAGAAGTATACTATAGGAAAAAAGTTGTCAGATAAGTCTGTTTTTAGCATTAAGCCAATGATAGGTTTCCTTGATGATAAAAAGCGTGTATGTGTGTGGTGTATTTTAAAAGGATGAGGATCATTAAAAAAGGGAGGTTGGGAACTTCGTCTTCTCTCCTCACTGACTTTGGCAGTAATGGTTTGCACCATTAGATTTAGGTATATTTAAGCTGAAAATTTAGATCTCTGTGTAAACAAAACTATGTGAGTTAAAGTATTTGTTACCACAAATTATTGTGTTTGCTTTGGACATAAAATACTCCCTTGGAATCTTTGCAACCAAGGCAGGGGAGCCTAATGGGAAATGCATGTACAAATGTTGTAATAAAACATGACTCTCACAAGCTGGGAAAAGACAACTGAACTTTATTTGTTGTTCCCAGTCACCTGGCAGTCACAGGTAAATTATCCAGTGACTCTAATGGGTATTGTTATAAATGTGTTCTGCAAATCTAAGTCTTGAATCAGTGTGGTTATGTCTGTACCCTTTTATTTTTGTTATGTTGAATAAGAGTGAAAGATGTTTTGAGACATGGTGGGGAGGGTATAGAAAAAGCAAGTAGTTTAAAAATCAGTAGATAATACAAGTGGCTTACCACAGCAGTTTCATAGTTGGCCAACAAAGATAGATCACTGCTGGCTATAAGTAAGTAATGCAGTCAGTTATTTAACTATTTGATTCCATTCTATTGAAGTAAATGGCCAATGATGTGTTATGTACCTGTGTGATGTAGCTATTCAAGGTGTTAAGGTCTTCTGCATTTCAGATTCTAATGTCATGTTGCACTGTAACAAAGTATTGATTTGTTGGAAAACACCACGGATCAGTACAGATCTTAAAAAGAGTTTCTTTCATTCTCCTGCAGCTAGACCTCTTCTAAAATCTACAATCACTCAGTATTTTACTTGGTGAATGAATAAGCCCAGCTCAGCAGAACCCAAGACATTTATCACTGTCAGTGTGTGAATAATGCCATTGAATTAAGAACTTTATTGGAATGGGCCAAAGTGCTCAGCATCTTGAAAGGTAGAGCCTAAAGCCTGCAAATGATGTACAGTCATAAATGTTAAGGCCAGAAGGGACCAACAGGTCATCTATTCTCACTTCCTGAGTCTCACAGGTTACCTATACCACACAGTGCCCACACACTAAACCCAACAACTGAAATTAGAATAGTGCTACAGCCTATTGGAAACTAGACTATTATAGGCCACAGGCATAGAGTAGGAGCGACTGCAGTGCCCCATTGCCCAAGGCCACAGCAATGGCAAGGGAATGACTGTACCCAGGTAAGTGTGACAAGCAACCCGCATACACTTGCTGCAGAGAAAAGCAAAAATACACCAAGGCCACTGTCAATCTGACGTGGGGGGGATTCTTTCCCCACCCCACATATGGTGATCAATTAGACCCCGAGCATGAGAGCAAGAACCAACCATCTGATAGACAGAATGCTTGGTGCAACCTCAGAGCACATGCCCAGCTGTCCATTGTCCAATCCAACCATGGTCATGTATGATGCTTCAGAGGAAGGAGCCCAAACACACACACAGAATACATGGGCAGGGGAATCCCTTCCTGACCTATGCAGGTGGTGGGCTGAAGCTGTGAAGCATGAGCTTTTAGGAATATAAGACCTAAGAACTGATGAATAAAATTTTTGAAGGCCAGATCCTCAGATGGCGATAATCAGCCCATCTCCACTGAAATCACACAGTGATTCAGTATTTTACAAATAGAACAGGCACTGATAGCCATCTGCAGCAGTGCTCTCTGCCATGGCACTGGAACCCTAGTCCTCTTGGACCCGTGAAGAGGGGAGGCCCCAAGGTGTGGGGGAAGGGCTGCCCCTACACTTACCCCATAGAAACCCCTCCCCCACACCTAATAGTTCAGGTGGTTGGGGTGGGCTTCTGGAATGGAGCTGAAAGAGATCTCTGTATTCAGTTAAGTCTAAGAACTGGGCAATGCTGCCCAACCAGTTGGCCAGTGGGTACTAATGACTCCAATGGAAGAAGCTACCTATTGACCCTTGGCATGTGCCTCATTCCTTTGCTACTGGGATGGTCCCCCTTTCACCACCAGCCCCATTAATTTCCCCACCTGCTGATGAGGGTTGGTAGCATTTCTATAAATTGAGGCCCAACTTGTGAAGCCACAGGGCTAGATTCTGACACTTGTCTTCAAGTTAAATAACATCTTGCTACATGCCTAGTTCTACTGAAGTCAGTAGAATCATTCATGTAGTAAGTTGCTGTCCATTGGGCTTCAGAATCTATCCCAGGGCAAGCAATTAGATTGATTGCATTATGTGTTGTCGAAGTGGGAAACCCCTGCCATTCCCAGTACGTGAAAATACAGTGCAAAATTCCATGGTAGATTTCATTGAAACCCAGATTTTTTTTAAAACTTTGAAGATAACACTGTGATAATGCAGAATTCTCAGTGAGCAATATCTATGTAATTGCTGCATTCATAGCATGGTTTAATTGATGTGGCTGTGGTGTGGGTAGAAGAGGGAACTCCTGTTGATATTTCTGAATGCATTGAGACCGGTTTCTAGCACGGATAATAAAATGACTAAGCTACACATGGCAATGTTTTGCTTATGCAGTTGACATTTCTAGTTTCAGGGTATAAAGACAGGGAACAGGAATGTGATGTCATTGGAATAATTAAAAAAAGTTTTGTTGCAGTAATTGTTATTTAATTTTTATGCATAATTTATAAAGTACCACACAGTGATTCAGTATTTTACAAATAGAACAGGCACTGATGGCCATCGGAAAGAGTGCTCTCCACCATGGCACTGCAAGCCTAGTCCTCCTGGTCCCATGAAGAGGGGAGGCCCCAAGGTGTGGGAGAAGGGCCAGAGAGCTGGCCTGCCCACACTTACCCCATAGTAACCCCTGCCCCACACTTACTCCATTGAAGCCCCTTCCATTTTTCTCAGCTACTTGGAGTCTTTCCTCCTGCTCTGGTATTTGAGCCCTGCCCCTTGACACTGAGGGTATGTCCAGACTACATCCCTCTGCTGACAGAGGGATGTAAATTAGACATACCGACATTGCAAATGAAGCGGAGATTTAAATCTCCCGCACTTCATTTGAATAAAAATGGCCACTGCGTTTTGCCAAGTCAGCAGTTTGTCTGCAAAAAGCGGCTCTCAAAATGGGGATCGGGTGACAAAGAAAGCCTTTGTCAGCCAATCCCTTATGCCTCGTAAAACGAGGTTTACAGGATCTGCTGACAAAGGCTTTCTTTGTCGCCCGATCCCCGTCTTGACAGCCGCTTTTTGCCGACAAACTGCTGACTCGTCAAAATGCGGCAGCTATTTTTATTCATATGAAGCGCTGGAGATTTAAATCCCCGCTTCATTTGCAATGTCAGTATGTCTATTTACATCCCTCTGGTGACAGAGGGATGTAGTCTAGACATACCCTCAGTCTCCTGAGGTATCTGTTCTCCTGCACATTCTGGCTCAGGTTCCTTCACAGGAGTTGCTTCGTTCCCTTTGGATCCTCCCTTTGATTGAAATCTTTCCTTTCCATGAGGCCCAGGTAGGCCCAATGTCAGCAATTCTGAGCCCTGGGGACATGGCACAGGGGTGTGCTGGCTGCTTCCAGGAGTGGTGTGGGGAGAGTGGGGCTACCTTAGTTCTGCTGCGCATCTAGCAGTGGCAGTGGTAGTGGTAGTTGGGGCTCCCTGGTCCCTTTTCAATTGTCCAGGCCTGCTTTGGAGCAATTGCCTGCTTTGCCCCTGTCCCTGTCAGTGGGCCTGAGCCCAGCAGTCTATTAAATTATCACCTCAATTCCAGCCCCTTTGTCTGAGAAGGAACTAATTAAGTACAGCACATGCAACTAATTAAATTAGGTTTCCACCCTATCACGTGGCCATAGAGCCATAAGGAAAAGATGGTCCCTGCCATACAGTATACATTTTTACAGTTGCAACCTCTCCTTTTCACTGTCTTTGTGGAATCCTTTACCCAAGCTGAATATGGCAGGAGCTACAGAAGCTAATGAGAAGTCCTGTGGTACCTTGGGGGCATGTCTACACTACCAAGAAGATCGAAGCTGCCGCTGTCAGTCTTCCAGGGTTTGAATTAGCAAGTCTAGTGAAGACATGCTAATTCAAACTGAGAGGGGCACTCCAGTCGCTACCAGTAGTCCTGCTTCCATGAGGAGTAAGAAAAATCAAAGGGAGAGTATTCTCCCATTGACTTCCTGCAGTGTAAACAGTGCCAGCTACACAATTAACATAGCTGAAGTTGCATATCTTAATTTGACCTTATCCCATAGTGTAGACATGCCCTTAGAGACTAACAAAAATATATGTAGTATCATGAGCTTTTGTGGGTAAAACCAGCTAATGGTATAACACACAAAGTACAATATGCTCATTATATTTATCAATATACTTATTATATTTTTTAAATATAACTTAGTAAAGTAAATTGTTTTATTAGTACCTTCTACTACCCTCACCCATTTGATTCATCTCCTTGTTGTGCCTTGACATTGTCCTAGTTTACAAGATGATTAGGGCAGGAACTGTTGCACTTCATTTTGGTACAGCACCTGTCACCATGGGGATCCCTCCCCTGATTCGGGCTTCTGGGTGCTACTGCATTGCAAGTAAATAGGGATTTTTAAGAGCACAGAAAAATGTATAATTTTGTATTTAAAATAATTATATAATGACTAGTGATGGTGAACCCCAAAGGGGTGGATTTTATTTGGATAAGCACCCAAAACTCTGGTACATATTCATGGCCTGATTCTCTACTGGTGACATCAGCATTTTCTTCCACTTTGCCTGAGTGTAAAGGACTAAGCAAGGTAGAAGGCAGTAGAGAATCCTACCCTTACAGGTTATCTGAGTTTGTGGATTAGGAACTGGACTATGTGAGATCTTTTAGACTAAAGTTCACCAAACTCCTTCACACTTCAAAGTACAGGCGCAATTTAACTGTACAATAGAAAGACAACCCCAGTAAATGAAAATGGATTTTGTTTTAAGTAAGAGATAGCATTAGACTGTACACAATTTAATGTGCTTAGACTCAGAAGAATTAGCCTTGTGTAATGGATGAATAGTTTTTGAAAAGGCCTCATTTGGAAAGAAAAAGTTTTAACCTGATTCAAGGTTTCTTTTTGCCAGCACAGTGAATGGTGAATTGGGTAGGAAAATATAGATATATACAAAACAAACAATTGCTCCCAAAGAAGACACGACATAGAGAATTATTATAAAAAAGAACGTCTGCATGGACAAGTGACCTATGATTGTAGACCGGCCTTTAACACCATGAATCTGGCACCTACTTTTAAGAGGCCTCTGATACCATGAGCCTTAGGGACTGTCTACACTGCAATCACAGGGTGTGGCTGCATCTAATGTTGATATATCTAAACTAGCTTTACTCTAGCTAACTTGGGGATCAGCTTAGGGAAGCCATAGCATAATGTGCTTCTGCATGGGCCAGCTCTATGAGTAGTTTTCCAGGGTTCTGAGTGGGTTTGTATAGCTCACACCGAAACCCATGCTGCCATGGCATCACTGATTTGGCACTAAAGCTAGCTTAGAATAAAATTAGCTAAGGTATGTCTATGCAAGCTGCACATATACCCCATGCTTCTTGTACAGATATACCTACTATAGAAACCTTGCTGTCATTCTTCCCATTCCTCACATTACTCAAATAGTGCTTCTTTACTTTGATCTCACTTCATGCATGCACCTTCTCTATTAACATAGGTGAAGCACAATATTGCCCATCATGCCTTGCAGTTTATCAATGGTGATTGTATGATACTGAAAACAGGCTTCACTGCAGTGTGAACAGCAGTGGGATAATGCTTGGTGTCCTTTAGCCATAACCTGGTCTCTTGCAAAACAAGGAAAATGATTTCATTAATATTTTCTAAGTTGTTTTCATTGTGCTGGCTTCCATTTTCAGCAATTTTTTTCCTGCAGTGTTTTAAGTGATTTAAAAAAAAATCAAAATAATATTTTGTATTGCTTCTTGAGAACTAAGGCTGGTCACATCTTTTCCTGCAGAAAATTTCAACAGAAATGAAGAAAAAAATATTTGTATCAATAATGTAGGTGGAAAGTTTTAACTATTTAAAAAACAAAAGTGAGTCAGAAACTCTCTATGGATATTGTCATTGCACAGAAAACCCAATTTTCTGTTAAATACAGTTTTGACAGAAAGTATACAATCAGCCTTACTTTTTTTCCAGCAAACAATCACTAGAGAGCATATTTTTGATTTAAAAATGTTCTGGGAAACCTTTTTTGCAAAAAGTGTTTTGTTTAAAACAGACATTTTTAGATGAATATTTTTCATGTGAAAAATGTTGCACAGTTCTGTCTCTTAAGCCTGGTTTACACTAGACCAGGAAAGTCGGTTAAGGTGTTCAACTCCAGCTATGCAAAATGCCTAGTTGGAGTTGGCTTACCTTAAGCTGAGCCTTGGTGGTACCCATACTGCGGGAGGCCATTGGGAGCAAACACTCCTGCTGGTTTCCCTGTCTCCTCACAAAAGGAAGAATATTGAACACCAGGGGGCTGCCCTCAGTTTTTGATTTAGGGCTCTCATTTTTATTTAGACCCACTAAATTGAATGCTGGAAGCTTGACCTCCTGAGTGTCAATCTTCTGGTAAGTGTAGACATGAATAACAAAATCATGTCCCGAGTACAGCAGAACCAATTGATTCAGATAAAATAGAATCATTCCAACTCTTCATCTATCTCTGCTCTAATCAAACCTGAACTACCCCAGGTAACTCTACTATAGTGAGGGCTGAGTGGCAAAGGTAATAACATTTCTTGGCATGTTACTTTTTCTTATGTCTCTATTTCTTGCTCCACGCATCCTGCAAATTATCCTTCTCCATGCTTCCTCCTGACACGGGGAATTTGGAGCCAGAGATTAAGCTCCTCACTTGCCTGAGAAGTTGAAGAAACAGAAACCTGTAATACTTCTAGTTTACCAGTCTAATGGTCTATATTTAGATCCCATGTGTGTTGGTCTTCTTCGAGTATAGCAGAAGATGGCATCAGTATACAGCTGCTTTCTTGGGACAAAGTTCAAGAGTTGTAAAACTCTAAAAATATACTGGATCTTTTTTGGGGAAAAAAGAGGTGACTTTTCCTACCCATTCTTCAACATAAGAAGAAATCAAGGCCCGGATCTTGCAGCTAGTTGCATTTGGGCAGAGCTTCTGAGAACTGTAAGTACAGAACTCACTGGTGTTCACCAGGGCCTGGGATACATCTGCAAGGATCATATCACAAGACTGGAGCTTAAGGCCTTGGTTCCGCAATCTGAACCTTGTGGGTGGACCTTTGTACCAGTATAGAGTTTCAGTGAATTCAACAGTGGCCCCTCAAAAGAGAAAAAAAGAGAGAATACTTGGGAAACCATCACAGGTATTTGGGGTAAGTCAGTAATAAGTTGCCTCTAGAGATGTTTAGCAGTTCACTTGAAGAACTACTAGCAATCAGTGAGAAACCTTTCCACTGACAGCAAAAGAGTTTTAATAAGGCTTTCAAAGCAATCTGTCCCAACAATGCCAGTCAGCACTGTTAGATTTGCTGTCTGAAGTTGATCCAGCTTGGCAAGGGTTGATCCATTTTTAATAGAATAATTTTATTTTGCCTTCTGATTTATTGCATCTGATTGTGACTGGATTTTTCAGATTAACAAACCAGTGCACCAATGCTGTAGTTTAATTAAGGCTATAGAGTTTTAATACTCCCAGATGTGACTTGAGCAACTATAAACTATAGAAAAAGGTTCTGGTTCTTTCCAACTGGAAATAAAAAACATCAGTTTAGAATTTTATATTCTTCTTACTGTTGGGTCACCTTTATTTTGTGACCCCTGTGAAGGCTTTCTGAAGGAGAAACTGGCAAAACACGTCAGTTATTTTTCCGAGTTTAAAACAAAATATCAGACAAGGCTCATGATAAGAGATACTTAAGGGCATCTTGTCCTTTACATTTAAATCTTGATTAAATAATAATAAATTGGAACAAAGAGAAAGATGCCTGTGCATAGTTCAATCCTATTTTACTTTATTAATACCTCTAAATTTGATTCATCTACTAAATTGGTACTACTTTTATAAATGATGGGAAGAAATATAAGAGTGCTCCTTATATAAATCTGTAATGTTATGAGCTGGCCCCATCTGACCTGAAATAGGGAAAGTCAATTCAAATCCAAGTTGTTTATTGATGCCTTTCTGGCTGCCCTCTTCTGATCCAGTGCATGATATTATGTCTTAAATCCCATGTAGCGCAAGACTTGCATTATCCCATGGGATAACTTTTTCAAGATAAGAAGAGAGACAAGGTTGGTGAGGTAATATCTTTTACTGCTCCAGCTTCTCTTGGTAAGAGAGACACATTTTCGAGCTTATGCAGAGCTCCAAAATCTTGGGACCAACATAGCTACAACTCTGCATACACAAAATGAGAAAAGAAGAGAAATACAGGTTAACACCCTGGTGTCTGAAAACAGCCTGCCAGCTTGTTATAAAACATCCTCACTGCCATAGATAGATGGCCTAACTCAGTGGCTTTCAACCTGCAAACTATGTCGGATATTTCTAAAGGGTTCTACACCTCCATTCAAAAACGTTTAGGGGTCTGCAAATGAAAAAAAGTTGAAAAGCACTGCCCTAAATCCTCAAGTGCAGGTTGATGTGGCACTGCCTATCTTAAAAGAGTGAGTACCCCAAATTATTGTTTGCGGTAATGACAGGGGCATTGGAAAGTGGTTTAAAAAATTGCCACGTCAGGAGAGAAAATGAGACTGTAGGAAAAGTAATACTTGATTGTGGCAGGCAGACTCTGTGTGGCACCTCAATAAATCCATGTGTGATCCTACCCATTTCTGATATGCCTTCTAAAGATGCAACTCTGAGGGCTTGTCTCCACTTACTGGGAAATTGATCCTGTGGAGATCAATCTCCCCAGGATCAATTAAGCGGATCTAGTAAGAACTCTGCTTATGGTGCCCCTGTCAATTCCGGTACTCTACCAGGTGATGAGGAATAAAAGAAGTCTATGGGAGAGTTTCTCCCATTGACCTCCCACAGTGGAGACACCACAGAAACTTGACCTAAGGTACAGCAACTCTAGCTATGCTATTCACGTAGCTGGAGTTATGTGTCTTGGATCAACTTTCTCCCTTAGTGTAGACTGGAAAAAGTGTTCTAGGCCCAAATGCAAGTCTGTTTGAGTGATTATTCCTGGGACTGTTGTTCATCCAATTTGCCCTGCTGTCCCTAGAGAGGAACTGGCAGAGATAAGTCATTCCCTTACGGAACTGGTCCAAGCTTCTATCCAACCCAGCCATAACCCAGCTTGTCACCTTTTTTGTTGGATGTGGATGATTCTCCAGAATTCATTATGGCGGTGCTGTTTATTTCTATTATGATAGCACCTAGAATCTCAAGGAAGGATTGGGACCCTCTTGTGCTTGGCACCCGTCAGATAAATAACAAAGAAGACAGTTCCTGTCCCAGAGCTCACACAGTCTAGGTTTCAGACAGGAGACAACTAGTGGACAAAGCAGGCAGAATCCAGGAAGGTGAGAATATGAGATAACAAAGAGTGCCAGATTAAACCATTGTGAGATCCCCTGGCTTTTCTCCCAGTACCCCACCACTGCACCCTATGCCCATGCCCATGCGAGAAGCAGTGTTGGCAAAGGGCTTCCTCTTGTGCCAAAAAGGAAGCAGCAGCAGCATGGATTCCCCTTCTTCTCTGTATGGATAACACTACCACACCCAATTTTTACTCCAGAAGCAAGAATGTACTTTAGTAAGAGGGCTGGGTCCACTGTGTTCTCCTTTTCCTGCCACTCAGGGTGCATCTGCACAGCAACGTTATTTCAAAATAATATCGAAATAATGGATGGCTTATTCCGGATTCTGTAAACCTCATTCCATGAGGAATAACGCCTCTTCCAAAATAGCTATTTCGGAATAGCAGTAGCGTGGACGCTCCACTGCTATTTCGAAATAGCTCTTCCCCAGGGCCATTCAGAGTAATTACTCCCCAGTGCTTCCTGGGGCTCTAAATTGAGGTAGTGCGTCCACATTAGGGGAGCCTGCCTCAGACTAATTTCAAGGCTTCCCTGTAGTGTAGACACGCTATTTCAAAATAAGCTATTTTGGAGTATTTCTTTCGGAATAGCTTATTCCAAAATAAGTGCAGTGTAGACATAGCCTCAGAGTCCTCTACAAGGGTATGTTTAGAGATGGGCCAGAATGATAGTGTTGAAATTGATATCCCATAAAGATGAGTGGGGTAGTCTATTCCTCTTAAAGATTTTGTTTCAGGCTGTCTGCAGACTCAGGCATACTCCATAATATTGGATATACTTGTTCCAAGCCTCTCTCTGCACCCATGAAAATTACATTTTTTTAAAAGAGTGAAAAAGCTTATTTCCTTATGTACCTAGTGTAGATCTAGGCTTTGTTACCATGCTATATCTTACTACTTCATAGTAGTACTTGAGATGGTACCTGTTAAATTACAATATGCAATATTACTGTTATCCACAGTGAACTCAACCACATTAATATGATTTTAATGAGTAAATAAATTTGACCACCTTTCACGGATTTTTGTATATTTGTTCAGCTAATCTCATTTTTAATCTCTCATATTGTAGTTGTAATACTATGTTCTCTATGGACTTGAATAGCTATACAGAAGTCTCTTTCTTGGGAGATGTAAGGAAACATGTTGACAAAAAAATAAACACCCCCCCTATAAAACATAATGTTATACTGTGCTCTGAACAATGGATTGCATCAGCATTTGAGCCATCACTGTCTCACAATATTGCTTTTGTGAATAGTGGTTAAATTTTTATTCTTCATTCAGTATACAAAGGCAGATTGACTAAAAAGCCTGCTAAACGGTTTGGAATTATTCCAGTCTGTGAGGACATTGTTTGCAAATATCTAACTGGCATAGCACAGAGTAGTACTGAACTAAAGGAAAGCAGTAATAGAGTTTATGCAAAACCATGGAATTTTCCACTGATCAAGAAGAGTTCAAAATCCTGTAGGGACATATTGTGGTAGGAAACCCTGCTATGCTGAGTAACAGGTGAGGTTAATGTGAATTGCAATTACCGGAAAAATTGAGGCTGTCCTAGCTTTTGAAGCTATTTCAATCTCATTGATTTAACCCAATTTCAGCTCACTTAATGCTGAATGATATGTTTGTGGTAGTATTCCATAATATGTATTGTACTTTCCAAACATACAAGAATACACAGCCCTTGTATGCAGTATCAATAATTTAACATTTTATTAAAATTCCTAACTAGGGGAGGGGAAAAACTCCTGATCCTCAAATGTAGTTATTTGTGAGCATTTTTGTTGTTGTCCACAACAATTTTGTGTTTTAAAGCCTTGAAACCCTACCCTATTATAAAGGAAGCCCCGGAAGAATGTTGTTATGCTGGAATGCGGGTATCTGATCTAAAGCAATCACAAACTTGAAGAAAAGCTCTCTGTGGCTCAAAAGCTTGTGTCTCTCTCATTCTAAAAGATATTACCTCATTCTCTATGTCTCTCTAATATCCTGGGACCCACAGAGGTACAAATTACACTGCCTGATACTGATAAGCATTCTAGCCATTTTCCATTCAGGTTAAAAGAGGGAACAAGTAAATATCCCTTTGTTTAGTGATTCCAGGTGAGTAAAGTAATATCTTATACTGCACTAACTTCTGCTGGTGAGCGAGACAAGTTTTTGAGCTTACACAGAGCTCTTCTTTAAGTCTGGGAAACTAACTCAAAGTGTCATTGCTAAATACAAGGCTTGGACAGATTCCCTAGCAAACCTTGTACTTAGCAGTGACACATTAGCCAAGTCTATACTGGCAAGTTACTGCGCAGTAAAACAGCCCCCTGTGCTGTAACTTTTTAGATGTCCACACTGGCAAGGCACTCTGGCTATGTCTACACTACAAAGTTTTTGTGCAAAAACCTGCGGAGCGTCCACACCTCAAATGAGCTCTTGAGCAATTAAATAGGCAGTTAAATGGCAGAACAGAGGGCTTTTTCCGCAGCAGGTAAACCTCCTTTTCTGAAGCATGACTGCTTTTAGCGCTACAGCTATTGCACAAGAAGGCAAGTGTGGACGCTCCAGAGGTTTTCTCTATGGGAAAAAGCACAGGTGCTCTCATGGCCATTCTGTGAATGGCCATCAGAGCTCTCTTGCGCAAGAGTGTCCATGCAGTGTGGATGCTCTCTTGTGCAAAAGCACATCTCTTTTGGGATGTGCTTTGAGGTGTGGACGTGCCCTTGTGCAAGAAGTTTTTGTGCAAAAACTCTTGCGCAAAAGGCTTCTTGCGCAAGAAGTATGTAGTGTAGATGTAGCCCAAGTGTGTACTGACTTTGCAGTTGCTGCACTCTAGGTAAACCACCTCTGTGAGAAGTGTAGAGCTTGCTGTGCTCTGGATGCAGTGCTGGGGTGCCAGTGTGGACACTGTTGTGCAGTACTGCCTCATGACTGGCTTCTGGCACCCTTCCCACAATACCTATTTATCTGTTTCAACTCTACTGCCCTGCTTTCATATATTCAACCCTCTGACCTGCCCTTTGCATTATTTTTGAAATTTGAAAGTCCTCCCTTCCTGTTTGCTTATCAACACATGGTGTGTTCTCACTGGCTGATATTCCCTTACCACTATGCCAGCAGCAGGAATGGCAGTGGAGGGGGCATCTCTGTATGGTCCTGGATAGAACCTCCCATCGAGTAACAGATCATCCTTTACTGCCCTGCTCATCCTAAGCAGCTACATGTCTTCCAGGAGGAACACAGCCTGTGGAAATGAAAGCCCATTACTAATTTTCACGCCCCTTCCCCCAGTGCTATTCCCAAGTCACACCTGCCCAGCGGACAGTACAGCTATGTGTGACTGAAGCCGCATATGACTGAGAATCCCTGCCTGTGACTCTTGTTCCATCCCTTTCCTCTGCCCCACTGTACCTTGGGTTTCCTTGGAAGCCCAACGCTCTGTGGGATAGATATCAAGGTTTTACTGAGCACTTGGCTGGAATGCTGCTATGGTTTCTCAGTGATGTCAAATTTTGACTTGAGTAACAACATTCTATCTACCCAATTTCATTGGATAGGAACAATTCCTCACTTTCTGTGATTAATCTGTTGTTTAGTGGTTTGAGGAGCTGCAGAGCAGCTGCTCGTCTCCCTCAAACTAACAACAACTAACGCCGGTTTTGACTTAATTTCAGTGAAGGGTGAAATGGTGTCTGTGCATATGCAGAGTTTGTCACACATTTAATCTTACTGCAATACCCAGAGATCCACGTTAAAGATGATCTGTTTCTAGTTATAAAAAGCTATTGTCTGACCATGCTGGAGGAAGGGGAGGGGACACCAGATGTGACTTACTTACACAGCAACTTTATTCTTAGATGTCTGGGAGTACCTAGCAGATAAATGTATAGTGCACGTAATTCCATAATCATTTCAATATATACCTGGGGGTGTGGGTAGCAGAGGGAACCCCCACCTTTGGGGAGGCTAGACCCCAAGCTCCACCCCTTCCCCACTGTCAGAGCTCTAAGACACTCCACCCACAGAAGCCCCAAGCACCTCTCCTTGGCCGGAAATGCCATGGACTAGCCAAAGCCCTGCACCTCCCTACCTGCTCAGAGGAGTCCCAGGCCAGCTGCAGATGTACTTCCCCTTCCCAGACCCAAGCTACCCCTGGACAAAGCACCTCTTTGAAGGCACTTTTTCTACACCCTAGGCAGATTCTAGGGGGGCTGTGGAGGCAGTGTTTGCTACTCATCTTCCTGGGGTCCTCAGTAATCTCTCTGGAGTCCAGGGAGCTTATTGATAAACCCAGGAAGCCAATCAGCACATTCCACCTCCTCAGCTGTCCCAGAACTTGTATGGGACATAATAATGCAAAAGCGTCACAGACAAACCCCAGAATTGGGGGTGGGAGGTGTGGTCCAGTGGGTTGTGGCAGAACCTCCCCTGACCTATTGCATCAGCCAACCATTCCTGTGTGTGTGTGTGGGGAGTGGCTTCTGCCAGCACTTCCTTTTACCCATCCTATTCCCCCAGCCAATTCATTATGGGGGCTTCACCATCTTGTCCCCCCACAAGGGAGGCTATAGAGGAGAGGGAATTGTCTCCCTCAATATCTCCTGTTTCTACTCCTTTAAAGAATACCTCTTTTAAATCCTTTACCAATGCATTTAATCTCATCAGCATGTCCCTTCCCTATGGAGTCGCTGCACTGGACGTCCATCTTATGTTTACATAATGGGTTGTAACATCATAGACTAACTCCCTCTTTATGTTAGACTCAACTAAGCCCCATGAACCCGTTGTGGGGAAGACAATCCCCCCACCCACTTCTCCTTGGCCAGTCTGGTGGTGAGGAAAAAAAATCCTTCCCGGTGTCTATCAGATAGGAACAAATAGCACAATCCTGATATTTCACATACTGCCATGGCAGAAAGGATAAGTTTTACTCCTTCTGGTTGAGGCAAAAGAGGGCTTTGCCCCAGCATGGACCAGTGTATCCCCTGACTTTCTGGTCAAATGAGGAGGGAGAGGGGTCACATCCCCAAGCTGATGTACTCTGCTACTGCAGTAGAAAAATCACTTCCTGGTCCTCTAGCAGTTAACGGAGCACACACCTTTTCCAACAAGCCAGACAATATACCCTACTGCTTAATGTGTAGTAAGGTCATTATAACTGAAGGTTCAGTTTAAATGAATAGCAAGCAATGTTTATTTAAAATGGGCTCAGATGTGAAGGCAACAGCTGCATGCTGAGTACAGTCTTGCGCATCAAAGCTTATCCTGCTTCACTAGTAATAGTCTTTTAGGCTACGTCTACACTGCACAGTTATTTTGGAAGTAGCTGTTCCAGAATAGTTATTCCCGAAATAGCTTATTTCAAAATAGCAAGTCTACATTGCAGGTAAGCCTCAAAATTAATCCAAGGCAGGCTTCCATAATGTAGATGTGCTCTCTTGACTTAGAGCCCCAGGAAGAATAACTTTGAATGGCCCCTGTGAGGGGCTATTTTGAAATAGCAGAAGTGTAGTGTCTACACATGCCTTATTTCAAAATAGCTATTTCGGAATAGGCATTATTCTTCATAGAATGAGGTTTACAGAAGTCGGAATAAGCCATCCATTATTTTGAAATTATTTCAGAATAATGGAATTGCTGTGTAGATGCTCGCATAGTTATTTTGGAATAACAGCTGTTATTCCAAAATAACTTTGCTGTGTAGACACACCCTTAGAGAGCATGCTCTGCTGTATGAATGTGCTGTAATAGACTGATTTGTAGCAATGTTGTCCTCACACTTTCCAACAGAATCTTTTATGACATGGGGTTAATTCAGTGGCCTTGTGGCATATTTTTTTATTTATCCACTTATTCTCAGCTCAAGTACTCTACAAATCTCACTGACATTTAGAGTCAAAGACATGAAGGCTGTGTGGTGTGGTTTTATGATGAGATCAGTTATGAGAGGAAGGGAAATAGTGCCATATCAGAGCCAGAGACATTTGTGATCATACTTCATGTGGTCTGTGCTTTATTTGTAATAGCAAAAGGTTACAAATTAAGACCAGGTCTACACTAAAAGGAGATGTTGAAGCAAGATACACAATTCTAGCTAAGTTAATTACGAAGCTGGAGTCGAAGTACCTTGTTCCTCAGTTCTATTGGGTTAAACTATTTCAAACTTCTATTACTATACTGTACATATACAAAGAACTAGTATTTCATATTATGCCTGATGAAATATTTCATGTAACTGCATGTGTATAACCACTATTAGAGCACCATCTAGTGGTACAGTTCTAGTATAGTTTTTGCATGAAATCTTATTACAACAGAAAGGTACTTCACAAATGCATGGAAAACAAATGTTAGTTAATTCTTATACTATAAATGCTAGTAATCTATTAACAAAATACTCTTAAATATTCTCAGTAATCTTCATTAATGCAGGTGTAGATCCAACTGCAGGTTTGAAGTCTTAAGTGTTATTTAGTACAGTATTACAATGTCATTTTGTGAGTGGAACAGGTGTGAGAACAGAACAAATCAGTGTTTTTATGCAGCATAATATATCTTGGTTGGTAGGTAACTTATAATTCATATATCATTTCAAAAGTGAGAGCACACCTAATTGATCTGTTGAAATGGAACATTCCAGCTTGGAAATAAAAAATTACTGTAGTTTCTTCCTAGTTAATATAGCAACAAGCATGAACCTTGCTCAATTCAGAGATGAGTGTAAATTAGAATAACTCGCACCTTTTTCTGCCCTTCCTCCTACCAATCAATGTGTATGTTAAACTAATTCTACACAGTCATAGGGTCACACACAATTTCCATTATATAAGGTACCTACCACCTCTGAATTTGGCTCATTCTGTGATAGTAGATTGCTGGTGCTCTCTTCAGGTACTCTTTTGAAAGGCTGTTTCCACTATGAATAATAGTTCATAATGAAATGCTAAGGGAAGATACTAAGGGAAAGGTTACAAACATCTTTTTCTGTTTTGAATGCTTGTTTAGTTTTAAATTTTTCTTTAAGTTTTTCCTGCCTATTAATGTCTCTTGGTTCTCCTATTTCTTATGTTGCAAGAGTTTAATGAGAGGCATCATGGCTGTTTCTCAGGTTCTGCAAAGCACCATTCCTAGGCTGTCAAGGGATGTGGTAATTGCTTTCAAAAACACTGATTGGAGACCGGTGGCAGGCCCTTTGCAGCTCTGCACTTCCCAGGAAGCAGCAGGTGTCCTCATAACTGAACTATAGCTGAAAGGTCTGAAATGGGAGTGGGCCGAAAGATCCCAAATCAACCTAATTAAGATTGAACAGTCAGTAGATCCAGTTTAAATCTGCTAGTTTGGCTCTTGCACATATAGAAACCATCCTCTTCAGGACAAGGATTGAAGTGGGGGGATATATTCCTGTCTGGGGTATAGAAAAGTATAACCTTTTCCCATTTAACTCCCATACCTTTCACTCCTGAAGCATAGCAGGTATATGGCATAATATTATTCTAATTTTTTTGGGCTCCAGTGTTTGTTGTTGGGACCTGACACATAGTACTGTTACATTAACATCAAAGCCCAGTCTAACTAGGTAATCACTATGGAAACCATATGCAGCCAAACTGGACCCCCCCACAACTGTTTTAAAACCCACTCAGCGGGCCCTCTTTCCCCGCTTTTGACATTTGCATCTCCACATCAAATGTTGTGAATATGGCACGTCCGCCCTGACTTAATTAGCTTCATTAACACTGGTCCTACAATTGACAAGTGATTTCTTTTGCTGTTAAATATAATCTGGATTCTGTAATTTCCATTCCAACTCATCTGAAGAAGTGGTTTTACCCACAAAAATTCATGACCTAATAAATGTATTCATCTCTAAGGGCATGTCTACACTAGGAAATTATTTTGAAATAACTCCCTAATGTAGACCATAAGAACATAAGAACGGCCATACTGGCTCAGACCAAAGATCCATCTAGCCCAGTATCCTGTCTGCCAACAGTGGCCAGTGCCAGGTGCCCCAGAGCGGGAGGACCAAAGACAATAATCAAGCAAATTGTCTCCTGCCATCCTTCTCCAGCCTTTGACAAACAGAGGCCAGGGGCACCATTCCTTACCCCCTGGTTAATAGCCTTTTATGGACCTAACCTCCATGAATTTATCTAGCTCTTTTTTAAACTCAGTTATAATCCTACCCTTCACAGCCTCCTCTGGCAAGGAGTTCCACAGGCTGACTGTGCGCTGTGTGAAGAAGAACTTTCTTTTATTAGTTTTAAATCTGCTACCCATTAATTTCATTTGGTGTCCTCTAGTTCTTATATTATGGGAACAAGTACATAACTTTTCTTTATTCACCTTCTCCACACCACTCATGATTTTATATACCTCTATAATATCATCCCTTAGTCTCCTCTTTTTTAAACTGAAAAGTCCCAGTCTCTTTAGCCTCTCCTCATATGGGACCCGTTCCAAACCCCTAATCATTTTAGTTACTCTTTTCTGAACCTTTTCTAATGCCAAAATATCTTTTTTGAGGTGAGGAGACCACATCTGTATGCAGTATTCAAGGTGTAGGTGTACTATAGTTTTATATAGGGGCAGTAAGATATTCTTCGCCTTATTTTCTATCCCTTTTTAAATGATTCCTAGCATCCTATTTGCTTTTTTGACTGCCGCTGCACACTGCGTGGACATTTTCAGAGAATTATCCACGATAACTCCGAGATCTCTTTCCTGATTAGTTGTAGCTAAATTAGCCCCCGTCATATTGTATGTATAGTTGGGGTTATTTTTTCCAATGTACATTACTTTATACTTATCCACATTAAATTTCATTTGCCATTTTGTTCCCTAATCACTCAGTTTGGTGAGATCTTTTTGAAGTTCTTCAGAGTCTGCTTTGGTCTTGACTATCTTGAACAGTTTAGTATCTTCCGCAAATATGCCACCTCACTGCTTACCCCTTTCTCTAGATCATTTATGAATAAGTTGAATAGGATTGGTCCTAGGACTGACTTTTGGGGGACACCACTAGTTAACACCTCTCCATTCTGAAAATTTACTATTTATTCCTATCCTTTGTTTCCTGTCTTTTAATCAGTTCTCAATCCATGAAAGGATCTTCCTTCTTATCCCATGACAACTTAATTTACGTAAGAGCCTTTGGTGAGGGACCTTGTCAAAGACTTTCTGGAAATCTAAGTACTCTATATCTACTGGATTCCCCCTTGTCCGCATGTTTGTTAACCCCTTCAAAGTACTCTAATAGTAAATTTCCCTTTACAGAAATTTCCCTTTACAGAAACCATGTTGACGTTTGCCCAACAAATTATGTTTTTCTACGTATCTGACAATTTTATTCTTTACTATTGTTTCAACTAATTTGCTCGGTACTGACGTTAAACTTACCGGTCTGTAATTGCCAGGGTCGCCTCTAGAGCCCTTTTTAAATATTGGTGTTATGTTAGCTGTCTTCCAGTCCTTGGGCACAGAAGCTGATTTAAAGAATAAGTTACAAACCACAGTTAATAGTTCCGCAATTTTACATTTGAGTTCTTTCAGAACCCTTGGGTGAATGCCATCTGGTCCTGCATGTAGAATAGTGATAGAAATGTAGCCGTGTTAGTCTGGTATAGCTGAAACAAAATACAGGACTACATAGTCCTGTATTTTGTTTTATCTGGTCCTGGTGATTTGTTACTGTTAAGTTTTTCAATTTGTTCCAAAACCTCCTCTAATGACACTTCAATCCGGGACAGTTCCTCAGATTCATCACCCACAAAGGACGGGGCAGGTTTGGGAATCTCCCTAACATCCTCAGCCGTGAAGACTGAAGCAAAGAAATCATTTAGTCTCTCGGCAATGGTTTTATCGTCCTTGATTGCTCCTTTTGTATCTCGATCGTCCAGGGGACCCACTGGTTTTTTAGCAGGCTTCCTGCTTCTAATGTACTTAAAAAACATTTTGCTATTACTTTTTGAGTTTTTGGCTAGCTGTCCCTCAAAATCTTTTTTGGCTTTTCTTATTACATTTTTACACTTAATTTGGCAGTGTTTATGTTCCTTTCTATTAACCTCACTAGGATTGGACTTCCACTTGTTAAAAGGTGCCTTTTTATCTCTCATTGCTTCTTTTACATGGTTGTTAAGCCATGGTGGCTCTTTTTTAGGTCTCTTACTATGTTTTTTTATTTGGGGTATACATTTAAATTGGGCCTCTATTATGGTGTCTTTGAAAAATTTCCATGCAGCTTGCAAGGATTTCACTCTAGTCACTGTGCCTTTTAATTTCTGTTTAACTAACCCCCTCATTTTTGCGTAATTCCCCTTTTTGAAATTAAATGCCAGAGTGTTGGACTGCTGAGGTGTTCTTTCCACCACAGGAATGTTAAATGTTATTATATTATGGTCACTATTCCCAAGCGGTCCTATAATAGTTACCTCCTGGACCAGATCCTGTGCTCCACTCAGTACTAAATCAAGAATTTCCTCTCCCCTTGTGGGTTCCTGTACCAGCTGCTCCAAGAAGCAGTCATTTAAGGCATCAAGAAATTGTATCGCTGCATCGCGTCCTGAGGTGACATGTACCCAGTCAGTATGGGAATAATTGAAATCCCCCATTATTATTGAGTTTTTTATTTTGATAGCCTCTCTAATCTCCCTTAGCATTTCAACGTCACTATCACTGTCCTGGTCAGGTGGTCAATAATATATCCCTACTGCTATATTCTTATAATAGCATGGAATTACTATCCATAGTGATTCTATGGAACATGTTGATTCATTTAAGATTTTTACTTCATTTGATTCTACATTATCTTTCACATATAGTGCCACTCTGCCACCCGCACGACCTATTCTGTCCTTCCGATATATTTTATATTCCAGTATGATTGTGTCCCACTGATTGTCCTCATTCCACCAGGTTTCTATGATGCCTATTATGTCAATCTCCTCCATTAATATGAGGTATTCTAGTTCACCCATCTTATTATTTAGACTTCTAGCATTTGTGTAGAAGCACTTTAAAAAATTGCCATTGTTTATTTGTCTGCCCTTCCCTGATGTATTAGATTCTTGTATATATGATTGTTTCTTGTCTGATCTGGCCCATACTTGGTCATCTCCCCTCCTCACTTTCTGACTAAAACCTAGATAATCTCCATGAATGGACTTTCCTCTAAGAGAAGTCTCCGTCCGATCCACGTGCTCCTCCGCACCAGCCAGCTTTCCCCCATCTCTTAGTTTAAAAACTGCTCTACGACCTTTTTAATGTTTAGTGCCAGCAGATACACCTTGGTTTAGGTGGAAACCAGGGCTAAGGTGCCATAGGACTCCTCATCGTTGGATTAATCAGAATATTAAGGAATGGAGACACGTTACACTCCCTCCTCTTTTACTTCCTTTTAAGTCTGTGACCTCCCCCCTCTGGTCCAAGCACAGTCCTAGTCTGCACCACAGTAACTAATATAACCCAACTGACAGGTGGAGCCAGCAGCAGCCAGGGCCAGGTTCAACATCTAGGGGTTCCATCCATCTGACACAGAAATGGCTCGAGCCCCCACCTAGTAACCTGGGAAATTCACACACCATTCCTGGGTGCCTCTAAGAGGTAATGCTTCCCCACTCACAAGCACAGAATTTGAGTGTAGAAAATAAACTTTTAATAAAAGGGAGGCAAATTAACTTGGCATTACTTTGGGAAAACACCACAAGGGTTGGGGAGGGTTCATAAACATAACCATGAGTAAAAATCCCACCTCCAGTAGATTGGGAAGTGTCCTTTTCCTCTCAGGTTCTTAAATCCAGCAATCCAAATGTCCCCCTCACATGCCCAACACTTCTCTGCACACCTAGAATTTGGCAGTTCATCTGCAGAGTTCACCTCCCATCCTGGGTGGGGGGAGGTAAGGAGGCATTTTACTCACGCTGCTGGTCACTCGCCATTTTTCTGCTCATTACTCTCTTCCGGTGCCCTGCTGGCCACTCATCACACCTCTCCGCCTTCACCCGCTGGCTGCTCATCACATCTCTCCACCGCCACCCTGCTGGTTGTCAGTCATTATCCTCTGCCATCCACCTGTTGGCTATGACTTCTGCCCATCAGTCTCAAATGATTTCAGCTGCCAGTGATTTCAACTCCTAGCAAGCAGAGTAGAAGAAACACAGCTCCTGCACAATTAACATGAGAAAGAAGTTCTTAATGATACCTATTTGATACTGAACAGTAATGATACTGTTCTCCCCCTTCCTTGAACAGTAGGGGGAGAACAGATCAAACCAGTCGAGGCAGGAGAGGGAATGAAGCCTCCTGAACAGAATCACCTTTCTTCATCTCCTCTTACTCTTATAGAGCTCTGAAAGTTGAGCCCCTGCTTAGCAAGTTCCTTTCTGCTGTGAGCCCTTCCCTTTGGAGGTTCCTCCACAGTGAGAGCTGTGGAGCCAGTACTGGGGACAGTGGCAGTGTGTGGAGCTTCCCTCATTGCATCTCCACCTAGCATCCTGCCTGCCTTATCCTCACTGCACCACCAACTGGACTTTATAATGGCCCACTCAGCGGGGTGGTAGCCCCAGGCACCATGCCTTGGGTGACCCTGCAGTGGCCACTTCAACCATGCCATTGATGGGGCACAGGACAGCCAGGAGGATTTCTGAGGTGTGTGGCACAGGATGGCAGCAGGAGTCACCCCCACCACAGGCATGGGGCTTAAGAGAAGAAGTGGAGCAGGGGCAGGCTGAGGGTGGAGCAGAGGTCTGTGGCTAGGAGGTTGCCATGGGCTCCATGCCTGGGGCACAGGGGGTGTTGCCCCAGGCCCACACCTCCTAGGCCATGTCTACACTAGGACACTATTTCAAAATAACTAAATTCGACTTAATAACTCCCGATTTTACAGAAATAGCATGTCCCCACTACGGAGAAGCCTCAAAATTAGTCTGAGCCAGGCTCTGTTAATGTGGATGTGCTACCTCGACTTAGAGCCCCAGGAAGCACTGGAGAGTAAATAGTTTGAATTACTCTGGGGGAGGAGTTATTTCAAAATAGCGGCATTAATGCTATTTTGAAATAACTACTTGGAAATTAGTGTTATCCCCCCAAGAAAAGCAGGAGTACAGATTTCGAAATAAGCCGCCCTTTATTTTGAAATAATGGGCTTGGTCGTGTGGATGCTCCGCTTATAAATTCAACCTATGGAGGGTATTTTGAAATAATGCCTTTGTGTAGACCAGGGCTAGGGGTGGCCCTGGTGATCCCTTTTCAAAAGCAGGCACAAGGTTATTTTACTTGTGTATATTCCATTGGGCACGCCTATGGTGTAGCCATTATATGAATTACTCCCAGAATAAGTGGGGGAAACAAGGCCTGGGGAAATGAGAATCTCTTCATACAGCATTGACATGGAACCTACAAAATAGTCTTAATTTAGCAGAGGCAGCACCAAGTGACAGAACAAACAAATTATTCTAGAAGCAGTAGCAGATGCTACAAATAAACTTCTGGGAAAGAGAGCAGTCAGAGAAGCAGTGCAAAAGAGAGATGGCTGCTTGTGCCATGTCTGTTCCAGGCTTTTTGCTCATCTAACAAACAAGATGCAGTAAATTCTTCTGTCTGTGTGCAAAAAGCACATGGCAATTTTGTATTCAATGATATTTGAGGAAGCACACAAACTACTAAATAAAGTAAGAATTTACCGATCGATTATTCATTTTTTTCCTTAGGAGAGATATTATCTTGTGATTTAAACACCGGAATCAGGAAGTGCCATATTCTACTGATAGCTCTGGGAAGGTAAATCTACATGGTTCCAGTTCAGCAAGGTATTTAAGCATTTGCCTAACTTTAAGCAGGTGACTAGACTGCTGGTTCACTGACAACATGGTTGATCAAGCTGACTGATATTGTTTCATTACTCTCTCATTGTCTGTCTGTATCCATCTATTCATGTTCTATTTAGACTAAAAGCTTCTCATCAGGGCTGGCCCAGGGTGGTGGGGGCTCTGAGCTCCAGTCAGTGGCTGCTTCCTGTGGGTAGCTTGGGGCAGTTTGTGGCATGCACTGTGGTGGCCCGGTGGTACCCCAGGGTGGTAGAGGCTCCCCAGGGCAGGCCAGGGTGGCAGGGACCATGCTGAAAGCCCATGGCTGCTCTCTAAAGCTGGGTGCTTGCTTCCCCCCATGGTCTTTTTTGAGTATAACTGTCCCTCGTATCACACCCCTCCCTTTCTATTTGATGTGAAACAAATTGCATTCTGAGCACATCCCATTGTCCTCTCCTTTAAGTTATGATAAGTGGAGGCTGCATAACAAATTTGGTGGTCCTAGCTCTTACCATTTTGGAGGAGTTCTTGAATCAAAGGACTCACAGATGGCTGGACGGACACACAGACCACAAACTCTCTAAAATATATGGTAGATTATGGACTACAGCCCTTAGATTGGGGCAAGACCATCTTTTGATTCTGTGTTTGTACTGGGCTTAGCACAATGTGGTCCTGTTCCCTGAGGGTATGTCTACACTTGCACCCTAGGTTGAACTAGGCATGCAAATGCAGGCATTAGAAATAGTCAATGAAGCGGGGATTTAAATATCCCACGCTTCATTAGCATGATCTCGCTGGTGCGCTAGTTTGAATCACAGCTGATTAGAACCAGGAAGTGAGTGCCGGGGCGCGTTAGTTCAAACCAAACCTCCTCAAAAAATGAGGAGTAACGTTAGTTCGAATCAAGGGGTTTGGTTCAAACTAACGCGTCCCGGTGCACACTTCCTGGTTCGAATCAGCTGTGTTTCGAACTAGCGCACCGGCAAGATCATGCTAATGAAGCGTGGGATATGTAAATCCCTGCTTCATTGACTATTTCGAATGCCTGCATTTGCATCCCTAGTTCGAACTAGGGTGCAAGTGTAGACATACCCGGACTGGGGCATATGGCAATACAAGTCATGACACCAGTTCTATTGATTCAGTGGGGCTGGTCACATGTTAAATTACCATGCTGAACAGCAGCAGAATGGAGAATGGAAGTAACTGGAAGTTTCAGAATATATTGTCTCTATACTTACTCTGCTTCTGTGAAATGTATTGAAGTGTCAAGCAGCTGGAGAAAAAATATCTTCCAAGCCTCTTAGAAGTTCAATTTATCATGCTTGAGTGTATGTGCTGAAGTGGCCATTACTCCATGGTATGTTGCCTTTACAATGTTTCTGGGATACATTAACATGTTCCTGACTTCACTTGGGCCAGGAACTCACCCCGTATGTTTGGAGGGTTCTGTCAGTGCTAATTAATGTAGCTTGAGTACTAATACAAACAGAAAAATGAACAAGCAAACACACAAACAAAAATGACTTGTGGAAATTTTAGCAAAATCAGATGTTTTCATTATTGTTTGTTTCTTCATTTTCTTCATTTCCCAAAACAATATATTGATATCAAGTGACTCAACTGAGCAGTCAAAGCTGGCGATGCAAAAAAACAAAACGAAGGAAAAACATTTGAAGAGCAACCAACGGGTCATTTAAAAAAAAATCCATCAAACTTCACATAATGGAAAGTTCCCTAAAATTGAAATGCTTTTGTCACAAATTCCTTCTTTTTATTTTTTTGAAAAGGTTGAAATTTTAGTGAAGACATTTATGAAATTTCTGACCAGCTCTAGTGGTATGTAAATTTCCTTTTCCTTTTATCTGCAATGTTATTTTGCTCTTTAGGAACATGTGTATTTTCTTTAGTTTTTTTTTCTAACATTTTTTGTTGTTCTGGTTATGAATTATTTATTTTAAATCCAGGGTGCTGCATTGACTTTGCTGAATCACAAGTATCCCACAGATCAGATTATTTGCCCAAATGCATAAATGATTATTTATCCCTAGAAGGAGTAAAGTGTTTATCAGAATACTGAAGTTTCATAACAGCTGTTCATGCCACTGTTCCTGACAAATGCAAAAACAAATGAGTCATCCAATCCATATTTCAGATGCAACTCACTAATAGTTGTGTTCATGGAATAAGTGAGTCTGTAAGCAAAATACTTCAAGCGCTTATCAGAGCTGGAATGATAGCTATGGTTCAGTGAACAGAAAACAGTAAGGGCACATCTACACAGCAGGGCTAAAGGCGAAATAAATTACGCAACTTGAACTACATCAATTGCGTAGCTTAAGTTGAAATAGCTTATTTCGGCTTTTGGTGCTGTCTACACACCAGTTATTTCGAGGTAGAGCACTGTTCTCCCAACTTCCCTTACTCCTTGTAAAATGAGGGTTACAGGAGTCAGAGTAAGAAGTCCTCCAGTTTGCCATTATTTCAACATTATGTCAAAATAACTGCTTGTAGTGTAGTCACGGACTATGTTATTTCGGAATAACGTCTTTGTGCAATGTCTGCTGTGTAGACATACCCTAAGACAGGAGTGGCTACACTTATTAACAGCCATGTACTTTGAGGGTAAAAAAGCATGTGACAACCTACAGGGTAGCAAAAAGAGTTATATTTACTACAATCAATATTGGCTTGTTGATTTGCCAACTGAATGGCTGGAATATCTCACATGTTTCTAGAACTAGAGGCAAAGCTTAAAAAAAACTAATAAAGGATTTCTGTTTTAATGGAGAAGCATCTGAGTGTTACAGGATTAAGTTGAGAGAAAATCAGCTAATTTCACTTTCATTCTTCTTTGGAGACTAATAATGGATGAGGTCACTAAGCAAGAGGCATATCTGCAGGCCAAATACCTTAATGAAAAGTTGTGTCTTGCATGTACCGTAGCTATGATGACCTAAACACCTTGAAATGGAAGAATTATCTTTCTAATATAGTTTAATCAGTTACCAACTATTTGGCTTTGTCTACACTGCAGGGTTTTTGTGCAAGAAGCTTTTTGTGGGAGAGCTCTTCAGCAAAAACTTCTTGCGCGCAAAAGTGTGTCCACACCTCAAAAGCACATCGCAAAAGCGATGTGCTTTTGCGCAAAAGAGCATCCACACTGCATGGACACTCTTGCACAAGAAAGTTCTGATTGCCATTCACAGAATGGCCATCAGAGCACCTGTGCTTTTTTGTGATAGGCTCTTTTTGCGCAAGAAACCCCTGTTGCCCGTCCATACACACCTTTTTGCGCAAGAATTCTTGCACAAAAAGGAGTTATGCCTCATAGAAGGAGGTATACCTACACCACAAAAAGCCCTCTGTTCTGTCGATTGACTGTAGATTTTGTTGTGCAAAAACACACTTGAGGTGTGGATGCTCCACGGGTTTTTGCGCAAAAATGGCTGTTTTTGCGCAAAAACCCTATAGTGTAGACATAGCCTTTGATCATAGCTCAAATGGTGGGAAACACATCAAATTGGGTGGGTGTTTCAGTCTGGCATTTCTCAATTAGGCTGTTGCTTTAACTGTAACATTGAATGTCACCAGTAATGGCAAAGGATGATTTGTCTGTTCTGTAGGATCTTTCTGAGCCTTTTGAACAATCAGTGAATGAGTTGGATAAATCACACCCAAATTTTGTGTGTTTGGTAGAGCAAATCACCTTTTATTCGTCCTCCATGTTGTGCTATTGCCAAAATTGTGTTCATATCTATAGTCCCGTGAGGTGGCAATCCTGCTGCATGGAAGCTGGCTGGGGCTAAGTGCTAGGAACCCATGCAAGAGAAGTCTGTACTTTACATAGCTATTAGCATATTTACTCAGGTCCTTTAGGAGGGGCCCAGGGCAGGGGGTTTGGGGTGTGGAGTGTGAGGAGTCAGTGTTGGGGGTAAGGAGGGACTCCAGGAAGTGGACTCTCTGTGTGTGTGTGTGTAGGGATTTGGGTGGATGTGTGTGTGTGGGGTGAAGCTTCTTCCCCTCTGTGACGGGGCAGAAATGCCCCGCACTCTAGCCCCGCCGATCACCGCCTGTCTGGTGGCGCCAGGGGCGGAATACCGGCGGTGCGGCAGCTGCTCGCTCGCCGCCACACCGGCACATCCCTGCGCACGCCCGGCATACGGCATCAACCCGGAAGGGAGGCCGGAAGAAGGGGGCGGGGCCCCGAGAGCAGGACGCCGGCCGGGGGATTTAAGCCCGTGCTGGTGTGAGGAGAAGGGGGCGAGAAGGAGGCAAGAGACTCCCCGAGAGGGACCCATGGCGGATGGGACCCAAGGCAAGGAGGTGAGGCAAGGTGCTGGCGGTGACGCCAGCCGCAGAGAGAGGAAGTAGCCCAGGGCGGGCAGAGAGCGCCCATGGGCTGGCGCCTTATGGCGTGACACCCCGCCAGCCGGACCGGACTGCAGCGGAGTCCATGTCCTTAGGGCCCTGGGTTGGGGTCTGTGAGAGGGGGCAGGCCCGGACCCCCCTCTCTCTGCGGTGCAGCCGGGGTGAACGCCAGGTGGAGTGGACAAAGCTGTGGCAAAGCGAGGGCCCGAAGGCCCAAGACTAGATCAAACTTGGACGTGAGAGGACTCCGGGTGTGGTGGGGGGAACATGGGGACGTGCACCGGGAAGGCCAACTGGAGGGGCACCTGTTTGTGCCCGTTTACACCATCCCCCCAAGATTTGTATCAGGGCTGCTTGATCTTCCCCTTCCTGTCCCTGTCAGGGAGCTAGAGAAAAGTACACAGCTTGTTTGCTCCTTGCACTCCTCAGCCAGAGTGAGGAATGCAGCAAACTAAGCACTTTCCACTCCCTCCCTGATGAAAGGGAACAGCCAACAATGTCCCCTGGGGGGATTCAGCCCTTGCCCGCACTCCCTAAAGGGCACCTGGGAGTTGGAGGCTCAGGCCTAGAGCAGTCCTGGAAGGTGGGGTTGCAACCCCAGACAGCTTCTTTCACCTGCCTGGTGACTCTATTTTCTGTATGGTTTATGAGACGCAATCCTAGTCCAGGCACATACCATTTTCCTGGCACAGTCAAATCCTTACATTGCTTTAAGTTGTGATAAGAGGAAGCTGCCTACTGAATTTGGCAATCCTAGCTCTTACCATTTAGGAGGAGTTCTTGAATAAACAGACAAACAAACAGACAGACAGATAAACTCTAAAATATATGTCCTGGAGAACATAAGAACGACCATACTGGATCAGACCAAAGGTCCATCTAGCCCAGTATCCTGTCTGCTGACAGTGGTCAATACCAGATGCCCCAGAGGAAATGAACACAACAGGTAATCCTCCCATGATCCTTCTCCTATCATCCATTTCCAGACAGAGGCTAGGGTCACCATTCCTACCCATCCTGGCTAAATAGCCATTGAGAGACCTATACGCCATGAATTTATCTAGCTCTTTTTTGAACCCTTTTAAAGTTCTAGTCTTCACTACATCCTCTGGCAAGGAGTTCCACAGGTTGACTGTGCACTGTGTGAAGAAAAACTTCCTTTTGTTTGTTTTAAACCTGCTACCTATTAATTTCATTTGGTGACCCCTAGTTCTTACATTATGGAAACCTTTCCCTTATTCACTTTTTCCACATGAGTCATGATTTTATAGACCTCTATCATATTCCCCACCTAGTCTCCTCTTTTCTAAGCTGAAAAGTTCAAGTCTTTTAATCTCTCTTCATATGGGACCCGTTCCAAACTCCTAATCATTTTTGTTGCCCTTCTCTGAACCTTTTCCAAGTGGTTCTCTGTTCAGTATTTCTTTGGGGGCAGGATGGAGAAAATGCCGTTATGCAGCTTTTCTGTCTCACAAGGCTGAAGGGGAGAGGATGAAAAAGGGAAGAGACTATTTAGTCCTTAGCCTGGTGAGGGGGAGATTAGTCAGGCTGCAGTTCTTCTATCTGTCCCACTAATGCTCAGTCATGGAGTTGCTCAGCCTGGCTGTAGGAGCAAGATTTGGAGCTCAGTGAGCTCATTCTAATAGAGCAAGTAGGAAGAAAATGTGGTTAGTTTAATCTGTAATGCTCATCTGAAAAAGCCCTGAGTTCTGTACCCACTCCAGAGAACACAGAGAGGACTCCACGCTCCCCAGTGTTGCCCTTAGCTCAGGGGTGGGCAATAATTTTTAATGGGGAGGCCACTCCAAGATTTTGGTAAGTGGTCAAGGGCTGCACTTCTGTGAAGGTGGCATGGGTTCTGGGACAGTGGGTAGGGTGTAGAAGGGAGCTTGGGATAGAGAACTGGGGTGCAGGAGGGAGTGTGGGGTCTGAGAGGGAGTTTGGGTGAAGGGGGTTATAATCTGGGGCAGGGGTTTGGAGTGCAGGGTTCAGGAGGGGTTATGGGTTCAGGGAAGGATTCTGGTCTGGAGGAGGGATGTATGAGGGGGTGCAGGGTCTGGGAGGGAGTTGTGACCTGGGAAAAGGGGGAAAAGGGGCTGCAGAGGGTTTGGATTGTGACGTGGGGCAGGGGAATGGGATGCAGGGTCAGGAAGGGGTATGTGTGCAGGAAAGGATTCTGACCTGGGGGAGGGGTACAGGAGGGGGTGCAGGGGCTGGGAGGGAGTTGTGACGAGATGGGGAGAGGGGATACAGAGGGTTTGGGTAGTGGCCTGGGGCTGATAGTTGGCAGGAGAGAGAGGGATGGGGTGCCAGAAGCAGGCTCTGGCTGGGAGGTGCTTACCTGAGTTGCTCCAAGCCAGCAGGTCTACAGACTCTCTAACTTTTGGCTGCTCCATGTGGCTCTGCTCCAGCACTGGGAGGGAGGAGAGAGGGAGGGAGTGAGGAAGTTTCATTTGCTGCCCCTGACTTCAGCAAAATTTCTCAGCTCCTATTGGCCAGAAACTGGCCAATGGGAGCTTGGAGATTTTGCTATGCGGTAGGGATAGCGCATAAAACTTTCTCCTCCCTGCCCAGCTTGCAGAGCAATTAGCAGCCTGCTGTTTAAAGCCACTGCCCCTGCTCTGTAATAAGTATGCCAGCAAGGCGGCTGTGGGCCGGATCTGGCAGTTTAGCGGGCTGGATTTGGCCCACTAGCTGCCTCTTGTCCACCCCTGCCTTAGCTAGATTTGCCAGCTCTAGCCTTAAGAACTTTTTCTCATGGCTTCAAGAAAAAAACATTCTGTTCATTTTGCTGTAGCTGGGTTTCTCATGATGCCTGTTACAGTCCCTTTGGGGGTCACATACTTATGTGTCACTGGGCCGTAGCCAGATTTGGAATTGTAATCACTGCATCATCAACATGGGGAAAAAAACATTGCATTGTTTATTCCACAGCTCCAAATGTTCCCCACATGTATCAGTGTTTTATTCTGCCTACTGCTTGTTCCTACCATTTCCCATGAGAGACTGTTTTGCAGTCAAAAATTTCATTATTAGAAAGTTTTTCCTGATATTCTGCCAAACTAACATTTAGTTTCTCTTTCCAAATTTAATCAAAATATCCTTCATGATCAAACCCTAAATCACCCTGCAAGGCTGACAGGGAAGTTCTGAGTCAGGGAAACATTTCATAAAGGAAAAATGAAAGATATTTGTTAATGTTTCAAGAGAGCTACTGAGTAATTAAGGTCTTGGGATTTATTGACCCAACTGCCACTGTGGACCTGTAAATCCAAAATTTTGGCCAGTTGTTACCTAACCCTATAGGCATATAATTTTCTGCTGGTGGACATGTACAAAGCACCTCAGTCCTGACTCCCAGTACCTCATTTATGCCTAACCCAAGCAGGTTACTGAAACTAGGTCTTTCCCGCCTACCTTGCCTGCAGGGCCTAATCTGGTATGTGCTCTCAAAGAGCACCTACCAGGCAGGACCCTGCACAAAACAATTGTAATAGGACAGCTCCTTTACCCTCCTGAAGAGAAATCTCTCTTAGGATGTTAGAAATCTATGTTCATAATTCTCCTTTGGCCTAATTCAAAGCAGGGCTCCTCCTTGGTGAATGCCCTGAGCTATGTTATTGTCTCTGGTAAACTGTTCTTATGGTCTCCTGTGGAAGTGGTTCCAATTTCTACGAAATACAGAAATAGTCATGGAGTCAGTGACAGAATGGGAATGGTTCTATAGCTTTGTGGTTAATACGCTTACTTAGGAGACACAGATCCAGCCTCTCCCTACGCCAGAGAATATTTAAGTAGCTGTACAAAGTTGATAGATTGAGGAACCTTCCTTTACCCTAAAATCTCCTGTAGCGCATGGTTGGGGCACTCAGGTGGGATAGAGGAGAGCAAGTTTCAAATTCCTCTCTTGAATCATGTAATGGGGGGGATTTAAACAAGGGTCTTCCCCCATGGTGGGTGAGTTCTGCAACAGCTGGGCCCCATAGGCTGTAAAGTGTGAGGCAGCAGAGTCAGCATCTTTTGCGAGAAATGACTGCCCTGGCGTAGGCACCTAATTCCAGCAGAGGATACATAGCTGTGCATCCCAAGTGGAGAGAGGCGCCTAACTACCTATGAAGGGAAAGTCCCACCCCTTAGCATTTTCTATTGGCTAGTTTAAGCAGCTTCTCGTGCTGGCTTTTGTAAATCTCTCTCCTTTTGAAGCCTAACTCAGCCCATTCATTGAATAGCAAATTCGAGGCTGTAGATTAGGCTTGGTGGCTGGGCACCATAGCCTTTTAAAACTTCATATTGAGATGTTCCCAATTAATATTAAGTAGTTAAAGATAAAGGTGCAATAAAACCCAGTTTAGCTTTCAGGTTCAAGCCTCTACGTTAGTTACAGAAAATGTTTTAGTAAATGAACAGTGGATGACATGTTCAATGATAAAACCAAGCTTTATTCAAAAGAAAAATGATTAGTTAAGCAAACTAATCGGCATGCAGTTACCACTCATACGATTCTACAATTATACATAAACTCAAAGATGCAATAGTGTAACAATGGCTGATCTGCCTGATTACACTGGTCTACAATTTTTTAGAAGTCGTCTGCTTCAGAGATAAAATGTGCTATTTATTATGTATTTTGATGTGCTGAATTCAAATATGACAATTAAAACAACTGATTGGCTACTGTTTCCAAGATATTTAAGTTTTTACATTTTACGTCTATGTATATTGTGTAGATAGTAGAGTTTTAATAATAAATTATAAACCTAGGTCTTTTCATGTGTTTATGGTTGCTTTACATGATAATATTTCACCTGTCCTGTCTATGTAACACTTTAAAAATCAGCAAAAGGGTTATATAAATAAAATTTATTATGAAACAAAAGGCAAAAACTATTATGTACATAGTTTAGTCCTATTCAGTGTCTACTCGGCGCTTCTTGGCTTGTCTCTTGTATTCATTAAATGGAGCATTTCTTGTCACTGTCCAGCAATAGTCTGCAAGCATTGATGGGCTCCATTTGCCCTGATAGCTTTCTCCATTGTTGCAATGTCCCTGGTGAAATCGCTGCTGTCGCTCACTGCTCCGCAGTTCGGTGGAAAAAATCTAGATGAGAGTGCAAAAATGTATCTTTAGTGACATGTTGCAACCAAGGCTTTTGTATGCCTTGAGGAGGTTTTCCACCAACAACCTGTAGTTGTCTGCCTTGTTGTTTCCGAGAAAATTTATTGCCACTAACTGGAAGGCTTTCCATGCCGTCTTTTCCTTGCCACGCAGTGCATGGTCAAATGCATCATCTCAAGAAGTTCACGAATCTGAGGACCAACAAAGACACCTTCCTTTATCTTAGCTTCACTTAACCTTGGAAATTTTCCACGGAGGTACTTGAAAGCTGCTTGTGTTTTGTCCATGGCCTTGACAAAGTTCTTCATCAGACCCAGCTTGATGTGTAAGGGTGGTAACAAAATCTTCCTTGATTCAACAAGTGGTGGATGCTGAACACTTTTCCTCCCAGGCTCCAATGACTGTCGGAGTGGCCAATCTATCTTGATGTAGTGGGAATCTCTTGCACGACTATCCCATTCGCAGAGAAAACAGCAGTACTTTGTGTATCCAGTCTGCAGACCAAGCAAGAGAGCAACAACCTTCAAATCGCCACAAAGCTGCCACTGATGTTGGTCATAGTTTATGCACCTCAAAAGTTGTTTCATGTTGTCATAGGTTTCCTTCATATGGACTGCATGACCAACTGGAATTGATGGTAAAACATTGCCATTATGCAGCAAAACAGCTTTAAGACTCGTCTTCGATGAATCAATGAACAGTCTCCACTCATCTGGATTGTGAATGATGTTGAGGGCTGCCATCACACCATCGATGTTGTTGCAGGCTACAAGATCACCTTCCATGAAGAAGAATGGGACAAGGTCCTTTGACGGTCACGGAACATGACTTCTAGGAATAACATGATGCAATTCATATCATGTATGACAATACCAGCTTCAGATTGCATCATTCATTGTTTTGCCTAAAAGCAAGTACTGTCCAAACCCAGTCATAGATTTATTCATAGATCCAGTCAAAGATGTATTTTAGTCATTTCTGGTTTAAATTGAGATCCCTTCCTTTATAACTCACTTATCCTCCGCCATTCCCAAGTCAAGGGTCGTATATACTGACCCAATAGCATATCTTGAAAACTAGAGCCAATCAACAATTTTAAGCATCATTTTCGTTCTCAGTGACCCAGAATTAGTAAAGTTTGACTACATTTATTTCAGAAGCATTTTGGCTGTAGAGCAGTGTTATCCTTGAATCTCTTGGTACCCCGTTGATATTAATTGGAGTTCTTCCTCATTTTAACATGTTTTGTTAGTCTTTAAAGTGCTACTAAACTATTTGTTGTTTTTTAAGTTTTTCCTGTTACAGACTAACTCTGCTACCCCTCTGAAACTATTTTTATAGTCATTAGTATTTTAATGTTAATTAGTACACTAATTATCATCTTCACATTTCTACTATCTTCTTGATGGTTCTTTATATTAACACATTATTTAAATTAGCATCAGCATCTTTGTAATATATGTCCTTCTAATACTATCCATATAGATATCACTTTAAATAAAGCATTCACAATTCTTAATATGTTCTATTTTTTAAAAACCAGCTACATCCAAAACATAGCCACAGCATAATTTGAGTCATGTCTTTGCTAACTTCAGTTTTCCCATCTTACTTTCTCCAGCTTATTTCTAACTTTTCTTACTGTAAGCAGGGTCTGGATCAATGCTTCCATTACTGCCAGCTGGAATGGGAAAGAAATCCTTGGTTTGTTTATGTAAATACAATTTGCCCCTGCTTCGCTTGGATATTCAGTTGTTACAATGGTGTTTTGCTCATTGTTATCAACTTGGCTGGTGTTGGGTTACAAATTGTGTTAATACTAATTGCAATGTCTGTAATTATTGGGGAAATACAAAAGAAGAAAGTCTGTGCTTAACCTGACACAGAAGAGGGAAACTTTCCTGATTATACCAACTGCACGAGTTCTCCTCAAAGGATCTGAAGAAACCTACTATGTGTGTGTATCATGTCCTCACTAGCCACTCCAGGTGCATTGTAAGTTAGCCTGTTTACTGACCTTATAACCCTATCATGCCTATTAAGAGTGGGCACAGCAGGAGCTGTTGGGACTTCTTCTGGGATAGGAGTGATGAGGGTTCTCTTGAAGGTACCTTCTCCACAGTCACAGGCCCTTGCATCTCTTCCTGAAATGCTGGGAGGTCCAAGGCACCACTTGAACATCCCCCACTTGAACATCCCCTCTGTCCACCATACTTCTGCCATAGGATTTAGAGCTGAAGAAGTGGAGCTCTCCCCATGCTTAGCTGGTGGAGTTCAGAATCTGGTCTCCATTCTAGGATACTCCACGGGAGCATCTACCTCTTCAGATTTATTTTCAGATTATGCTGTGTGAAGTCACAGGGCCGGGGCCCAAAAGGGTTGTGGATTTGCTTCAAGGTAGAGTCGATTAGGGATAGATAGTTGCTTTTATTAATCTTACTACAAGCACAGGCTTAATGCTGCCAAATGGTTACACAACTACTACAAAATACAAATCTCACTACATCACTACCATTACAGGCTTAATACTACCAAATATACAGCTACTACAAACTAATCCAAATAATTAGCATAGGCAAAGCAATGCATATAGGTGAGCAACAGGCACTTGGAAATGCTTACACCTCTTCAGGTCTGCAGGGAGTCCCGTTCCGGTCACCTCACACCAGGCTGCAGTGGACGTGGCTCCAGCTGGGGGATCCAGGGCACCTTCCAAGGTTCAGGTCTCTGGTGGAACTCACTGGGCACGAGATTCCCTACACTAGTTATACTACAGTTGTTTACCGGGTGTGCACATACCTGGCTCAATGCCATTCTTATCACTCTTATGGGCTGAGACCATGGTCAGACTTGTTTACTGCTCAGTAGTTTCCCAGCTCAAGGCATGGGTTAGAGCTGATAAAGCCTAGCTGCTGTCTGGGCTTGAGTGTCCCAAACTGTGCTAAGCTGGGTACAGCAGGGATGGAAACTTCCATTCTAGGCCTGCTAAGCTGCAGCACCCACATATGACTTTTATGTGACATGCTAGTTAAGGGGAGTGGCAAAGGGCCCACTGCATGTGTTGGGTGGTGGATTTGGCCCAGAACCCCCTTTTCACCCAGGTCCCATGTCATGGTCTATTTCATAAGGAGCACCTACCAATTCTCCCACAGGCAGTAGAGGGTTTCGATGCACTGTCTTCTTATGTCCTGACCCCGTCTCAGGTTTAATCTTGTAGACCGGCAGATCTCTTAAGTTTTTCCACCACCAGGTAAGGTATTTCTTTCCATCTGTCAGCAATCTTGTGCTTGCTAGCAACATCCAAATTTCACAGCATAACTCTATCCCTGGCTGGAGCTCCTGCAGATGCACTCTTGCATCATATCTGTGTTTGTTATAATCTGAATTCTTGCAGGCAGCAGCTGTGGCCAAGCAATAGGCATCCTGCAGCTTTTCTCTTTACGCTATGTCTATACTACAAGCCTCTTCCACAAGAGGAAATGCAAATGGAGTGCTCATTTACATATGTCACTCTCTCATTTGTATTTCCTCCTTGGATCCCTTTTGCGCAAGAGGTTTTTGCGCAAAAAAGCGCTGTGTAGACGGCCCCTTTTTGCACAAAAATCCCCCTTTTGCGCAAGAGCCAGTCAGTCACTACTAAGATGTTCCCAATATTCTTCCTGTCTATTTCTAAAGATAATAAATCAATGCATACCAGCTCCAAAGGTTTGCTGCTGGTGATATTCTCCAGATAGGCTGCTCTTGTAGGTAGAGTTTTCCTCTGAACACATTGGGCACATGTCTCACATTTCTAGCATATGTCCTTGGCCATCTGGGGCCAATAAAACCTACTACAAGTAAGCTCAAAGGTTCTCTTCATTCCCATGCAGGGCTCTCATGGCCAGGGCTCTTCACTCTTTTGGTAGCACTAGTTGTATTCATTGATTTTGCAAAGGATCTATGGTGATCCAGTGAAGCACCCCTTGTATCAGTCCCAATTTGCTCTATTCCCTCAATCAAAGTTTACCCTGAAGGGTGGATGGAACAACTGCAATGTGGTTTTGCCTCTTTTTTTTTTTTTTTTGCAAATAGTGTGTCACGAATGTCAGCATCTTGCAGCTGGGCTTTTTGCTAGACAGCAGCATTGAGCATGGGCAATGAAGACTAGTCCCACACACTGTAATTCATGGAGGCAGATGGCACACTTTCAGGTGGTAGACCCAGTGTTTCTGCAAGATAGCCATGTAGACTCTCATGGGTCTCAGACTCTTGATAACTTCCATTGCAAATAGCTCTCACCCCTTCCATAGGAATCTCAGCAATTTCTGATGGCTGTGGATGCTACGACAATGAATCCGCATCTACATTGCTTCTCCCCAATCGGTACTGTGTGCTGAATTCATAGCTAGTCAAGGCAGCCACTCATCTCTGTCGAGTAGCATGCAGCTTAACGCTTAGCAACACATCAATCAGTGGACTGTTGTCTGTCCACACTTGAAACTTAGCACCATACAACTAGTCACAAAACTTCTCAGTGACGGCCCATTTCAAGGCCAAGAACTCCAGCTTGTGGATGGGGTAATGAGTTTCACTGTCAGACAACCCTTGGCTGGCATAGGCCACAGGTTTACGTTTGACTTCCATTTCTTGCTATAGGTCCACTCCTAAACCCTCCAAACTGGCATCCGTATGTAAGATAAATGGCTTGTTCAGGTCAGCAAAAACTAAGATTGGAGCATGAGTTAGCCAGTTAATGAATTCTCAAAAAGCCCTTTTATATCTCTCGTCCCATCATGGTCCAAAGGTCTCTAAGGGACCATAGTGTCTCTGCTCAGGAGGCCTTCGGGACCTCCCCTTATTCTTGGTCTTCGACTTGTTCTTGCTGGACAGGTATTCCCTGGTAAGATCATTCAGAAGCTTTACAATGGTAGCATAATTCTTCACAAACTGAGATAGTAACCACTAAATCCAAGAAAGGTCTTAAGCTCTCTGTAATTGTTAGGGCATGGCCACATGGTGAGTGCTTCTATTTTATCTGGATCAGTACTCACACCTTTTGGGAACATGATGTGACCCACATACTTCACTGATGTTCTGCAGAACTGGCACTGATCAATGGAAAGCTTGAGTCCACAGGCCTCCAACTTGTCAAGCACTTTAAGAAGTCTTTCCTCATGCTCCTCCAAGGTCCTTCCAAATACAGTCAGATCATCCAAATAAACCTTAATGAGTGGCCAGCAGAGCGGCGGCAGCGAGGGGCAACGAATGGCCAGCAAAGCGGCAGCAGAGAGCAGCGAGCAGGTGGATGGCAAGTGACCAGCGGAGTGGCTAAGATGACTCTTTACTTCTCCCTCCCTCGACTCTAGGATGGGAGGTGAACTCTGCAGATGCACCTCTGAACTCTGGATCTGGCCTGAACAAGGGCAGCAAATGTGAATGGGGTGCAGAGAAGGGTTGAGCATGTGAAGGGGACGTTTACATTGCTGGACATGATAACCAGAGAGGAAAAGGACATTGCCCAACCTACTAGGGGTGGGACTGTTTCTCATGGTTTTGGTCATGAACTCTGTTTGTGGTATAACTCTGTTGTGGTAAAACAATGAAAGTCCAGCAGCTCCTTAAAGACTAACAAAACATGTAGATGGTATCATGAGCTTTCGTGGGCATAACCCACTTCTTTAGATGACTGGAGTATTAAAGTCCAGATCTACAAATAAATAGGGAAGGGGGAGAAAGGGGGAAAAGTGGTAGTGTGCTAGCCAGCCAATGTCCCTAGCACATTACCTTCCACATCCTAATGACTTAACCAACTAAACAATGGGTACTTAGAGAAGGTGCAAATTGTTCTTATCATCTTCTTGTAACTCAAACACGCTAATTCACTTTTTCCCCCTTCCTTCCTCCTCCCCTTCCCTATTTCTTCTTGGATCTGGATTTTTAAAATGCCATTCATCTGAAGAAGTGGGTTGTGCCCACGAAAGCTCGTGATACCATCTACATGTTTTGTTAGTCTTTAAGGTGCTGCTAGACTATTTGTTGTTTTTTAAGTTTTTCCAGTTACAGACTAACTTGGCTACTCCTCTAAAGCTTCTGTTTGTGGTGTTTCCCCAAATTAATGCCACACTACTTCCCTCCCCGTTTATTAAAGGTTTCATTTCTACACTCAGACTCTGTGCTTGTGAGTGGGGAAGCATTGACTCTCAGAGGCACCTAGGGGTGGTGTGTGAATTTCCCAGGTTACTGTGTGAGGGCTTGAGCCAGTTCTGTGTTGGATGGATGGAAAGCAATCCCTAGATATTTAACTCTGCCCTGGCTGCTGCTGGCCCTACCTGGCAGAAGAGTTATATTACATAAGGAACATCCTTTTCCCATATACCTTTACATTTAGGTCAAAACCTCATTTCTACTTAACATAAGCTACAATGCCTAAAGTTAGGCACTGCAACATTGAAAGTACACTTTGCGGATTCAGCACTGGGACTATTCATAAGAGCAAAGATAAGTTCCTAAATAAATGGCTTCAAATCTTTTCTATACTTGCGTATCTAAAAATGTTTGGTTCCTGAAATAAACAAATATTGAATGAGTTGTTGTGCCTAGTCTTTAATTTAGAGTTGCATAGCTTAGTATTTAAAAAAAAAAAAAAGTAGTTCCAATACTGCATATGCTCCATCTGTTTCAAAAGAAGCATAATGAACTTTAATACCCTCCCATCTGTACTGATATTTTTAGCCACACATTCAGGCTTCTAATCTCTCAGTTTCAGTCTGTATTCTTGGCACAAGATAGAATTTGTAGTATTATTTTCAAATGCTTGTATTACAGATACCCATTTGAAATCCTCATCTATAGTTTTCTTCCTAACTCCACAGACCTGGTTTAACAAACAATCCTGCAAGGTTTTTGTTAGCCACCTGTGAGGCCTGTTTTTTGATCTCCTCAAGGAAATGACCAAGCTTCCTCTGAGGAACACATTTGAAGAAAACATGGACGTTTGAGCTGAGAATGTATGCTTGTAAGTGTACTTGGACAAAGAGTCAACTCTTTCCTTTTTTACCTCACAATGAATATGATTTAGTTGTGAGGGTTCAGCAACATGCCTCAGGCTTAGTATGACTGACAGATGATTGGAGAGAAAAATCCCCAAATGGGACTCCTCTGTTTTTTCTAACAGTAATGCAGAGTAACAGGCTGGTAAACCACATTACATAAATAGGCACATGCTGTGAATAAAGACAGGTTTTACTGAGAGCAGAAAGTGTAGCCTTGCTAGAGCACGAGGAGAAACACTGTACTGTAGATCTGGATTCAGCCAGGTCCTTAATTGCTTGTATATTTTCAGTTACTTCAAATGGGAGTATTTTATAAGCTTAAAGTTAAGTTAATGTGCATGCTATAAAAGAGAGAGGATGGGCCAATGGCTAGGATGCTCTAGGGACATGGATACACAAGCTCAATTCATGTATGCTAAAGATACTCTGTGTGAATGTGGATAAGTCACCGAATGCAGAAAAGGAGTTAGATGCCTGAATTTTAGTTTTGGGACTAATGTGATGCACAAACTCCTGCTGAAATCTTATGGGTTCTTTAACTTACTCCACAACTGTTTTTTTGCAGTAAAAGTTCTCTAGGCACTTATGCCTCTGCCTGTGGGCATTCACATTCCTGTCTTCTCATAGGTACCTGCCTAAGTCCTACAGCAGTTCACAGACCAGGGGAAGATAGTCATTCAGACATCTCACTTGCCCACTGGATTGAGCCCCTCAGGCAAATTCTCACAAAAGAGCCCAGGAAGCTTGGGAAGGACGAGGTCTTCACTCATAACTTTTTGCCCAGTGGTTAGGGCACTCACGTGTCTCTGTAGGCAACCCCTGTCAAGCCCCTCATCCCTCTGCCTGCTGGTGAGAAGAGAGTTGAACCGGGATCTGCTACCTCTAAGATACATGCCATGACTATTGTGCTGTGAAAAATAATTAGCATGTTGGAGCAGGGGGACTGGATCCTGGGTCTTCCTCATTTTGAGTGAGTGCGCTGACCACCAAGCTAAAGACGAAGCTCTCTTAGGCTATGTCTACACTGCCTCTTTTTTGCGGAAGAGGCAATGCAAATGAAGCACTCATTAGTAACTTCTCGTGTTTCATTTGCATATTCTCTTCAGATGCTTTTTGCGGAAGAGGTTTTTGCACAAAAAAAGCAGTGTAGACGCATCCATTTTGTGCAAAAAAACCCTTTTGCGTAAGAACCTGTAAACCTCATTTTTTGAGGTTTTGCACAAAAGGGTTTTTTTGCACAAAATGGACATGTCTACACTGCTTTTTTTGGTGCAAAAACCTCTTCCGCAAAAAGCATATGAAGAGAATATGCAAATGAAGTGCGAGAAGTTGCTAATGAGTGTTTCATTTGCATTGCCTCTTCCACAAAAGAGAGGCAGTGTAGACGTAGCCTTAGTCTCTTTTCTCTCAGGAGTCATTTGTGCCAGAGCAAAAGGAAGAGCTGTGAGACCCACAATCAAGTCCCCCTGCTCCATTGACTATTTCAGTGTTTATTCACAGTGTAACTGCTCCAACCGGAGAGAGTGAAGGATTCCCAACATTTCTTGCTAAGCAGATATCAGTACTGGAGTGAGGTTTAGTGCATGTCCCTCTAATTGGCATCTCCCACTAACTAAATGAAGTGATTCCTTGCCTAGCATACTGTGCCTTGTGAATCAATGTATGATCTCTCTCGGTACACTGTACAGGAACTTAGGCACCTAATTCGAGCTTTGTGTATCACAGTGATTTTTCCAGGCACCTAGAAGTTAGACACTGTGATTCTGAGCATGACAATGCTTGCCTCCTTTTGGGCATTCAGGCCTTAGTCTCTCACTCTGCCTCAGTTGCCCATGTATAAAATGGGGATAATAGCTCTTCGCTATTCACAGGGGTGTTATGAGGATAAACACTTGCAAGATTAGCAGGAGCCTGGCTACAATGGTAATGGGGCCATGTAAATACCTCTGATCTTTGTAGACATGTGCTCAAGTACTTTGCTTTGTTGGGGTCAAGATTACTTTCTGCGTGAGACCAGAGGGTCCGTCCTATGTCATTCCCCACACTTTGACAATGCTCTGCAGGAAAGTGTGTGAAATCCAATAGTAGACAGTATGGAAAAAAACTGTCCCTGTCCAGAAAGGTGGTTTCTTTAATGAATGATTGGTTCATTCCTGAAACATGAGTGTTTATATATCCCATATTTATATAACCTTCTCTAATGTACTTGTAGCTGTTTTCATTATCAATAGCTAATTCAAAAAAATCCTGCTAAGCTCTTGGTGCCAATTATATCTTGTAGCAATTGGTTCTGCCACTTAATCATGCAGGGCATAAAAAGCATTTCACTATGTCCATTTTAAATTGTTTTTCTTTAGAAATCCCCTTCTTCTTGTATTATGAAAGAGATCAAACAGGAGAATCCAGTTTACTTTCTCTCTTCTGTTCATTATTTTCAATATCTGGATGAAGTCTCCCCATTTTCTTTTCTCCCTAAAGTCTCAGTTGTTTCAGTCTCCCTTCATACAGAAATCTTTCTATGCCTCTAATTATTTAATGTTGTCCATTTCTAGACACCTTCTATAATCACCTGAACTCATTTGGAGGTGAGGTTGCCGGTTTTGTGCAAAGTATTCAAGATGAGGCTAATGTTTTTGTTGTTATTTTCCTGCCGATCTTGACATATCATAGCATTTTGTTTCCTGTTTTGATGGCAGTTGCAAACTGAGCAAAGGTTTTCAGGAAAGCATTTTAATATGCTCATGTTCTGTAACTAAGCAGCATACTTTCAGCATTGTAGAATATCAATGTTTTAGCTTTTCTGACCATAGAAAATGTCATAGAGACAATCATCAGATAATGATTCAAACAGTCAGATAACCTGTCAGTGACAGTGGTTTGACTAGATGTTTTGGAAGAACATAGTGCTGAAATAAATAGGAGACTTTCCATTGCCATTCCATGGGTTTTCTATCAGTCTGAAAATACCCATGATAGACATTATGGAGAGACATGTACATGTTTTGTCTCGAATATTTTCTAAAATAAGTTTTCTTTCCTCCTTTTCATTATTTTAATCATCTTCGTTTTAAATATCACTGTACAGACATTCACTTTTGAGAAATAACAATAATTGACATCATTTGGAGGTTTCCAATTAGAGCAATTATCACAGCATCTCTTCCTGAAATTGGCAACGAATATAACAAGGATATTAGGGACTCAGAAAAAATACAACACAGTGTGGTGTAAGATCACAGGCAAATGGAAATAATTTTACTTGAAGTATGATCCAGATGAAGCCCTTAAAATAATGTTATAAATTGCTACAGTTACTCACCAAAAACATTGTCATGGAATGGGTGATTGAAAAAGAAAATGCAACAAGTTGAGATGCCAACTAACTCGCCATTTCCCATGATATCCCACAAATTCATTTCTTCCCTTGTCAATGCAAGAGGAATGTAAAATGTTGTCTATTCCACCTAACTGAGGTCCATTTAGACTCTTAGACCTGGTCTATTCTACATCAGAAGTCGAAGTAAGATACGCAACTCCAGCTACATAAATTACATAACTGGAGTCAACGTATCTTACATTGCGTTTCCATGCTGGCCTCACAGCGGGAGGCCAACAGGAGCAAAAGCTCCCATCGGCCTCCCTTACTTCTCATGAGGAGGAGGAGTACTGGCACCAATAGGGGCGCCCTTTGAGTTCGATCTAACGAGTCTTACTACACCTTCTAAACCGAACCCTGGAACATCAAATGCAGCAGCATCTATCTTCCACATAGTGTAGACATGCCCTTACAGTGTGCTTTTCCCACATCATGATTCAGTTTGGGTATGTCTACACTACAGCGCTATTTCAAAATAACTTATTTCTAATTAGTTCATTCGAAATAAGCTAATTCAAAATAACGCATCTAGACCCAAAAACTAATTCAAAATAGCGTTTTGCTATTTCGAAATAGTGTGTCCACACTGATTGGATGCTGGATTGCATTTAAGAGCAGCTGAAACCGGTTCCAGCATGGCATCAGGTCAGTAGTTGCTTTGTGTGGCTGCTGTCTGAGGCTATCTGAGGCTTGTGCTTAAATGGACCCCCCTGGACAGCCGGTTATCAGCTTTCCCGCTTGCTTGCCTACCTCGCCGAGGGACAGCAAAGCGTTTTCCTTTCCGCCTGCTTCGGTCGCTCTCGCTTGGGACACCGCAGCACTCGGCACCATGGAGCCAGAGCCGCCCCGGGCACTCTGGTGCTCATGTTAAACGTCTTGCTGCAAGACTGGCAGCAATTGCTGGAGGCTGCCTGGCACCTTCTGCTGCAGGCCAGCCCCCTGGCCCTCTCCCTACCCCCCCGGAGGCCCTGGAGGAGCGGTGCCCGGATGCCAGCGTGCCCCGCTGCATCTGGCATCTGGACACCAGCAGCGACTGGTGGGACCACATCTTCCTGGAGCACTGGGGAGACCAACAGTGGACCCAGAACTTCAGGATGAAGAAGGACACCTTCCTCGAGCTCTGCGAGTGGCTCGCCCCTGCTCTGCAGCGACGGGACACACGCATGAGGCCCGCCATTCCCCTCCACAAGCGTGTGGCCATCGCCCTCTGGAAGCTCTCCACGCCGGATAGCTACCGATCCATCGGGAACCAGTTCGGCATGGGGAGATCCACCGTTGGAGTGGTGCTCATGCAGGTACGGCACTCACTGGCCACTGGACCAGGACAGGGGGCTGCAAGGAGGACATGGGCTGCCCCAGGGAAAACGGGGGGGAGGTGGTGTAAGTGCCTTCCCCGGGAGGGATCGATCTGTCCTGGCTGTGCTACAGACCTTCTGTGGTGGCCACGATTGCAGCGGGGGTTGCTCCTGGGAGTGGGGCACGGGGCAGTGGCGGGGAACGAACACTCCCAGCCGAACAGGCGCCCCAGTGACCCTCGGTTTTGTGTCTCTCTGCAGGTAGTGAAGGCCATCAACAGGGTGCTGCTCCGCAGAGTCGTCTGCCTCACAGACCTAGACGCGGTCATCCAGGGGTTCGGCGCCCTCGGCTTCCCCAACTGCGGGGGTCAATTGACGGGACGCACATCCCCATCTGTGCCCTGGACCACCAGGCCTCCCTCTTCATCAACAGGAAGGGCTACTTCTCCGTGATCCTGCAGGCTGTGTCTGACCACCGGGGCCAGTTCATGGACATCAGTGTGGGCTGGTCCGGCAAGGCACACGACGCGCGGGTGTACCGCAACTTCTCCATGTACCAGAGGCTGCACGTCGGGACTTTCTTCCCCGACCGTCACATCAGGGTCAGGGACGTGGACATGCCAGTGTGCCTGGTGGGGGATGTGGCCTACCCCCTACAGCCCTGGCTGATGAAGCCCTACACGGGACACCTCAGCCCCTCCCGGCAGGCCTTCAATGCCAGGCTCAGCAGGGCCTGCATCATGGTCGAGGGGGCCTTTGGCTGACTGAAAGCATGGTTTAGGTGCCTCCTCACCTGCCTCGACCTCTCCCAGCACAATATTCCACACGTGGTGGCAGCGTGCTGTGTGCTCCACAATTTGTGTGAGAGGAAGGGGGAGGCTTTCCTGCCAGCCTGGATGGCAGAGGCTGACCGCCTGGCTGGCCAGTACGCACAGCCCCGCACGGCTGCCAGCCGGGAGGCCCTTCGGGGGGCTGTCTGCATCCGGGAAGCCCTGCGGGAGAACTTCCAGGCGGATGAGGACTGAAGTTCCTCTGGCGTGCCCCCACTGGGGCCTTGTGCCTTACATTCCACCCCCACCTCCTTCCCCTTTCCCCTCCCTAACCCCACTTCCTGATATACAATAAAAACACCTGTGTTGCCACAAAAAACTCTCTTTATTTCACATAACTGGGGTGGGGGGAGGATAGGAATGGGGTGGGAGAGGGGAGGGGAGGGGAGGGGGAAACCTGGGAGGAGGGAGCTGGAAGGGGAGGTAAGGGGAGGAAGGGGAGGGAAGCTCAGGGTTGGGGGTCTTGCTGGCTCTCCTGTCTCGCAGCACTGCGGGTGCAGGGGCGTTGGGAGGGAGTGAGTGTGGAGGGTGGGGCAGGAGGGACGGGGGTGCAGAAGAAGCGGGAGGCGGAGCAGGGGTGGGAGGAGAAGCGATAGCTGGTGCGGCCACAGGGGCTGGAGCAGCAAGAGGCAGCAATCAGTCCGCCAGGGCCTGCTCCTGGAGCTCCCTCAAGCTCTCCTGCCACAGCTGCAGGTCCTCTTGCACCCACTGCTCCTGGCTGTGGACCTGCCGTCCCTGCAACCGCAGCTGCTGCCTCTGGAACTCCTCCAGGTTGTGGATGCGCCTGCTGGCCCAGGTTCAGGTGGATGGTCCAGGCGGGGTGGTGCGTCCTGCACTCACAGGTGCTGCGGCTGTGGTGAAACAAGAGAAGTGGTCAGTTCTCCTTGGGGACACAGTGGGTGAAATCCAGCCCCCCCTCTGCAAGGCGAGGATGGCAGGTCTCTGCACCATCATGTCCTGCTATCCCCGGGAGTGTGAGCTGGCCCAGGACTGCACCCCAGCCGCTGTGCTGCCTATAGTGTGGTGTGTGTGGGGGGGAGGGGGGTGCGGAGGAGAGATGTGCCCTGCCTCTGTGTAGAGGGGGTGGCTGGAGGGAGGGCAGTGTGCAGTCTCTCCCTGGGGTAAGGTCCCTGGGCTCCCCCTCCGCCCCTGCCCCACATAAGGGGACCGTGATGTCACTCACATGTGGAGGCCTCCCCCAGACTTGGATGAGGCTGCTGATGGGCTCTCTGGGATGGCTTGGGGTTCCTGGGTGCAGGGCAGGCTCCCTGCAGGCTCCTGGCTGCCGTCGTCCTCCTCCTCCTTTTCCCCTGTGTCAGGGGCAGGGCCCTCTGCCCCGGGGTCAATGATGACCAGAGGGGCACGGACCATCTGACCCCCCAGGATGCGGTCTAGGGCCTCATAGTAGGGGCAGGCCTCCGGGTCAGCCCCTGGTTGGGAGGCCCTGGCATAGGCCTGCCACAGCTCCTTGATTTTGCTGCGCACCTGCTCCTGGCTGCGCATGTGGCCTCTGGTGGCCAGGCTGGCAGCCATGCGGCTGTAGATGGCCGCATTCCTGCGCCTAGGGCGGAGATCGCGGGCATTGCAGGCCTCCCCCCAAATCTCAATGAGGCCCACGATCTCCGCACTTCACCAGGAAGACGCCTGCCTTTTGCGGCCCCTGGCAGGCTCCTGGGAGCCACCAGCCTGGTCCTGGGGAGCGGTGGAGGGCTGGGTGGCAGGGTGGCTGGCTCATGGTGTGCCAGGTGCATGGTCTGCTGGCTGTGTGCTGGCAGGCTGGCAACTGGCACAGGCACTGTGGCCAGAGTCTGCCCCTTTAAGGGCTCTGGGGTTGGGGAGGGAGTAGACGAGTTTTCCTGGTTGTGCCCAGAGTGGCCACCAGGGCTCCCTGGGAAGGACTGGAGGCCAGCTAATTCGAAATAAGTGTCTACACAACACTTATTTCGAATTAGCTATTTCGAATTAGGTGTTATTCCTCATAGAATGAGGTTTACCTAATTCAAAATAAGGGTGCCGCTATTTCAAATTTATTTCAAAATAGTGGTTTGTATGTGTAGACAGCTATTACAGTTAATTCGAAATAACGTCTGTTATTTCGAATTAACTCTGTAGTGTAGACATACCCTTCCTTTTAGATGTCGAAGAGGAGAACATTCACTGTCAGGAGATTGTAAGGTGTCAGCCAATAGGGCAGTTTTATTTGGAGTCCAAACAGATGCCAGATTCCTGCAGAAAATGATACATATTTTAATGGGCACTGATTGATCGCTGTCGTTAGTACCCTACACTGCTCTACGGAGTGTACATGCCTTATTTATGTGTAGTAACAAATGTATTGACCAATTGCTTTTTTAAATATTTGGGACACATGACACTAACAATATTTTCCTAAAGTGTAGTAATTGAGAAAAATGCAAACATAAATAGAGAATTGATTTAATATTACAGCACAGGGGTTTGCTCATTAAGATTGCTGTCTGAAAGAAAGTTACTTGAACTGTGGGATCGACCAAATTCTCCATTCCAGCTGGGCTCAAGGAAGGACTGTATTGGGGATGAGGAGCAAAGATAGACCTAAGCCACCTTAGGTCTATCCTAGGTAGGAAATACTACATAGATGGGGCTACTGTAAGGTGGGTGCATAACTGGCTGGGTAACCATTCTCAGAGAATGGTTATTCACGGCTTAGAGTCATGCTGGAAGGGCATAACAAGTGGGGTTCCACAGTGGTCTGTTTTGGGACCGATTCTGTTCAATATCAATGATTTAGATATTGGCATAGAGAATATGCTTATTAAGTTTGCAGATGATACCAAACTGGGAGGGGTTGCAAGTGGTTTGGAGGATAGGGTCATAATTCAAAATCATCTGGACAAGCTGGAGAAATGGTCTGAAGTAAACAGGATGAAGTTTAATAAGGACAAATGCAAAGTATTCCACTTAGGAAGGAACAATCAGTTTCACACTTACAGAATGGGAAATGATTGTTGAGAGGGAGTACCACAGAAAGGGATCTAGGGGTCATAGTGGACCATAAACTAAATATGAGTCAACAGTGTGACACGTTGTAAAAAAAGCAAACATGATTCTAGGATGCATTAACAGGAATGTGGAGAGCAACACATGAGATGTCATTCTTCTGCTCTGCTCTGCACCGATTAGAAAAATTATTCTCCTTGTATCTTTAATTTTATGGTGGTCACTTGTTTCATACAGGTTGCCAGTGTTTTTTTGAGTGTCTTGTGTGAGTTGGTGTTTTTCTTAAAGCCTCAGGTCCTAGAATCAGGTGATTAAAATGAAAACTGTGATTCTGACATAAATAAAGGTAAGTTCCTAACACTTGGGATGTAGAAAAAAAGTTTAAAAAATGACCCAATTGCTCCTAAGGGCTCCAAAGCAGGAAGACAAATAAAAAGAACCCAAAACATAATTTAAAAAATAATATTTTTAAACACAACTCATGATTTTGGAGAGAAGGAAGACCTGTAATTTTTTGAATGTTTGAGGTTGGCCAGGACCACTGACAGGTGTGGGGGCAAAAGGGGGAGTTGCCCTGGGGCTGGAGAGTTGAAAGGGCCCTGGGTTCTTGGTTGCTGCCGCTGCTACTGTTTGAGGTTTGAGACCCGAGCCCTTCAAATTGCCACCAGAGTGCCACACCATAGGCTCTGTGTGTGTCTGAGAGCTTGTGGGGCAGATGCACTGCTCTCTATGAGGCATGGAGGGCTGGCTTCCTTGGTCCCACCCCTGGTGCCCAGGGCCCCACCCCTTCTGCTTGAGTCCCTGGCCCTACTGGGATTGCAGAGCTGGCCCTCCCTACACCTTGCCTAGGGGCTCCCAGAGGCTGTCAGCTCCCCTGGGGTTGGTAATACTAAAACTAATCTGAATGAGAGAAGTTAGGATAACATTGAACACTTTTGAAAGACCCACTAGCAGTGTTCTGTGAGCCAGCATCATAAATGTCCAGTTTCTAGTGTAAAACTCTACTGAAGTGGAGTCACACAGGACACACAGTCTACTGCTGTAACTGAGATTTAAATATGATTTTTGGAGTATAGGAAAATGTTGATGGGAGACAAGTTGCTGCTTAGATGCGCTGGAAATTGGGTGGATTGGAAGAAGAATGCAGGAAAACAGTCTACTGTAATGTTGCAATTGCAGTAATAGCCAAGGAGCAGCTATCTTGCCACTCTGTGATTTGGTGTGTGTGTGTAGTGGGATGGTGGTGGTGGAAGTCTCTTGGAGGCTTTTACAGAGCCTTTTGGATGTGATACTTTTCCTTTCTGTCTATTTTGCTATGTAATTTCATCAGTACGAAACCACTAGAGGGCCCTGAAGTCCATCTCAAATTAGCTTCTTAGCTAGTCTTTTGAAAAGTTGTTCATGTTTTTCAGCATTCCAAAATGTTTAGGGCTTGATCCTTCCAATGAAGGGGGAAAGCGGTCTGTATAAAGCATGGTGAGAAGGATAGGGAATACAGGGGAACATGATCACGAATAGCTGAAGATACAATGAAGCTACCAAATGACTGCTGGCCAGTAGCTACTAGCTGGGGGTAAAGCCTAAGAAGGAATGTGTAACTGAGGATCTGTCTACAGATAGACATAGGTGACAGGCCTGTACTGGCTGACTCCATGCCGCGGAGCTGGAGCTAAAGGTCTGTTTAATTGGGGTGTAGACATTTGGGCTTAGGCTGCACTGGGACCCTCCCACCTTGCAGGGTCATAGAACTCCTGGCTCCTTCCCAAGCCTGTATATATATCTCTACTGCAATTAAACTGCCCCTTAGCCTGCGCCAGTTACCCCAAGCCACATGGGGGTATCTATTTGCAATGCAGACATACCCTAGAAGCCTCATTAATATGGTGAGGATTATGTTTAGCCCATGGCTTATGAGTTACATGAGATTTCCACCCATGTCCCTCCCCACTTTATTGGATACACTTGGGCATGAGAGAGTCAGTATGCAGGAGACTTGTCGTTTATTGCTGCTCCTTGTCAAGGATTTTGTTCAGCACTTAACCTTGCTTATGTAGTCTGAATGAAACAAGCTTGCACATCCTGCTGCTCAGAATGATGAATGGGCAGGACCCAGGCTTTCTTAAATATAAAACAGTTCATTTTAAAGGTGTACCTTTCTCCTGGTGACATTGGGCACAGGTTTCTTTTCCTAACCCTGGCACTGTAGATTGCTGAGCTCTGATTTCAAGAATAATAAATATATTTACATGTGTGGAGGTGGTACCCATCTGAGAAGTCACCGAGCATGGTGCTAAACTTATTTATGCTGCTCCTTTGATATCTTGCTTTCACTCTGCCCATCTCCCCATCTCCTTGATTTATTCTTATATTCAAGACCCTTGAGTATCTTCAGCAACTAGCCATCTTAAACATAAAATCTACGCCAGAGAGCTGTTTCCTTCATTTCCTCTCAAATTCCCCTCCCCGACCAATTTTAAATGTGACTGAATTCCCAGACAGATGAGATGTAGTCCTGGCTCAGTGACAGAGTCTGTATGCATAAAAATGTCAAGATCTTTATGTCCAGTCTTTTAGATCTTTCAGAGCTAGAAGTGAGTCTTGGATCCCATCAGAAAATAGAGGATCCAAATGGGACCTAATACTCACTGCTAGCCCTCAAAAGGCCTGAGATATGGGCTATGAAATGGTGACATTTAAAGTCTGTTTTAGAGGATTTTTATGAGTTTCTCCAAGGCTTGTATAGTTTAACTATTGGTAGCTAAAACAGGCAGGCACATGTATGCAAAAAATAGTTCTAATAATAAAACTAAAAAATCCCCAAATGTTCCTAATATAGTTTCTGGGCCTTATGTGGCATGTACAGAACACATACTAGTGTGATATAGAGGTTTTATTGGCACTTGTTTGGAATAACTTGCATTTTAGTCATGGTTTTGACACATAGGATTAATATTTAGATATCTAAACTTACCACTATTAACTTTGTCATGTTTTATTTTATGATTTTTTTGTATTGACATAGAGCCTCAAAGCTCTAGTCATGGGCCAGGGTTCCATTGTGCTCACTGCTGTGCAACTAAGACAAAAAAGATGGTTTCTATTCCTAAAATCTAGGTGTATTGTCTGTCTTTCTGTCTGTCTCACACACTTGCACATGCTGCACATCTTCACAAAGCCCTGGATTCTAAAGGGCTTGAGTTGGCTTTATGTAGTGCATTGGCTTTCTGGTGACTGTTTGAGAGTAAATTTTGCTTTTCCAGAGCGAATAAACCGGGATAAGAAATAATGCTGAGAACAAGGTAATGACTGCTAGGTGAGTTATTAGAATAGTGATAATGAATGAAAGCTAATGTATTTATGTCTATGGCAAAGCTTTGCTTTATAAATAAAATGTGTACTATTGCTTTTATTACCAAAGATATGCAAAACACAAATTGATATTTCCAGATCTGGTATAATACAGTTTAATCTATAAAAAGATTGTTAATTATCCAGTGAGATCTGGTGTACAGCATCACTACCAGGGCATATAATTCTCCAGTTGGCTGATTCGTTGTTAAGGAGTCACATTCTATATGCTGAGTATGAAGACAGGAGTATTTGAAGAAGAATAGGAGTAAGAGGCAATCAGTTACCAAGTGAAATAGGTGCATGGTGAAGCTTTCAGAAGGGAGGCACCTGTCCTGAGAACATCCTAAGCCCCTCCAGAGATAGCAGAGCTACTGTCTGGGAAGAGCAAAAGTATCTCCATGGACAGGTTGCTTCCTCAGCTGCAGAGCTCTTAAGACACACAGGAACAGTTAGCTTCCTGCATGTCTATCTTAAGACCTCTACAAAAGGAGTGACTATGTAACCTGGGATATGTCTACACTACAGAAAGCATCTTGGCACAGCTAAAACATCAACACAGAGGAAACACCATGTGTCACTTTTAGCTCTTGGATGCAGGCATGAAAGAGGACCAGCCAGGCCAAATTTGGGTGGTGTTGCACTGGCATAACCCCATAGTGTAGGTGCAGCCTACACTGAGGGAAGATGGTTTTTTTCCACTGGCATAGGAACATCTCCCTAAACGACAGGAGCTACACATTCTTCCATCGCTATAGCTACATCTACACTGGAGATTATATTGGCAAGGCCACATCTGTTGGGAGTATGTGTTTTTTCTTGTGTATCACCCAGCAAAGGCTGGGTGCTATGCAAGACTCAGAAAATTGCTGGCTGCAATATTTGTTGTGAAAACCACGACTTTTAAACACACATCACAACTTTTTATACTTGCTGCAAATTTGACTGTGACCCCATGCACCAGGTCACAATGCTGCTCACTCAGATTTGGCCTCAGCACCTAGTGAAAGGGTGGTAGGACCAAATTTGAGTGCCTGGCATTGAGCCAGGTGCATGGAGTCACAACAGCACCCAAATTTGGCCTGGCTAGTCCTCTTTCATGCCTGCATCCAAGAGCTAAAAGTGACACAAGGTGCTCCTTCTGTGTTGATGCCCCAAAGGGCAACTTTAACAAACTGTGGCTGTAGTTTTTGACCAACCAACCAACCAACCAACTGACCAACCACACATCTGTTTTATTGCCTTATTGGTGCGTGTTATATAATTTTCATTTAGTTGACTGATGAGATTGTGCCTTTGCTATTGTTTCAGATTTCTTTGTCACCCTCATCCATTGTCTTCTTGCTTTTATCTGCAGATAAGTAAAAAAAGATAGCAAATAATGGACTTTGTGGGGGGTGAGAGGTGAGGGGCCTAGAGAGAGGACAGGAGAGAGACAATAAAAAACAGGAAAGCCACTAAGGTTAGAGATACAGCTATAATACAGGCTTGGATACAGGCCCTAGTTAGGTGGCAGCATTGCATATCACGATGAAAGAGAAATGCTTACAGCCTCAGGCTAAGTAGTATGAAGGGAGAAGGGAAAAAGGCATGTACATAAATTCTGTGCAATACCAGCCTGCAAGTAAATCTGTGGTAAAGAGACTCGTGTTTTCATTGCTTCATTAACTTTAGATATAGTGTAGAGCAAAGGCTGAGCACCCAACAATCACTAGCTAATTTAATTGCTGCACAATATAAATGTTTCTGTCATATCTGGGAATAAAAATGCAGACCCATATCAGCGGCCAGTCTGTTAAGGAAAACAAACTAACCTCTGTATCCTTTGCAGTCCTTGGGTTTGAATACCCTTTCTTGTGAAAGGGATGCAAACAATATTGCTCAATGCCAACAGGGGAGAGGGAGCTTGACCACCAATGGAGAGAAGGCAGTGTTCGATCCTTTATTCCCTCAGAAGTTTTACATCAGGGATAGTAGTTTGATTTGTAGCCTGGATTCCAGAGATTTATCTGTTGAGGCTATCAAAGGAATCCACTAAAGCTGGGTAGACTTTTTGCCACCTGTGGTGCTAAATAAAGGCACAGAACCTGTATACAGTATCTAGACCCAATATTTTATATTTCTCATTATACCTTTTAAAAAAAAATCTTCATTACAGTTTTACTGTCTTGTTTATTGACTGCGTATTATGTTTTTATTGTTAGTATAGTTTTCTGCAGACACTGTAGAGAGCCATTGAGAATTACACTGAACACAAACAGCTGGCCTGTCTTACGTGGCAGATTGAGCATACCATTTGCTAGATGTTTTTTGGCTCTTATCTTCACACCAGAGTTTGGTCTTGTTACATGGTGGAAAAGGGAGTAAAACTGGTTGAGTTGTTTCCGCTGTTGGCAGACAGAATGGGTGGATATCCATGTTGTGTTATTTCTATGGATTGCAATACAGAGATACCAGACAGAACAGTAGCAATACAAGGAGGCTACGTCTACATTGGCAAGATTTTGCGCAAATACTTTTAACGCAAGAGTTTTTGCGTTAAAGTATTTGCGCAAGAGAGCGTCTACACTGGCATGTGCTTTTGTGCAAGAGATGTGCTTTTGTACAAAAGCATCCGTGCCAGTGTAGATGCTTTTCTTGCGCAAGAAAGCTCCGATGGCCATTTTAGCCATCAGGCTTTCTTGCGCGAGAAATTCATGTTGCCTGTCTACACTGGCCTCCTGCGCAAGAACTGTTGCGCAAGAGGGCTTATTCCTGAGTGGGAGCATCATAGTTCTTGCGCAAGAAGCCCTGATTTCACACATTAGAACGTCAGTGTTCTTGCGCAAGAACTCCCCGCCAGTGTAGACAGGCAGCAAGTTTTTGCGCAAAATCATGCCAATGTAGACACAGCCAGAGAGTAAGTAGATTTTGCTTCTAACTTTGATCCTACAGGACGTTAGGTACCTCTCGAGACATTCAATGCCACCTGATTGATCTGAGGAAACTTACGTCCTCTTGGGTGTTATAGTGCTTCTGTTGAGCTCAGCAGCATCATGGTATAGCTGCTGTTTTCCACTGATGCCCACTTAAGTGGTTTATCTTGAAAGCTGAGGGAAATAGGGAGACTAATGGGAAATAAGGCCATCAAAGTAGCTTTTAATAAGATAACAGGGTGTGTGTGTATAGCAGCAGAGTCCCCTTCCCCTCTTAACAGGGATTGCTGACCCACTAATCTTAGTCTTTGGACTCATAAATATGGAGGAAAAGGAGGACCCAGGACATTTGATGGGATTTCCCTAGCAGAAAGTGGAGAATGAAGGGGGAAGTGAAGGAGAAGTGTGTCAGGACCTTCAAATATATAGCTTTCCATCCTCCTTAGTTCTGGAGGCTGGAGTTAGAGTAGCTGTTCCAAGCAAATCATTGGCCTGTAACCAGACACTTGTTCGGGAGACAAAAAGCTGACGACTAAGAGATACTGAAAAAGTGCAACCTGAGAGGAGAGATGATAACAGTATACAAAATCACGAATGGGGTCAAGAAGCATGATCATGTTTAATCTATAAAACAAGAACAAAGGAACTTGCTGTGAAACTGAAAGGAACTGCATTTAAAACCAAAAAGAAAATACTTTGCTAAATAGCAAATGTGTAGAACCCATTGCTATGAAGTACCATTGGCACCTTTTTTGCTGGGCCAATGTTAACTTGATAGAATTTTGAGCTAGCTGCTGGTAAAGTTATAAAATAAAATGACTGCTAAACTATGCATAAACACTACAGAACATTAAAACCTATATATGTTATCTTTTACAATGTCTTTTATTAACAAAGGGGTAAATAGCTTTTGCTTTCAGTGAAGGATTCCGTCCAATAGACTTAGCCCTTCGAACTGTGCAACTCAGGAAAAATAGTTTGTTTTCATTCTATTCCAACTTCAAGCCTGATGCTGAGAAATATATTTCCAAACACTGGATGACTCAGCAACACTTCAATAGCACTTTAGATGATAAAATCGTAGATATATGGCATAAACTTAGTCTAGCCTCCTTTTTTGTGTATTGGAAATGGATTCTATTGTGCTTCCATTATTTTAAATTTTTGTTTGCATGTATATATTTTACTACAATTTACATAACATTTCTAAACAGAAAATAAAGGTAGAAACTTTCACAAGGTTACAGGAGGCCTTAAAAACAGGGAGAAAAAAATACAAGACACCTAAAACATTGCTCATTGCTAGTGATGTTTATATCTGTTGTCACACTGACATTCACTGTGTTTATTCTAGAGTGTCTGGGCAAGGCACATTGGAGACAGTCTGCCATAGATTTTATTTTTATTGCACTGTACTGACAGCAAAGTCATTTATCTTTAAGGGTCTTTTTCAGTAAAAATATGTCCAGCTATGATGGTATGCAAGGCAGATGTCTCTTTCATTGAAACTGCCTTTTATAGATAAATAACTTGTCTCGCCATTGAGTACAATGCAATTAAAATCAGCATGCAATTGACTTGTGAGTCTTCCCCAGCTATGAGTGGGAGCTGCATGTTTTCTTGCTCCAGATTTAACATGAAGATAAATCATGGCTTTTCTGCCAGTGCAGTGAAATGGAATGAAATCAGTGGTAATCTGTGCATATTGTGCTTCTTTCCCAATATAAGGGCAACTTTAGATATTGCTCTTCAGAAGGTTAATTTGTGCCAATATTTGTGCAAGTGTAATTGTGCACACAATTATCATGAGTTCATGCAAAAAATGGTGTCAGGGGAACTGTATACTTGTTGGTGTCTGTCTATTCAAAAAGCATTGGGTGCTTTGGGGGCATTTTTCTCCATTAATATTTCCAAAAAAATAAACACAGAAGATGCATTGTAATTTCCCTGTTCTAACTTTCTATTAAGAGTTATCATAAATCCCTCTCAAAGAGAAAAAGGACTGGATATTTTGTAAAGTGAAGTATTCCTGAAGCAACTTGTTAAAATCTTGCTCAGACATGCTCAAAGAATATCAGATAAATACCTCGACCTACTCTATATAGAATTTGTTACATTTTTAAGCTTGCTGCTCCAGTCTGATTCCGCAGATAGGCTACATCTACATTACAGGCTTCTTGCACAAGAGCGTGTCCACACTGCCATGTGTTTTTGCACAAGAGATGTGCTTTTGTGCAAGAGAGGATCCATACTGTCATGGATGCTCTTGTGCAAGAAAGCTCTGATGGCCAGTCACAGAATGGCCATCAGAGCACCTGTGATTGTTTCAATAGAGGTTTCTTGCTTGCACAAGAAACCCCTGGTGTCCATCCACAACTGCCTTTTTGCACAAGAGCTTTTGCACAAAAGGGCTTATTCCTCATAGAAAAAGGAATAACTCTTGCACAAAAAGCCTTCTCTCCTTACGATTTACTGTAAATTTTTTTGCGAAAAAATGTGTGCGTAGTGTGGACACTCTACAAAAAAAATGGTTGTTTTTGCGCAAAAACTCTGCAGTGTAGACATAGCCCTATACTGAGCCATTCAATTTCATTAATCAGTTTGCCAGAATTCTTTATTTACAGTGGTGTGACCCCACTGATGCCATAAGAGTTGTGCTGGGGCAAGTAAGAAGAGAATTTGACATGGTGGGATATGAACTAGGGCAGAATTTGTGTTTTGGGTCTATTTATGGATAGCCCTTGCCCCTTTGCATTATGTAAAAAGGCAGCCATAATCCTCCAGCAACTTTACTGGTCTGTGAAGACCCTCATACCTAAAGGGCAGCAAACACTGTAATAGAGATAGCTGAGCTTGCTTTCAGAGGATTCCCTTTTGCATGAAAAGCATGGGAGCATGATTGTTCTTGTTGCTTTCAGTGCAAAGGTTAGCAAGCCTATTCGCTGCTGTTGTAGAGAATGATAATCCTCAACCAGTGGAAAACTGCTCTAAAGCTGACTTGCTGGGGCCCTGGAGGATATTTGGATGGCTCAAATAGATAGTTTAGCCAATAAAGTTCTATTCTCTTCTGTGTAGGCTTATATACTGTACTCATCACTGTAATACCTGAGCATCTTCCAGTAGGTCATGAACCAATGTGACTATCAACTGTTATGTGTAATTAGTTCTTTTACTCTCTTCCCAGGTTGAGAAATATGCACAGTAGAGTGTCTTGTTCTGGTAGGCTTGTTTGGTTTTTATGTATGCATGTTGCTATATGTTTGTTAGAGAAGACATGTTCAGATAAATGTGTTTTCATCTGGAATGTAATAGCTCCCAGGGCCAGCCTCCTCGGGCTGGGATTTCCCTGGTTGCCTCTTGCCTGGGGATTTTTGCTGGCCCCACGGCTGCTGGGGTTCCGTGCTGGGGCAAGGGATTCCCCTGACCCTGCTTCCACTGGGGTTCCCAACTGGGGATTCCCTGCACCTGCTGCTGGATCAGCTGCTGCCTGGATTCTAGCCTGACCTGGAGATTCCTCTCAACTGCTGCAGGGGCTCCTCGAGCTGGACTCCCCACTCACCACAGGATCAGCCCTTGCCCACCCAGCCTAGGTTGCCCAGCACCTGGTGACTTGAGTTCCTTGCCTCCGGGGCTCTCTTGTCCAGCAACATCTGTTGTCCTTCCTTCCAGGCCACAGATGTTGCTGGACCAGAGAGGTTATAATGGTGAAGGTTATAATGGTGCTTAGTTGTTAGAGAGTTCATTCCACAGTCTCAGATCTGCCCACAGCAAGTTCTGTCTTCTGCACAGATGAGCTTTACTCTTATTGTAGCGAGTCCCATTGTGCCAGAGAGTAACTGTCATCCATAGTCATCATCCCAGAGCATTAGGTAGTCTTTTAGGCTATGTCTACACTACACGATTATTTCGGAATAAACGGTTCTGGAAGAAATACTCCAAAATAGCTTATTTCAAAATAGCACATGTACACTACAGGGAAGTGTAGTCCGAGGAAATTAGTATGAGGCAGGCTCCCCTAATATGGACGTGCTACCACAATTTAGAGCCCCAGGAAACACTGGGAGTAATTACTTCAAATGGCCTGGGTGAGGAGCTATTTTGAAATAGCAGCAATGGAGAGTCTACACTACTGCTATTTCAAAATAGCTATTTTGGAAGAAGTGTTATTCCTCATGGAATGAGGTTTATAAATGGCAAAATAAGACACCTGTTATTTTGAAATTATTTCTAAATAATGGGCTAGCTGTGTGGACGCTCACACAATTATTGCAGAATAACAGACGTTATTCTGAAATAACACTGCTGTGTAGACATACCCTACTAGATATCTGGGCCCCAGCCATGAAACTGAGAAGTCACTGTCCCAAAGGACAGTCTCCTAGCCCAGTGTTTCTCAACCAGTGGTACGAGTACCCTTAAGGGTACTTGAGAGAAGTCTGGGGGGTGGGGTACGTCAACATAATTGAAATTTGGAGAAAACTGAATTTTTGTATTAAGTTTTACAGTGCTTTATTATTTTTGTACTTTTTACACCCAAAAATTTCATTGCCCACCCAGGTACTATGAAATTGTTTAAACAAATGTGTTGCAATGGTAGAAAAAAATGTTGTGTGTCTTAAAACTGTAGGTACTGGGGGTACTTTTTTTTTTGTTTTGAAAAAGGGAGTACTTATAATTTTTTTTAAAAGGGGGTACTTTATAAAAAAAAGTTGAGAAACACTGTCCTAGCCAACTGGAGATGGTAAAAGGTATTGTTTGTGAATGCTGTTATGTCAGAAGCTAGTGTTATCAGGGAAACCTAGAGCACCCCTAGATATGGACTGAACTGATGAACTGAGAACATGCATCTTCATCCAAAGGAGGCTGCACCATAGGTGCAAACTCTTCTAGGTGCTTTCCTTTACACACCAGCATCAACTCAAGTCTTGCTCAGATTGAGCTTCAACAAGCTGTTTTCCACTCACAAGCTTATTTTGCCCAAGGGTCAAAGTCTTGGTGGTAGTGGCGGAAATCATATACTGATGATGGATAGGTAGAGTTATATATCTCTGAATATTGCTGTTACTTGCTGATCAGTTCACCTGCTGGCTGTTTGTAGATGTTGAATGGGATCAGTGAGACAACTGGGGTGCGTCTAGACTGGCAAGATTTTGCGCAAAAGCAGCCGCTTTTGCGCAAAAACTTGCCAGCTGTCTACACTGGCCGCTTGAATTTACGCAAGAGCACTGACTTTGTAATGTACAAAATCAGTGCTTGCGCAAATACTTTGACGCCCCACTGAAAGCCCTCTTGCACAAGTGTTCTTGCGCAAGAGGCCAGTGTAGACAGGGAAGGAATTTTTGCGTAAGAAAGCCCTGATGGCGAAAATGGCCGAACTTTCTTGCAAAAATCACGTTTATATTGGCCACAGATGCTTTTGCGCAAAAGCTCTTTATGCTAAAGCATCCGTGCCAATCTAGACGCTCTTTTGCAGAAATACTTTTAACGGAAAAACTTTTCCGTTAAAAGTATTTCCGCAAAATCATGCCAGTCTAGACGCAGCCCTGCTGTTTCTGGATTCCCAAGTGAGGAGTCTAGAAGATCACTACTCATTGTGTATGATTCTCCTACTCATTATGTATGATTCTCCATGAAGGACTCAAATTATTTTACTCTGAACTTGTGCCACCTATCTCTCAGGCAATAGCACTGAATGCTTCAGGAGACCAGAAGGATGAAAATGGTTGTCCTTTGTCCATTGTCTGGAGGAGTTCATCCATCAGTGACATTGAAGTGATTTCAGCTCCATGTCCTGGCCTGAATCCAGCTTGTGCTGGATGTAGAATATTAGCTTCAATGTAGCTGGCCTTTGGCTTCTGTTTGAGCTTGCTCAGGAATGGGAGGTTTAACACTGGGTGGTAGTTGGCTTAAATTGATGTAACCAGGGTGTATTTCTTAAGTGTTGGTTGGACAATTGCATGGTTCAAGGAGGAAAGGAAGATTCCTTCTCTGAATGAGGCATTAAGTTTTTCAGTCAGGAGTGGTAATAATTGTTCATGACTGTCATGCACCAGCTAGGAAGGGCGCTGGTCAGATTCACATGTATGGGGGTGAGTTTAATTTAAGGGCTCCAGAACTTCTTGATGAATAACAATACTGAGCTGCGAGCTGGTGGTGGGTGGTACAGGTGGGACAGATAAAGGTAATTTGGGAAACCATCCCCCATATATGTGCACTTTCATCAAAGTAGAATGATAGTTTTGACTGTACTTTGTGCTCAGTTCTAATGCTCAGGTTTAGGTTGAACATTAGGAAAAACTTCCTAATTGTCAGGGTGATTAAACACTGGAATAAATTGCCTAGGGGAGTTGTGAACTCCCCATCACTGGATATATCTAAGAGCAGGTTAGACAGACCACTGTCAGGGATGAGCTAGATGGTGCTTGGTCCTGCCGTGAGGGCAGGGGACTGGACTCGATGACCTCTTGAGGTCCTTCCCAGTTCTATGATTCTATGATATTGCAGGCACTCATGATTCTCAATTTGGTGTACCATCCTACACAGCTCCATTTGAGTGGGATTTGGCAGCTTCAATCGGGTCAAATCAGGATAATTGGTCTGCCTTGTTGCCTGTGAGCTGAGAGGCCTTTTATGAATCTGTTCATCTGTGGCGATCCTGTGAATGAACATAAAATCTGTTAGCTTTGGCTCTGGTTTCTATCATCAAAGGAGGGAATTTGAATTGAGTTGTCCTACTCTCTCCGTCCCCTCTCTTAGATTTGATATTAGTAGATAAGTGAATGAAAACTACCTGCTCTGTTGTCCTGGCTGTATGAGTGAAGTACTGAGTGTAACAGTCCTCCTATGCCTTATGAAAATGGGCTTCTGAATATGAATATATATAATTCAAAGATGCTTTATGCAAAATTCTTCATGTAACCTATCAATTTTAATGTTACAATCTATAGGATCTATATATCCTATTATTGTGCATGTGGCATTCTTGTATGTGAAGATAGAAATATAAACTGTGAATCTGTTTATAATTTTAAATGTGCTTATGACAGCCATTACTGGTGCCCTGGAAGTCTAATGCCTTGGTGACCAACTCAATGACCTGAAAACAGCCTTGGTTATCTTTTAAGACCATGTTTCATGCTATTGGAGTCCATTTTGAACCTTTTTTCCCCATGGAGAGGGGATATGCCAAACAAAAGATTCCTGCTCTGGGAGAAAATGTATTTAAGCAACAGTAAGAGATCAGCCCTTTGTCTTCAGCCTGACTTTGAAACTGCCTGACACGCCCTATGAGAAAACTTGAAGAATTCTGAAAGGCTGAAGACGCAAGTCAGAGTAAAAGATTTTGACTCTGATTTGAAACTATTACCTGAAATAGGAATAGCTGTTTAGGATAAGCATTTGCATGTAATAAGTTTCTAACAAGTTTCTTAGTGGGTTAGAACTAGCTATGCAGTTTCTATTCATTTTAATATAGTGACTTACTTTGATCTGTCTGTTTTCACTTGTAACCGCTTAAATCCTACAGTCTGTACTTAATAAAAACACTTGTGTTTACTGTCAGGTCCAGTGTAAATAATTGTTTCCTGGGGGGAGCAACCATTGGACATATCTCTCTTTCACTCATAAAGGGAGCTAACCTATGAGCTTTCCCTGTGAAAAACTTTTACACAGGGCAAGACAGATTTATTTGGGGGGAGGAGTTTGGTCCCATTTGGGGATTGGTTTCCTGGGTGTTGAGCCCGTTGAACTGCATCCTCTCAGAGCTGAAGTGGTTCAGTGTCTGCATTGCTCTGCAGGGGGGCAGGTACCCCAGCTCTGTGCCTTGTCTGGGGGAGACCAGAGGATCAGGGCAGTAGAGAGTCCCAGAGGAAGAAGGTGGGTGTCAGTGGCATGATCAGCACACTGGGGACCACTGTGACCACACCCCATCACACTGAGTATACAGAAAGTGGGATGTGGAGGGCTAGTACAAGGCTTGTGGTGTCATTCAACCAAGTCTCAGTGATGCAGGCTATATTGGGTGCTATGAGATTTTGTACTGGAATAAATTGCCTAGGAAGGTTGTGAAATCTCCATCACTGAAGATTTTTAAGAGCACCTTAGACAAACACCTGTCAGGGATGGTCTAGATAATACTTAGTCTTGCCATGAGTGCAGGAGACTGGTCTAGATGGCCTTTTGAGGTCCCTTCAATGATTCTATGATGCTTTAACTTGTCTGCTTTGGGTCTGTGCCTATGGATCCTGTGAGTGTAAAAGTATTAGGAATCTGATTTCTTGTGTCTGTTTTCTTGTTTTCTTGGATAGTTCCTCCCAGCCTGAACTGTGACAGGTGATGTAGTGGAGAGGAACAGTTGTCTGGTTCATCAGATACCAAGGGAAACATAGGTCAGTGGGAATTGTTATCTGCTATATTGGAGCAGTAACTTACTTGAGTTCTGGAAATGCATGGAGCTTGGAGCAGTCAGTTCTCAAGGTGGTGGTGTGTGTCCTGAAAGCACAGTGTTATAACAGCAATAAAAATAATAATCATAGTGATGGACATGCTAGATAGCCCTACAGAAAGTGTCAATGGCATCAGACATCCATTTCCTCCAAAATAAGCTGTCTGTGTTATGATGCCCCTCTTGCTCTGAACTTTTTGTAAGAGAGGTGAAGAGTAGAGAGGAAAAGAAATAGAACTTAGCAGGTAAGAACATGTTAGAGCTGTAACATGTCCTCCAGACCAACAAAGTGGTTGCAAAAGCTGGGGCAGCAAGACTGGGGTGGGGGGCTTCTTCTTCATAAAAGAGCAGATCTCTCACAGCCTCATTCCAGTTGGTGGCTCCGGTGCTGAGAGAAGGGACAAGGAGAGGAATCACAGCCTTTCTTTCACTGTTTGGAGGAAGCTGGTCCCTACTGCTGCTGTATCCTGCTGGGGGGACGGAGGAGATAGATAGTGCAGCTGGGACATCCTCCACTGCCCCAGTAGTCCATTAGTACCATTGCCAGCTGGGGCATATTAAAGCAACCTTTAGGGATTTGGGAGACTGGCCTGAATTCAGGAATCCCAGCATAGAGGGAGCACAAAGGTGGCTTACAGCCCCATCTGCCTGCCTCCGCCAACAAGTGCTCCAAGTTCTCTTCAGTTAAGCTGTGAATGTGGCTTGGTATGCCTTGAATAATCAGAATGTGTAGGATATATAGGCTAAGCTTCTGTTTCAGTCGTCATTTATCACAGGGTAATGAACACTGAAAAAAGAGAACCTGGTTGGCTTCATGGATCATGCATAATTTATAATTAAATACAGAAATTTATGTTTAAATAACATTAAGGGGCTGACTTCAGCTGACAGAAAACCAGGACATGCTGAGTTAAGGCTAAGCCTCCATCCCTAAAGTACTCTGTTAAAATAATAATCAGATTTTAAAAGGTGCAAGTGGTGAGCAGTAACAACAAAGAAAAACAGCCTTTACTTTAAATTTCCCAGAATTCATGAGTTTGTGAAACTTGGAAAATATTTAGATAGGTATTTTATTTGTGTCATTTATTATTTATACTTTGCTGAGAAGTGTTCTGGGCATTTTGCAGAACAAATGAAGAAAGCTGGGGCCCTGCTCCTAAGAATTTACAATCAAGGACCTGTTCTTGCTAATAGTTACATGAATTGGTAGTTAAGCATAAGTATTTGCAAGATCAGGGCCAACTTGAGGTGTGACACAATGAGAAGCAATGCTAACAGTGCAAGATGGGATGAAAATGACACAATGAGATTGTGAGGTGACTCAGTTGATGTGTTTACATCTCTTGATGGGTCCATCAATAGAAACTACTTAGTGTTTTAAATTAGATATTAGTGTGGCTGATTAGGAAAAAAAAGCAACTCACTCTTTACAGACAATATGGAGATAGGGCCCTACCTACTGTATGACACTGGGCCCCCTTGTCTCCATGTCCATGGTCCCATCTTTCACTTGGTGTGGTGTCAGGGGCCATCATTCCCTCTGAAGCAGCAGTGGTCTTCTCTCTCTCCCCCCTGAGAGACAGGAGTGCCAGCAAAGGCCCCCTTTCCCTGCCTTCACCATCTCCCCGACTTACACTAGCTGTCATGGTGTAACTGCTTGGGTAGGGGGACCTAGCACATTAGATAATTCTTCTGTAATCTCACAATCCTTGCTAGGGTGGTTTTGACAAGGCTCCGCAGAACAGAAGGTCTTAAAGTTGACACCCAGTTAAGTCTTGGTGCAGCTCACACCCCTTAGCTTTTGCTTCAAGTTCTCCACAGATTCAGTCAGACATCTCTGTGTTGGTTAAGCTCAGGGCATATTGTCAGGTTTTTCTTCAGAACCGTAAGAACCAGAAACTTTTTAATAATAAAATCTAAATATTTCAATTCTGATGTAGTCCTATGGACGTCAGGAACTTTGGCCCTCATCATTGGGACTATAATGCCAATTCTTTAATTTAATATTGCATGGAGATTTTATTTGAAAGAGGAAATCTAATGCAATAGAGCAGACTGGATTTTAGCAAGTAATGCTGCTGGTAAATATGTACAGTATTTAGGCAACTTAATTTAAACACATATTTATTTAGTGCTAATGATTTAAGGGCCTGAAATTGTTACTCCATCATTGGGGCATACATAGTTAGATATTTACTAGAAACATACATTTCCCAAAGAAGTCGTGTCAGCCTCAGCACAGGCACACATGATGTATGCTGTTGTGAAATGGGGGGAAAGGATTCATAAGAGTACAACTCTCAAGTCTGACTGTAACTCTTTTTTATAAACAATATGTTTATTTCTGAAAACTTCTATCAGTAGTTGAACTCTTGTAAGATTCAGTCTGCTTGCAGTAGGCCTTACCTAAAATATCGTCCAAGAGTGTTTAAAGAACGTGGTGGTCATTTGAATTGAGAACAAGCTTGTATAATCCATCCCTTTTGCAGAAGTCTTGGACAAATGGGCTGGCATGAAAGCAAGACGTGTGAGACTATAACTGTAAGTATTCTAATCCTGCTGTTTATCATATAATGTATGTCTCGACAATAATTAGACGATTATTTCATGTGATATTAAGCAATGCAGGTAACTGCTCAAATTTAAATTACGGGACATTTAATTTTATTAATAACTTGGGGAATGCTGATTTTTTTACTCGCATAAGGTCACTGTTTTTGTTGTTCTTTAAAGGAAATACTAGCCACAATTAAAACTATGCACACTGATTGAATCGCTCTTTAATACATGAGAAGATGTGGTAAAATAATTAATGTTAGCTAAGCAGTAATACTCAAGAGGTGAATTGTGAGAGAAAAGAGAGGCCTAAAGTCATATTTTCCATGCCACCTCCCCAGTAGCTAGTTGCGCCTCTGATATGCCAATGCTAAAGTAGAAATGACTCAACCAAGGGATCAAACATGATTCTTCAGATTAAAAAAAAAAAGCTGAAAAGAATGAAGCAACAATTTAACCAATGAGTTTATATTACATATGCTGATATCAGTAGGGCTACGTCTACACTGCAGGCTTCTTGTGCAAGAGTTCTTGCGCAAAAGTTCTTGTGCAAGAGCGCGTCCACACTGCCATATGCTTTTGTGCAAGAGCATCCATGGCAGTGTGGATGCTCTCTTGTGAAAGAAAACTCTGATGGCCATTTTAGCCATAGGGGTTTCTTGCGCAAGAAACCCCTGTTTCCGTCTACACTGCCTTCTTGAGCAAGAGCTCTTGCACAAGAGGGCTTATTCCTCATGGGGAGAGGAATAACTCTTGCGCAAGAAGCCCACTCTTCTGATGCTTTACTGTAAATTTACTTGTGCAAGAACATGCATGCAGTGAAGACGCTCCGCAAGTTTTTGCGCAAGAACGGCCATTCTTGCACAAAAAGCCTGCAGTATAGACTTAGCCTCTGAGTCTGAGAGTATCAGAACAGTGTTTCTCAAACTGTGCTCCGCGGAGCCCCAGGGCTCCGCGAGACATCTCCAGGGGCTCCGCAAGGTTGACAAACTGGAAATATCGATAGGTACAACACATACAATCAGTGGACCGCTGGGGATCCGCATTAGTACAACACATACAATCAGTGGACCGCTGGGGCTCTGCATAAATTTTTACGCATGTAAAGGGCTCCGGAGCCCAAAAAGTTTGAGAACCGCTGTATTAGAGCAACTCACAACACCTTAGTGCTTTGAAGAGGGTGATTGCATTCAGAGTAAGATGAAATTAATACCCTTGGCCCTATCAACCTAAGGAAATTTTCACTGATGTGATTATATCAATCTGCTTACACCAGTGCAAAATCCTAATGCACCAATGAGATTTCAGTCTGTAATTTATCAGTTTAAATCACATCAATGTAAGTCTACCTTTACATCAGTGTAGTGAGTATATACTTATATATTAGGAGTTTTGCACTTTGGCTACGTCTAGACTACATGGCTCCGTCGACGGAGCCATGTAAAATAGTTTATTCGGCATAGTCAAAGAAGCGGGGATTTAAATAATGCCTCATGAAATTAGGTTTACTGGAGCGGTCGACAAAGGCTTCCTTTGTCGACCGCGCCACGTCTAGACTGCCGCACTGTGCTGGATCAGCTGATCGTCGGCACAGCGCGGTGGCCATTTTTATTTTAATGAAGCGGGGATTATTTAAATACCCGTTTCTTTGACTATGCCGAATAAACTATTTTACATGGCTCCGTCGACGGAGCCATGTAATCTAGATGTAGCCTCAGTGTCTACATTGATGTAGATATATGTATTAAACAATTCTAATGTAATGACAGGATCCAAATAACTGATATCACTTAAAGATGCTTTTTTCCTACAAAGAGACACTTACCAGTGACTAATGGATATTAATTAGAAAAAAGAAATGGCTGATCTAAGGCTGATCTAGCTTAAACATAGAAATTTGCTCTCTGTAAATATATTAGTAGGAAAAGGATTTCTAAAAGGCTCCTGGTGATGATCCCTTTCACTGTTGGATCCTTTTGCTTTAGGATACAAGTTCTTAACATGTGATTCACAAAAAGCTCCCTGGACATTGGAATTACCCTTCCTTCCTGATGTCTGAAAGGGAAGAAAAAATTCTTAAGCAGATGGGATGTCTTTTGCAGTTAATGAAGAGAGAAGTACTTGGAGTCTCAGGGTTAGAGAAGTATTGATGGCTAGGAGGCAAAAGCAACATCTGTGATCAATGCTCCTTTCAAATATATCAACATTTAGATCTAGCTTCATGCCTTTAACTCAGAAGTAATAACACATTTGTGAAATATTTTAATTAAAAAGGAAGCAGTTTTCTTCTAAATGAATAAAAATACAATAAATCAGAATGATAGCATTTTCAATTCCATTGGCACAGATGGAGCAAATAGCTAAAGAAAGGGCTATCCAATTGTGAAGCAGGCTCATATATCTACACATCAGAAAAATATATTAATTATTCCATATGTAAATGAATGTTTGTCACATTTAAGAGTACCTTTGCTCTGAGCAATGACTGAAAAAAAAACATTAAGGGATTTATTGTTTTTCAATGACTTCTCTGACAAATTGCTCAGGTTAGTTGCAGGATCTGAATGTCAAGCTGGGTTATTTTCTTTTGCATAGTCACCACTAATATAATTCTTCCTATGGTATTCTGGTGCTGCTGTTTCTGCTAGAAAACATGCCTGCACTCACACCTATGCATGTTGGCCCTTCCAGGCTAGCAGGAGTAAAAAGGAAGAATGATTTTTCTCAGTAAAGTAAGCAGATATGACAGAATTGCTTAATATTGCTTGGAATATGTGCACGGATCAGATCAGCTGAGTAAGAAGTTGCTATTTTTATGCAGTCACTTAACCAAACAAAGGCACAGTTAATAATTAACATAAATATTAAAACACTGAAAGTGAATATGTGGGTCATGGAAAATAAAGGTAATTTAGAGTGGCATGTGAATATAATATGTAAACAAGAGGAAAGATGAAAACTTTTCTCATTATAGCTTTATTTTGTATGCTGCTTATGAGATAAATATTTTACAAGATGAATAAAGTTGATTTTTTTAAAAAAAGTTCCAGATCTCAAGAGTCACAAGGCTGACATTTTTTAGAGGGGTTATATTTCATCTATAAAATTTAGCCTGGGCCAAAATCAGTAATATGTTGTACAAGCCAAAAACAGCATTTCGTAAACCATTTAATCTCTCCCACTTTCCTCCATTCTCATATTTTTTTCTTTGACTATTTTTAAATAACATAACCCAGACCCTGTTCTGAAAGCCATAATGTGACCTCTGAAAATGGCAGTAGATTAGTCAGTTGAATATCTGCCCTGAATCTCTGAGATTAACTTTTGATGCCTTAGGATTCTTCCAGAAAATCATTCTAGATTCACATGTTCTCCACATTTGCAGTGGTGCAGCAGTAGGTCTTCAGAAGGAGGCATATTTTTGCTAAAAGCTTCTGGGCTGGATTCTGATCTCAGGTCAATTAGCATAAATCTAGACTAACTTTATTAACTTTGGTGGAGATTAACACCAGTGCAGATGAGACAAAGATCTAGGCAGAAATTCTTAACAGAATATTTATATCATCATGGACAACTGGATCCTTGTTTTGTGGAGTACCAGGGAGGAAAAATAGTTAAATGAGAGGACCAAAGTTTGAAATAGCATCTCAAAATCAGTAATATTTTAGAAAATTTTAAAATATTTTCAAAACAAAAGATTTAGGGGCAATTTCTGCTTGCCCTGTACATGAGGGCAGGACAGTAGGCATTATTATCGATTTATTTGGAATTCTGTATAAGAACTTGCCTATGGCAAGATAGTATAGATTTGAAATGTTTACAAAACCCCCATAAAACACAGACTTAAATGCACTTGCCAATATTTTATCACATGTATGCAATTCAATATTAACATCAGGATAAAACCAGCAGCATACTCAAGCACATTGTCCACAGACTCTCTTAGGGGTCCAGAGAGGCTTGGGCTACTTCCTGCTTTTAAGGTCCCTAGCCATAATAAAAATAAGAAATTATGACACATGAAAACAAAATGAGGCACCAAAAAGGGATGATATATGCATAGGAAACACAGACACAGATACAGAGAGAGGGATAATGTCTAAAAATTTCAAATGTGTGTCCTCATGAAATTCACTGCACAAGATTGTCGTCACAAATTTTCACCTTGAATCTGGGCCAATAGGCTAAAAAATTCTGTAATGATGACCAAGCTACCAACTTTGGGCTCAACCAACCAACCAATCAACCTCCTCTTTTAGCTACCATATGAAGATAATAATGAGGAATTCTCACACATAAATAATTCCTTAATTCAACTAGTTGTAAAATTGCAAGGACACTAAAATGTAACAATTCTCTACCTTTCAACAAGCACTTGATCCAACACCAACCACTAGTAGTGGTTTGTTTATACAATCAGCTGACCTGAGAGGCCTTGTTCATCATAGCCTAATCTTGTGCCATGTGAACAAATACATTTTTACAAATATTTATGAATATTTTAAACTCTTTAATATGACAAAATCTATATCAGTTAACAAAATTATGCCTTTTACCAAATCACATCTCTTATTTGCTTAAATTTGCAGTTCTAAACTGAGAGATTGTGTCACATTTTGGTCTCAGGCTTCTGAAATCTTCCTTCTTTCTTCACGGTCATCTTTCCAGATATCTAATTAAACTGTAAGGAGATTTTTGATTGTATGTAACGTGACATTTAAAATTTATACTTTCTATAAAGCAGGTGACTCATCATGTTTCATGTGGTTTACTTTGTACTTTCTACTTTTCTCTTCCATGTCTGCCTGTTTCTTATTTAGTTTTAACTCTTATCATTGAATCATAGAAATTAGAGAGAGAAACCCACTCCCCTACAGGTTCAGGCCAGTTTCCTTCAGAACATTTCCTATTGTTGTGTCCAGTCTAGTTTAACTTAGTAAAGTTTAATTTTAAGTAGAGCTGGTCACCATTTTTTTTCCAGTGGAAGAGTTTTCTAGCGCAAAAAGGCAAATTCATCGAAATCTAACATTTTGTGGGAAGATGTTGTTGCCGGCAAGACTAAGTCTCAGGTCCGACACTGGGTTCTCAAAGTACAAAGACATGCTACACAGGTATCTGTCAAACACAAGCAGTTTATTTCCTGACAGCTATCAGCTGTGCCTCTTAATTAAAAGAACAACATGATAGGAAAAGCAGCATTTCTTACATCCCTTCTGCTAGCCGGGGAACCCGTTTAGGCTGCAGATGAAGTGGGAGACTGTCTCAGCTTCCGAGGCGCTGGTACCCAAAGCCCATCAGTGAGATCCAAATTGCTGTGCTCTTGTGTAGCTTTAAATACAATGTCTCTGCCTTGTTCTGCAGCTTGGAAATTTCCTGGGGTTACTCATTGCTTGTTACATTATGGCTCAGCTGTACTGCTTGTCCTTTGACTTTGTATACATGATCAGTACATTTAGGAAAACAAGATTGTTATGTTCCCCGCCCTTGTCTACAATTCGTTCTTGCTACTATGGCGTATGTTCCTAGAGGCTTGCTTCTGGCTCATCAGTAGTAGGGAAGGGGGGGGGGGGGGAATGCAGGCCTCACCACCCCTATAGTTCACACGTACAGAGTTCTTCCGCAATTGACCCCTACTGATGTCCATTTCAAATGGATGACCATTTTAACTTTGTAATTTAATGTCAAAATGTTTTGTTTTGAATATAATCTTAATTATTTTTGTTTGTTGAATAGTTATCCCTACCTTGTGGGCTTCTCAGGTGAGTTTATATTACATACTCATTTAAATATTTATATATATCAGTATTATATAGGGAATATGTCATATTATAATATTTCAGCATTATTGAAATAAAGCAATTTGATGTTTCAAAGTTGAAATCATTTGACATTTGTTTCATGGCAGATTGCAACATTTTGACTATTCATTTTAATTCAGAATGGAAACAAATTTTGAAATGCCAAAAATTCTGTTGTTTGAACAGTATTAGTTTCATGTCTTCTGTTGGGAGACTAATCTACAATGTCATAGACATCACTGTCAACATTTTTTGTGATATTCAAGGTATGCCAGCTTCTCAGCAATTTTGTAGTCATTAATATAACTCCTCCTTATAATGTTATTTGTTCCCCAATACTGTATATTTATTACAATCTTTCCCATTTCTCTTAATGTACTTAGCATTAACTCATCTTCATTGTTTGAAAGCAGTCACATACCTCTTATTTGGAAATGTTAATGACTCAATTTAAGCCATGTAAAGTGCATTCAGATTCTACAATTATGGTTACCTTTATAAATTTGTGTAATAAATAAAGCAGTTTGAGACATATTCTAATATAAGCTACATGGGAGAATCAGTGTACTGTAATTGGGATTCACTTCAGTTACTTTGGATTTACAGCACTGTAATAGATCAGGATATGGACCAACATTTTGGAACATTGTATTGTTTTACTTCCCTGGTGTTTTCCCATGTGCATTAATGTTTTCTCTGAACACACTGTCTGAGTCTTCAGACGTTCTTTTTGGCTGCTTCCCCATTTTGCATTTCCATAACAGGCTTTTATTTCTTTACCCTGAAATCTTTGAACAGCCCCTCAAGAGGCTTCACTGGCTGATTTTTGTTCTTTCTTTTTTCAGAGTTTGTACCAGACACTTTCTTCAAATCTTTCTTGGGAAAGACCCCTTCCCCAACTTTTCTAGGAATCCCAATAATGCTGTTTCCCCACATAACAACATCGCCTCCTTGACAGATTGATAGGGCTACAAAATATACATATACATCTTAGTAGTTATCCCTACCTTCTTGGCTTCTCAGGTGAGTTTCTGTCTGTGTTTTAGATGGTAAACTCTAGGGACCAGGAGTGAGTGGAATGTCTCCACAGAAACTGTATTCAAAGAATCTCCTCTGTGTGGGAGGATGGTGTCAGCTGCCTTCATGACTTGTCCCTCCTCTCTTTGGCCCTGTGCAGAATGCTCTGTGGATCCTGAGTTTCTATGCATATGCTAGAGCCATGGGCTTGTGCTATTTTCTGTCACACGCAACACAAATAGAGCTCACCCAAGAGGGCCAGAACTGGGGCAAAGGAGTGACAAGATCTCTCTTTCTCACAGATAACAGTAGTAAATGGAGTCCCCAAATTAACGCAGCCTGAAACTGTATTAAACTTTACATGGATTTCCTTCTCTGCTGGAAAACCAGTCCTTGAAGGTGGATTCCAGAGGTTGCCCTTCAGTAGCTGTGTGAAGGTATGCTGAGAAGTCTGGCTTGATGCAGACCGTCAGGTGTTACTGAGGGGACTTGGAGGAGAGTGTGATGGAGTGGACTAGATTCAAAGGCCCTCTACTGGAGGCCTTAGGATTCTGCCACTCCTATTCCAGGAAAGGTGCAGTGAACAGGTTCTTCCAATGGACTGAGTAGTTTTGAGGAAACAACCAACCAGAGGGGCTTCTGGGATGGCCAGTCAGGAAGGCCATATAAAAGGAGCTGCAGAACAGAGCACTAGTTAGTTGCTGTTTGGAGATGGAGAAGAAAGGACATATGCTGGGAATAGCAGCAGGACCAAAGACAGTCTGCTGGCAGAGACTGGGGGGTAGAGAGGTTCCTGTCTGGCTGCTAAGATGGGACTGAGCCCAGCAAGGGCTGTAGAAAGATAGTGTCATCAGGGAGGAAGCACTGGGGATAGGGCCCTATACCAAGGTTGGGACTACTTAACTATGGAGCCTGATGAGGGAAAGAATAACACCACCAGCACAGTACTGAAATAGGCCCCTGAACAGTGGATGTTATGCTCTGCAAGGATTCTGTTTTAATTGACATGCAGACAAAGGATGTTAAGTAACAGTTAATTTATTAGTTATAGAAGATTAGTCGATAGGCACTTCCGCAGTCCTCCTTTCAAAGGAGGAATGCAGAACTCCATGTGCAGCCCATTTCAAAGGAGGAATGTGGAACTCCGCTTGCAGCCCAGGGTCAGCAGGAAGTCCCACTGACTCCTGGCTGCACGCGGGGTGCCAGCTTGAAATGCACAAGAGTCCCCAGCTGACCCCGGGTTCCATGATGTGCTGCCGATTTGAAATGCTACGCAGAGCCAGGGTCAGCTGGGGACTCCCCAGCTGACTGCAGGTTCCACACGGAATTTCCTCAGAACCCGGGGTCAGCTGGGTTCCAAGGAAATGCCGTGCTGGAGCCCGGGATCAGCTGGGGAGTCCACAGCTGACCCTGGGCTCCACGTGTGGCTGCCCCTTTGAAACGCCGAGGCGGCATTCAAAGGGGCAGTGCTACACACCTGATCCCGGGCTCAGCTGTGCAGCGCTGCCGCTTTGAAGTACTTCCTCATTCCCCCTCATTCCCCCTTTGCTGCCTCTATTTCATAGAGGCAGCAAGGGGGGAATTGACTAGTTGACTGCTTATCCAATAAGCATTTGCTGAATGGATAATTGACTAGTTTGCATTAACATCCCTAATGCAGACAGATCATATAACTCGGCCTGTGGACTGAATTGCTAGAAAAACTGCCTGAGAACCATTGAAAGGAGTCACCAGAACTGAAAGAAGGCAAACCGAAGTGGTGCTTGTGAGAGTGGTGTGCTGACCCCGTTATGGAGGACACATAATTTCTGGGGGTAGGAGTTGGCAAGAAATTTCTGCCAATTCCTTGTCAAGGGTAAGAGCAAACTTATTGAAACTACTTGATGAAATTTGCAGAAATGTTCGCTCCTTTCTTCTGGAGAATTGTTTGTAGGTGGAGCAGTTCCCCCTGGCCTTTAATAGTGTTTTATGCAGCCCTGAGTGGCATGCAATCAACACTTGAAACAGTGCATTGATTATCATTTTCTTTCCCCCTTTCCTTCTTTAAATTTCTTCTCTATTCTTAGTCCATTCCTCTCCTCTGATGTTCTGCTTGTCCTCCCCAGTCTCTCTTTTCAGCATGCTTTCTTCACAGGCTGCCTGCATCCTGATCATCAGACTCCTTCCTGAGCCCATCAGCTGTTCACTGGGGAGCGAAAACAATGTCCTCTGCTGAACAAATGCAAACTAATTGACTGCACCTGAACTGGCCAGCACAGGGAGGCTGTGCTGCTACCTGCCAGCTTGTATCATGAGCTCACGTGAGTGGCTTGCAGGAGTAAAGAAGAGGGGCTAGGTGGGTGGCTGTCTGCAGCATGTTTCCCTGCTGTACAAAGATTTGGGCCATAAGAACTTTTAAAAAAGTGATGTTGCTTTAATCTTTTAATTGTTTTGACACAGCGTAGCTTAAGTCCTAGCACTAGTTGCTCAGGGTTATTCATATGGTGCCATCTGAAATAGGTAGACTTGGGCCAATTCAGGAAGCAATTGACCCTGGAAAGAACAAATTATCCACTTGAGACTCATTAGATATGTGGCTAATATGAAGCTGTCAGTTTACATTAATTTTTACATGTCTCCCAGCTAAACTAGGAACCCAAAAGTAAAAACCTAGTGTGAATTATGGATTTGGGACTCTGCGGGGAACATAATCAATTAATCTGTGGCAAGATATTGATAATACTCTTCTCCTTTTGTAGTTCTTTCAGAATCACATGTAGGAGAAAATGTAATGGAAATGGCATTTTGTAAATGTGAAGCAGTTTTAACATTTTGTGAAATGTTGCTTAGCGAACAGGAAAACATGATGGCTTTTCTAGAGGAAAGATGCTAAAATACTTACATAGAATTTGTTTGCAGCATCCTGGATTACTCTGGGAGGGCTCTCTGCTGCACCAGTTTGTATCTGGACTAACTACATTCACCTCCCTATTGCAACAGAGGGCAGAATCAAGTTCAGTATTTAGATAATTATCTACAGGATATTATTGCTTCTTGTGGAGCATTAGCAGTTATACGGACCTTGACAGTCCATTTCATGTTGGAGATGGAATCAGTAATGCAGAGTCAAGGTAACTTGCTTATTTATAAAAAGTCCTTTAACAGCAGAGGCTATCAGTTTGCTTTTGAGTAAACCTTCAGCTTCGTCACCTGCCATCAAGAAGGCGCTCCTCTGGAATCTATTAAAGGTGCTCACAACACCCATGAGAGAGAGAGCAGTGCTACTATCTCTGTTTTACAGATGGAAAATTGAAGCACAGAGAGGGTACGTCTACACAGCAGCAGCATTTTGGAATAACTGACATTATTTAAAAATAACAAAATGCGTGTCCACACAGCAAGCCATTATTCTGAAATAATGTTGAGCTGGAGGACTTTTTACTCTGACTCCTGTAACCCTCATTTCACAAGGAGCAAGGGAAGTCAAAGGAAGAGTGCTCTTCCTTCGGCTATCTGCTGTGTAGACAGCGCTAAAAGCCGAATTAAGCTATTTCGACTTCAGCTATGCAATTGATGTAGCTGAAGCTGCGTATCTTAATTTGACTTTTGCCCTGCTGTGTAGACATAGCCAGAGACTCTGGCTTTGTTTACACTAACACTTTTGTCAGCAAAACTTTTGTCTGTCAAAGGTGTGAAAACACCTGCCCTGCAAATCAACATCAGTTGCACTGACAAAAGCTCCAGCATAGACAGTATTATATCAGTGGGAGCAGAGAGGCTACACAGGAGACCTTACAGAGGTGCAGTTGCAGAGGTACACTTGCTGTAAAGTCCGTAGTGTAGACATAGCGTTAGTGACTAGTTCAAGGTCACAAAGGATGTCTTCGGAAAAGCAGATCTTCCAAGTCACAGGTGAGGACCCAGTGACTGATCTGCCATTTCCATCACTGCTTAACCGCACAATTCCTCCTCCTCCTTGCCCTTGTGCTTTATGTAATGAAATTCTTTAAACCAGTGGTTCTCAAACTTTTTGGCCTGCAGCACACCCTGCTCAACACAAACCTTTTTGTGGATCACCAGCCATGATAAAATGGATCCGGATGTGGTCTGGGTGGGAGGAAGGGTGCAGCAGCAGGTACGGTTGGAAGGCCTCACCAGGATTCTGGCCAATGGAAGCAGCGGGGAAAGCCTCCAGGTGTGAAGTTTCCTGCATTGCCATTTTCCCCTGAGGGGGGACAGCAGCAGGCAGAGTCACTTTCTCCCGCTATGAACTGGATCCGGCCTGCGAAGCTTGGAGCTCTCCACCTGCAGGCAGGAAGCCAACCTTGAAGGATGTGTATTCAGGGCTGGAGCACCAGCAGAGACTCACCACTGTGGAGGGGGGCCGGGTGAACCCCAAGCCCATGGCTCACCTGAAAGATAGATCTCAGACCACTAGTGGTGCGTGGACGACACATTGAGAACCAGTTTTAAACCAAAACTGCTCACCTAGTATAACCTTGTCTCCAGAGGAGGCTTGATTGTTTATCCCTTTTGTGCAGCTGTTCTCCAGCACAAAGGAACCTTAGAGGAAATCCGCGTGTCACAAATCTAGCATGCTCTCATCCGTGTCATGTATAAACGATACATACTCTTACATGTACAGCAGGCAGCCAACTCCCTACCAACCAAGTAGACCCACATGGACTCTTTGTACTCTATGTGACGGCGTGTCGGGGTTCCCCCTGATCCTGCAGCCCCGTAGCAACAAGAACATACTCCACCAGCCAGTAGAATAGAGGGGGTTTATTGCTCCTCCAGGATACAGCACATCAGACATGATGTGGTTACAGGAGTCGGGGCCAGGATGCCTCAGACCCCTTGGGTTAGGGGGTCCATCGCCCCCCCTCAGCACCCAGCTTAGTCTGTTCCCTTCATGTTTTCTAGCCAGAAACTGCCTCGCTCCCAGACCCTGCCCCCCAGCCAGGTGTTCATCTCCACCTCCCTTTCTTTGTCTCTCCCCCTGGGAAGAGCAGTGTTATCTGCTCATGCTGGGACTAGGTGTCTGGGCCAATATACATGTGGGTAAGTCAGTGAGAATCACACATCACAACGCAGGGGAACCCCTGGTTACAGAGCAGACAGCACCCCCACTACGTCACACTCTAGCAATTATATAAAACAAATTGTGGGTTTAAGGGTCCAATCCTTCTAAGTGCCCTCAGTCCCCATTGACTGACTGTGTAACATATTCTCTTGTTTGATGGGAATATATAAATAGGGTGGGAAGCTAAAATCTCCACTCTTAGTTCAGTTGCACTGATAACTACATATTAAGCTTTGCAAGTCAAAGTGGGAAAACAGTGCATCTCCTCTTGCAGTTTGCAGAGAGATCCAGAATCACACTTACCTAGGAGGCTCTCAAAAGGATACAATCTGAATGCCGAGGCCTAGTTCTGCTCTCACACCAGTGGTATATCTCCGTAGGCTGTAATGGTTGCTTCTGACTTATGCTGCTGTGAAAGGAGACTCATAGCCTAAATATCGACTAGTATAATATGCTATTTTAGCTTTTGTACAGCTTGTTAGAGTCTTCACTTTTTAAACAAAATGTGGCAATTAGTCCATAATACAGTCTAACTACTTTAATTTAGGAAAATGTAATTAGGCTGCAGAGATAGTGAATTGCTGAATGCCCATTGGCATGAACACATTCAGAATTGTTACTGTGAATACACTAGTTCTTTCATTATAAACCATCAACATGAGCAAATATTTGCTTTAAGCCCTGGAACGGAGGAATACTGCTATACCTTTTCTACTGGGGCAAGTTTTTTATATGGTAGCCATGGCAAGGGATCTCCGTTGGGGGGTCAATTATGTAAGGACTAGATAAACACATAGCAAGACAGGCCCTGCCCCAAAAGAACTTACAATCAGAATACGCAAGACAAAGTATGCGAAGGGAAATTAAGGTAAAGTGACTTTTCCAAGGTCACACAGTAGGTCAGTGTCAGAGTTATGGCATTTTTTTTTTTTTTCTTAGACACTGTTTGCTAAAGTAATAGTTGAAGTGTGTGTTTGCTTTAATGTTCAATGAGAGATGCCTGTAAATGAGCCTGATTTCAGTGGGTGGGCACTCAGTGCTTTCTGAAAATCATTCTTATTGCATTTAATAGGCCTACTCATGTGAGTAGCTGTTCACCAGTGGGAGTAATGAGCTTGAAGTTCAGTCCAAAGCACAGGCAGCACATCATGGATGCTGGGGAAGTCTGAGCCTCCCCAAACCTTATGCCACTGTGCTGTGGGGGAGGGGGAGTGGTGGATTGCAGCATGGGCCTGTGCCAAGGGGCCTTGGAGGGAATGATGGAATGGGACTAGGCTGGAAGTGGAACAGGGGCAGGGCCACGTGCTGTGGTCCTTACCAGGGCTGAGAGCTGAATTCCAGCTGGGGCTGAACTCTCAGCTCCCATCATGCTCCTGACTAAGTTGGGGGTCAAGCTCTCAGCCCCCAACTAATGCCCTGGCAGGAGGGGAGGGACACTCAGAGCAGCAAGTGGAGGCATGATCTCAGCTGGAAGAAGTGGGCCAAGGGGCTAGCCTACCCAAGGGAAAACTTTATCTGCTGCCCATGGCTAAAAGTGATCCAGTTTTTGCTGCTATGCAACTCTATAACATATAATATAGAGGGATTAGCTAGATAGCCCCAGCCCTCAATTATGCAGGCAAAACTGGGGGTATGTTAGGAGCATAAATCAATTTAAATAATATGCTAGGAAAAAAGTTCACTTCCTGCTGTCAGTTTTGCCTACATGAGCTAGATATGACCCTTTTTGCTTTTGGGCCAGATCCTGACATTCTTACTTCCAGTGAGTACCTTACACTGTGAGTAGAATTTACAGCACAAGGAAATAGTATGAGCAAGACTGGCGGAATATGATCTTCAGGATAATTTGTGGCATAAGAACTCCAAATGGGGCAAAAGGATAAATGTAGAAAGCAATCCCGAGTTTGCCTTTATTTTTTATGAGATACTAATTGTAGACTGCATGATAGGATTATTATGAGATTTTATTAGGTAGTGAATGACAACATTTAAGGCTTATGTTGATTATATTTCTTCGCTATACCAGATGTTTTGAATGTGTTAAACACTGAAGCAAATGTAGAAAACTCTGGTGGCTATTTACTTATGCTACAAAAAACAATCAATCCAACCAAATCAGATTGTGATGAAGGACATTTTCCAAGACTATATACCAATACGGTATAGCTACATGGCCAACATGCAAAAATACTGACATCCGTAGGTGGCTGTGAAGCATTCAAGAAGTGAAAATATTATATAAACCTGCTGTTGTGTGCACAGATAAAATACCAAGTCTAGATGCATAGGGCCTGATTCTGAGAAGCAGTAACTCATCTGAACATTCCCAGATTTCTCCAGGAATGGTGACCATTGACCAACAATGAGAAGCTTAAAACGGCATTGCCATAATCAGCATAGTTCTATAGCTCAGAAGTGTGAGCTGGTCCTGATTCTCAGCTGATCAGCTGCTATGATTCTGTGGTAACAGGGCATTATCCTAAAAAATCTTATTAATCCTCCTTGTATGGCTGTGTTTTAAGCCACTCTGCATGCACATTATAGTGAGGGCAGATGACTATTGAGAGGATGATTTTTTTAAATGCATTCAAAGTGGGTTAAAAACTAAATGTACATAAAATAATACTGTCATCAAAGTTTAGCACGTCAGTTTTTCCCATGCCAGCTGAGCTAACATCAGTATCCTTCTATAGGTGCTTGAAGATTCCATTTTCATACAATTGTTAGCTGGTGGCTTCCTGTAAAACAGTTTCTTTAATAAAGTCTTTGCAGCACATCAGCCACCTCTACATTCGGTGCTGTAAATATATCAATAAAAAGCATCTGTTTGGAAAGACCCCTAGAATAATAATTCATGCATGTCTCATGCCTTCCATCTAGGGAGGTCAAAACACTACATAAATGTTGATTAGTAAAGCTACATAACGCTGTTCAGAGCTGAGCTTTAATCTAGCATTGCTCAAGGTCACACAGAATGTCAGAAGCAGAAGCTCATAGCATTCAAGCTCTTTTTAAAGGATTATATAAGTACGGTCAAACTTATTTGCTGAACTGGAGGAAAGCTGAATGCTTTTGACTACAAGTGAAAGATATGACTTGCTTGGCCTTACATTGTATAAGCATATTCAGATTTTATGGCATGAATGTCACGTAGCTCTTAACTCCAGCTCTGCTGACAAGTGGAACTCTCAGACACATGGGTTTGTTTTGATAGCCAGGAGTAATGTGTTTCTATTGTTTTTGGTAAAATTGGTCATTTTCTGACTAGGAGCACTTATAAGACCTAGGATAATTTGTCTTCTATCCTTGATTAGATTCCTAGTAACTGAAAAACTAGTTTCCAGAGGTGTGCACGCAGTTCCATGTCGGTTCCTCTTTTAATGGATCAAAAACCTAAAAATCCAACTCTCCGATGTTTTTTCAGTTTAAATGCAACATTAATTCTCTAAAGAAATGTGTACTTTTAATAAAAATCTTCAAGAGATAAATATGACAATATTTCCTTAGGAAGGAAAGAAACTACTTGAGGTTTTTTAAGAGATGAGATGGGGTAGGGGGGAAGAAATCCCTGAACTTTCCTAATGAAATGATGAGATTTTGAAATGGATTCTCTGGAAAGTTTTTTGTAGGGTTGGGGCTGGTGCTATTCCCAGGGAGTCCCCCTTGAGCCTACCATTCATTTCAATTGATCTGTTGACTCCTACAGAGGAGATTATGGACTAATATTAGCATGATTTTCCTACTGTGAGCAAAGCTGCCTGGCAGCATTGCATGATAATTAAATGCCATGAACAGAGAGTTCCTCCTTTGTACCAATGGCAAACAGACATCTTATTTCCAGGGTGGGTGATTCCCGCAAACATTACTGAGACACTAAATCTTTGTTTTCTCTGCAGTTGAAAAATACAAAGTCACTATTAAGATTTTAACATATATTTTCAGAAGCCTACACTCCAACAGGGGGCCTAGGATCTAATTATGTTGCTCTTTCATCTGGCTTATGTACTTTATTTTTTCACCTTTATCACATGGGTAGCACCTAGGGATGTCAAAGTGTAATTGACTACACAATTAATCAATATACCTGGGCTTATCGGTAAATCCTATCAACTACACATACTCCCCCTCTTTGTTGCTTCTGTATCAGAGGCAATAAGGGGAGGGGGGTGAGGCAAGAGCTGGTGTCTGTGGGTAGCCGGCTTTAAAGCTGGCTTCCCACCAGCACTGGATCCTGTGGAGCCACCTGCCTCCTCCATTCCCATGCTGCTGCCTCTGATAGAAAGGCAGCAGTGTAGAGAGTGAGGGGGATAGGCGGGAGCTGGTACATCTTGGAAGCTGGCTTTCAAGCTGGCTGCCCACACGTATCGGCTCCCCATGATGCTGCCTCTCTATGGATATGTCCACACAGCAGCGTTATTTGGAAATAACTGATGTTATTCCAAAATAACACAGTCCGTGTCTACACAGCAAGCAGTTATTTCGACATAATGTTGAAATAATGTCGAGCTGGAGGACTTCTTACTCCGACTCCTGTAACCCTCATTTTACGAGAAGTAAAGGAAGTTGGAGGAAGAGTCCTCTAACTCAGACTTCCTGCTGTATAGACAGTGCCAAAAGCTGAATTAAGCTATTTCAACTTAAGCTATAGCTCAAGTTGTGTAGCTTATTTCAGTTTTAGCCCTGCTGTATAGATGTGCTTTATGAGAGGCAGCGGAGAGAGGGGAGGGCAGGCGGGAACTGATATGTGTAGGGAGTGCTGGCCAGTATTGCCTCTAAGCTGTGTGGCGCTACAGCTTTACAGGTAATTAATCAGCCCTGCCCAGTCAGAAGCTCAGGGCTCCCTGCAGGGAGCTGACTGACTAGGTGGGGCTGATTAATCACCAGCTCTCCCTGAGCATCAACTCAATAGAGCCACCTGCCCTCCCCCTGCACTACAGAGGCAACAGCATGGGATGGCAGGGGGCCCCTTGGGAGTGGGGCCAGAGCGCACTGGCTGCTAGCCCTGCTCCCGGGAACTATCGAATAATCATGTAACTGCTAAGACTTAATGTGGTTACATGATTATTAAATTAACATCCCTAGTAGCAACTTCTCTCTGGCTATAAGAAGGAACCACCACATATATAACACTGTAATCTAATCAATTGTACGGCTAGCACAGAAGGTGTCCTGTCCTGCATTTCTGTGTTTGACATTAGTATGATTGCTTTGGAATATTGTGCCCAGTTCTGGTGTCCACAGTTCAAGAAGGATGTTGATAAACTGGAGGAGGAGGTTCAGAGAAGAGCCCTGAGAATGATTAAAGGATTGGAAAACATGCCTTATGTGATAGACTCCAAGAGCTTAATCTATTTAAACTAAAAGGAAGGTTAAGGGATGTCTTCGGCCAGTCTGTAAGTCTGTACATGGGAAACAAAATTTTGCTAATGGGCTGTCTATCTAGCAGTCAGAGATAAGATCCACTGCCTAGAGATTGTAACTAGGCAAATTCAGACTGGAAATAAGGTGCAATTTTTTAACAGTGAGGGTAATGAACCACTGGAACAATTTACCAAGGGCTATGGTAGATTCTCTATTACTGGCTATTTTAAAATCAAGATTGGATGTTCTTCTAAAATATATGCTTTAGTTCAGTCAGAAATTAATTCAGGGAAGTCCTATGGCCTGTATTATGCAGGAGGTCAAACTACATGATTGCAGTGGTCCCAAATAGCCTATAATCTATTAATCTGTCCTCTGTAGATTTGAGTTTTTCACCTTTGTGAAGATAAGCAACCACTCTGAGTTTTAGGTGTCACACTTCCTTCAGAACCTGGTCTCCCAGTCTGTTTTGCTATTAAAAAAGGAGGGGGGGAAAGTCTGCATAATTAAATGTACCTGACACAATAATACAGGTATATACTCTGGGTAAATTATACTCATTAATACAGACTGTGATTCTCATATATAAGCATAATGCTGATTTCACAAGAGTTATGCCTGAATAAAAGCTCTGGAAATGGCCTGTAATTTCACAGATCACACACTGTAATGTGGTATTGCCTGGCCTAATTCACTATTATTGTACAGTACATACTTATGAGAGATATTTGCTTTTATGTTTTGTGATAATGTAAATAACAGTCATTACAGGGTAGACTTTAAGAATTATCCTTTGGTTTCTTAGGTATAGTTAAAGTGAGGATGATTTTTTCAAAGCCTTCCTTCAATTATTTTTTTTATTTTTATGGAACAATTATAAAACATCAGATAGCTGGGCCAGACCAAAATAAACAAGAATATTCAATCATAACAATACCTCATTTTTATATCATGCTTTTCATCGGTAGATCTCAAAGCCCTTTTAAAATGAGGTAAGCATCATTATCTCCATTTTACAGATAGGAAAACGGCTCATTCCTGTGTTTGCAATGCACAATAGTAACCCCCAAAATAAGCTAATACCTACTATAAAATTTCATGTAGAATACATTTTATATACCAATAAAATTTCTCAAGACAGGTACCATTTCCAGAGCCCTGAAAAGGGCTGCAGGATTGTCACAGTGATAAAAATGTCACGGATGCTGTGACTTTTTGTTTGCCCATGACTTCTTTATGTCTGTGATTTCACTAGGCTCACCATACAGTGGCAGCTCCTATGCCATCTCCCTGCTCAGGGCAGTGCAACCTGGTGCACAGGGTCACAGTGCCATTCAGGTTTGGCTCAGCTACTCCTCTCTCACAAAGCAGGAAAGAGCTGGGGTAGCTGGGCCAAATCTGATTGAGTGGTATTGAGACTTCATCGATGGAGAGGCAGCACCCACTCAAAGTGGGCCAGCCACGCACCCATCATAGGGACAGCTGGGCTAAACCAGCTGGGTGGTGCTGTGCCCCTGTGCGCCATGTTGCAATGTCCAGAGGAAAGAACCAGGCCAAGCCCCATGAGAGGGGAGCCACCACAACCTGTGGGATGAGTGTGGGACACACTTGCTCTTCAGCTCCTCCCTCCTCCACATGCCAGGCCTTCCAACACCCCATGGCAGCACCCAACCCCTGTGCATAGGTGCTGGAAATAGGGGTGCTGCCCCACCTCCTGGCTCGAAGTTGTTTCCATTATATACAGGGTTTAAAGTTTGGTTCAATGGCTGTCAGCACTTCCCCATGCAAATTGTTCCAGCACCCCTGCCCCTGTGGTGCCCCTACTTTAAACATGACTTTACACCCCATTTTTATCCTAAATCTGTGACTTTTATTAAATCTACTGTGACTATAACTTTCTGGTTGCCAAAAAAAAAAAAAAAAGCATGACAAATCTACATGGTCGAGGTCATGGTCCTAAGCATGGTCAATAATTATGACAGGTCCTCTGAGGTTAGGGGAAATCTCTGTTATTTTCTAGTAAGCAGTTGCTTTACCTTAGGGAGGTATGGGCTTTTTTCTCAACCAATTTGAAGTAGGTCAAACTGAAAGGTCAAGCCGTCTGCAGAATTGTAATTACGTATAAATATTAAAGGACAAGGATTTTTCTAATATCATTCAATCATCCCGTGACCTATCAGACCATAAATAAATCTTTGGCTTTCTTTTTTCTGTGGGGAGGAAACTCTTTTGGGAAGATTACTGTCACAAAGGCAGCCACAGAATGCGCAAACAAATTGTGGAGCAACATTACTATAGCAAGCTAAGCAAATCAGCTTATCTTTGTATAACATATGGATTGTAGATAGGGTTGAATGAAACATGAACATTTCCCTGAAACAGTACAAAGTCTTTTATCCATGATGAAAATAAACAGGGGGAAGGGGGGAACGAATAAAAACATATGCATATAACGATTCCAGTTAAATCACATATCCCTTCTCTGCCACAGCACACTCAAAAAGGAAGTGGAGGGGGAAATGGAAGATTCTCTTACCTAAACTTCATTAAGCAAAGCAAATTTTGGGTTGCGATTACAAATATTGGTTTCCCACCTTCAGAAATATTAGTTTAATGAAAATAGGGCCAGAAGGGATTGCAGGCAATAATTAAGATATGCTTCATTACACTTTAAAAAATACAAAGGACAGATTTCTTTGGTTTTTTTCCATATAACATTAGGAATGAATTACTATTACAGTAGTCAAACTTCTCTTTGGAAAGTTCTACTGGTTTTAGATCTAGGATCATTATATTGGTGTAGCTCCACTGATAATAGCTCAACAGAGAAGTTGACCTGTGTTCTCTCTACTACTCTTAAAATGGAGGCCAGTAGAACTGATAAGTCTCTACTGATTAGTGGGCTAACTGTAGAGCCCTGCAAATCCACAAATATCTGCTTTATATCTGCAGATATCTGCATCCAATGGATGTGGATGCAGACACTATTTTTGTATGTAGAACCATGAAAATTTGTGGATATATGCTTTATATTCATGGGTGTCCACATCCAAAGATGTCAGTACGGATATCCATGGCTCATTTTTGTGGATACAGATGTAGATACAAATTTTGTAGCTAACTGCACTCACTGTACTTCTAAACATCTAAACTTGTATTAAAGTTATTATAGAAATCAGTGAAACTAAATGAATTTACACTAGTTGAATTATAGTCCCAAGTCTATCTGTGTCTTTGAAAAGCATCTAATGCCATAGGACCCAGATCTTGGTTGGAGAATTTGAATACTATAGTAGTGTTCCACAATAAAGTGTGGAAATACTATCCCCATTGACTAAAATATGAAACACCTTAATTCTGGCATTAAAGTTAAGGACGAGGTAGCACTGCAATCCCTTTCCACCAAGGATTAGGTAATTATTGGGTAAGTAATCACAGGCTGAAACGTTTTTTTGTTCTGAAATCGTCAGTACACAAAAAACAGATTTGAGAGATTCTACTGTCAGTACAGAAGAACAAAGAGCACAAAGGTCTGCTGAAGTCAGGCCTGAGAGTGCACCTAGCACTGCAAACACTTTAGCTGCAAGTGTAAAATGGGTAATTGAGGTGCTCCAGGCAACAGTAGAGTTTGTTTGATTTATTTTACTGCATGGTATATTATTACCTGCACAGCCTCGATTATCAGGGGAAGTGCTAAAAACATTTCAGCCTCTGTGAAAAGATGTTTTGTTTGCTGAAAGTTGCAGGGTATATCGCTGAAGATTCCATTCTGCATTAAGGGGACAAATCCTAAGCTTGGTGAAAATTAATCCTAACTGTGAATAATAATCTGTGAAAGTTATTTTATTTATTTTTGCTGAGGATTTGTCTGTTCCCATTTGTCTTCCAGAGATTATTTAGAACATTGGCCATTAGCCCTGAAACAGGAAAACTGTAAGAGTCTGCTCTTAACCAGCTTTTATGGATGGAGACTGCTGTCTTTTCCTCACTCTCCTGTTCCCCCTCTCTTTTGCTGTGTCTGTGCAGGCGCGCGCGTGCGTGTGTGTGTGTACACACACACACACACATGCAAATTCCAATCTGGAGTAACTCCACTTAAGTCAATGATTGTCCACACTGAGTTTTCAATCAAGTTAACCTGGCTTGATTAACTTGATTGGAACAAAAAAAAAAAAGCACCTTTGTTCCTATCTAGAGAAGGCCTAAATAATATACTGTAGCTCTAGTTCTCTAACTGCTGAGTTGTCTGCTGGAAAACATAGTATCTTAGAGTATGTCTACACTGCGGAGCTATTTCAGGATACCGGAAGTATCCCAAAATAGCTATTCCGTGTCTATTGAAGCAGCCCATTATTTCAAAATAGAGTTTGAAATAACAGGTGGCTTATTCCAACATCCCAATAACCCTTATTCCATAAGGGTTAGGGGGAATTTCGGAATAGCAAGTTATTTTGAAATTGGGTGCTGTGTAGACGGTGCCAAATTACGAAATAAGCTATTTTGAAATAGCACTGAAATAAGCTATGCAATTTGTGTAGCTTATTTTGAGCTAAGGGTGCTGTGTAGATGCACTCTCAGAGTGCATCTACATAAAAAGTTGCCACAGTTTAAATTAAGAAGTGATTTTAAACTGATTTAGTCAATTCAATGCAAAAACATGTGTGAACAATTACGTAATTTTTTAAAAACAGCTTAAATCAAAAAGAAAGAAGTTTAAGTTAAACTGATGTAACTACTCTGAAACCACAAGAAGTGTCTACTCTGAGGTTTTTACCAGTTTAGGTAAAAAGGTATAAATTTGTATATAGATTAAGTTCTCAGTCAGCAACCAATTTTTGCTGCTTCAAAGATAACCTTGCTGCATGCAGTTAAACTGATTGTATGAGTCTTACCCACTAAAAGGTAAAGACCAACAGGAAGATTAAATGGGAAAATATTTATTTCCTGTCAATGTAAGTTACTCTACAAAGAAATACAAAAATTAAGAAGTTTGTACAGAAAAAAATATATATCACACCCATGAAAATATAATACAGGAATTTACAGTTATCATAACTTGTTATTAGAGCTATTACAGACAGGAAAATATAATCTTCTTGCTTACAATACAAGACCTTTCCAGAAACTTCAGAATGTTATTTAATTTCACATTTCTAGAAACCAATCTTTGAAGTGTTTATATTCCATTTTTGTGATGGACCATTTTTATACCTTCATGTCAGTCCAACCTTCCAAAGATATTCACATTAGGAATGTGGAAAGGGAAAAAAGTCAATCAATCAGCTATTACAAATGAACTGATAATCATACACCAACACAAGGAATACAGAGAGAATCCCTTTAGCTATATGTATTTTTAAATGATCCAATCATTTGTCACCAGCAAAGTGAACAAAGTTCTATGTGGTCAAAACTGTTCAACCATAAATGAAGTATATGTTTTCCTGCTTAGAAACTGACATTGATTAATGCTAGCTTTTACCATTTCTAGCAGCTTGGAAAATATCAAGTGTTTTAAAATTTAAGACAGTAATTAGGTGTCCCATCCTCCTCTTTTACATTCATCTGGCAACAGCATAACTTTCTACCATCAGTAGGGTCAACCTAGATCTCCCAGTCAATTGGTAAAGCAATAGCTACAACTGCAGCCACTTCACTTCACTGAGATGTGCAAAAGGAGTGTAGAAGGGGCCAGTAGTTTTAGCTAGTCACATAGGCGCATGCATTCCGCACCCCCCTTAAAGGGCAGCAGAGCAGTCATGCCTCTTCTCTGCCTTCCCCAGAATGTACTGGGTGGGCAGTATGTTTATACTGGCCTCAGTGAAAAATTGCAGTGATGCCATGATTTAGCCTTACATCCGTTTTCATCCAAGAAGAGCCTTAATGAATTCCAGTACAGTGATGCTATCATTAGGAGTCTTCACAATGCAATTATTAAAAGAATCCATACTCCAGTGGCAGTTGCTCAATAGGTATCACAGAGGTGTTTCCCTATTCTACTGCAGTCTAATTAGGATGTGCAGGACTAGGGTTAAGGGGAGGGATGTTTGCCATGTTTTCATCAACCTACTCAGTTAGTGTCAGAAAATTGAAGCCACGTGGATTTTTTTCTCCCTACGTTGGATGTTTGTTTGTGTTTTGGGAGGCTGGAGGAAGGCTAAGTGCTAAGATGATTGGTGGTGGATGTAGCATGAGAACCTAAAAAAAGACTGAGGTCCTGATTCAGTAAAGCACATAAACATATTAGTAACGTTCAGTTTGGCTGGTTTAGGGCCTTTGTTAACTAGGCTGTGACTAGCTACGAGGTGGGAAATAACTAGATATACTTATTAGTAATATGCTCAAGGTTTGATTAGACTAAGCTTTGTTAAGCTGTCCATACTGTGGGAGAGGGCACAAACAAGCCTTTCCCACAACCTTGGCCCAGGCCCGCCGTCCGGGGGAGGAGCACAGAGGGCAGGATTCTAATGCTGTTGCTAAGGTCTGAGGCAATGCTAGACTCAGTTGGGTGCATGTGGTCTGTGTGGGAGTGGCTCATGATGTACTCTTTCAAAAGGTGGTGCACTGGCTGGTGACTGTGCAGTGGGACGGGCTCTCTCTCTTTCCTTTACTGCAAACCGGATTTACAAATTTTGCTGGAATGGGGCCAGAATGCTGAATGCTCTGTAGCACAGCGCCCATGGTGCATCAAAGGCGTAATTGATGTCTTTATTAGTGTTGGGTGATATTAGTACAGTATTAGAAAAAGAGAATTGAAGTTTATGGACAGTTCGGTCATGGATTCAACTGGGCAACCCTGGAACGTTTTCATCATTTGATTGGAGCATGGAGTTAGTATAGTACAACCCTAACTCTTCAATCAGGACATTTGGTTATCTCCAGAGTCCCTTTGTTGGGACCTACTTGTATACATAAGAGGATAAAGTTTCCTTGTTTATGCAAGATGGTCATAACTTCACTGCACACTGGGCCCCTCAGATGCAAGGTGGCTCACTGTGTTGAGTGAGAATTGGAGCAACAATATAGGCTGGGTTTGCTAGTGTGGTGCTGTAAATATTAAAGTAAATCAAAGTGATAACATTTCTTTAAAAACGTTCTTCCCATTAAAGCTGCAACATTTAACTGACTCCAAAGGTGTGAGATTGGGTGAGACCTCTTATTTCCACAAATGTTAATATTGCTATACTGTTACAAAATCTTCTTAATCCCTGTTCTTTAGATGTATAATCACACATCTGAGCATTTTAAAGCATTTAAACTAATATATAAACAATTAACACTTATAACAAACATCTGATGCTTAGACTACATTCACTCTCTACTGCAGCAGGTTGATGGTTTGCGTCTGACTCTGCAAATTCTTATGGCTCCCAGTGGGATATAAGCCCTCCGGGACTAAGGTGCAGAATCAGTTTCCCGTTTACTAGAACATGGCTTTAAGTTACATATAGTTAATTTGACATTGTATAACAGCAGGTCTTGTGTCACGAATGGGCAAGTGAGCATAAACAGTCAAACATTGTTTATAATATTCAATGTAAGGATGATATTGGATGGATGGCGGTAGCAATTTGTTTTCCTTTTCAATCTATTTTGGATTTGACTCGATTAGCACTTTTATGAAAACAGAAATATACTCCTATGTTAGTAACCTAAATAAATGAATCCGATACTCTAAAGGTATAATTTGTTTGTACAACAACATATCCAGTAAGAACAGCCTTTTCTAGTGATATTCAGTTAACAATAGGCCAAATACATACAAATCAGACACTTTTTCCCTCTGGCTTTTGCCTTTCACTTTCTGTCTTACTATTTTGTATTCAGTCCTCTGTTTGTCACTATGCTCCTTCTTTTACAGTACAGAATATGTCCATGCACATATGGCACATCATGGGGAAATCATGTGGCTCATTTCAATCTTCTTTCTAATCAAAAAAATCCTCAAGAGACAGCTTCTTAAAGGGTCACATCTTCGTCTCATAAAGGTCAATGACAAAACTTCCATTAACTTCATTGAAAACAACACTGGTCCCATAATTACTTACTACAAGAGCTATATGTAGTGCTACTGATTTTGTTTTCAATTGTATAAAGTATTAAAAATACAGATAGATGTATGGAAAGAACTCTAAAAGCTGTATATCTTAGATATGAACAGTTGTTTAATTTATGCTGTTCAAGGTAAAAAACTGTAGATCTTTCATACTTACATACTCATTATTCAATCTCTACAAAAGAATTTTTAAATCGTCATGTGTCTGTTTGCTTCCTTAAATACATGAAACCAAAATCATTCTAACAACTCCAAACAGCTTTCCAAATCCTCCTATTTTCCTCCTACATTGTGTACATCACAGCAATGCTGTTCCATGATTTAATTTGCTTTCTAGAGAGGTGGCTGTCAAGCAATTAAGATACATCCTGATTTTTTCATAGCTAATTAGTTATATTTTTGTCTCTCATAGGCCAGAATTCAGACTGGTGTAAGCAGGTGCCATTCCATTGAAGCCACAAAAGTAGTAAATTATTATTAAAATTAGTGTCAATGGAACAAAGTTCAACCACTTAATTGTTTGGTCTCTTGACTCTAAGTTTGATAATTCTCTTACATTTAGTCCACTTTTTGAAGATACAATGGGCTAGGGTCAATCAAACTTATATTGTACCTTAACTCTGAAGAGACCCGTTAATTTCAAATAGACTCCTCAGAGTTAGGTACTACAATACTTGGGGTGAGTAACATGGCAAAGTCTAGCTCAACTAAAATGTAAGTAAACTAGAAAAGAATGAAAATATTTAAAGTCCTGTGTATGTTTTTACAATATTGTAAGAACTACAATAGTGTGCTACATAATAATTAACTAACTGTTTTGGGAAACAAGTTGTATGAAAGACAAGAAGTTCAAAATAAGGGCTTATCTTGTGAGCTGCTGACTAAGGCTGTAACTAGACTGCCATGCCAGTGTATGACTGCAGTTCATGTAGACATAACCAAGCTAGCTTTAATTTAGCTACCTCTGAGCTGTGATCATGGGTAATTACTCGTGTGGTAAACCCACCCTGAAGCACATGCAGAAAGCTAGCTCAGATATATCTACACACACTACAGTCACACTCCATGTTTGCAGTGTAGACGTGCTCAGTGAACTGAGGGTATACCGCCCTTCACAGGATTGGGCCCAAACATAATAGTTGATTCTCTAATGACAATCTTTAGAAGCAAATTTCATGAGAACACTAACATTTTGTGCCTTTGAAAGGACAAAGCAAAAAGCATCTCAAAATTAGAGGGGGAGAGGCCCTCTGCTAAACAATGGACCCAGTCTTCCTCTCATTGATGTCAATGGAAGTTTTGTCACTGACCTCAAAGGGAATTGAACTGCTTGGCTGTGTCTAGACTGGCAAGTTTTTCCGCAAAATCAGCCACTTTTGCGGAAAAACTTACCAGCTGTCTACACTGGCCGCTTGAATTTCCGCAAAAGCACTGACTTCCTACTGTAAGAAATCAGTGCTTTTTGCAGAAATACTATGCTGCTCCCATTCGGGCAAAAGTACCTTTTGCGCAAAACTTTTGCGCAAAAGGGCCAGTGTAGACAGCTGAGATTTGTTTTCCGCAAAAAAGCCCCGATCGCTAAAATGGCGATCGGGGCTTTATGAAAGCCGTTTAGATTGGCATGGATGCTTTTCCGCAAAAAGTGCTTTTGCAGAAAAGCGTCCATGCCAATCTAGACACTCTTTTCCGAAAATGCTTTTAACGGAAAACTTTTCTGTTAAAAGCATTTCCGGAAAATCATGCCAGTGTAGACACAGCCCTTGAGTAACCAGTGCAGGATTCCAAACATGCATTATTACATGATTGGGCAAATCTGCTCACCTTACTTTTATGAGTAATCCCACAGATTTAATTATAAGAAAAGTGAGATGGTTAGCTTCCCTCTCCCTGATTTAGTTAAATGTGTTATAAGGTAAGAAATTGAGATTTCTCTGTGCCTGGCCATAAAAATTTACTGTACAAAGTGATTAAGATGAAATACATACACTCTGCAATATTCTGGCTTGTGTACCTCTAAATACTGAATGCTTTGAGGTGGGAAAGAAGTTTGATGAGGGCTGTTTGTAGACATGTTCCCTGGTATTCAAATGTACACCCAGCTCTATATGTTTAAGATGCTGATTCTTATAAGCACACAGACTGGAAAGACAGTATCATCTACAGCAAACATGTTCTGCCCAGAGCGGTTATCTACAAAACACACAGCAAAGTGCCCCCCATCTTCATGTTAACACTTTGGGTATGTCTTCACTGCAAAGTTAACTCATGTGATATCTGCCTAGGCTAGAGTCCTGAGGTTAGCCTACCCCAGATGTGAGCAGTCACCCTCCAAAGCCCGGCCTGAGTTACTGGGGTACACCTGCACTGCAGATTTTCTCAGAGCCTAGGTCAACTAACTTGAGCTTGCGTAGCTCAGGCAATGAGGCTAAAAATAGCAATGTGGACATTCCAGCTAGGGCTGGAGCCTGGGCTCTGAGTCCCAAGGAGAGGGAGAGGGCCTTCGGGCCCTTGAGTGAGAGCAGCTACACTGTGTTTACTCTGTAGCCCCATGGCACAAGCCTATGTCAGCTGACTCTCTGAGATGGGCTGCCGTGGAGGGTTTTCTGCAGCGTCGATGTACCCTCTGTTTCCTTACTGGTGCTGCACTCACTGGTGCGTGTCACGAGGATGGCAATGGGCATATCCCATGTTTCTGTGTACTGCAGTAAGCTGAGCTGGTTTATGATTCTCTCCCAATGAACTGTGGCAGAACATACCTGTCCTGTGCACCCAGGGGAATTATGAGAAGGCATTAATAGACTACTAGCACTCTGGTAGGGATTTAGCCTGAATCCTCATTGCAGAGTGTGTGGGTTACTAGCCTCAGTGAAAACAGCACTTGGCCTTGAGCCTACAGTCCCAGACAAGCCAGTGAGCCTGAACTGACAGCACCACTAGACTCAGGTGTCAGCTTTTTGTATGTAGTCCACAGGAAGGATGGGGCAACAGCCAGATAAGAGCTTGGGTTAACTCTGCAGTGAAAACCTACCCTTTGATGCTAAACTGTGCACCAGTGTTGCATGTTCTCCCAATCACAGAAAGAGTAGGGAACGTGTTCTTGAAGACTACTGATAATGCATTTTTTGCCATATTTTATTTTTTCCAGATAGTTGCTACAGGCAGGTATGGTGTTGAGAGATTTCACTTCAGAACAGACAAGCAGGCAGCAAACTAAGATGATGGCATGAAAGGTGTGTCTGAGAACACTGAGTTGACAGAATCAGAGTCAGATTTTGCTCGGGTTGTTTTCAAGATGCTCTCTGCTATGACAGTCTCTTTGGAAAACAGTCTCACTTTCCCATTCTGCCCCTGTTTTGGCTCATTCACAGGCTCAAGGAACACCACTCTCTTACCAGTGCTGGATTTCTTCTCTTCAGTTGGATGATCCAGATGTGGAGTGGAGTTTAGGATGGATGAATGGGCACTGCTTTGGGGTAGCTTCCTTTTTCTTCTTCTTGTCTTACACTGACAAGGACATGGGGTTAGATACAGATAAAGCAGTACCAAAATAATACTGGCTACACAGGCAGCAAGGGTGGTGAAAGCAGTGTTAAATGCTTCATGAGCATGGGATCTGTTCACTGTGAAATTGCTTACATTAATTCTAACCTCTATGGTTTCATTTAACAGTCTTCTTTTATTTATTGCAATGCATGAATACAGCCCAGAATCCTCCAGCTGGGGATCTATTATCTCTAGACTCCCATTGTGAAACACCTTAAAATTGTCAGTCTCCTTGTCTGGCTCCAGTAATCTATTGTCTGGGCTAACCCAAATGAAATATGTGCCTGCATCACTAATTTTGCTGTCACAGTGTACAATCAGCCTTTCTCCGACTTGGGCCTCATAAATGTACCCAAAGGCATGGAATGACACATTGATGGTGCTTTCGGAGCAATTCAGAAAGTTGTCGTGCAATAAAGGCAGTTTATTGGAACCTTTGGGATCAGATCGTAATGCACAGGCATACTCATTTTTGAAATCCACGACTGAGTTGAAGTGTCTGTGATACCAAAAAATTAGCATGGAGTATAGAGTACAGTCACAGTAAAATGGGTTACCATGAAGATAAATTCCACTGAGTTGTTTGGCTGGCACTAAACTTACGCGTTGAATGGGCACAGACTGGATGTGGTTATAGGAAATGTCTAACAATACAAGTTCTGTAAGTTTGTGTTTTCCAATATATAAGTCCATTGGGAAGTGTGACAGTGAGTTACAACATAAATACAGCTTCTGCAATTTGTATAATCCTCCAAAGGCAGCAGAATCAATCTGTGTTATCTGATTGTTGTAAAGCAAGAGAACTTCCAGTACTCTTAACTCTTGAAATAAAGGGCTTCCCAGTGTCTTCAGGTTGTTGGATGACAAGTCTAGGTACTTCAGATTTGGAGTTGTGGAAAAGCTTCCAGTGATAATACTGCTAATACTATTATGACTGATTATTAAAGTGTTCAGTTTGTCAAAAAGCACTGGGACCCATTCAGGTTCCAAAAATCCAATTTTGTTATAACTCAGATCCAGTCTTTTTATGAATTTGAAGAGAGTTCCTGGCACTCTAGAGAGGTTCTTATTGGTGCAGCTTATGATGTCACTAGCACAGATGCAGGCTGTAGGACACAAGCCAGAGGCACTGCCACTTACACTTAGTGTAAAGACCAAAAGACATAGTAGTCCTTTGCAGTTCAGTGTAAGAACGCCAAGTCGAGTAGAAATTGTCTGGCAGCTTAAAGACATTATGGCTATCTCTTAGCCGTCTCCCAGTTCTCCTTGCCACAGATTATACATGTAGTTAACCTTGCTTTAATCACTGTTAAAAGAGGAATACAGAAGTACATAATGTTAACACATAATGTTCACACCCCGTTTGCTTTCTTATAAGAATGACCATACGGGATCAGACCAAAGGTTCATCTAGCCCAGTACTCGGTCTTCTGACAATAGTCAGAGCTGGGTGTCAGAGAGGGATTAAAAAGAACAGGGAATCATCAAGTGATCCAACCCCTGTCACCCATTCCCAGCTTCTGGAAAACAGAGGCTAGGGACACCCCCCCTGTCCATCCTAGTTAATAGTCATTGATGGACCCATCCTCCATGAATTTATCCAGCTCTTTTTTTTTAAACCTTGTTATAGTCTTGACCATCCCAACATCCTCTGGAAAGGAGTTCCACAGGTTGACAGTGCTTGGTGGGGAAAAAATACTCTTTTGTTTTTAATCTGTTGCCTATTCATGTCATTTGGTGACCCCCTAGTTCTTGTGTTATGAGGAGTAAATAACATTTCCTTATCTATTTTCTCCATATTAGTAATGATTTTATAGACCTCAACCATATCCCCCTTTAGTTGTCTCTTTTCCAAGTTGAAGAGTTCCAGTTTTATTAATCTCTCTTCATATGGAAGCAATTCCATACCGATAATAATTTTTGTTGCCCTTTTTCTGAACCTTTTACAATTCCAATACATCTTTTGAGATGGGGCTACCACATCTACACACAATATTCAAGATGTGGGCATACCATGGATTTATACAGAGGCAATATATTTTCTGTCTTATTATTCTCTATCGTTTTTTAAATTATTCTCAACATTTGGTTTGCTTTTTTGACTGTTGCCGCACATTAATTGGATGTTTTTAGAGAACTATTCACAGTGACTCTAAGATCTTTCTCGAGTGGTAACAGCTAATTTAGACCCCATCATTTTATATGTGTAGCTGGCATTATGTTTTCCAAGGTGCGTTATTTTGCATTTATCGACATTGAATTTCATCTGCTGTTTTGTGAGATCCTTTTGCAGCTTTTCGCAATCTGCTTGGGACTTAACTGTTTTGATTTAATTATGCAGATTTTCTGAACAAATGCAGCATTTTGAGAGACAGAATCCTTGCCATTTCACATTGTTTTCAAATCCTTCTTTCTAGGCCATGATTTGTCAAATATTTTGCATCACGGTCAGATTTTTAACTCACCTGCAAATTCTCATATTACAGGCCTGTTTTTTTCTCCTTCAAAAATACAAACTGTTCTCATACTCCTAGGACATGGAATTTCTGACAACTGAGAGAGCATTTTCTCAGAAATGACAAGGTAAACACACAATTTCTGAAGGATTTCACTGTCATCCAGGAGAAACTGCATCTCCAAACTGTTCCCAGTCCTGGTCCAGGGATGTGGCTTCTGATGCAAGTGCTTTTCTTTAGTGGGGAGCAGTTTTTGATGGGTATTTCTTCCTAATCAGGAAATGTTACCCACTTCCTAACAAACAATTTTCTAATCCACTATTTAGCTTTAAATGTCAAGAGAATTCCATTTGTTGTTGTGTTATTAAGTTACTGCAGATGGTGCAGAGGGCAATACTTGTAGGTAAGATTGCCTAATACTTTCCATTATAAGAACCTGTTTTCTGTTTGCCACACTAACTATTCAGGCTGAAATGTTCAATATGAGGTGTCTGCCTCAAATTGTGGTTATTTTAGTTAGTTAGTTAATTTTTTTAAGTTTGAGCTAATATGGGTCAGCTGTTTTTCAGAATATGTTTTGCTCATGATTTTTTTTAACTTATTACTATTTTACCAAAGTTCTAGAGTCCTCCACGCTTTGGAACATAAGCTTGAAATTTAGCAGGCGGGTCTCCCTACTGCCAGGAAAGTGTCTTATGAAATATCCTTGAAAACACACCCACATTTGGCCAAATTGTAACCCCCTGAAAAAAATCTCAATTTGCAGTTGCTCAATACAGATATGCAGAGTTAGGCAACTAAATTATTCCAGGATTCCACCTGCATTGACAATGCTACTTCCTCTCACAGCTGGAACTGTACACTGTCCCACAGAGTGACTCTGCCTCTGGCTGCCCGATCTGAGCATGACTTTCCCAACAGCTGCTGCTGTTGTAGACCACAAGAACTGAGAGCCAGGAGACTGTTCCTCCCCTCCTGGGCCCTCAGAGCTCCCCCTTCTGGCACCCAGGCAGCATAGAGGCAAAGGAGGAATCTGCCTGATTTGATGGTTGAGGGTTAAGGAAAAGGGGGAAAAGATTCTGGGTGGGAGGGGGGGATGAGGGAACAGAAGCTCAGGGGTTAGAGGGATAGGAACCCGATAGGGTAGAAGGGTTAGAAACAGGAGTGGGGAGAAGGGCAGAAGATGGAATAATGGGAATGGTGAAAGGGATAAAGTTTGAGCAGATATAGGAGCCAGGATGGGAGGGGGGAAGGGAGACGGAAGAAGTTAGAAGTGGGAGGAAACATGGGCAGGATCAGTGGATACAAGGCAAGAGCAGAGGCAGGGGGAGAAGTGCAAGAGAAGAAAGGAGCAGAAGACAAAGGTGAGGGAGAGGAAGAACCATGGAAGAGCACTGTAAGTGGGGGAATATGGGCTGGAGCTGAGGAAGGGGGAGATACGGGACAATAGCAGGAGCAAGATTAGGAACAAGTCAGGAGTAAGGCAGGGGAGATGAGCTGGAGTCGTGGAGGTAGCAACAGGGGAAAGTACAGGGGTAGGAGCTATGGAGGAGGGAATAGGAGCAGAAGGAGAGACTTTGGAGCACAGGAGAAGAGGGTCTGTAACCACAAGAGCACAATCCCCTACAGAACTTGGAACTGAGCCTATTATTCCTGAGTTTCAACACTGCTTTTCTCAGTAGCTGTGAAATTCATTGTGTATGTATCTCCCTTTCCTGCCTCCCCGTCCTCTGTGGCAGATACACGTAGAAAATAACAGCCTTCTACTGTTATTTTTTAGCTCAACTGATAGAGGTCTGTGCTGAGTATCTAAGAGCATGTCTACACTGGGGAGTTATTTCGAAATAACAAGGGTGAGCCTTCACACTGCCAAGCCTATTATTTCGAAATAATAACGCTCTGCTTGTGAAGAGGAAAAGCTTATTTTGAAATAGTTACTTCAGGAGTTACTTCAGGAGTTATAATCTGATAGTGTAGACACAGCCTCAAGATCCCAGTCCTACTGGTGAATCATGTGGAGAGGGAGAGCAGGTTCAGTTGTTCTACAGGATAATGTTTTTTAAACTTTAACATAGAAAAACTTTAGAAAATTACACACACAAAACAACCTGTGGTAAAAGAACATTAAGGCTGCAAAGTCAAGCCCTTAAAAGCTAGGAAGTTTTGGAAGTATTGTTGCCAGTGCAATCTTAATTTAGACACTTTGTTTTTATGCATTGTGATAAAGTATTTAATTACATGATCACATACTACTTTTTTTTCTCACAAGTCTTCTACCTCATTCATTACATGAGATGGAGTGAGTCAATTGGGATTGTACAGGGAAAGAAGCTATTGTTTGCAGGACTCCTGCCTCCCTTGTTGCAGAAATGGGCATGTGTGTGGTGAACAAGGCAAGGGACAGTTGGAAGAAAAAGGAAGGCCTCATTGTTAAGGCAGTTAAATGTTATCCTGAAAAATTAGAGTCTATCCTGCTTGTTTTTCCACCTATGTGATGTTAGGCAAGTTATGTAAACCCAAATTTGTACAGGAGGCCACTGTGGCTACATCTATGCTATGGAGCTATTTCAGATACCTCTGGTATCCCAAACTAGCTATTTTGCATCTTAGGGGCTTGGGAGCAAGCCTGCTATATTGAAGTATAATGGGCTCGCTATTCCGACATCCCTGTAAACCTCATTGCATAAGTTTTAAGGGACGTTTCAGAATAGTGCTTTATTTAGAAAATTGGTGCTGTGTAGACAGTGCCAAATTTTGAAATAAGCTATTTCGAGGTAAGGGTAATGTGTAGATGCACCCTGTGTATTCCTCATTTTCTAGATACCAAGGTCTGAGCTGGAGGAGTGCTGAGCTGTCAGAACTGCACAGAAGTCAATGGAAGCTCTGGACATATAAACAACTATAGAATACTGAATACTCTGGAAAACCAGGCCTCAGGTTTCTCATATTGGACACCCAACATCAGTGGGCACATCTGACACTACCTCAGTCCCTCTCTATGTAAAATGGAGATGATAATACAACCCTCACCTCAAAGAGGTGTTGAAAAGATAAATTCACCAGTGTTTGTACAGAACTATGTTATTACTATAACCAAAACACCATACCCAAGCCAAAGTGGAAATACATGATTTTGTATTCAGTACAGAGTTTGAATTGTTGTGGAGTAAATATTGCGCAAAGCCACATGTTGAATGATGAGAATAAAAATAAATATTCAAATAGCTGTTCATTCAGAGAGGACCATAGGAGTCAGGGATGCCAAAGAAAAATTGTAGGTGATCATGTAATTAAAGACCTTAAAGCTGCAATAGATTGCATATCCTAACTTTTGAGGAGTTGCTTTTGAAACTTTTGCAGTCTTAATGCTTTTTTAATACAATGCAGTCTTAATATAATGCTTTTTTAACAGCGCTGTGTATTGGTGTATGTAATACCATTGAAGAAGACCACTTTTAAAAATAATTCCCATTTGGAATATAACTGGAATCCCTAGGATATTATACATTGGATGCAATTTATTCTGTTTTGGAAGAGGGAACAATAAGCTTTATTTGCTTCTGTGTATGCTTCTAACCCTATCCACTATTATATCACCAGACAAATTTAAATTTCAGTGCTATTTTATAAGGGATATTACTAGGTGGGAAATGTTATCAGCTAATATTTGCCATTGACCATAGAATATTTTGGTAATGTATACATAGCAGTTTCACAATGACGTTGGATGTGTAATTTTGTAAGAAACATTTAACATGGCTTGATTTATTGTAAATATGAAGAAAGCATGTGGACTTGCATTAGAGGATAACCAATCTGTAGTGTTTGTTTGTAAAACTTAAGATGCCCTTAACTAGTTAATGGCACAAACCTTAATATCACTTTTGTCTCCATGTCTTCTTCTCTACTTCCTCCCATCTCCAGAAAAATCTCTCAAATGTTGCACACCACCTCTCTTGACTTAGTCAAGTGCTCAAAAACTAACTTTTGCCACAAAAGTGAACTACTTAAAATTAAGCTTAAATGCCAGTTCACTAAAGTGTACAAAGAGAGCTGCCATATTAACATCTCAAACTTCTCCTCCTCACCTCATCTGAATTCTCCCTTCTTTTGTCTAGACAAATAAGTAGGCAGCTGGCATGCTGTGGCTGCTGCTTTAAATGTTGGCCAGAAATATTGGATTGTCTCCTTATGCTCCCCATCTGTTTGCTGCATTCACATGTCCCTTGTTTTATACTTTGTAACCTCTTTAGGGCAGGTACTGCCTTTTTTGTGTGTCTGTACAGTGCCCCATAGAGTAAGGTTCTGACAGGAGTCCCTAGGTGCTAACTACAGTACACTTAAACCTCTGTATTCCTGGTGTCCCTAATTTGGGAACACCCAAGGTACAGAGGAGGAAGTGGCTCTACATGCTGCCGCCCCTCCTCAGCCTCATCTGGGTGAATGGCAGCGCACAGAGCCGCTTCCCAAGGCTATTCTGCATTGCTCCTATATTGGCAGGACGAGGTACCTGGGAGCAGTAGGGAACACAGAGTCGCATATGCCCCCGAGAGCGGGGCATCAGGTAAGCACCCTAGCCACTCATGCCCAGACCCCCACCCTGGCCTGGCAAAATCTTTAGTATGGCATACCCTGTGTCCCAGGGTTGCTGGATTAAAGAGGTTCAAGTTTACAAGAAATAATAATAAATCCTAAATTGAAAAATGTAGGCACGGGGATTGGCTCTACCTAGCTGTTGTGCAAAAAGCTGAGTATGTCTTTGGACATGATACAAAACAATAATATTGCTGTTTCCTTTGCTTGTAAGTGCTTGTGTTTTGTCAGAGCTGGGATGAGGAACCATATTTGAACTTTATAATTTTAACTGGTCAGGAAACCAAGTTTTCTAGTTTTTTTTCTTTAATTTTTTAAAACTGGTATAAATAAATGCAGAATCAGGGTAAGATTTTCAAAAGCACTTAAGTAGTTTAGAAGGCAAGTCCTATTAATTTTCAAAATCAATTTTAAAATCAGTAAAGTAAAATCAGCTGTGAAGTCACTTAGGTGCTTTTAAAGATTTGTATATCTAGTCTTTTTGAAATATTAAATAAATGTGCTTATACGCACTTTGGGGGCAGGTACTGCATCTTCCTATGTATTTGTGCTGCACCTAGCACAATGGGGCTCTCTTTATGATTGGAATATTCAGCATTACTAGAATTCTAAATACATATTTACAAACATAAAAGCCACATTCAAGGTTCCAGAATTAAGCACTTAAAAGTTAGAAAATTCCAGTATTAAAAAATTCCAGTATTAAAAATTCCCAGTCTTTCCTCCCATCCTACTCCCAGTTCTATTCTTCTTGCCCACTCCCATCCCAGTTCCACCCCTCCTGACTTCTCATCAGACCGGTCTTTCTCTCCCACCCCACCACTGGCCTCCAATCATTCCCTGTCCCCCACCCATGTTCCCTTTTACTTACTGACTCCCAGTCTCTCTCCCTGGCACCTCATCTGAATGTGACCCCCAGTCTAGTGCCACCCATAACAATATCTGAAACAAAATGCTGTTGGGAAGGCTAAAATATTAACACTAGGTTGGTTGGTGTGTTCCTTTTTGGATTAAATTTAACAAGCCCTTTCTCACACACAAGATATAATAATTTGATTATTGAAAACTGACACTATTTTAAAATAAGCCTACTTGTGTGAAGTACAGATATTCTTTTAAACCCCTAATTGTAGGGATCCTGCATGTGCATAGTCCTAGAGCAGTGGTCCCCAACCTTTTCGGGGCTGCCAGGCGCCGGGGGGGCGCTCATGTGCCGGGTGTCTGGGGGCGGGGCCATGCATGTGCCGGGTGTCCAGGGGCTGCACATGTGCCGCGCGCCTGGGGGCGGGGCCGCCCGGGGCCGGCACCGTGCATGTGCTGCGCGCCCGGGGCAGGGGCCGCCCCTGAGCCATGCACCCGGGGCCAGCACCGCATATTTGCCGCGCGCCTGGGGCAGGGGCCGCCCATGCGCCGTGCACCGGGGGCGGGGCTGGCCCAGATCATTCCGCGGGCGCACATAAATGCCCCGGCGGGTGCCATGGCGCCCCGCGGGCACTGCGTTGGGGACCACTGTCCTAGAGTAATCAATTAGGAAGAGTCCATTTAAATGAGTTAAGAAATTTAAGACCCAAACTCTGCAAAGATTCCACACTGGTCCTCTTGAGGAATCAAGCCACAAATGTTTTGACTAATCTTAGCAAATTGGCCATTCTTTATGGAGGGCTCCAGCCATGTGTAATATCACATACAATTGCATGCACAGGAGATACTGGACCTGGGGAAACTTTTGGGGTTTGTGCCAGGAGCCTCATAGCTCCCTTTTCTCCAATTCCAAGCTTTCGCTCTGCCTTTGGTGGAGCACTGCCAGTAACTTTTTGTTTGTTTGTTTATTTCTTTAAAACTGATGATGATGTTAAGGTTGTTGTTTTTTAAAAGACCTCCAATGGAATTTAATCTTTTGGATGAGAAAACCACTCACTGACTCAGATCTCCAGTGAGCAGCTGCATTCAGCAGTTCTGATAGAACAGAGTGGGATTATCCAGGCACTGTGTGTTCCTGGACCAGTGACATGAGGAGGTGAAGGGATACTGTTACTGAACTACAGTAGGTTGATATCTATTGGACTCCATGCTTGCACTGGATTGAGCTGCACTTGCCAGATCCATAAGGGTGGTAAAAATAGCTTCACAGGCTGATTCTGGGGTCAGTGTAGTGCCCAGTTCAGCCTCAAGCTGGCACCTAGCTGCAATGACCCTCCAGTTGTGATGGCAGAGAGCCAGTGGTAACAAAAGTGACACAAAGAAGAGTTAAGCTTTGTCTACACTGCTTAATAAAAAAAATCATGGGTAACTAAGGTGTGTGAGCTATCCCACTGTGTGACAATGGACACAATGCACTTTAATTCTGCCTCAAAATAGCTGGTGAGGGCAGCACTATGGCTCCAGCCATGGCTGATCTCATCTATACACCATGGTACAAACACATCGTTTTAGAGGAGACAAGACTTTAGTTGGGCTTAGGAATGTGAAAGCGTAAACATGTAGCCTTCGTGGTTACACGCAGTACCCTCCCCCCACACTGCTGCCTCTGTATCAGCTCCCGTACCATACCAACTCCCACCAAGCATTTTCTCTCTTCCTGCCTCCCCCACTACATCTGATACAGAGGCAGCAGCATGGGAGAATGAGGGTGGAGGAAGGTGGGAGCCAACCCACACTGCTGCCTCTATATCAGATGTAGTGGGGGAGGGGAGGCAGACGGCTCTAGGGGAGCTGTCTCCCCCACGTGTATAAATGTATAACCACTGAAATTTTCAGGGATTACACGTTTACTTAAATAAACACGTTATCATCTCTAGTGTGGCTGAAGATCTGACCTATCAAGACAGCCAAGTCATAGACCTCATTAATCACTGGAGTTAGACTAGGGATGAATCTGGCCCAACAGTTTTATCAGAGTGCTACCTCATGCATAGCAACTGATCACAAGGGGGACTGTAAGTGAAGCTGTCTCTTCTCCTTCTGTATGCACACTGTTTGGGGGTGTTACTAAAGCCTGGGATTTTCCTCAAGACATTTTTTTTTAAACTAAAGATAGATCATTTGGCTTACAACAGCTCACTGCTTGAGAGACGGGTGAACAGTGGGTACAGGTGCCAGAGAGCCTGGACTGGGTTAGGTTCAGGAACACCATGGTGTAGCTTCATGTACAGAAAGCCAATCTCTGCTGCTCTTCTCACTTTACATGGGTGCAAAAAAAGCTAATGGTCAAGGTTGCCTGTAGTACAGGCTGGGGATGTAAAATCCCATTTAATTGGTTATCTGGTTAAATGTAATGTTTAACCACTTAACTGATTGAGGGGGAGTGGGCAGTGACATTTTCCAATTCTCAGTTTCTCTACAGGCTTTTCCGATCATATAAACTACATGTTAAGGAAAATGTTCACTTATAATTCAAACATCTGGTTTTAACAAGTCTGTAAAAAAACCTGCAGAGCGCCTAACATCCTCCTATAGCTAAACTTTACTATGTAACCAAGCTCTAAAGTAGCTTTAGGGAAGGAACTGTAGCAGGACTGAGACGCTGGGAGGAGTGATTTGAACTGACAGAATCCTGCTCAGTAACAGCATCAGTTCACAATATGAAAAATGCATAGATTAGTGGTTCCCAAAATAGCATTGTTTAATTTCCTTGTTAGCTGTCACTTGTTACTTAAAGGGCCAAAGCATAGTTAAATATTTAGTGTAGAAGGGATTAAAATCATTTACAGTAGAGTGGGTTGGGTGGAAAATGGTAACCCCCACGCACATACTCAAAGTTTTAAAATTAACATCTCTTATGAAACTAACAAGTCCATAAATTCCACGCGGCATATAAACAGGGGAAGGTTTTAAACCTCAGATGGAATCAGAAGTGATCACCACAGTTTAGGTTTAGGAAGATCCTTTAAAAAAATTAATTCAGAGGGGGACCTCCTTTTCTCCTCGTCTAGGCTTTGTCCGCCTTCTCGTAGTCCCTATTTATTTTTCTCTCACTGATGCTCAAACCTACCACAGTTCAAGGTGTCTCTTCGCTTCTTTCCCTCCATCTCTACCTTATTTTATACGCGGTGTCTTCCCGGTTCCAAACCCCAGCGGAGTAAAGGGGAAACGTGTCCGTTTATAGTCCCCTGTAGCCCTGGTGCCCACTTGGACCCGCATGTATGTTCTCTTTGCTCTTCTCCATCCCTCTCCCCTCATTTTTACGTCTCTGTCCCTTCTCTCCAAGTCTTTTCTCCCCCTTTTAGCCCCCCTCACCCTCCTGCGTTCAGACCCCCGGCTTTGCTCAGGGCAAGGATTCAGCAAGCAGGGGAGGGCAGCGCCTTCCCGGTTAACAGGCAGGCTCGGGGCTCTGGGGCGTGCTCCGAGGAGGAAGCGAAGCCCGGCGCCGCTCCATGCTTGCTAGCTCCAGCCATGCCCAGCAGGAACCATGCACCCGGATCGACGGGGGTTGCCGTCGCCTTCATGCCTCACTGCCCGCAGAAGCCGCCCGGGGCCGGGGTACCGCCAGCGTCCCGTGCCTAGCAAGGCGCGGCCAGGGCCCGAAAGTTCCCATTCACCCTGCCACAGAGGGCATCTGCAGGGCCGGCGGGGCAAGAGTCGGATTACCTGGGGGTCCAGGCAGCCTCCTGGGCAGGAGCAGCAGCCGCGCGTTCATCGCAGGGGGCAGGGCGGAGCCGGAGGCGTGGGGAGCGCTGGCCCTTGCCCCGCGGCGCCGTCCAGCGCTGCATGCTCTTTGCCCCGAGCCTGCTCCAGCTCGGCTCACTGGCGGACGTGGAATGGGAGCCGGGCGCTCCGGCCGCGCACCGCGTCCCTCTTCGTTTGGCGGCGGGCGCCAGCCTTCATCTGCACCGCGGGGACAAACGGATGCGGAGCCAGCCGCCGCCTCCGCCCCCCAGCAGCGGGATTGGTTACAGCAGACGGGGGCCGCTCCGCCGCGGGTAGCCCCCGATGGGGCGGGCAGAGGGCCGGGGGGGCCGCCCGCCGGAGCTGCGAGGCTGTGGCTGAAGTGGGAGCGAGGAGCTTAGCGCTGCTGCTGGGCTGGGGGTTTTATGCCCGCGACGCTCCCCCTCCTCTCGGGCTCGAGCCTGAGCCCGATCCCCCTGGAGTCAGTGGCACAGCTCGGAATCGGGCCCTGGGGCTGCACGGGCGGGCTCGCGGCAGCTGCTGCCCCCTGGAGCAGCCAGGGGGCCGTGGTGCCGCTGGGCAGGGGCACGGGCAGGCCCAGGGAACGGGAGGCGCCGCCCCTGGCCGGGATTTGGCGGGAGGAGCAGCCGGGGACGTTTCCAGTCCGGGAGGGAAGTTGCAGGTGCAGAGATGAAGGCACGTGGCTGCCGAGGGCGCGGGGCCCGCGAGCCTGGGGCCGGAGCGGGGCTCGGTGCGGCTCCTCAGCACGTGGGCTTGGGACCGGGTGCAGACACTAGACCGGGTGTGCTGGCTGCCGGGGAGTGACTGGGGCAGCCCAGACGCGGCCCGCGGCCCCCGCCTGCTGCCCGGGGCTCCCCCGAGTCAAGGAATCCCGGGCGCAGGCGTCGCAGCCCCGCGTGGGCACCGACCCGCGGAGGGCGGCCTCGCAGCGCCCGCCTGGCCTGCTCGCTCGCTAGCGCGCCCCGGGTCCTCGCGTCCCCTCCCTGCGTGTGGCCACCGCAGTCAAACGGCCGAGGCTGGAGCTGGAGAGCGGGAGCAATGAGAGGGGAGTGGGGACGCGCTTCTCGCCGAGGCTTTTGGGACATAGAGCACCCAAGAGGGAGCAGGAAAACGGCAGCTGTCTGCGGAAATCCAGCGGCATCTTGCTGGTCGTCAGCTTCCCTCGGCCTGCGCCTTGTGCACAGGCAGGGGCTCCCCCTGACTCCCGGCATAACTTCCTTGCTTAGCTGCAGCAGTTTCTGCACTGGGCAGCTAGGGTGACCAGGTAGCAAGTGTGAGCAAGGGAGCGGGGACTAATAAGGTACCTACATCAGATAAAGCCCCGATGGTCTGGTGAACGTAAAGAGTTTTCACACTTTTCAGGCTACTTACTCCTTGCCCAGTGATGTAGTTTACTGCATACCCCCGTCGGACATAGGCAAAGGTAACCTGGGGTGCTCAGAGGATCAGGTGTTGCTTTCTTTTTAGCAACAGCTTCTGTAGATTTCCAAACTGTGGGGCAGGGCCTCCTAGGGGGGCATGGAGGAAGATGGGAGGGGGTGACTGGCAATGCTAGTGGTTCAGACTTGCCGCCTGCAGCAGGGCTCTGAGAGGAGGGACCAGCACCTCCAGCTCTTGACTCATCTCAGCATGCTACCTAATTATAATTGGAAGTATGGAGTTGACCCAAGCCCCACCACCTGGGTGTGGCCCAAGCAGCCTGGCATTGCCACTCACCCCCCAACTTTCCTCCATGCTCCCCTAAGTGTGTGTGTGTGTGTGTGTGTATTTCATAACTGGAAAACCTCTGTACTAAATAAAATGCATTGTCCATCATTGTACGATTTTTCTTTCATACTCTCTGGCAATGGTTCATATACCCATAGGGGTACATATACAAGAGTGTGAAAATCACTGCCCTAAAGGCAGCCCTTCTGAGTCATCCCCTAAAGTTGTGGTCTCCTTAGAAGGAGTGACAAAGATGAGGAATTGTCCCAGTCAATAGAGGAGATTTTGGAAGAAAGTGATAAACAGGACCAGATGGTATATTTACCCAAGAGTTCTGAAGGAACACAGATATGTAGTTGTAGAACTACTCATCGTGATACAGAACCTGTCACTTAAATCAGCCTCTGTACCAGATGACTGGTGGCTGGCTACCATGGTGCTGATTTTTTTTTAAAGGCTCTGCAGGTGATTCTGCAATTACACGCTCAAAGCCTATCTTCAGTTGCAGGCTAATTGGTTGCAACTGCATTAAAGAACACAATTTTCAGACACACAGATTAACATGATTTGTTGGGGAATAGCAAATACAGCTTTTGTAAATGAAAATCATGCCTCACAAAGCTATTAAAATTCTTTGTTGAATGATCCATGTATCTTCAATTCTGAGAAAGCCTTTGATAGTGCCCTTCACCAAAGGCTCTTAAACAAAGTAAACTAGCATGGATCAGAAACTGAAATAAAGGAAAGTAAAGGGTAGGCAAAAATGCTGATCACAATGGAAAGAGGTAAATAGTAGGGTCCCTCAAGGATCTGCACTGGGGCCTGTTCTATTTAAAAAATTCATAAATGATCTGGCAAAAAGGGGTAAATAGTAAGGTGGCAAAGTTTGCAGAGTATACAAAATCACTCAAGTCAAAACAGACTGCTAAGAGTCACAAAGGAATCTTACAAAACTGGGTGACTGGAGAAGAAAATGGCAGATGAAATTCGGTGTTGATAAATGCAAAAAAATGCACATTGGAAAGCATAATCCCAGCTATACATACAGAATGTCAGGTCTGCTAAGTCTCAGAGGGGTAGCCATTTTAGTTTGCAACTTTAAAAACGAGTAGTCCTGTGGCACCTTAGAGACTAACAAAAATATATAATAACATGAGCTTTTGTGGGTATAACCCACTTCATCAGATGATGAGTTGGAGTGGAATTTTACCCATGGAAGCTCATGATACTATATATTTTTGTTAGTCTCTAAGGCCAGGTCTACACCACAGGTGAAAGTTGACTTAAGATACACAACTCCAGCTATGTTAATTATGTAATTACATAACATAGCTGGAGTCAAAGTATCATAAATCGTGGTTTCGCACCATCCACACAGCGTGTGGTTGATGGGAGCACACGCTCCCCTTGGCTTCCCTTTACTTTGTGAGGAGCAGGACTGTGGGCACTGTTGGGGGTGCCCTCTCAGTTTGAATTAGCAGGTCTTCACTAGACTCATTAAATCAAAGCCCGGAAGATCAACTGTGTCAGTGTTGATCTCCAACGTAGTGTAAACATGGCTTAAGCTGCCACAGGACTATTCATTGTTTTTAAAGTTATAGACTAACACAACTACCCCTCTGATACTTTTTCATAGATCTTCTGTAGGCTAATATAAGTCAGATCTTTATGACATAGGAATATATATAATTCTGGTGATGTCCCGTGTATCCCCAGTTGAGCTGAATTTTACCTGTGAATTAGCTGTTACTACTCAAAAAAGAAATGTTGGAGTTCTCTGAGAACATCAGCTGGATGTCCAGTAACTGTTCAAAAAGCTAAGCGAATGTTAGGAACCATCAGTTAAAATCTATCTCTTTGTAACTAAATAAACTTGTTTTATTCTTCAATAAGAACCAATCCAGTGTTGTGAATTGTTTGAGGGTAACATGATTTAAGGTAGCAGAGGTGTTAGCGTTTCAGAGAACTCCTGTAGTTGTATGTTGATCCTCTTAAAGGCGTAAAGGACCTAATATATCTGAACTATCCAAGAGAGGGCTGGACAGAGAAGGACAGGCATCTTTGAGGGAGAGATCTGGGACCGAGAATATGTTGAAGTCACCTGCAAGTAGTAACCACTGCTGCTGGAAGCCAGAGTGTGGCTGCTGTTTGCTGACAAGCTGATGGGGTCAGAGCTGATGGATCAGGCTTGTGGCTAGACACATACACTCAGGTTGTAACCTGCATGCTGTTTGGCTATTTGTGAGGAGTGCAAGTTGGGAGTTACAGTATTGTGCCCTGGAATGTCATAGAGTCATTTGCTAGAAGTCTATAAAATCATGAATGTGTGTGGAAAAAGGTGAATATGGAAGTGTTATATACCTCCCTTGTATACCACAAGGACCAGGGGTCACCCAATGAAATGAATAGTCAGCAGGTTTCAAACAAACAACCAAGCAACCAAACAAACAAAAGGAAGTACTTCACAAAATGCAGTCAAACCATGAAACTCATTGTCATGGGGGTTGTTGTGAATGACAAAACTATAACTGGATTCAAAAAATAATTAGATAAGTTCATAGAGGAATCGGTCCATCAATGACTATTAGCCAAGATGGTCAGAGATACACCCCTCTGTTCTGGGCAGGGGTGGCAGGTTTGCAGAAATGTTGGTGGCGCCCAGAATGCCCAGAGCCTGCACCCCTCCTCCATTCAAACTCCCTCCCCAACAGCTGCCTAAAGCTCTGTGAGGGAATTTGGATGGGGCAGGGGTATAGGCTCTGCGAGGGGCTGGAGGGGGATGGAGGGAGATGGTGAGAAGTGTGGTGCTTAACCTGGGGCAACCAGGCAGAGGCACCTGAGGATTTCCACACACTGCTGCTTGCAGGCACCGCCCCCCACAGCTTTCCATTGGTCGCAGGGACACTTGGGCCAGGGGCAGCATGTGGAGACATATGCTTCAGGGATGCATGTGCCAGCAGCTCTGTGCAGCAAATGGCAGGACTCTCCAAGCCATTTTAAATCACCCGGGGGTGGCAGGAGGGGCCAGGGGATGCACTGGGGGGTATGTGGGGGCAACAGGCAGGGTTGGGGGACTCACAAGGGGGAGAGTGTGTGGGACCAGCAGGCAGGGTCAGGGTACACTTCCATGAAGAACATGTGGGGGTGGCAGGCAAGGCCAGAGGAAAGACCCCGTCACCAAACTTTGCTGGAGCTGGGTCCCCAGGCCAGGAATATTCCTGGTGCCCAGGCATCACGGGCCCATAGAACTCGTCACCCATGGTTCTAGGTATCCTTAAGCCTCTGGCTTCTAGAAGGTGGGTTTGGATGATAGGGAATGGATCACTCAATAACTGCCCCATATTTTTTTTTTCCTATAAAGCTGCTGGGGCTGGCCACTGTTCAAAGACAGGATACTATTGGGCTAGAGGGACCATTGGCATAACCCCACATGGCATTTCTTATGTTCTTATGCTTTTAATGAAATATGTTAATTGAATCTAATGCCTCTTCAGTATTTGTTCAGGCAGATTAATGCCCATTTGACATGCCTCATGCTCCTCCTTTCGTTAAGCCACCAGGAGACAGATTCCGGCAGGTCTCTGCGAGCTCTGCTGCTGATACTGCTTGCCCATGCCTGTTGATGTATGTGTAGAGGAAATGGGATAAAACCGTGTGCTGAGTTCCTAGGTGTCCTGTATGTAGAGAGCAGGGATGACTGGTGCCAGGGGAACATGGGGAGCTGCTGGCCACATGACTGTCCCTGCCCCATAACCCATGGAAAGGCTCTGACCACCTACCCCAGGGCCTGCCTCTCCCAGTCCCTGCTTCCCCTCCTCCCTCCTCTTCCCCACCTTTGCTCCACCTCCCTTCCCTTGAGGAATGCGGCCCAGGGAACTAGTGGGGCTGGAGGTCCAGTGCTGGTAGCAAGACTTTGTCCTCCCCACTGGCAGCAGTGGGGGAAATGGAGCAACATGGCCCTAGTTCACTTTGCTCCTCCGGCTGCATTGCTTCACTTCCCACTGTTGAGGGCAGAGCAGGCTGTGGCCACATTGCTCTGGGTCCACCGGCTGCTGGCTGGCCCCTTGCCCCTCCACCCATGGTGTTTGAAGGCCCATGAGCCCCTTTGTGTGCTCCACTGATTTACCCCTGGCAGGGAGACTATCTTAGCAGCTCTAGGTGTTTCATCAGGGAAAACTGCACACTCTCTAACCCCTTAAAAAGGAGGCAGGAAATCCAAAACAGGACAGGATCTTGGGGGAAGCCATTGGGGAAAGAGTGACTAAAACTCTCTGAACATCCTTTTGCTTAAACAGTGTAGGACAAAAAGGTGAAGGCAATTTCATCCTTCCGGTAACTCTACCGGAGCCTAAATTACATCAGGGGTGAATCTAACCTACTGTATAGTCGTCAGCCGTGAGCATGCTTTTCTGTTTCTTAATCTATGACTTTCAGGAGGACCCACCACCCTGGGTGGATCAACAGAGATAGGCAGGTTTTATTTAAATGATTTCAATACCAAATAGAGCTGAAAGCATATGTCAAAATGGAGAAAGACAAAATGCATCAAGATTGTGCCATGATAGGCAGAACTGCAGAGTATTAATAATGCAAAGATAAAATAGATTAAAAGGCATTGTGTGTAGATTTATTAAACAATTCTCCAGTTAATTAAATGATCAAAATCAAGAAAAGCTTCACAGTAAACAGGGCTCTAATAAGAACAAAAGAGCCCATCAAATGATACAAGGAGTTATCTAAAATTTATTGCCATGTACTCAGTATGCCTGAAACAAATGATCTGTGAAAATGTAGTTCTAAACAGGAAAGCACTATCGGGGAGAGAAAAGGCAAATTCGCCAACTATAGTTTAAACCCTTAGTAAATTTTGTCAACACTTTCTAGCTTATTTTAACATTGTTCAGTAATATTTATCACTGAATTTCCATCATCATTTAAAGAACTGTAAATTTAGTGACTGAAACAAAGCAGTGGCTATTTTAGCAAATAGCAGAGTTTGTGAATTTATTGTCAACCTACCTTACAGTTTATAAAATAATTCTCAGCCAGCAGGCTTGTGTATGAAAGCTACTGTAAATCAAACTTTTCTTCCAAAAGCATCTAGCTGAAATGATTTTTTCATGTAATGGTTTGTAGCTAGATATAATGTTTCAAGGAACACTGTCATCCTAAAATCCATATTTTAAAAAAATGTCTTTACCTGCCTGGTGGGTAATATTTCTATTGATATCAATGAGCTTGGGAGCTGCTCAAGATTAGAGAAGTGGATTATTATAAAAATCCAATTTCCAGGTCATCTTTCATGGGTTTTGTTTTCTTTTTGCATTTCTCTCAACATGGACAGTGCATCAATGAAATAATATTAATCTCCAGATTTGTAGTTCTTCAGTGTTTGGGTTACAAACATTGTAGGGGAATGTGGGCTTATTTAGGGTATGTCTACACAACAGGGCTAAACTTGAAATAAGCTATCCAACTAGAGCTATGCTAATTGCATATTTTAAGTCAAAATAGCTTATTTTGAATTTGGGCACACCTCCACAACACTTATTTTGAAATAGCGCACTCTTCTTTCGCCTTCCCTTAATCCTTGTAAAATGAGGGTTATAGGAGTCAGAGTAAGAAGTCCTCCGGCTGGACATTATTTCGACATTATGTCGAAATAACTGCTTGTGTGTAGATGCGCAGTTAGTTATTTCAAAATAATGTCAGTTATTCCAAAATAACGGTGCTGTGTAGATGAACCCTTAAAGAGAACTGTCTTCACTGGATTTTTTTAAACTGAAAAAAAATTACTATTTGCCTTAAATTTAATAAATTTGACCATATCTCTAATGCAACTATAGGATAAATATCAACTTTCTTTAAATCAAATAATAATTAAAAAAAAAATCTACACAGCATGAAAGAGCTTGTCCCTAAATTTCCCATGAAGGCAAAACTCCTATTCATGTCAATGAGAATTCTGACCGTGTATGAACTGCTAGATTGACTCATTGGTAGCATAGCCTAGTTGTAGTAATTCATGCCAATGGGAGGCCATGCTGATGCACTACGGGCCACCAGAGCTCGGGGCCTCAGGCCTGGCTGCAGACCGAATATCAGTTCTAGAGGCCTTGCCCTTGTGCGGGACAGGGTAGCAAACAGTCAAGCAGTCTCTGGTAACCCAGGCGGCAGTCTAGAGGCCATGCCCCCGTTCAGGGTGGGGGCAGTAAATAAACAGTTTTGAATAAGCCGGTCGGCAGTTTATACGCCCAGGCCCTGGGTCAAGGCAGGGCAACAAACAAACTGGTAAACAGTAGTCTGATAGGCTGCACAGCTGTTTATGAGCCCAGGCCCGTGCTCAAGGCGGGGCAACAAACAAACAGTTAAACAAGTAAATAGTCCAAAAGGTTTAAAGGCGCAGGCCTATGTGCAGGCTGAGCCAGGGGTTGGGCCTCCTTGCTGGCAGAGAGCCGACAAATGCAGGGGTTTTGCCCCACAGGGGGAACCTGCCACCCAAGGGAAAGGGTGGCAGGGGACGCAGGCCCACCCGCTCCACTGTGTCCCAGCCCAGAGCCCTAGAAGTGGTGGTGCCGTGGCCATTGGGTCGGCGGGGCACCAAGCCATAATGCGCCCTCCGGGTCAGTGGGCCAGTGGGGGTCTGAGCCGCAGCGCGCTGCCCAGCCGACCTCCATTTCTTTAGCCGCCCCAGGGTCAGCTGTTCCTGGGCCACTTCCCTGTTCCCCCTGGCTCGGCTGCTGCTCCTTGGTGTCGGCTGGGGAGGGAGGCACCCGCAGTGTGTCTATAGGCTAGGGGTCCTGTGCAGGTAAGGGTCCAGGTGGTCCAGCCCACTTGGTTAGGCCTTGCAAGAGTCCTGGGGGTCCGGGTAAATCTGTGGGCCCAGGCAGTGGTTTCCGCAGCCTTGTCCAGTTATCCAGGTCAAGCGGCGACTGTGGCAGTCTAGGCCAGTGCTCAGGGCCCGGCATTGCCCCGGGCAGCCCAACCCAATCCTCCCTCTGAGAACAGCGTGGCAGGGCCTTCTTCCACTGAGGCTGGGGAAGAGCCTCTGCTCAGCAGCCGAGCCCTAACTGAGCTCGGAGCTCCTCTTCTTATACCCATAGCCCTGACTTCCTGATTCCTGTGGGCGGGGCTGGGTGGTTCTGGCACCGCCTACTAAGGTGGTTTTGTGGGAATTTCCACCTCTGGGTCAGTGGGAAGCCATGCTGACTGACTGCACTGGTATTTGCATGTTTTTGTGTGTGTGCATTTTCTTTAAAATGATCAGATTGATGTTTGTGCAGGGCTTTGAAAATACGATATACATGCAATGATATTACCGTTTGTACCCACTTCACAGTTTATACCCCAAATCTGGAGTGTTGACGATGAGTTACCTAGTTTTGGGTTTGCAGGATCCAAGCCATAGCTGAGGCTATGTCTACACTGCAGAGCTTTTCCGGGATAAGGTATCCCGGAAAAGCTCTGCCACGTCCAAGGAATGTGTCCACTTTTTCAGAACAGTTTCCAAAAAAGCGGATGCATTCTTTCGGCCTCCCTGTATTCCTCATTGTATGAGGAATAAGGGATGTTCTGAAAGAGGAGGTTTTTCTGAAATTTGGCCCCATGTAGATTTGCAAATCTTTTTGCGATATAACTCTGTAGTCTAGACATAGCCTGAGAGTCTAAAAATTAAGGAGATCCTAATATTTTTTCCTCTCATTCTGCTAAACAGCATTTACTTTTTCAATTTGGGACTCTAGGGGCTAGACTTGTAAGTTGACGAGCACCTTCCAGAAATCAACGGGAGCTGGACAGAGTCGCTAAGCTCACAGAATTGGGCGATTTGACTGTAAGTAGAAATAGGACATGTCATGGAGAAATCATGACCTAGGGACGTATCAAATTGTCTGAAAATAATTTAGACACTAGTGAATTCTTTTGCTGGTTTCTTGTTTAATTTTGACAAGCTAGCCTATGACATGATGCAGCTTAATGACTGTGTTGCTGCACAACATGAAGCTTCTTTTGACACTTCATGTCACATTAAATCATAAGAAGATTTTTAACAAGAATGCTTTTGGGTTGGAGCAATTGCAGTGAAGTAGGATAATTGTCTTTCTTTTATTAAATGTTGTGAGAAGCAGCCCTTTCCCATCCTGATTGCTGCTCAGATCGGGACACAAGCAGTGTGAAGCTGACAGTCCATTAATTAGGACATGACTGTATCTGTTGCAAATCTAGACAATCAGTAGGTTACCCACATCGCCAGTAGAAATTTTTGTTGTAGGAAAGTATGGAGAGCTGCTGTCTTATCTTCCAAAAACATCAGGATCCTGACTCTGCTATTTTGCCTCTATACCAACCAATCCATTAGACTGAAAGCAGTGATAGAACTGTTCTTCATTTTGTGATACCATACAATGCCATACACATTGTTAGTTCTAAGAACATTATAAGGGAAATTATTAATATTAAAATCCCCTTCTGATATGTTTTAATAAATACATTTTGGTAAAATAATAATTTTACAATTGTCATACATGTGACCATTGAAACATTTCTTAATGGTAATGTCAGGAAAATTTAAATTTGCCCTGGTAATAACAGTCCGTAATACTTATTACAGAATATAAAAAAATGTCTCTTTCAGAACTTAGCAAGCAATTGTTAAGCAGCACATCGAAAATTAAGTAGTAGCCCAACAAAACTGCGTCTGTAAGATGCTTAGCTTTTAAGGGCAGTTACTGGTCAAAATTAATCCTCAGTGTAAATGTATTGACTCCACTGGAGTTATCACCTGGGATAAACTCGTCCCATTCTCTTTTGGATGTATTTTTAATTTTCCCTTTTGAAAAAAGAATACAAGAAAATCACTTTCCAGGGAGTGACTGTGAGCATGGAGATGTGGGGTTTAATGCCAAGCATGGTCAAGGAAGGAGCTGCAAATGTAATGACCTTGTAGTTTCATCGTTTACACCCCATGCCACTCTGATGAGATCAGTGAAGGTCATAGCAAGGAATGGAATTTGGTTCATGTGTAATTTAGCCCTATATTTTACTCCCTATTTTGGTTACAGTCAGAGTAGGTGAAAGCCCCCCTAAAGAATGCTCTGAGTTATAGTAGCTATAGCTCCAAATTGGCCTTATCTCATTCTTACACTAATGTAGAAGGGGCTGTTGCAAACCTATGCAAGACTCAGTTGTACTAGTTTAAGATCCCTTGAAGCCTTTATAGCAGTACTGAGGGAAGGGCCCAAGGGTCATCTGACTCTGGCCTTATCCTTTGAAAACATATGATTCTAGCCACCGTGTGACACAGGATACTAGATTAGATGGACTGTGGGTCTGAAACAATTTGGCAATTTCTATATTCTTATTCAGACTAAACTGCCATGATTTTAAATAGTTGAAGAAATGTGTACACCTCTATAAACCGTGACTCTCTGGTCCAGCAACATGGACCACGGGTGTTCCAAGATCAGAGAGTCCCAGCATGTTCCAGACGTGGTGGTGAGCTGGGCTGCGGATAGGGGGACTGGGAGCCAGCATGTGGCTTAGCAGGGTTGCTGAGGGGGGAGGCTAGGAGCCAGGAAGTTGCTGCGCTGCTGGGGGAGGGAGGCAGGAAGCCTAGTGCGCAGCTCAGCTGGGCTGGGGAGGGGGAGCCGGGAAGCCTGGTGTGGTGGCAGAGCGGCAGGAGGGGTTGGGGGAAGGGAGCAGGAGGCCAGAAATGACCTTCCCAGAAATGACAAAATCCTCATCTGGGACAAATTAAGTCCCAGGGATGCCAGTCCAGGGGAGGTCCAACCTGTACTGAAGGAGTAAGTTACAGATGCAGAGTAAATACATTTTCATAATCTACTATATTATGATTAGACTGTAGGTGTGTCTATACTCCAATCATAGCTCGAAATAAGCTACGCAATTTGAGCTCCCGCAAATTGCTTAGCTTATTTTGAATATGTTTCAAAATAGCTTATTTTGAAATTTGGCACTGTCTAAACAGTGCCAGATTTTGAAATAAACCACTGTTCTGAAACGTCCCTTAATCCTCATGGAATAAGGCTTACCGGGATGTCAGAATAGTGAGCCTGTTATTTCGAAAGCTATTTTGAAAGCATCCCATCTTCTGACAGTAGCCAAGACCACATATATGGTCTGTAACTGGCAGATGATTTTTGGAGCACCTATTATCTGATATGGGTAAGTAGTTTTGAGTTATAAAACCAAGTGAAGAAGTTATTTTATATTTTCAGAATTTTTTACCTTTTTATTTAAAACATGGTTTTTTAAATATAAAAATATATTTAAAGACTTTTCAAATATATTTGGAAAAAAATCACCAAAATTTACTACTGGGGATTAATTTTAAAACAATTTTTAACAAGTATATTTTGCAAATCTATTCATTTGCACATTAGAAATATCTAGAACACTCAAAAGGATGCCTGCTGGATTCATATGCATAAAATGTGTTTTCCCTAGACTCCATCAGCATTCTAGCTCCATCACACATTCACATGTAGTGTTAAAATAAAGAGAAGCTGAAGTGTTTGGAAGGATAAAATGCATAATATTAAGACATCTCAAAAAACTTAAACTCTGCCCCCCATTGCAGTGTCCTAAGGAGGAAAAAAATAGATCTGAAAAGAGAAGATTTCTTGTATCTTTTCTGTCATTTGTGCATCCTTACCACCAGGCAGCACTGGGCACAATTGAGAGATAGGACTTGTTTACATGGTAAGATATTGCACTCTACGTAAGTTGCATACTAATTGGTTCATGTAGGCCCTGCAGGAGCACATTAAGGCTATGTCTACACTACCAGGTTATTTCAAAATAAGTTATTTTGAAATAATAACTCCTGAAATAACTATTTTGAAATAAGCTTATTCCTCTTCACAAGCAGGAGTTATTATTTCAAAATAACAAGCCCATTACAGGCTTGGTAGTGTGGACACTCGCCTTGTTATTTCAAAAGAAATGCCCGAAGGTGTTGTCTCCATTCCAGCTGGGATTGACACTGTAGAAACCGATCCACCAAGGGTCAATTTAATGGGTATAATTGAGTCCTGAACATCAACTCTTGGTATTCCACTGGAATGAAATGAGTAAGGGGAGTTAATGTGAGAGTTTCTACAGGGTGGGCTAATGAGTATTACAAGGATTAAAAAGAGTTTCTCCTGTTGACTCAGCGCAGTGTGGGCCACACGGTAAGCAGGTTTAAGTTATATCAACTTCAGTTATGCTACTCATGTAACTCAAATTGTGTACCTTAGGTTGATTTGAACCCATCGTGTAGACCTGCCTGAAGGTTCCCTAATGCACTTTTAATATAGTACTATTTTGCTATGTTAAAGAGCACTATGGAACCTCTTATATGTATCATCAGGGTCCACATGGTGCAAATGTGAAGCTCATTAGTGTGCTTTAGAAATCACACCCTCGTAATGCTCATTAGCCCACCCCGTACACAAGCCCATAGTGTAACCAGCATTGGTGGACTGGATTATACAGGAAGCTAATGCAATGAACTGATTCACAGATCTGAAGACAGTGTTGCGTTATAGGGAAATATTAATGAATTAAAAAAATACATCATGAGTAACTCCAGTAACGGAAACTTTGAACTCTCTGAACTTTAGTTCAAGAAGCTTTAAAAATCCCATTGCAGGGATGGAGTTCTCTATTCATTTAGGTAAATTCATCCGTCTGTTGTTATCACTGTTTTCAGGGCTCTCGTTTTATTTATTTGTTTGTTTGTTTGCATATGTATTTATCTATTTTCCATTTTAGATTATATTTATTTCTGGCCTGAGGATTTTTTACCTGTCACACATTTAAAATACAAACTTTGAGACTAACTAGGGACATGATGGTATCTAATTTACTGTTTGATTTTTTGCTGAGTACTCAAAATTCTCCACCAATAACTTCAGGAAGTAACAGGAAAAATGAGATTTATAAAATAGCCAAGAATGTCAGATCTAATATTAACTGTTTATATAACTTTTATCTTTATTCACTGCAGAATTCCAGAAGCTTTAAAAATCATCTTCATGATACATTGTTTTATTGGAATATTTTAACAAATAGAATATTGTAAAAAGATAAAAATACATTTCAGTGAAAATAAAATGCTATCTCAACCTACTGATAAGAGAGAGGGAGAGTTTTCCTCAACATGTCACCCGTAGAGCTAGAATTGCTTTTATCAGACAAGATGCTTTTATTACTTGCTCAACACTCTGTTCCCTCAGCAATGACCATGTTTTTTTTGGCAGACATCTAACTGCTTCTTTTTTTAAGAAGCAAAGAAAACAACACTTGGGGAGGTAAAATAATTGCTGTGTTATAACCAATCAGGCCTGTTTTTCCACTGCTTTTAAGCTCATTTTCTCTTGCCCATTGAGAGCACAATGAACACAAATAGGCCAATAAAATCCACACGCGTGTTATTAGAAGGGTTCTTATTATCTATATTATGTGAATGAGATTAGCAGTCTGAAGTTCAAATATCGTCCTCTGGGGTTTAAGTATATAGCACATTACTTTATTCCAGGACTATAATAATTAGCTTTTGATGTTAATTTATATGGATAATTAATTAATATTCTATGTTTCTGACCAACCACACCCTTCTGTTCTTGAGCATTCCTTAACAACTAACTTTTCATTGCCCACTTGTCTCTTAGCTGCCTGATTTTAATGCAGAGAAAAGAGCTGGACCTAGGGCAGGGTGATCTTGATGTGGGGAGCAGGAGGGTTGAATAGTGAGAATAAAAATAGTATATCATGTAATTAAAGACTGTTTCATAATGCATGCATATAAGGGGTCCTAAGTAACAATCCACAGGCAACTGTAAACCTGGCATATCCTAACTGCTATAGAGCATCCGGTGGACACACTGTATAGAAGAGAATGTCTTCAACCAACATAGTGCTGTCCAGACCAGTGCTTAGATTGGTGTAATTTACATTGCTCAGGGGATTCACTTATTTACACCGACAGTGGCATAAGTTATACTAACATAAGTTGTAGTGTGCACTAACACTCAGTCTTCACTAGACTTGCTCTTGTGTCGTCACTGAGCTCCTGCTCTCTATTAGCCTCCCATACTGACCTGGCATTTAAGGCTATGTCTACACTATAGATTTTTTTCAGAAAAACGTCCATTTTTCAAAAAAAACCTTCGGTTACGTCCACATTGCAATCGCATTCTTTTGACAAAAAATCGAAAGAACAGAGGGGTTTTTCTGACATTGGTAAACCTCTTTCTACAAGGAGGAAGCCTTTTTCCGAAAGAGCTCTTTCGGAAAAACAGCGTGTGTGGCCGGGGAAGAGGGAGTTCTTTTGAAAGAAGAGGAAAGAGGAAAAAGCACAGGTGCCGCAGTGGCCACTCCTTCTATAGTAATCACAGCTTAAATTCAAGATAGCATCCATTCAGTGTGGACACTATCTTTCGAAAAAGCACATCACTTTTTTGGTGCACTTTTGCTCTGTGGATGCTCTCTTTTGGAAGAAGTTTTTTTGGAAGATCTCTTCCAGAAAAGTTTCTTCCAAAAGAAGCCTGTAGTCTATACGTAACCTAACTTGGCAACTCTCAAGGTTCTCAGTGAAATTTAGTTCTACAGCGTATTACCACACCTGCCCAAGAACATCACAGAAATTGCAAAATGTAAAAAATAATAAATAAAAAAAGCCATAAATAATTGCAGCTTTAGTCATACCCAAATTGTACTAAGTAATGTACAGCATTTGGAAATCTAGAGCAATATTTTGAGTAGTAGTATTTGGGGATTTTTTTTTGAGATTGTGTGGCAAACCCTACTGTTATGTGCCCTCTAGATAAACAAGTACAACAATATCTGTCTTTCATTTGAAAATAATTAAACTGTGCAAATGTGGACCGTATTTCTGTCAGTACTGCTTTTGATTATGGCTGTATACCATCTGGTGTGTGGGATTAGCAGCACTAAATAATTTGTCATAGATTGTGCAAATTATCATCTTTATTTTTGTGTTTGTGATTTTCATGTTTACAAATAGATCGACATGGAATGGTGTCTGCCTGGACCAAAAACAACAACAAAACATGCAAAGATCCCCTTTGAAAAAAATGAAAAGTGATAAATATTGTTCACTGTGTGTGGGTTTAACTGAAACATTTCCCCTTAACTCTTTTTCACTTATATGGGAAAAGTCTAATCTGAACCCTGATCAATATCATTAACAGTGTAGTTCATTATAAGTTTCAGATACTGGATCCCCTTCTGCAATGAATTCTGAATCGGTGCCTTAATGGGTCTGCATGGGTCCAGGGGTCTTCCTTCACAGTGCTCTTTACCAGATTGGGCACGTAGCCCTAGACAGAGGTGCTCATTCATTCCACATTGTGTAGCTACATTAAATGATTCTATGTGGCATTTCATTCCATATCTAATTTTTGTAAATAGCTTCATAAACATTCATAGCCCAAGAAACCTCTGCCCAGACATCCTGTCTGCAAAATCCTAATTGAGAGGACTTTTCTGAATAGTGAAATGATTGATCTCTCTAGACTTAATTCATTCAGCCTTACATCCAAGCACTATGCCACTTGTGATAGCTCTCAATTTAAAGCTCATCCAAATTCAGAAGAGACCCACCAGAATGAGGAAACAAGATGAAGCAAGGAGAGAGGATCGTACCTCTTTGACAGCGTTTGGCCCAGTAATGAAAATGGAAGCCCTAGAACCTCTATGGGATTATTGATCATTACATGTGAAACAACCTGAGTGCCTCTAACGGTTGGGGAAAGCCAATGCAGAGCACCTAGGCCCACTACTGGCACAGATCGTTTACACCTTCTTTGGATAAAAACAATCTACCCGCCAGCCTTAACTATGCCATAACCAGCCAGTCCAACCAGAATTCACCAGTGTCTTATTAACTACTGCCTTACAATTAACTTTTACTTCATAGGAAAAATCATAGAGAAAGGTGGAGTGAACAAACACCAAAATCTTTGCTGCAGGGAAATGTCCTGCACCCTTCACAGTCAAGTTGCAGAATAAGAAGTGATGCGGAGATTGCTCTGGTGGCATTGATGGATGATCTCCTTATGTCCATGGACAGAAGACAGATGGCTTTGCAAAGTCTTTCAGCGTCTGCACTAGTATTTTGGAACACCTTCCAATTTACTGGAGCAAAAAGTCGAGAAGAATCCAGCCCTTCATTTTTCTCAACTGCTGTATGATTTGTTTAGCTCAATGTTTGTCCTTTCCAAAAACCAGAAGTGATTAGGTGTACGTAACAGGAACGCTGCCTAGCTCTTATATAGCAATTTCCATCCAGAGAGCTCAAAGTGCTTTATAAAGATGGGTTCAAGTCATTGTTTTCATTCTACAGATAGGGAAACTGAAGCACAAAGAAATTAAATGTCTTGCTTGTGGTCACACTGCACATCAGCCATAGAGCCAGCAACTGAAACTCAATTTCCTGATTCCCAGTCCAGTTCTGCTGTATCCACAAGGCAGCACTGCCTCTCTTTCCCATTCTTATCTTTCTGGGACAATGAAATGGCCTCAAGTAGTTTCAAATGTGTTCAAAGATGAGAACTCCAGCAAGTCGCCACTTGAATATAGCTTGAGTAAGAATGACACCCCTTGTGACTTGGCTTGGTTTGCAGTGGTATCTCCCTTGTGGAGTATATAAAAGGGACTTAGCTCAGTCTTTTAAACTAGTGGTTCACAGCCAGGGTATGCATACTCCTGGGTTTAGGCAGAAGTCTTTCAGGGAGCATACTAACTCATTTAGATATTGCAAAATCAATACAAACTAAAATTTCATTCAGTGATTTGTTTATACTGCTATATATCCTATACAGTGAAATGTAAGTATCATATGTATTTTCCAGTTGGTTTATTTTATAATTATATGATAAAATAAAGATGTAAAGAGATTTTCAGTAATAGTGTGCTGTGATGCTTTTGTATTTTTATGTCTGGTTTTGCAAGCAAGTATTTTTAAAATTATGTGATATTTGGGGGTATGAAGTACAGTAATCTGGAAAGGTTGAGAGCCGCTGTTTTAAACCAACTTGACACAGAGCCCAACAGAGGAGCTTCTCTTTAATGCAAGGGTAATCAATTTTTGAGACAGAGCTTACCTTCCTTTTTCAATATCCAGCAATGAAATATTAATTTGTCATTAGTTTCCCAACTTTAAAACTAGTATTTCCTATCAGCAAAGTTGTCTCCCTAGCACAAACTTCCAGAAATATAGATATGCACAGATAGGGTGATCAAATGCCCAAGGAAATAAATGAAAAACATCTTATTTATCTCAAGGGACTTATCACCCTTCCTGTTAAAAATTTGAACCATATTTCTAAATTGAATATGGCTGGCTTTAATTTCCAGCTCTTGTTCTTATTATCTTCGTAGAATAAACCTGAGAGATGGACCAGGGAATATGGAGAAAGCATAAAGAACCCAAACGTAATTCTCAATTTATTCTTTGCAGAAGACCAAAGACAATGAAAAAAAGGCATGCTCCTTCTGTCAGTCATTCCCATATTTGTTTTTTTACTGAGTTATCTCTAGCTGGGAATTTAGTGTCTAGCTTTTTGTTATCAGTTAGAAAGAACTCTTTGTAGAATAAACAATAATAGCGAATAATAATACATTTCTGTTTTGTGATGGATTAAAATATTTTATGCTATCTCTGATGAGATTTCTTTAAAAATATCGATTCAGGCACAGATTCTTTTAGAAAAATCCAAACATTCAGGCCTGGAGAATACTTTCATTCTGAAATTATATATATTTTTAATATGTCTAATATGCATATAATTTTACTTAGTGAACACCAGAATACTAGATTGCTTTCTTTCAGAAAGAAGTGTAATCCAGGGATTTTCTACTTTTATCATTTGTGTAATTAGAAAAAGGCTATGGCTGATGTCACTGTATTAATCTTCAACAAATTGGAGCATTTGATCACCTGCTGACAGTGAAGGCCAAAAGATTCTAGGGCACATTTTAGTTAATCCATGATTAAAAACATGATTAATTTGTCTTTTTACAACATTACTACAAAACTGCAAATGAAATTGAACATAGTGTTTCCAGACATTTCTATTAAGTCATTTTATATATAAAATAAATGTTTTAATGGAAATAGGTGGTTTAATGGATTAAATTTAACATTTGTAAAAAAAAAGATATCTAAATCTATACTTGCATGAAAAGAAAAAAATCATTGTAGATAATGTCCACTTTTTTATCTGCATGGCAATGAGGGTTATTGATTTAAATTAAAGTGATTTAAATTGCCAATTTAATCAAGATGTAATCATGATTTAAAGTAGCAATCAGAAAAACTTTGATTTAAATAATTAGTTTCAATTTTGTTTTGCAATTGGAATTAAATTAAAAATTCACAAAACCAGAATTTAAAATTGTGGTTAGTGAAATAAAACTGCTATAAATGGGCTGAATACATAGGTGAAAAAAGGTAAATTAATCACCATGTTTTGCATTTAAAACTCATTTTTTAAACAAAGGAAATATTATCAATAGCTAGTGAATTGAATGATTATTTCTAGCTGCCATGTCCTTCAAGGTTTTAGAACTAATAGATCTCATTCTCTTCCACTTGATTTTTATTCACAGATTGGAAGAGAAAAAACAAGATTTCCTCCTTTTTTCAGCTTCCATTTGGTATCTCAGATTTAAATGAATTAGTCCAAAAGAAGAAAAATATTCTCTCTGCACCTCCGAAAAAGGTGACAGTCAAAAGCTGATTTAGCACTTCAGCAAACTGGCTCCAGGAGCATAGTCAATTACTTCCACCAGTTTAGTGTTTTGACCTTGTTTAAAATTTTGACAGTAAATAAGTAGTACTTGAATGTTTTATCTCTAGCCCTGAAATGTATTATGATTGATATGATAAGGGATACTTATTAAATACCCATATCAGAGCAGCACCTTCCTCTTCTGCAGTTACACAGTTACCCTGTACTTTGTGTTGAGAATATTTGCAAGAAAAGGTGGCAAAATGAGTAGTTTATCCATCTGCTTCTTCTTAAGGCTTTGTGGTTGGGCATTTCTTTCTGCAGTATTTCTTAAAGATCTTTCCAAATTTCAAAAGCATTAGCAATAGAACGGCTATCTTTCTATAATTTTTCCAAAGATTTGGAAATGTGTTTCAGTGTCTTTAGCATATCCTCCACAACTCTTTAGTTTGATGTTGACTACTGTGGCTTTAGTAGTTCCATCTATATTTTGTCATGTAAGAGTTATATGTTAAGACTCCATTCCCCAAGTATTTCAGGAGGATGTTAAATAGCACAGCTACTAAAATAGATATTTATAAATCAGCACCAAAAGATTTTTAAAAGAGTTGCCCAAGGAGCTCACTGGCCCACTAATGTTTTTCAATCAGCATTGGAACATCAGGGAAGTTCCAGAAGACTGGAAGAAAGCTAATGTGCCAATAGTTAAAAATGGGTCTGTGGGACAACCTGGGTAATAATGCTCTTATCAGCGTGATATAAAGTCTGTGTAAAATAATGGAGTGGCTGATATGAGACTTGTCTAATAAAGAACTAAAGAAGGTTAATATAATTATTGCCAGTCAATATAGGTTTGTTGAGAATAGATCCTTGTCAAACTAACTTATTTTTTAATGAGATTACAAATTTGGTTACTTAGATTTCTATAAAGGATTTGATTTGGTCTCACATGATATTTTGATTAAAAAACTGAAAACCTATATAATTAACCTGGTACACATTAAGCACATTAAAACCTAGCTAATTCATAGGTCTCAAAAATGTAATTGTAAATGGGTGTGTTTCTACTGGATACCACAGAGATTGGATGTTGGGCCTATGCTATTTAACATTTTTATCAGTGATATGGGGGGGAACCAAAAATCATCACTGATAAAGTTTGCAGATGACACAAAAATTGGGGGAGTAGTAAATAATGAAGAGGACAGGTTGCTGATACAGGGTATGTCTACACTACAGAGTTTTTTTCGGAAAAACAGCCATTTTTCTGAAAAAAAACTTCAGTTACGTCCACACTGCAATCACGTTCTTTCAAAAGAAAATCAAAAGAACAGAGGGGTTTTTCTGACATTAGTAAACCTCTTTCTACGAGGAAGAAGCCTTTTTCTGAAAAATCTCTTTCGGAAAAAGGCATGTGTGGACAGGGAAGAGGGAGTTCTTTTGCAAGAAGAGGAAAGAGGAAAAAGCACAGGTGCCCTGGTGGCCACTCCACCTGTAGTAATCACAGTTTACATGCGAGATAGTGTCCATTCAGTCTGGACGTTATCTTTCGAAAAAGCAGATTGCTTTTTCAATGAGTTTTGGCAGTGTGGACATTCTCTTTTGGAAGAAGTTTTTTCCGAAGATCTCTTCTGGAAAAGCTTCTTCTGAAAGAAGCCTGCAGTCTAGACATAGCCCCAGAGTAATCTGCATTGCTTGGTAAACTGGGCACAAGAAAACAATCTGAGCATGGTTAAATGTAAATGTATTCATTTAGGAACAAAGAATGCAAGCCACGCTTACAGGATAAGAGACTGTCCTGGGAAGCAGTGACTCTGAAAAAGATTTGGGAATCATAGTGGATAACCAGCTGAACATAGGCTCCAAGAACAATGTTATGGCCAGTGAAACCTTTGGATGCATGAACAGGAGAATGTTGAGTAGGAGTAGACTGGTCATTTTACCTGTGTTTGGCACTTGTGCAACACTGCTGGAATATTGTGCCCAGTTCTGGAATTCACAGATCAGGAAAATTGTTGCTATATTGGAGACAGTTCAGAAAAGAGCTATGAGAATGATTAAAGGATTTGCATGGATTATAGCGATGGATTTACAGAGTTCAATCTGTTTAGTTTACAAAAAGAAGGCTAAGAGGTAACTTGAGTGCAGTCTAAAAGTATTTGCATGGGGAACAACTATTTAATAATGGGCTGTTCACTCGAGCAGAGACAGGTCTAACATGATCTATTTGATGGAAGTTGAAGCCAGACAAATTTGTACTGGAAATAGGGTATAAAATGTTAACAAGTGAGTGTAATTAACCATTGGGACAATTTACCAAAAGTGGTGGTGGATTCTCAATCACTGACATTTTTTGAACCAAGATTGGATATTTTTTCTAAAAAATCGGTGCTAGAAATTATTTTGGGGGAAATTCTGTGGCCTTGTTGTATGGGAGATCAGCCTAGTTGATCACAATGGTTTCTTCTGGCTTCAAAACTTACGAATCTAGAAAATATTTATGGTATTTGTGCACATTGTTCATCTCTCAAGATTCAGATTTTTGTTTTTTCCTTCAAGGTATTCCACATATTGTTCTATTTCCTTCTCCTATATAGTATCCAGCAACCTTCTACCAATGTCTGCTCTGCTTCATGGAGTGTAACTTGCATGCTTTGTTATGAAATGTTTGCTTTGAATAAGCCCGTGCTTTTTTGGGATGATGACAATTTGTTTTTTGGTTACAGGTAGTGTTCTATAAGATACATGTTTACATACCATGCTGCTGGTATCAACAGTTGCCTCTGAAGTTGCAGATGATGGACATTCATAATCTCTTATGTCTAAACTCGACTCTGAAACAAAATAGAAAGACAAGTACTCTCACCCAGTATTATTCAGTACGTTTCTTAAAAATAATGGAACTATGAAAGACCTCCCCCTCTTGCAGTTAACTTTAATATTGTTTACAAGTGATTGATATATTTTATTCTATAGGTCCAGCCTTTTAGGGAAAACATTTAATAAATCATTAGGTTTCTCTAGGTCTAGTTTAACCCCTCTCTTTATCAACATACCAAACAAATGAAAAACAAAACAAAACCCTTTCAAACTTTTTAATTTTAAAATTCTGAAATCTCACAATTCTTTCCTTTTCATCTAAGATTTTTTATTATACTGTAAAATAAAATACTATTTTAGAAATCTAGAAGTAGCATTCAAAAGTATAATTAATGAATACTTCTGAATGTAACATGCCAATCATATTTTAAATGCTGAAGCTTTTTGAAATTCATAATCCTCCCCCAAAATATAAGTTTATGACAGGCAAGTTAATTTCCTAGCAATTATCTAAGGTTTGATTTACTAGTATATTTCATAAAAAGACATGCCATATCCATTCCTTAAAATAAAAATAAATTAACCCATTAGTTGATTGAGATTGTTATGATATGTCCACATCATTTTCTAATTCTTTCCTTCTGATGAGCAGTTTTCATAATCTTGTTTTATTCTTACCTGGTTCACATTTGACACGTATTCCTTTTTAACTTGAGGTACAGGAATTCTCTGAAAATATTTCTAAATAGAGTATTTTTAATGAGATGCAGCCCTGGCTGATCTTTGCTACAGAGACTGCTCTAAAGAATGCTAGAAAACTGTAATAAATGGATAGCAAAGGTGAAACTAAAAGTAATTCTGCTAAACTGAAACAAAAATAAAGCTTTTGTGCATAATAGAAACTGAATGCTCTGCTATTTGAAAAATGTAAATACCAGCATTCTATTGAAGAGATTGAAGATTATATAAATACTGATAATGTAGTACGTTATATTGTACTATATAAAGCATGACTTGACTTCAAAGTCCATTTGTTCAAGAACTCCTCCTAAACTGTAAGAGCTAGGACCACCAAATTTGGTATGCAGCTTCCTCTTACCCTAACTTAAACTGTCAGGGTTTGTTTGTGCCAGGAAAATGGAACATGCCAAGAATGGGACTGTTTTCCATAACATGGAAAGGGAGGGGGCAGAGAGAGGAAGAATGCGAAAGGGAGGGGTATGAGGGATATGATGCTGAGAGTGGCTGCTGGGAGCAGCTGTAGCAGCAAGAGAGTGGCCAGCAGAACTGGGGCTCCACCATCTTGCCTGCCTCTAGACCAGGTAAGTAGCCCTCCTGCCCCAAACCTGGAGCCACCCCCACATGGAGAACCTGCAAGCCATGGGAGGGGGCACTGGAGGCAGAGGCAGCCCCCAGAGCCCACCCACTTTGGAGAGCCAGCAGGCTGTGGGGTGGGGGACCCACTGGAGGAGGGGCACCTGGAAGGGAGACACCTGGAAGGGGGGCAGCCCCTGGAGCCTCACTCCTCAAACAGCCTACAGGTTGTATGTGTGTGTGTGTGGGGGGGGGGGTGTCCACTGGTGAAGGAGACAGTCCCTGGAGCCTCAAGTCCCCGCCAGACAGTCTCCAGGCTATGGGTGGGGCACTGCATAAGGGGGCAGCTTCTGGAGCCTCTCCTCCCCAGACAGCCTGCAGGCCATACGGGAGACCACTGGAGGGGGGGAGGGAGCCTCTGGAGCCTGGTACTCCCAGACAGCCTGCAGGCCACTAGGGGGTGGGACAACTTACTCTAACTTAAACCAACTGGATGAAGAAGTTTGTTACAAAAACCCATTGAGAATGCCTATGTTCAAATAGCTGAGCATCCAGCCAGGGACTTATCATGGTAGACATTTTTCTTCCTGTATTTGGTTCTATGATGATTGGCCTACCCCCACAAAAAATAAACCATCTGGCAAAAAGAACCCAATGATCAGGCAGTTTGTTTCCTGTGGCCATTAGGGTTGCCAGGTGTCCAGTTTTTACCCGGACAATCCGATATTTGTGGCCCCTGTCCGGTAAAAAAAACGCCAGAAAATACCGGACATATAATTTTTTTTTTTTTTTGCTCAACCAATTTTTTTCCCTGCCATGTTTGGGATTTTTTGTGAAAGTATCTGGCAACCCTAGTGGCCATTTGCTTATATGGAGCACTGGATATCCTGGAAAGGTGAACTTTTAGCGAAGTGGCCTGAAGCCAACAAGCACAGGATAAAACAATGCTGGAAAATTTTGAGGAGTGCTGCATTGCACTTCCAGAAAGAATGAGCCTTTTGAAAGTTACAAATTTCATATGAGAGTTCAAAAAGAGGGATACAATTGAAAAAATTGTGACTGATCTCAGACTCCTGAGACAATCAAGTAATTCTGGAGAGCTCACAGGTTCTCTAATTAGAAGACAGATTGTTATGGAGATCAGAGACATAAAGCCCAGAAAGAGACTGCTGAGGATCCAGACTAGAATTTAGAAAAGGTAATCAGAGTCAGGTTACTTAAGACTGAAGGAAGCTGTTAGAGGGAAAACAATATACTGAGGCAGTGGACAGGATGAAAGCGCCTGCAAGATACAGAAAAGCATGAAGCAAAATAGGTTTAAGATAGCTAAAGAGAGATCTGAGGGGGGAAAAAAGTCAGAATAAGCTTGTAGAAAGCAGCACAAAGAGCTGTATGTGGCGTAGCAGCAGACCTGGGCCACAATGTCCTCCTTTTGGAAAACTCTTTAACAATAGCAAAAAACTTAATTGCCTTGAAAGAGATTGCAAGCAAGAACAGCATGTGCTCAAACAGAAACAAAGTGTGCACACGCTGTATGGAGAAAAGAACAGCAAGGGCACCAGTGAATTCTTCTTCATACATGAAACAGTATCACCATGCAGCTGGTCTGTTACTTTAGAAACAAATGGAAACATTGTGACTTTTAAGTTAGACATGGGTGCACAAACAAAGGTGGTGCCCGAATCAATTATAAAGGGCTTTAAGGATAAGGCAAGGCACAGTGAAAAGACAAAACAAACAGGTAAAGCTCAGAGCTTACCCGGGGGAGCAGATCAGTGTATGAGAGCTTGAAGTAAAGGTGAAAGATAATATGGAAAGGATAATGTTTGTAACTGTGCAAGGGAAATGAGTATCAGATAGCGGGTTGAAAACATGTCAGACCCTGGGCCGCATACAGAGAGTGCACTCTTTAGACAGATAGGTGATCATACACATTCCACATGCCTTCAAGGGATTGGAACCATCAACGTAGTATAAGACAGAGCTGACTGAGCCCAGTAGTCACACAATACATGCCCCCTAGTAATATATCTCTTGTCCTTAGGAAGAAACTCCAAGAGGAATCATTCTAGATATGATAGAGCAAGTAGTAGACCTGACAGAGTTGGTCCAGTCTTTAGTAATTGTTGAAAAGAAAGAGGCAACCCTTCGCCTATGTCTACACCCAAAGCAACTTAATAAGTATGTACAAAGGGAATATTTTCCTGTACCTACAAAGGAAGAAATCTTTGGAGAAATGGCAGATGCCAATTATTTCCCCATACAAAATGTATGAACTGTATTTTGATATTTTCCCTTAGAAAAAAGTAGCACTCATATATGCACTTTTAACCCAGCCTTCGGAAGATACAACTTTTTGCAGACTACCTTTGGGGTGAAGTGTTCCACAAAAAACTGTCACAATATTTTGATGGCAATGAAGGTACCAGTGTACATATGGATGATATTTGGATATGAGTACTTATGCTAGAGCAAGGAACATGACTGAGGGCACCAAAGTACTCTAGAATGGCCATATTGAGCAGGGTTAAAGCTAAAAACAAAAAAAATGTAAATTTAGAGTCAGTGAACAAGACTGACAGAACATTGCCAATGTTCTGGCTCCAAAAAACGCAGAGTACAAAAATTCCTCGGAATGGTGAATTTTTGTACGGAAAATTATACTTAATTTGGCCAATAAAATCAGCAACATGAGAGCACTCCCATGTAATGGATAAAGGAAGCCAATTATAAGGAGTTTGAAAACATGATAAAATTAATAAAGGAGGTTCCTGTCCTTAGATATGATGACAGTAACTACCAGACAACTTGGTGTACACTTGCCTTCAAAGAAGTCATTGGAGCAGCACTCTTGCAAAGGTATGATGAACACTGGAGACCTGGGGCATATACTTCCAGGACATTAACCAAAACAGAGTGTTACTATGTTCAAACAGAAAAAGAAGGCTTTATGGTTCATGGATGTAAAAAGTTTCATTTGGGGGGGAGCGGGGGACTGGTAATTGCTGGCCACAATCCATTAGTGACTATTGGAGGAAAAAAAAGCAGACTTTCCCTTTCCTAGGATACCAAGATTATTCTTTCATTTACAATTACATGATTTGCAAATGGTAGGCAAGCCTGGAAAAGACCTAGTGCAAGCAGCTATGCTTCCCAAAGCTTTTGATAAAACTAAAGAGGATATTGTGCATGTAATCCTCATAAGGAAAACATGACCAGTGCCTGACAAAATGTGGATGGTAACTGTTGAAGCCACAGGTGAGGATAAGATAGTTCAGTGCCCTAAACTTCAGGAAGAAGACAATGACTATTTAGAGAAGCTATCTAATTACAAGGGCTCTGTAGAAACTAGTAAGGTTGAAAAGACAGGTAAATTAAAACATAACAAAGGTCTATTCAACTGAAAATTAACTGTTTCCTTAGATAAAACACATCTTCTACCATGAGCTCTGCAAATTAGTAACATTTGTAACTTCTCCTAGGTAAATTACAACCAAGACTTGTAGGAGGTGGTATCTTTAATATACCAAAGTGTTGTCAAAGCTGTGTGCACAGGGTGGCCTTAACATTATATACCCCCCCCCCAAAAAAAAACAAAAAACAAATGGTCTGGTAGCATTTTATAGACTAACAAAACATCTAGATGGTATCATGAGCTTTGTGGGCACAGAGAAGTGGGCTGTGCCCACAAAAGCTCATGTTACCATCTACATGTTTTGTTAGTCTATAAAGTGCTACCAGACCATTTGTTGTTTCTTCTGTACAGACTAACTTGGCTACCCCCTGAAGCTTCTGATTATATACCCAGTCCTTACTATCAGTTTAAAGGAGAACTTTTTGTAGTGGATGGGATTCTGTTCAAGGGCACAAGCCTAATTGTTCCAGAAACATTACAGAAAGAGATGCTAAATAGATACACTAAATACATGGACACATTCAAAATGTAAAAATGTAAAAAGAGGGTGAGAGATGTTTTATATTGACCTCAAATGAATGTGTACATAGAAGAACCCGTAAGAGCTTGTGAAACATGCCAAAAATAAATATCTACTCAGGAAGAGAGCTCAGGATGACTTCAGCTCCATGATATAAAGAGGACATTGATTTGTTCACCTGTACTGGAAAAAACTGTGTGATAGTTTTGGATTATTTATCACACTTCCTAGAAACAGCCTTTCAAGAGGAACTACTGAAAAGCATGTACTTATGCACCTGAATTCCATTTTTTTCTAGACATGGTATCACAGAAGTGGTAATGTCAGATAATGGACTGCAATCTGATGGACATAAATTCAGGCAATTTGCTAACAAGTATGGGTTTATGCACATTACATCTAGTCCTAGATATCCAGTCTAGTGGTGTCATGGAAATTGGCATTAAAAATAACCAAAAGACTGTTTAAAAAAGGCAGAGGAGACTAACTTGGATCCTTACTTAGTGTTGCTGAATTATAGGGCTGCCTCCTTAAAACATAGGTTGTCACCAGAAGAAATTTTGTTCAACAAAAAACTGAAAATGAGAATACTAATTTTGTAGAGAACAGATAAAAATGATCTAACCGTGTATAAGAAACAGGCAAAGATAAAGTTATTTATGATAGAGGGTCAGGAGAACTTGAACATATGCAGAAACATGATCATGTTATGATATGATGGAAAAACCCAGAAGGCAACGGTCTCTCAATAAGTAGCTGCTAAACCAAGGGTGGTCAATAATTTTTGGCTGGGGGCCACTTCAAAAATGTTTGAAGTGGCTCCGGGCTGCCCCGGAAGGGGCAGGGCCTAAAATGGAAGGGGCGGGGCCAGGATGCTTCCGGGCTTCCCCACCCACAGACCATGATAGGTCTGGGGGTTGGGGAGCTCCTTTCCCCCCTTCCCACTAAGTACCCATGCTCATGGCAGGGCGGGAAGAGGCTTCTTATGCTCCCCCAACCCCCAAGCCAATTAGGGCCTGGGCATGGGGAAGTGCATGAAGTTTCCTCCACACTGCCAGGAGCACACATAGCACTTTGAAGTGCCGTGCACTCCTGGCAGGGCAGGAGGAGACTGCACACGCTCTCCTGCCCCTAAGCCCTGATTGGCCTGGGGGCGGGAGGAGCGTGCAAAGCCTCCTCCTGCCCTATGATGAGCGCAAGGCGCATGCTCCTCACAGGGCGGGGGTAGGGTGGAGGAAATTTCGCGCACTCCTCCGGCCCCCAGGCCAATCAGGGCTTGGGGGAGTGCGTGAAGTCTCCTCCTGCCCTGCCAGGAGCGCACGGTACTTCAAAGTGCTACATGCTCCTGGCAGGGCGGAGGAAGCTTTGCCCACTTCCCCCACCCCCAGGTCCTAATTAGCCTGGGGGCCGGGAAGCGGCAGGGCCTCTGCGGGCCGGATTAACTTGCTTGGCTGGCCAGATCTGGCCTGTGGAGGCCCTTTTGCCCCTGTGCTAGACCCTGTGAGGTTGTCACTCCTGAGGGACACATATGCAGTCCGAACAAGAGCCATTAGCACAAAATCTCAGGATGAAGGGAGGATAGCAAGGAAGGCAGAGTCCAAGGCTTCAGTGAAGGAGAAATCCTCCCTTGGGGCTATTGAGCAGATGCAAATCTGCTCCAAAGAAGCTGCTCCAGCCAGATGACCCGTCTGACCTGTACACAGTCTACCCCTCATGCACACTGTTCTACTGTGTAAGGATGTTAAGTATCAGGTAATTGACTAATCAAATAGTGAATGCATTTTTGCATTGACTATTCGGTTAGTCGATAGGGCGCCTCTGCTTAGGGCTGTTGCTACACTTCAAAGGCAAAAGCACAGAAGCCCCTGCTGACCCTGGACTCCGTGCGGTGCTGCTGCTTTGAAACGCCACAGCAGCATTTCAAAGTGGCAGCATCTCACAGAGCCCGAGGTCAGCTGGGGAGTCCTCCGCTGATCCTGGGCTCCACGTGGCATTTCAAAGTGGCAGTGCTGCACAGAGCCTGGGGTCCGAGCTGATCTCGGGCTCCACGTGGCACTGCCACTATGAAATGGTGCGAGAAACCTGGCACCGGGCTCCTTGTGGCATTCAAAGTGGCAGCGCCACACAAAGCTGCTGACTCCGGGCTCTGTGTGGTGCTGCCGCTTTGAAGTACCCATCTCTTCCCCCCTTGGTGCCTCTATCTGATAGCATTTGCTTATTGGATAGTCGACTAGTCAACTAGTCCTTCACATCCCTGCTACAGTGAGTTTATGTTGAGCTGGGTGCTGCTTCATAGCAGTGGGGCACCTCCTCAGTGTATCTTCCCTTTGCAAACACATTCCACTACCAAGGGTTGCTCTGTATCTGCAAAACGCAGTGGTGGATGGATATTTTTACCCTAGGAGCAGTTTCTAGTTGGGAGCATAGTTAGGCTTGGTCTACATTACAGCGGAAGGTCGACTTAAGATACGCAATCCAGCTATGTTAGTTACATATTTGGAGTCAACGTATCTTAAATCATGTTTCTGCACCATCTACATAGCAGGAGGTTGATAGGAGCAAACACTCCCATTGGCTCTCCTTACTCCTCATGAGAAGCAGGAGTACTTGTGCTGACGGGGGCACCCTCTGAGTTTGATTTAGCAGGTCTTTAATAGACACACTACATTGAAACCCAAAAGATCACCTGCAGCAACATTGATCTTCTGTGTAATATAGACATGGCCTTAGAGCAGGGTTTCCCAACCTATGGGTCAGGACCCAAATATGGGCCACCATTACATTTCAAAAGGGTCACCAGGTTTCCCCACAGGTGGCTCTTAAGGAGCCATTCACACATTTTTTGAATTGCCCTGGGTCACCAAGTCTTCCTGAATTGTCAAAATGGGTCCCCATCTGGAAAAGGATGGGAACTGCTGCCTTAGAGGATCACAGGGAAAAAGCCAAACTACCCCAACTCTTCACTGCTTAAAAATAAAACAAACAAAAGAAACCCAAAGGATAAAGACTGGAAATTCAAATCTTTTTTTATTACAGGGCTGAAACTATTTTTTTGGTTTTCTCAGTACAGTAAAACTCCAATTGTCCGGCATCCAGTGGTCCGGCACTCCTGATAGTCCAGCACCAACTGGAACCCAGAAGTGCTCCAGCCAGCCGGACAATTGGAGCTGCCCAGAGGCGGCGGCGGAGAGGGGGTGAGAGGCAGGCAGCTGTTAAAGGCGGGCGGGTGGGTGTCGGCGGGGAACGGTGTGGTGAGGGGCGAACTCTCTGCCGTGTTGCGGGGAGGTGGTGGAAGCCTCGTGCAGCCGGCTTGTAAGCGGCAGCGGCAGAGAGGGGGCGAAAGGCAGGCAGCGTTTCCCGCCAATCCTCCCACCCCGACCCGCAGGCCCGCCTTAAGCAGCTGCTTGCCTCTCGCCCCCTCCGCCGCCACCGCTTGCAAGCTGGCTGCGTGGGGCTTCCACCCCCTCCCTGCAACACAGCGGAGAGTTCGCCCCTTCCCGCGCCGTTCCCCGCTGACCCCCCCATGCAGTGCGGGTCCCAGCAGACCTGTCACAACACCCCGCTGGAGTGCCTCCTGATACTCTGGCATATCTGATAATCCGGCACCCCCTCGGTCCCAAGGGTGCCGGATTATCGAAAGTCTACTGTAATAAGATGGTGAGAAAAAATCTGGCAAATCAATGGGCCAACAAAATTATGTTACAATATGCTTCAGCCATATTGTTAGACGGGAGAAACTAGAGTTTTGGGGATTTTTTATACACCATGACATTTTAATATACACAATGAATTTACTGGTAGATGTATCCTTTCACTTTTAGGCTTTGTCTATACTACGTACTTTTTGCAGAAGAGGCAATGCAAATGAAGCGCTCATTAGCATTTTCTCACGCTTCATTTGAATAAGCTCTTCTAATGCCTTTTGCGCAAGATGTCTCTAAAATAGACATAAGGATCTTGAACAAAAAGAGGGTTTTGTGCAAAACGGACACGTCCACACTGCTTGTTTTTGCGCAAAAATCTCTTGCGCAAAAGGCATCGGAAGAGATTATGCAAATGAAGCGCGAGAAAATGCTAATGAACACTTTGTTTGCATTGCCTCTTCCACAAAAAAATGTTGTGTAGACAGCCTCAGTGAAAATGCAAAGAACAAATCTCTCAAAACAGCTCAGTGCCCCAAACTTCAGGAAGAAGACAGAGAATATTTAGAGAAGTTACCTAATTACAGGAGCATGGTAGAAACTGTTAAAGTTGAAAAGACAGGTAAATTAAAAGATAATGATAGTCTGTTCAACAGAAAATTAATAATTTTCTTATATAAAACACACATTTTCACCCAAAAGCTCTGTAGCTTAGTTAAATTTGTAACCTTTCCTAGGTACATTACAATCAACACTTGTATGAGCTGGTATCTTTCTGTTTTTATACTTAGTATAGCTACAGTCAGGAACAGAAATTCTTCAGTTTCTTTCCTGCAGTTACATCTTTTGAACCCCAGTCTCCTCATAATTATATACTGAGGCACTGTCTTCTTTGCCTTTAACTTCAATAGATGTGCACTAGTATAAATGAGAAAAGAATTTGGTCCATTTAACTTTGCATTTTTGATAGTAATACAATATAAATGTGTGGCTTAAGATCTCAGACAGTAGCATTTCGTGAACAGAATTAGTAAGCACCAGTTGAAATTTTTCAAATGTGAAAATTTGCCAAAAATTGACAATATCTTCTTGATTTTGGGGGGATTTTTCCTATTTTCTGATCAGCTCTAAAGCTATGATTCTGTATAAGAAATCTAGATAATGAAAAATCTCACAGAAGGGCTCTGAAGGCACAAAATGTCATGGAACAAGTGCCATATGAAGAAAGATTAAAAAGACTTGGACTTTTCAGTTTAGAAAAGAGGAGACTGAGGGGGCATATGACAGAGATCTATAGAATCATGACCGATATGGAGAAACTGAATAAGGAAAAGTTATTTACTTGTTCCCATAACATAAGAACTAGGGGCCACAAATTGAAATTAATAGGTAGCAGGTTTAAAACAAACAAAAGGAAGTTTTTCTTCATGCAGTGTACAGTCATCCTGTGGAACTGCTTGACAGAAGATTGTGTGAAGGCCAGGATTTGAACATTGTTCAAAAGAGAGCAATATAAAGGCATGGAGGTTAGGTCCATCAATACTTATTAGCCAGGATGGTTGAGAATGGTGTGCCTAGCATCTGTTTGTCAGAGGCTGGAAATGGATGATAGGAGAGGGATCACTTGGTGATTCCCTGTTCTGTTCACTCCCTTTAGGGCATCTGGTGTAGGCCACTGTCGGTAGACAGGATATTGGGCAAGATGGACCTTTGGTCTGACCTAGTATGGCTGTTCTTATTTTCTTAGGGTATGTCTACACTTGCAGCCTATTTCGGAATAGGGCTGCAAATGTAGGCATTCAGAATTGCAAATCAAGCCCAGGATTTAAATATCCCGCGCTTGATTTGCATCTTCCCGGCCGGGTGCCATTTTTGAAATTTACAAGCCTGGAATAACTGCCCGCGTCTACGCGTGGCAGAGAAACGGGCGTTAGAAATAAAGCCCTATTTTGAACTACCTGTTAAACCTCATTGCAGGAGGAATAACAGGTAGTTCAAAATAGGGCTTTATTTCGAATGCCCGTTTCACTGCCGCGTGTAGACGCGGGCAGTTATTCCAGGCTTGTAAATTTAAAAAATGGTGCCCAGTCAGGAAGATGCAAATCAAGCGCGGGATATTTAAATCCCGGGCTTGATTTGCAATTCCGAATGCCTACATTTGCAGCCCTATTCCAAAACAGGCTGCAAGTGTAGACATACCCTTATATTCTAATGAGTTACAACTCACTATGGCCAGAGCTACATTATAGAAGATGGCTGGCTCAAGATATGCAATTCCAGCTACTTAAAAAAACATAGCTGGAGTTGATGTACCTTAAGCTGAGCTTTGACATCATCCTCACAGCAAAAGGTCAATGGGAGAAATACTTTTGTTGACTTCCCTTACTCCTTGTGTGGAGCAGGAGTACCAGCATTGACAGGGGTGCCCTCAGTATTTGTGTTAGTGGGTCTTCACTAGACCCAATAAATCAAACGCTGGAAGATCAAGTGCCTCAGTGTCAGTCTTCCTGTAAGTGGAGAAATGGCCTGAGTTTCTCCAGAAACATTTTTTCTGATCAGAAAGGTTGGTGCTATAGATTCTGAGGCTGTGCCTTGCCCAACACCTGTGAATCTCTATAAATGATGGCAAGCTTCACCATAAATATGGATAGAAGAGCCAACCTTTGGGAACCACATTTGTTCATCAGCACTCCTCTGTGCAGCATGACTCCAGCTGCAGCTGCACTTCCATTGCCTGGGATGTCTCCCAGGCCTGGAATGATCCCAGTGAAAGCATGTCAGATGAGTTCTATAACTTTCCCTATCTGGAGGCAGGGGTGGGCCTGGGGGTCACACTACAGCCTGTGCACGTAGGTGCACATGGAGCACCAGTCCAGAGCACTCAGCCCCATGACACTATCACACAGGAACCTTTCAGTCCTTCTTACAAGGTTCCTGGAGAGGCCTGCTTTACTCCGACCTTGGTGGTGGGACACCTTCCCGTGACAAGCCACTAGCAAGGAGTTTGGGGTCATGGAACCATACAGCAGTGCCACACATGGCACTGGATTATGCCCACATTCAGTCAGCATCCGGTCCTGATCAAGCATGGCAAAGCAGAGGGGACTGATCCCCTGCATGGGAACCTGCTGTGGGGAGGAAGAGGAGAGGAACCCAGTAGCACTCTCTCCGACAAGCGGCTTCTGTCAATCATACACACCTCCCCCATACCCTCTCCCCTCAGCATGCAGGGATAGAAGTTCTTTCTCTGTGTGAATCCACCAGTGCTGGACCGGGCATGTGGGGGAGATAGAAGGAAGCCAAGCCTCCCTGTCCCCGCTCTTGCCCACAGGCTCCTGGCCTGTCTGGCAACTTTCCAAGCCTGCTTGTCCCCATGCCATAGGTGTAGCGATGCTCTCCTGGGATGTCTGTGCCCCTGCAGGAAAGTGCCTGCTGTCTAGGCAACAGATGGCCTTGCTCGAAGCACATCACCATTGTCTGAACTGAGACCTTCAGTGTAGGCTCAAAGATTAGGGCTAGGCTTCATATGCACCATCTCCTGGGATTATGACCCTGGTAACTTTTCTTCACAGCTGGGCCAGCTGTGATGTTGGCGCAGCCACCATTACCTGTGCCATCTACATGACTCCGCAGGATTCACAGGAGGAAGAGGACCGGGAGGACCTAATGAGGGAGCAGATGGCCTGCCTGCAGTCCCTCATCCAGGGGCTTGGAAAGGAGCGCAAAGAGTTGGCTGCTGAGACCTGGGACCAACTGGCATGCCAGTACGAGGCCGTGTGCTCCTCCCTCACATTGGTGATGGAGTGCATGACCTCATGCATTGAGTGGGCCACCCGTCACCTTCCCCTCCCCCCATGGCTTCTCCAAATAGCCCCTCCCCCCCAGGGACTGCTCGGGCAGCCAAAGCCTCCTGAACAACTTGAGGCAGGTGCCAGTCCCAGTCCCATCCCAAATCCCTCTCTCTCTCTTCCCTCTCCCACATTCCTGTGTGATGAGGGCCTGTGGTCTGGGCTGGTCCTTGTCCTGTTGGAGCAGCATGAGGGCAGTGTGTAAGTGCAGCACGAGGCCCGTGGGCCTGACACTGCTTTGCAGCAGCGCCAGATCCATGCTTTGAGTGCTGTGGCATCCACCAGGGCAACCAGAACATGCTGTGTCCATTTTCTGTCCTGCGAAGGGGGAGGCAGTGGAGGAGAGGCATGTGAGACGTGGCCGTAGAGAGGAGCCCCTGAAAGCACGCATCATAGCTTGACTGACCAAGCAGCCATAGGAAGTCTCTGCCCTCCTGGTGCCCTTCCCAGAGTGCTTCCAGGGTCTCTAAGTCTGAGACAGGCTCCAATCAGTGTGGATGCGCTATTTCAAAATAATTCTGAGCTATTTCAATGCTTCCCCATCATGGGGACACGGTATTTTGATTTTATTATTTAGGGCGTTATTTCAATTTTACTAATTTTGAAATAATTTCCTAGTGTAGACATGCCCATGTTGACAAACCCTGGTTCTCTTTGTGGTTGCTCAGGAGCAGCTAGACAGGAGATCCTGTCAGAAGTATTACAATTCAGAGATGTATTGGCTCCCACCTGAAGGTTCATGTGAACTATGGGGCTTTGCAAGGGATGTTGCTAAATACATATGTAACCACCTTTTTCCCTCCCCAAGTTACTCGGGACCAGGTCACACTCACAGGTGTGCCTGGGCACCTGAAGTTTTAACATAAAACGAGATCCTGAGTACCCCAGTGGTGATGTTGTTTAGTTGGGGATTCCCTATCTCCCCCCCCCCCCTTGCTGCAGTCCCTGGCTCATAAAGAATATACAATGGCAGTGCCTCCACCTGGCTGGCCCTGTACACACTTAATGGTGTGGCTTGGGAGCCTGCAGGAATAAAATTATTCCAACAATAATCTGGATCTAACTCCAGGACAACAATTATAAATAATATACATCTAACTGATTACATTAGAATTAACACACACCTTTACTTAACTTGAAGAAATGGGGTTCAACAGATCAACAGTGAATAAAATGTTCACATAGAAATAATAGGAACTTATCTATCTGGCATTTTCACTGCCACCATTTATCCCACCCCAGAGTGTGCACTCCTCTGGACTCAGAATCCCAGACACTTGCTTGCGTGGGCGCGCTTGAAGGTCTGCAGCTGCAGTGGAGGTTCTGTGAAGATTCTATGTGTGTTAGTCCAAGCTGAGCAGCCAGCTGCAAAATCCCTCTGCCACTGGAGCAGGCTCCACCAAATGTCAGCAGCTTTGGTTCATGGGGCTGGACACTCTGCCTCTCTTTGGACCCAGAGTTAGTCTATATCTCTGAGGTCTGTCCCAGGCAGCACTTTCCCAAAGAGCCCATTTACTTACAGTCTCCTCCTGTATGCTGGTTTTTGTGTAGTCCTTCTCAGCCATAGATGCAGCCAGAGTCTCTCCCCTCTAGGGCAATCAGCTGCCCCAGAAGAAGCCTGCTAGATCCAAGTCCCAAAGGCTCTCGGTCCCAGGCTGTAGCTGCAACACAACAGCTCCTGGACTGGATACAAGGCTCTTCCACAGCATCCTGGCTCCCCTCTCTCAAAAAGGAGAGCCCCAGACTGCCAAGCCCCTCTCTCAACATGCCTGGACAAGCCCTCTTTCCTTGGTTTCCTCAAGGGCTCATGGGAGTTGTAGTCTCTAGGGCTAGATTGCAGCACACAGGATCCTCCCAGAAAAAGTCAGAGGCACCTTTAGTAAGGGGACTACACATAGAAAGATACATCCTCTGGCCTCTCCTCCTTAGCTTCAGTCTACCATCTTTGAGCAAGCATAGTGAAAAACCAAATGAGGGAAGGTCCATTGGAAACTACATAGCCATCGCAGAGCAGTATTTAAGGTTGAAGAAAGTGATCGTTGCACAGTTTAGAAGTGCCGCATGTTAATCATGGGTTTTAGGAGAATGGTCATTTATATGGTGCAACACATAATGTCTTTGTGCAATACTTGCTAGCTCTAGCCTAGGTTTCAATTTCTAAGATGACGTTATACCTAGTTTGAAGAATGTCTACAATTTAAATCTATATATGCAGATAAAAGATTAAATTAGAATGAAAGGATTTAGGGTCAAATTATGGAGGCACACCCCCTAATGTATAAGAAAAGAATGATCATAAAACTTGATCTAGCTAATGACCTGGGTGTAGAAGCCGCATTGACTTAAATATGAGTTTTATGCAATTTAATAGTGGCCTAACTCTATTTTTATTGAAGTCAATGACAAAAACTTGACACGGTACTTTGCAAGTCTATAGAAATTGATTAGATTATAAAAATCTGAATATACAGCTTTATATGTAATAGATAATGTAATATTGGGCTTGTATTAGGTGAAGGTCTGCTGCTCTTACTCTTATTGATTAGTACTTTACTCAGAAATCAGTTTCACCAAAGTCTTATGAGAAGGGAATAGTTTACCTTACAGGGCAAAGACTATTCTGACTCTCTCTTGAGTGCAAATGCCTATGGAGGTCAGACATCTGGGGCAGGAAATAAACAGGACATAATCACAACATCAGCACACACAGTAAGTATGTAGTCCCCATTGCCGTAGTATTTGAATGACTCTCAGCCAAAGTGACGTAACATAGTTATCCTCACAGTAACCCTCTGAAGTGGGGCAGTTCTAATGTCCCCATTTTACAGTTAGAATCATAGAAATATAGTGCTGGAAGGGACCTTGAGAAGTCATCAAGGCCAGTCCTCTGCACACAAGTGAGACTAAGTAAACCTAGACCAGGGGTTGGTAACCTTTGTCACATTGCCCATCAGGGTAATCCTCTTGAAGGCTGTGAGACATTTTGTTTATGTTTCCTGACCTCAGGCACAGCTCCCTGCAACTCCGAGTGGCCACACTTTGCCCTTTCCAGCCAATGGGAGCAGCAGGAAGTGGTGGTCAGCTCATCCCTGCAGCCTGCACCACTTCCCACAGCTCTCATTGGTTGAGAATAGTGAACTGTAGGCACTGGGAGCTGTGGGAGGCCATGCCTGTGGATAGCCAATGTAAACAAAACATCTTGCAGCTCATCAGTGGATTACCCAGATAGGCCATGTGCTGAAGGTTGACAACCCCTGACTTACACCATCCCTGACAAGTGTTTGTCCTTCCAGTTCTTAAAAATCTCCAATGACAGGAATGTACAACCTCTCTGGGAAGCCTATTCCAAAGTTTAATGGATCTTCTAGTTAGAAAGCTAACCTAAATCTCCCTTGCTGCAGATTAAGTCTATTACTTCTTGCCCTACCTTCATTGCACAGGGAGAATAACTGATTCCCATCTTTTCTATAATATGAGGAACATAGACACAGAGAGGACAAGAGACATATTCAAGGGTTCTCATGAAGTTAGCAGTAGAGCAGGGAACTGAAGGAGATCTCTTGAGTCTTAGGTTAGCACCTGAAACAATGCCATACCCACCCCCGCAAGGAATCGAGTGCTTATATTTCAGCCTGGAAGTCAGCAAACAATGTAGCTTCCCATGCTGAAGTGGAACCAGATGCAACCATTAGACCAAGAAAACACTGTCTGATAAAGAACAGCTAACGCACAGTGCATCTGGTGGGAAAATACAGTTTCACAGTAACAATCTCCAAAATCAACTGATATTAGTTGAAATCTCTGGTAGGAAATGGCAAAGGGGAGGCAGTGTTGTCTAGTGCATAGGGCCATCACCTCAGACTCAGAAAACCTTGGTTCAGTTCTTGAATCCACTGCTGAGTGACCTTGGGCTACCTCCCAAAGCATCAGTTTTCCCAGCTGTAAAATAGGGATAATAATATAGACCTTTGTGAAGTGCTTTGAGATGTACAGGAACAAGAGTGCAACATTAGAGCTAGGCATTATTACTGAGGGGGATATAGCTGTTTGGGATGTAGATCATACTGGGAAAAGTGAGGTGGAGTGGTGTTCTTCTGAACTGGGGCCAAACCTGCCCCACCCCCTCACCAGAAGAACCAGAGTGGGATGTAGAAAAGGAGACTCCTGGAGATTAGTTGCTGTGCCCACAGGAGTGAGCAGATGTTTCTTCTAGGAAGCAGACATCTCTGCAATCCTGTAGCAGACTGACACCTTGCCATCAGCAGAAGCAGATGAAGACCACAAAGAGCTGCTGGAGCTACTGTTATGCTTCTAAGAAGCACAATTTCCAGCCAATAGGAGTTGAGAGATTGTGCTCGGGGGGGGAGGGGGGGAGGGAGCAGCACACAAAGTGTCCCCACAAGAGCACAGAGCCGCCTGGAACAGCCGGCTGTTTTGAGTGTCCGGGAGCTGCTGGAAGGTAGTGAGCCTGCCCAAGGGTCCCGCTGGGCTGCTGGCTGGGAGCTGCTTAGGTAAGTGCCTCCTGGCCAGAGCCTACCTCTGGCTTCCCACCCCTTTCCACACCGCAACTCCCTCCCATGCTCTGCATACCTTCTTACACCTGTCCCCCAAGCCAGAATACTCTCCTGCACTCCTACCCCCCACCCAGACCCTGCACGCCAATCCTCTGCCCCAGGTCACCACCCAGCTCCTCTGCACCTTCCTCCCCCATATCCCATGTCATAACTCCCTCCCAGATCCTACACCTCCTACCCCAAGCTCCCTTCTGCACCTAATCTTTCTCCTAGACCTTGCATCCCTTCCATAGAAAAGTGCAGCCCTTGACCACTTACCAAAATCTTGGTGTGGGCTCCCAACAAAAATTATTGTCAACCTCTTTTCTAACTTTAGAGTCATCAGTCTGCTCACATCATGATAGAACCGCTTATGTACCCTTCCAATGCCGCTGACATCCTAGCTTCCCCACTTTTGGTTTCACGAGGCATAAAGGATCTGACGACAAAGGGTTCTGGGGTCAGCTGATCCCCATCTAGACTACCACGCTGTACCGACAATCAGCTGATCTGCACAGCGCGGCAGCCATTTTGATGTAAATGAAGCAGTGATTATTTAAATCGCCGCTTCATTTTGCTATGTCTAGTAAACTCATCTACATAGCTCTGTCGATGGAGCCATGTAGTCTAGACACACGCCCTGTGTCTAATTTTATGCATACAAATGATACATACAAAAGAGTAAGATAAACAGAACTAGCAAATCATGACATGAAGATTGATGGGTTACATGACATAATTCACTCAAACCACCTTTGAGTTATGTATATTCATGTCCATGAGTCCAGTTCAGAAAGCATGGGGGAGGGGGGGAGTCCGTCACACTGTGGATAGACAGCAATAACTCAAAATAGATCTGCTAGCTGAGTTGGTTTGGTCATCATGGAGCAAAAGTCCTTGCTGTGGTGTGACCTAGTCTGGGAAGCTAAGCCTGCAGAGGATGCATTGAATCAGGGATACTGATATATTTTAAATAGAAAGGCAGGGTAAAAATATGTAAATAAATAAATATAGTCTGGATAAGCAGAGTGGTGAATTGAAAAATATCATTATGCAATTCAGGACACTTCATAGACCCCAAACCAATACATTGGTTTAATGGGAGCCGCTATCCACAACTGAGGAAATTCTGCAAGAGCTTTTCTCAGCCAGAATCTTTATAGTCTAGTGTTGGGAATTAGTTTGAGTTTATAAAGCTGGATAAATAATTATTTAAACTGCTGATCTTCACAGAGCTTTACAGAGCTACACAACAAAGCTGGTTGAAAAATACCTATTATTTCTGTAGGAAATATTTAAGAAACTGTTTACAGCTTCCAACAATTTTTTTGGTCTCAGTAAAAGCACCCCTAAAATTTGAGAGAGAGAGAAAGAGAGAGATGTGCCATAGTAATAGTGACACTCTAGCCTGATTGTCTGCTAAGGAAACCAAACTTTAGGACTATTCAGGTCTATGGTGAAGACACAACTGATAATTCTATGTGTTAGTAATCTTTGCCCTTCCAGTAGGTAAGGCTGACTTGGACATTCACTGACTGGTTGATATGCCTGTAAAATAGTAAAGATATAATATGTATCACAGTGCAGAAAGAAGATCAGAATTGAGGAGGGAAATATATAACGTGGGATTAGCGGCTCAGGTATATAGGCCAGGGGCTTGCTTTTGGGAGGAGCATGGGGAAAAAACTTGCTGAGCCTGAACACATAATACTGGTCATACAGTGGGCTTGAGTCTCTTCATGATGACTAGTTGATTTATTTCTTGAGTAGTCCCAGTACATACTCAGGCTTAGTTGTCTCTCATCATGCTCATTTATGAGGCAGATGAGCAGAATCCAGCTGGGTTTGTTTGTGTAATAAAGTACCATTTTGTACAACTCTGCCTTCCTCTTTTATCATTTATTAATAGTGAAATATTCCCACCAAGAAACAACTTTAATCTCTGACTTGTTTCATTCAATCACTGTAAACCAGCAGCAGCAGCAGCAAGAACAAATAATGGGATGAGGGATTCACTTGTCAGACTTGAGCCTCTCCAAACATTCTGTGAGCAACTGATTATGCCCATCTGCATATTTAAGCATTCTTATGTCTTGTTCATTAGGAACAGCAGTATTGTTTATTTCCCAAGTGATGAACAATTAGTATTGGGTACAATTAACGTGTGACAATCTTCCTGCTTCTCATCACAGTTCCAACAAAGCATCCAAATTTATGCTTCAATAGATTTTTGAAACTCCTGCAACTGACAGGCAAACAGTCTGTACAGGATACAGGTTGTTAGTGCTAACAGGAAGGATTCATATTACAGTACTTAGCACAGCATGTTAATCCACTTCCATTCTGTCAGTTGCCAGCTGGCATGAGGAACTATATCTCTAATATTTATGCTGTTCTTAAAAAATAAACTTAAAAAAACAACAAATAGTCTGGTAGCACTTTAAAGACTAACAAGTTTAAAGTACTACCAGACTATTTATTGTTTTTTTAAAGTTTATCCTGTACAGACTAACTTGGCTACCCCCTGAAGTTTAAAAAATAAAGTTGGTGGACAGTTTAAGAACTCCAGTCACAGATAAGAATGTTTTCCTTCCTACTAGTTGAAAATGTCCCAACCAATTCTAACAGACCTTTTTTTTTCTTTTAACATGGGCAAAACACCTCAGTGTGAGTATACTGGCTGACTCCTGCCATGTACAAAATTTCAATATTTAGGGCAACTCTTTCTTTTCCAATCCACATTAGATGCCTGCACTGCAACTAAGGTATTGCATTGTATTACAAGTTATTTGAGGCCGGAACAGTGTCTTCCCCTGTGTCATGCACAGCACCAATCAATTTTTGGTACTTTAACAAATTGAGAAGAACAATAACTCAATTTCCTTTCTTACATTACTTGAGAAGAGGACATTGTGGTTGACATATATTGAATTGTTTTGATACAATCACTGCTACCATTTTTACCTGCATAATCTCATTCTCTTCTTTTAAACTAGAGTAGAAACGTTACTGATGTTTTAGCAAGGCAGGTAATGTACCTCTGCCAGACAATAAACATCTGCCAGGCTGAAAGTTCTCCTAAAGCCCACAGAAATAATTGACAATCTGCCTGATGAATTTATTCTGCATCACATTGCTTTTCACTTTCATATATATATAGCTTCATTTTTGCTGATCAGCAGGTTCATTGTCTATTTCAGAGAAACATATTCGTCTTTCAATTTCTCTAATTTAAAAAAGTCACTCTCAAACTCCTTCAGAGAGAAATATTGTAATCTTCATGAATAAGAAGCCTGATGTTCACTATGAAAAGGGCGAGTCATTTAGGTTGCCAAAATAAATAAAACACTGAATTCTATCTTCAATTTTCTTTTCTGAGGAGTTTTGTAACTAGCATCAATGAGAGTTGGATCAAACTGAAGACTACTTAGATTGATCACATATGAATTTTGGCACTAAATTCATTTTCAGTTAAATGGGTGACAACTGAGGGTAACTCCAATAAAATAAAATTTTAATTAAAAATAGTTCATGCTGTTACATAATGTGAGCCTCCACGTGTTTTGTTAGTTTATAAAGTGCTACCAGACCATTTGCTTGCTCCACTTTGTAAGATATTGAATAAGGCAAGATGGATTTGGCTCAGCACAATTGCTCTAGACTGACACCGTAACAGTGTACAAGACTTGTGTCTCTGTGTCCTTTGAACTAAATGAAAAATCTACATCCATTACGATGTAGATGGCATTCAAAATGTTCATAGAATCTAAGGCCAAAAGAAAAGTTCTCATCTCATGTAACCTTCTGTATAGCACAGGCCAGAGTACTTTCCCGGAATAATTCCAAGAGCATAGCTTTTAGAAAAAACCTCCCATTGTAGTTTTAAAATAATATATCTGAGCACTGCACAATAGCTTAGCATTAATAGTGGGGATTGTTAAAATGCATTTATTTGTGTAAACATGTAACCACTGAATATTCCAGCAATTACAGGGGGAGGGAAGGCGGGAGGTGGTGCTTGCAGGGAGCCTGTCCCTGTCCCTTTCCCTGTCCCTGCCCCCCTGCTGTTGCCTCTGTACCAGAGGCAGCAACCTGGGGTGGGCAGGCAGGTCCACAGGAGCCAATGCTCACAGGGAGCAGCTCCTATGCCTGTCTCCCCACCCCTTCACTGTTGCCTCTGTGGGAGGCAGCAGCATGGGGGTCAAGGAGGCGGCTCTGTGGGAGCTGTTAAAAGCCAGGTCCCTGTGCATACCAGCTTCTGCCTGCCCTCCCTGCCCCCTGCACTGCTGCCTCTGGTACAGCAGCAGCAGCTGGGAGGTGGTGAGTGGGCAGTCAGCTCGGTGCGTACCAGCTCCCACCTGCCCCCTCCCCCTTGTGCTGATGCCTCTGATGTAGAGGCAGCAGGGGAGAGGATTCGTGTAACCAAGAGGGTTAACTAGTCAGCCCAGGCTCTTTGATTAATTGTGTACTTGGATACACCCTCACATCCCTAATTAATGGGACAGATTCTGCTGGAGTTTCTTTCACAGCTAGTTCCATTGATTTCAGTAAGAACCTCATCCTGCCATAAGAAGTGTCATTGAGTTCAGTGGGACAACTGCTGGAGTGAGGTGCTGCTCACCATGAGTAAGGGCATCAGAATCTGACTCTAGACAAATATGTGAGCAAGGTTTTGCCAGTTCTTCTGGAAAATGGTAACAGCCCAGCTTGACAGGTGGAATCACTTTAATTATTCAAAATACACTGATTTTACAGACTGCAATATAGAGCTAATATTGGTGAGTACCTCTATTGCCACACAACCACTTCAGCTGGACAGAAAAACATAGGTGGTGATAGCAGGGCACAGGGATCATGAGGAGCAAAATGGACACCAGGAACAGGGATAGGAGAGAGATGCAAGTGGGGACTAAGCTGGGTGTTACAGGGATGAGGGGGGACATTTTGCGTGAGTGCCAAAAGGTGCACTTCAGAGTTATCACTTATACCTACATGGGTGATAAAAACACTGTGAGCTCCTAAAGCCTTGTCTACCTAAAAAACATTGGTGGGAATTTTTGTTTGTGAAAGCCTAGACATAGCCTAATAGGGCAGGGTTAGTTGGGCAACTCAAATAATTAGGCACAGAGAAGCAGCCATGTTAGCCTGATCTTGGTAAAACAAAAAAGCAGTCATGTAGCATGTGTTAGTCTTTAAAGTGCTACATGACTGCTTTTTTTTGTTTTATCAAATAATTAGGCTAATTGTATGTATTGCTACAAGATTTACCCAGCTTTGCTCAGGTCCTTAACTCAATTTATTTTTGTTTTTTGGAAAATAAAATGAAAATGTACCTGGTCCGTTTAAATCATGGGGTAGGGCTGGAGATGAGGGATTGCCCCAGGGAGAAAGGACTACCCCAGCCCTCTCTTACTGCAGCAGCTTGGGGCCAGGTGAGAAGCACCTCTCCATGGCTTCTGCAGCTCCAGCAGGCACAGCTGGAGGAGGGGTGCTTGTTCCCCAGCTGGAGCAGGTCCAGGTTTGTCTGCCCCTTGTGCTCCCCAGCCAGAGTGAGGAATGCAGCAAACTGTCCTCTTTCCCCTTGCTCCCAGATGAAAGGAAAGAGCCAGCAATGCACCCATACAAATCAGTGAGGGGGGAAAGCTTCAGCCCCCCTGCTGTCCCAAAGAGCACATAAGGGTGGCAAGCTTGGGGTTGGGGCAGTCCTGGACAGGGGACACCCCAACCATCCCCTTTCACCTGCTTAGTAATTCTGTCTCTTTTCTGTAGGGTTTTATGAGAAGAAATCCCATTCCAGGCTCATCCCATTTTCCCAGCACAATCAAACCCTTACTTTGCTTTAAGTTATGACAAAAGGAAGCTGTATGCTGAATTCGGTGATCCTAGTTCTTACCGTTTAGGAGGAGTTCTTGAGCAAACAGACAGACAGATGGATGGATGGACAGACAGACTGACAAACTCTCTCAAATATCTAGCGGATGGTACTGTGGCAGCTGTGCTGTAGTTAAGACTGCATTACAGAACTTGGTCTCACACATTTATTATTACTTAAGAACTTGTGCTGTCTTTCCACCTTCGTATCATGAAATTTCCTCAATGTTCTCTCATGCATGGACTGCCTGGCAGTCAGATGTACTGAGCTGTTAAAATAGCAGATCCAGGAGCATGGGAGGTCACAGTTAAGATTTGTGTGAGAGTGCAAGTTTGATAAGGTTGGATTTGGGTACAGATTACTTTTGGAATCTGGTAGAAGTGAACACCTTATGGAGTGTATTACCAACAGTGTCACAAGCAATATGAAGCTGGAATGGACTGCACAAGCCTTTCCTCTTAACTTCTTATTTCCATGCTTGTGAGGTTTTGTGTGTGTCAGCTGTGTCCCGCTGCAACCTCAACTGTCATTAAATGTAGTTCGTACTTGCTAACATACATACCTTGAACTCAGCTCACCCGATAAGGCTTTTTAAAGGTTTATAACTGAAATGAAGTAAAGAGACAGAAGAATGCTGCCCGTGATTTCTACACAATTTGCAATGATATTTGAATTTGCTTCCTAAGGACACAAGAATTGATTCTATCAAACATAAGGGTAGAAGAGCCCTTAAATTCACAAAATGCACAAACATTAATTTATATGTCTCAGAATTCACAATAATGTTGAAAACAATGGAATAAGCTAATAATATAAAACACCACAAATACAGTAGCTTTTCCTTCACTCCAGATCAGTTTTCCTAGATTCAGGCCAAAAGGAACCCTTGCAATCACAAAGTTTCCAGTGCTGGAGAATCTACCACAGCCCTTGGTAAGTTCATTACTCTCATTTTTAAACACTGGCATCTTATTTCAAATCTGAATTTGTCTAACTTCAGTTTCCTGCTGTTGGATCATGTTATATTGTTGTCTGCTAAGCTGAAAAAAGCCTCTGCCACAGATCTGGTCCCGGGGAACTAACCAGATTTTGTGAGTAACAAACCACTGGAAGCCATTTTATTCAAGTATCAGATGTCTGAATGGAATGCAGGCACTGCTCCTGCTTTGGGGTCCCACGCCTTGAGAACCAACTTGGGTGTAAAGATTCTCCATCTAATCACCCTCTCCTGAGAACTGAGACATCACAATCCAAATCCTCTCCCTTGGTACTAGCCCTGAGCCGTTAGACTCCACCTCCAGCTTAAACACTCCCTCTCCCAGAACTCCAGTTGTGTGTTGTTTCTGGGTCCACAGGGTAACTCTTCAAGGATGCTTGGTAGTTGCAATACACAACAAAACGTACACTTTGCACAGGAATCCCAACCACATTGCACTTAATCAAAGGAGAAATACACGGATCTATTAAAAAACCCAATTAATTCTACATGCATTTCTTAGTCTCCATTTCCTCACTACTTTAGAACATGCTATGGTCTGAGGTTAGAGTCCTCTACTGCAGTGCCTGGCTTGTCTTTTTAATCATGGAGCTTCTCTTTCTCTGCTTGCATTGGCCTTGATTGATTCTGCAACTAACCCAAACTCTCCTGCTCATCTCTTTGCCTTTCCTGCCCAAAATTTGCCATGTGACTCCCTTGAGTTCTTTGAGTCCCACCACCAACACCTGGTTTCTTTGGCCTCCTGCTGATAATTGTCCACTATCCAATCCACAGATTGCCACGGGCAAGCTGGAGGAAATGGCTTTTTCCAGCAGCTGTTGAGTGGTCAGAATGCAGTCACTGACTGGTCTTCATTGAAACTACTCTGGGAGAGACCTTCAGATAGCCTGGTCAGCAAGGGTGGATGCACATAGACATGGAGACATTCTATGGTACAACAATTTTCATTAGAACAATTTCACAGTATCAAAACAGGATTCATGTGCTGTACAGATTACACAAATCAGCACACCCTCAACTGTCACATTTCTATTCCCTATGTAGGGAAATTATATTTTTGGAAGTTAGGACTTTTATTTAATTTAAACATCTGAATCCTTTGTTAGCAGCACAATTTCCATATTCCTTTGATATGGTCACATATGTACAGTCTGTACTATTTGTAAATGTCTGGTTTAATTGCCATCTTCAAACAGAAGCCCTAGCAAGGTCTCAGAAGTCTGACTTGTTGTTGAATCAGTCAGCTCCTTAAATATTGCTCTTGCTTCTATTAAAAATAATCATGGAATTAACACAGCTGAGGAAATAATTTTGAACGAAGGAAGGTAAATCTTGCTAGTTTTCTTGCATCGATAGCAAATATTTGAGTGCTACAATTTAATATTTCTCAGGTTATTTCAGATTTTTAATTAGAGTAGTCTCTCTGAGGCCAGAAAGTTTCATTAGATTTGTTTGAATTTCCTGGGTAATATAATTTCCATTTCAGGTCAAATTTAATAACACATGTTACTAAAATGGTTATGATAAGGTTATAACAAAAATTACATTGAGCTTACAGGCACCCCAAAAATATTAACAAACAGGTGGCTTTTAGGTTGTATTTCTATCCAGGAATATTTTGGCATGCAGATAATGGTCTTGGAGCGCAGCCCATATCTGTAACTGCTTGCACTATTAGAGTCAATCCTCTGAGAATGGAAGAGCATGTAGGGATATGTCTAGACTGCAAGGTTTTCCGGGATACCCAGAGGAACATGTCCAAGGAACACGTCTGCTTTTCTGAAAAAAAATTCGGAAAAGCGCATGCGTTTTTTCAGCATCCCTGTAAACCTCGTTCTACGAGGAAGAAGGAATGTTCCAAAGAAGCTTTTTTTCTGACATGTGGCCCAGTGTAGATGTGCCAATTGTTGGAAAAGCCTCTTTCCGAACAAAAGTGGAAAAAGATATGCAGATTGCGGTTCTCAATGTGCATATCTTTTTCTGTTAGAACTTTGTAGTCTAGATACAACCTTGCTATAGATATAGGTATTTGCTAGGAAAAGCAAGCATAGATATAGGTTAAGGCAGTAATGGAATGAGCCTACATGCCTCAAGGTCCATAAGGCTATGTCTACACTACAGTGTTATTTCGAAATATCTAATTTCGAAATAGTTAATTAGAAATAAGTTATTTCGAAATAATGCATCTACACACAAAATGCATTTTGAAATAGCTTTTTTCTGTTTCGAAATAGCACGTCCAAACTGAGTGGACGTTGAATAGCATTTAAGGCTGGTTGGAACCAGGTCTGGCAGGGCATCAGGTCAGAAGTTACCTTGAGGCCAGGGCGGCCAGCAGGGCACCCTGAGAAGGGCTGGAGGTCCCCTATTTCAAAATAAGCATCTACACAGCGCTTATTTCGAAATAGCACTTTCAAAATTGGCGCTATTCCTCATGGAATGAGGTTTACCAATTTCGAAATAAGCCCTCTGCTATTTCGAATTAATTTTGAAATAAGGGAATGGCTGTGTAGATGCTAGGAAAGTTATTTCAAAATAACTGCTGTCATTTCGAAATAACTTTGCTGTGTAGACATACCCTAAGATAATAGCTCAGCTATGTTAATTAAGACATAATGCCCCCAAACCCTTAGTTGTCTGCTGATACATAACTGCAGGATACTAATTTAAAGTACTTTGGGATATTTTAATTTAGAGATGTCAGTACATGTCTGACCACAAGGATGCCATGACAATTAATTGTCATATATGCTAATAAGTTTGAGTTAAAAGGATTAATAAACCGTAGGAGAAAGGCACCCCAACATTAGTTGGGTAAAGAACTACAACTAAAGCAAAGGCATGGGGCAGGGGTCAGTATAACACATGATAAAAGCTGAATCCTGGCCTGGGTGCCTTAGAAGATGCCAGAATGACAACCACTGGTGAGGTTATGATGATGAAGAAGGAGATGATGATGAGGAAGGTAATGACTGACATTTTAAGTTGTTTTGCAAGGGATGGTGTGAGTTCATAGCTGTATACTTGTACATTCTGCCTTATTTCTCTCTCCTTTTCTGGGTTAGAGTGTTGGTGACTCAGCTAACTGTATTAAAAATAGTGTAACTATAGTGTGTGATGTCCTAAGTGTGTGAGTTGCAACTGTGCATATTGGGCTTCCCAACCAAACAGTAATTTTCATAATACTGGGCCTCATCTTGGGGCAAGGACCTATTAAACCTCAAAGAATTAACAGGGAGTTCCTAAACAATCAATATAATTGACTATATATTTGAGAGCCTGCCTGTCTGTCTGTTCAAGAACTCCTCCTAAACAGTAAGAGCTAGGACCACCAAATTTGGCAAACCTTAAAGCAAGGTTAGGGTTTGATTGTGCCAGGAAAATGGGATGCGCCTGGAATGGGATTGCTTCTCATAAAACTATACAGAAAAGAGATGGAATCTCCAAGCAGGTGAAAGGACTTGGCTGATGCTGCCCCTCCCCTCTGTCCAGGACTGCTCTAGTCCCCCAAACCTCCCACTCCCAGGCACCCTTTAGGGAAGGGAGGGGTGGGCTGAAGCTCCCTCCCCAGTCATATGGGAGCATTGCTGTCTGTTCCCCTTCATCAGGGAATGAGGAGAAAATGCACAATTTGCTGCATCCATCAGTCTGGCAGGTCAGGCAACAGTCAGGTGTGTCAAGTGCCAGCAGTGATGATGTGTCAGGGCATTCAGGGCCAAGTGTACCTCAAGTAGCCACACAAGCAGGGAGAGGAAGGGGTGGGTCCAGAGCTGGAGCAGAAGAGTCCAGGCAAGAGCCACTTGAACTGGAACTCACCTGCACCCCACCATGTTTGGTTACTATCCCCTGAAAGCTGAGCCTGGGCAGGGAATGAGCTGCTGCTGCCACCCCGCCCCATTCAGGCTGTGTCTCAGCCAGCTGGCATCCCACTCCCCACACATGGCAGCCAGGGAAAGCAGCTGAATGCAGAGTGCTGACAGGGAGGGGTGGGGCAAAGAGGGGCAGTTGCCCCAGGGCCTGATGATTCAAAATGGCCTTGGCTCCCAGCCCCTGTTGCTGCTTCTGCTGGAGTGGCAGCAGCTGGAACCCTGGGCCTTTTAAATCACCACCAGAGTGCTGCATGGCATGCTCCTAGCAACTGTCAGGGCTGGCTGTGGGGTGAGGGGGCCAGTGGAGCAAATTCCGGGAGGCTCTGAGGGCTGCCCCCTAGCCTTGTGCCTTCTGCCTGAGGCCCTGCCACTTCCAAGAGTGCAGACATGCCCCTCTCCCCCCCCACTGTATCCAGGGGCCCAGCAAGTCTGTTGGCGCCCACTGGCCAAATGTGTTGGTGGGGGGAGGGAGCTGGCGCAATGGGAGTACAGAGCCCTTCCCCTTTGCTCCCCCCACACAGGTAACATGGGGGTCTTGGGCTGGGGGCAGGGTGGAGAGAAAACACAGGAAGGTCATGTGTCCTTCCCTTTGTCGGGTACTCCTACACCATGGGGAGGCACCAGTCATATCTGGCAGTGTTTCAAAGTTGCTTTCCATGGACTCAGTCGTACAGGTGCTGATTGCTCTGATCCTGATCCAGAAAAGCATTTTAGTTCACATTTACCTTTAAGCATACAGGTAATCAAAATCCTGCTTGGTTTTCAGTAGGAATTGAGCATCACTTTGAAAACCCTAGTGTTAGGATTATTGGTTCAGTATTAATTGCTTAACAGTGCGTCTTTTCACCCATGGTAATTGCATCTAACCAATCACCCCTTTCAATGTGAACTGAGCACTGAATTCCCATAGATACCTTAGAACATCTAGGCCTATTGTAACCTTTTGTGATTAGCAGAGAAAATGGCAATTTACAGACCTGATTCTGCCTGATGCAACTGCCAGTCAGTGGAACGCCTATGCCATGTCTTCAGTAAATGGAAGATTGACACTGCCACGATAGATCTTCTGTAGTTCAAGTTAATAAGTGTAGTTAAGACTTGCTAAATCCAACTCAGAGGGCTCCCCTGTCAGCGACTGGTACTCCTGCTTCTGCGAGGAGTAAGGAAAACTGACAGGAGTGTTTGCTCCCGTTGGCCTCCCGCTGTGGGGATGGCGGGGAAATTCAAAACAAGGTATGTCGACTCCAGCTACGTAATTAATGTAGCTGGAATTGTGTATCTTGATTCAACCTTTCCTTTTAATGTAGACCTGGCCCTAGTCTCTTCAATGAGATTTGGATCAGGGCCCCAGATCTCTGCTCTTATGTGAAGTCTAGTTAATTTTAATGTCCCAGTTCTGTATCAAGACCCACTTCACATGGGGGCCAGAGCTCATGCTAACAATCACTGATGCGGGACTGAAACTTTAGATGAGTAATGGGCAACCTAGGCTATTGAGCAAGCTGCATGAATGGCTTTCCTTTGTCTCAGTGGGCTGCAAGATTGATATGGGTCATGTATACGAAACATGACCCCAGGAATAGGATTAAAAAAATTAATTCATGGCACTCTGAATATTTCAAAATAAGCAGAAATGCTTTAATCATCAACTTCAAATAATAAGAAAGGAAACATTGACACTTACTTTACAACACATTATACTCAGTGTGACTTCTGGTTGGATCTGTCCTCTACAAGCTTTCTTAGATTAGGAGTAAGGGATATACAGATCCTCAATTCAGCATTGAGATTTCCATCCATTAGTCTGTTATACTACTTGCATTTGATGTGCCCCATAGAGGAAAAAAGTCTGTTCACATGTGTATGTTGATCCAAAAATTGACATCAGCTTTGCAATGCAATGCCAAAGAACTAGACCAGGAGTATTCCACCAAAATTCTCATAGACCTTTTCTCTTTCGCTGGTTAATTTCACCTTCCTCCAGGGGAAGAAATATGAATTCATTCTTCCTCAGACTTCCTTTATATTAATCACAACCCTTTGACATACTACTTCACATTTGCTCAGGTTAGATTCAAATTGATTTGAGAGAAATGAGAAGAATGGCTTCAGCACTCCCAGAGAAGAAAAGCGGTTCTCTGTATATAGCACTTGTATGTGAAAGATGGAGCATATCCATTTCTCCTTGAACAGATGGTTTGACTAACTTTTTTTTTTCAAATTTGGGAAGTGAGTATAATCACATGAAGGTAACTGAGCTGACATTAACTTCAGGTGTAGCATGAATTTTTGGACACTAGTAATTAATGTGGGCAAGAGGTGATTTCCCTCTTGCAACATATTGTTCAATACATTCAGGTGACCAGTGATGTCAATGAGAAAAGCCCTATGCGAAATCCAGTTCTCATCTTCAAACTCTGAGTACATTTGAGGTTGCTGAGCAAGAAACAGTTTGATTTCTGGTAGACATGCCAGAAAGGGGCTCAGTACTCTACCATGGCTTATTCAGCACACTTTAGTGTACATGACAGGTCTCCATATTCTGTTTCAATTTGGTCCACAAATTCCACAAACTGATGCCGATGCAGAGGGTGAGAACATATGAAGTTAACAACCTGGACCACTTTGTCCATTACAGCTTTCAATATGTTCCCCTTGCCATGTTTAGCTCAGAGCACTTCTTGGTGTATTATGCAATGTCCACCAAATATGTCAGGGATACAAGCTTTCAACAAAGCCACAAGTCCATGGTGTTTTCCTGTCGGGGAGGGGCACCCATCTGTTGTAACTGATACGTTTTCCAAAGGTAACTTGTGCTCTTTGAAAAAAAAAATCAGTAATTGTTGCCAAAAGTGCTGAGTTCTGTGCTTGCCTGTGTATTCCCAAGAGATCTAAAAATTCTTCTGTCATGTTCAGGTCACTGTCAGCACAATAAACCCATATGCAGAGCTGAGCAAAGTCATTAATATCGTTGCATTCATCCAGCGCTATACTAATAACAATGCTTGAACGTACAGTTCTGAAAAGCTTCTCTGCCAGATTGACAGCTTCATCTTGCACTCTGCAACTCACAGTACACTTGCTGACTTGCAGACATTTAACACGGTTAATTATTTCTGCTTGGTTTTTGAATCCATCAAATAAAACATCTGAAGATTCAATGAGGCATTGTTTCACTGACGTGCCACATGAGAATGGCTTTCCGTTTTTTCCAAGCAACCAAGCAATACAAAAGCTAGCCAGTGTCACTGCGTCACTCTGATCTAATGATCACTTAAGGACCCGCTTCTGCATTTCCAGGGCTGCCTTCAGCTTGGAAAGCTGTCGAGCACATTGGGCAGCATCTACTGGAAATTTTGCTACGTGAGTGGAATGGTGTTTCATAATGTCTACTAATGCTATATTTTTCGGAACTGATATCGCCTCATTGCAAATTAAGCAAAATAGCCTTCCTTTCTGTTCAGCAACAAAGCAGTCTTGCTCCCAACTCTCTTTTACCAGTGTTCCCTCATCACTGACTTTCCTCTTTTTGGCTGCTACTTTTATACTTTTTGATTTTGCACTTAATTCTCTTTCTTTATCAGGACTTTTCAACACAAAGTGATCCATTATTAGGGGCAAATTAAGTTACTGGCAAAAGTAATATAAAGAAGTAGAGGGAGCACATGGCTCTCATAATGTTGTGTGCATTTAGCATGCACCTCACATGTCCCCTTACTTTAAATGCATGTCACTTTTCATTTGCCACGAGCTGCTCGACTTTCCCCTCTACTCTAGGCCCCATCCCAGCTCCACCTCTTCCCTCAAATCTCCGCCCGGCCTCTTCCCCGTCTCCTCTCCCAAGTGCATCTTGTCCCTGCTCCTTCTCCTTCCCCCCAGCACTTCTGGAGCGCCATGAATCAGTTGATTCCGGGCTCCACGCGGTGTTGCCACTTTGAAATGCCGCAGGGAGCCTGAGTCTGGGCTCCTGTGGCAGCGTTTCAAAGTGGCAGTGCTGCACAGAGACCGGGGTCAGCTGGGGACTCCGGGCTCCATGCGGTGCTGCCGCTTTGAAACACTGCAGGAACGTGGAGTCAGGCTCCCCGTGATGTTTCAAAACAGCAGCGCCGTGTGGAGCCCGGGGACTCCCCAGCTGGGGACTCCCCAGCTGATCCTGGGCTCGGTGCGGCACTGCCACTTTGAAACACCACCACAGGAGCCCGGAGTCAGGCTCCTCAGGGCATTTCAAAGTGGAAGCACCGCATGGAACCTGGGGTCAGTGGGGAGTCTGCAGCTGACACCGGGCTCCATTTGGCGCTTTCGCCTTTAAAGTGTAGCAACAGTCCTAGGGCTATTTCTACACTTCAAAGGTGGAGACACCCTATCGACTAGTCAAATGAATTAATCAATTACCCACAATTTAACATCCCTACTCTGGAAGTGCTGGGAGGGAGGGGAAGGAGAAAATAAGTGTGGGACTCCCAGTACACAAAAGGCATGGGAAAAATACGCAGCAAAGGGCTGCAGGGGCTGCATATGGAACCCCAATGGTTCACAGGTTACCCACCACAGCTTTAGATTATCAAACTGAGTGACTTTGAGGGTTGGGAAGGAGTTTTCCCCCAGGTCAGATTACAGAGACCCTGCAGATTTTTTGCCTTCCTCTGCATCATGGGTCACTTGCAGATTTAAAGTAGTGTAAATGGTGGAGTCTCTTTAACTTGAAGTCTTTACATTATGATTTGAGGACTTCACTAACTCAGCCAGAGGTTGAGGGCCTATTACAGGAGAAGGTGGGTGAGATTCTGTGGCCTGCAATGGGCAGTTCAGAATAGATGATCCTAATGGTCCCTTCTGACCTTAAAGTCTAGGAATGTTTAAAAAACACCCTGTTTACTTTTTAACCAGGAACATGTAAAAATGTAGATGAGTAACTAAAATATTAATGTTGTCTTCTTGATTGACCAGGAAGAATTCCATACAGAAGGAAAAAGCTATTTTGACCCCAAAAGATTTAATGCACAAAGTTCAAAATCTGGTATCAGTGTAGTTGCAAAGAACAGATTATAGAATCATAGAATCATAGGGCTGGAAGAGACATCAGGAGGTCATCGAGTCGAGCCCCCTGCCCAAAGCAGGACTAATCCCAACTAAATCATCCTAGCCAGGGCTTTGTCAAGCCTAGACTTAAAAACCTCTATGGATGGAGATTCCACCTCCTCCCTAGGTAACCCATTCCAGTACTTCACCACCCTCCTAGTGAAATAGTTTTTCCTAATATCCAATCTAGACCTCCCCCACTGTAACTTGAGACCATTGCTCCTTGTTCTGTCATCCGTCACTACTGAGAACAGCCTCTCTCCATCCTCTTTGGAATCTCCCTTCAGGAAGTTGAAAGCTGCTGTCAAATCTCCCCTCACTCTTCTCTTCCGCAGACTAAATAAGCCCAAATCCCTCAGCTTCTCCTCATAGGTCATGTACTCCAGCCCCCTAATCATTTTGGTTGCCCTCCACTGGGCCCTCTCCAATCCGTCCACATCCTTCCTTTAGTGGGGGGCCCAGAATTGGACGCAATACTCCAGATGTGGCTTCACCAGTGCCGAATAAAGGGGAATAATAATTTCTCTAGATATGCTGGCAATACTCCTCCTCATGCACCTTAATATGCCATTAGCCTTCTTGGCTACCAGGGCACACTGTTGACTCATATCCAGCTTCTCATCTACTGTAATCCCCAGGTCCTTTTCTGCTGAACTGCTGCTTAGCCAGTTGGTCCCCAGCCTGTAACAATGCTTGGGATTCTTCTGTCTCAAGTGCAGGACTCTGCACTTGTCCTTGTTGAACCTCATCAGACTTCTTTTGACTCAATCCTCTAATTTGTCTAGGTCACTCTGGACCCTATCCCTGCCCTCCAACGTATACGCCTTTCCCACTTAGTGTCACCACAAACTTGCTGAGAGTGCAATCCATCCCCTCATCCAGGTCATAAATAAAGATGTTGAACAAAACTGGCCTTAGAACCAATCCTTGGGGCACTCCACTTGAAACCGACCATCAACCAGACATCAAGTTGTTGATCACTACCCATTGGGCCTGACAGTTTAGCCAGCTTTCTATCCATTTTACAGTCCATTTATCCAATCCATGCTTCCTTTACTTACTGGCAAGAATCTTGTGGGAGACTGCATCAAGATCTCTCATTACAAAATCGTCTTTTCCACTGTTGCTCCTAGCTCTTCATCTTCCATATTACAGAGAACCTTGATTGCCTAATTACACATTGCCACAGTAGTACAATTGGGCAAAAAATGATTTTCTGAGATTTAAATATGAACAAAACATATCCATTTCAGAAATTAAGGGCAGTTATTCAGAGGCAGTTGCTACAGCAACATCAGCTGTTCACAGAAAGACAACTGATAAATAAAAATACAGTGCTTGGTGGTGGTGTTTTGGGGATCTCAGCTCTGCTACAATCCTATTCTTCCATTTAGCAGGCATTTAGCATTTTCCCCCTCTGTCACACTGTACTTCAAAGTAGCACCCTATAGCCCCCAGATACATCATTGGTATGTGGGTGTGACATTTCATACAAAACATATCTTGAGAAGTATCATATGAAAGGTCAAGATCTGTTGAAATGCAAGATTCTATCAAAATGTGTGTAACACATTGTCTATGGAAGTATGAGATTCTGCTATCATATTGAAATATGTTGTGTCTCTGGGAGATGCCCACAGCTCTCTGGTGGGAATAAAAGAGGTAACACACACCCAAATGGGCATTAAGGAACCTTCATGAGCCATTGACAAGCAAGGGAATTGCAAACAAGGTAATTATGTTTTAGCCTTACCATTGTGTTTGTCTCAAGTGCTTGGGGAATCTCCTGAGATTACAAAGGATGGTGCCAGTCCACTATTTTTTGACGAAGTGGCAAACTAATGGATGAGCTTGCATTGTTCAAGAGAAGCTTTGAGCACTGTAAGAGGGTACATTTCTGCTGTGCGAGGCTTGGGGGCATTTGCTGGTGTGTCCCCCGTATAGTTCATGAGTGGCCTGGTGAGAATTCATGCAACTTAAGTGTATCTGTGCATGGTGGTGACCAAGTGATCACAATATCTGCAAAGTGTCATGAGAGAGACAGAGAGAGGCTGAGAGAATTAAGGGGGCACAATGGTCCCAGAGTTCCAGATTGTGTCACAGGGATTCCATCACCCCCCTCCATGGAAGGCAGTCCTCTGATGTAGAGCTAGCTATCTTTACGCCGCACACTCCTTGCACTTCCCACTTTCTTCTTCCTCTGCACACGGAGTCACATATTTGCTAGCGTGTGAAAAGCAGGTGCACATCAATTACCTTTCACTTGATTAGTTTATGTACCACAAAATGCTTTCCACTCTTTGGATAAGCAACTTCCATATTGTTTGTGCTGTTTTATAAATGAAAAAAAAAAAGGCTTGGAAAACAGTGTAAAGGAAACTATATCCACTGGGGTGTTTCTACTGGTAATACCATGCGTAGCTATTAGTGCTAAAGGCACATCTTATATTCTGGAGTGTTAAAGTTCTGATCTGGGAAACATAGGTATTTATGTACCTTAGTGTAGCGTACCTTATTTAAGATGCCAAAATGACTTTGTAGGTTTATGAAACCCCAAATCAGTACTGGTTGTCCCAATTTTGCATATGTTCTTGAATGCTAAAACTCTGTTAAACTTGTAAAATAGTTCTTGTGCAGAACGTGGTGTGTGCTGCACAGTGCATGTTATGATGTGGTGTCAAATAACTAGTCAGTAGAGATGATCCATATAACACACTTGTGAGCAACACAACCATCCCAAACCCTGGCCAAGAATCCTTTATAACAGTGGCTCCTAAGCAGTGGTCTCTGGTCCACCAGTGGTGTGCAGAGCATTTCTCAGTATCTTGTTTCAAGGGGCTGGGCACTTAGGGCTGGCTTTCTTTGTCCCTATCTGCTAAGTCTCATTAAAATAAGTTTTCAGTACATTCAGTACTTTTCTATCATGAGTTTTGAAAGTAAGCAATTGCTGTAGGGAAGTTATTGAATCACCATCAGAAAGCTAAGTGGTTACTACAATTATGAACACATTTTTTCTATTGAGCTATAGTCCACACTATGAAAACGCTTGCAAATCTCTGCTTTATCCCACAGTGCACCATGAAATAGTGTGAAATCTAGACTCCATTGAAGTCAATGGAGCAAAGATTTCACCCTGCTTAGTGGCTTTATATCTGAACCGCTGCTGTAAATCAGCAATTCCACCAAAAGCGACAAAGCATAAGTCAATGACTGAGCACTATTACATGTTAAAATGTAATTTTAGTTAAATTAATTACCAGACAACTCAACTTATTTATTAAACACAATAAAAAAAACTGGGCAAACAACTCCATACTTGGGTCTTGTCCTGGATGAGTGCTAATTCCACAGAATTTAAAAGTGGGTAATTTAATCCATCAAATGTCTTTTTGGTGAAGAAACCAGATGTAAGTATAAAGTCCTGGGTGTTAGCATCATCATTTTCACAGTGGTTTGCCTTCCATAAAAGGAGTAAGGTACATATTTGTATCTGTGCAAATCATATTTAATCACATATAAAGATGGGGAGTCAATTAGCTTCATCTAACACTGTATTATGTGCAATTTTTAAATATCAATATCAAAACGTCTGTCTTCTAGCTAAATTGATGAGATCTTGTCATTTTTCCTGATATTTTATGTAACAGAAAATCTTTTTATCCCATTAAAAGTGTAACTTGACACATAACTACATGAATTTAAAAGTTCCATCCAATGATTCACAAATATTTTTGTCTTTGTAATCTTTAATGAGACATTATTTACCTCTCCAGACATTGGAGAGGGTGCCTTAATTTTGCGTATGTCAGCTTTGAGGCTACCATTGCTGGCAACACTACACTAAAACAGTGGGTCTCAATCTTTCCAAACTACTGCGTCCCTTTCAGGAGTCTGATATGTCTTGCATACTCCATGTTTCTTCTCACTTAAAAACTACTTGCTTACAAAATCAGACATAACAATACAAATAAGTGTCACAGCACACTATTCATTAAAAATTAATTATTTTCTATTTTTACCATTTAATTATAAAATAAATCCATGGAATATAAATATACATTTTAATGTATAGTATCTAGATCAGTTTAAGTAAGTCATTGTTTGTATGAAATTTGAGTTTTTACTGACTTTGCTAGTGCTTTTTATGTAACCTGTTGTAAAACTAGGCAAATAACTAGATGAGTTGATGTACATCTGGGAAGACCTTTGCCTACCCCAGGGGTAAGCATACCCCTGCTTGAGAGCCATTGCCCTAAAGCAGTTTTTGTTCTCTCTGTGATCAAGGATGTGAATTATCTGTCCCCTGTTCAGTGACCCAAAAGTGCCCTCTTACTGCTTGCCTTCCAATTCACTGTTAAATACAAAATGATGTAAAGAGTGCAGTAGATACTGTATATTTGGATCTAAGTTATTTAATATAGTTCCATATAATAAATCTCATTGGGAATTAAATAATAAAAAATATACCCACAGAGGTGTGATTTTCATAGATATAAAATCATACTCTTAACACACGTTACTTATGCTGAGATTTGTAATGTTTTTACTGTTTTAAACCCATCTGTGATGCTTGTAGTCTCAAGATGGTCTTGTAATATTTTAACCAGTTACTGATTGCTATTGAGCAGTTTAAACATTGCAGTTGGTGATTGTTGCATGACTAATTGTCCACAGAGTATTAGAACATGTCTTTGTTTGTAGGCATATAACTAAAATGTTTATGCAATGCAATTTAGTTGTAACTGTTACAAACATGGACAAATCACAAAGTAATTTGGGAATATGTCTATTAAACTCCTTATGTTCTAGCATTATTCATAAAATGTACAATGTAAATTTTAAAGCATATTTTTCTTCAGTAAACAAAATTAACATTAACTGATTTATGTTAATTTATAATAATCTGATCCATTCTTTATTTTGAACAGTTTCAGATGTGACACTGGCATGATGGGGTGCAGTCACAGAAGACCACCTGGCTGATCATGGCATTGACACCCATCTTCTTGCTCTCTGAGTTTCCCAACCACCCTGTCCTATTGAGCCGGATCCTTTGGTCTCCCCCAGACAAGGCATAGAGTTGGGGTTACCACCTCCCTGAAGAGCAATGCAGACATTGAACCATTTCATCTCTGGGGGTATGTCTACACTACAGTGTTATTTTGAAATAGTTATTTTGAAATTGTTTATTTTGAAATAATGCATCTACACACAAAATGCATTTTGAAATAGCATTTTGCTATTTCGAAATAGCATGTCCACACTGAGTGGACTCTGAATCGCATTTAAGGCTGGCTGGAACCAGTTCTGGCAGGGACCGGGTCAGGACTTACTGTGTGGGGCTGCTGTCTGAGGTTATCTGAGGTCTGTGCTTAAAGGGACCCCCCCGGACAGCCAGTTCTCAGGTTTCTCTGCTTGCTTGTCTACCTTGAAGAGGGACAGCAAAGCATTTTGTCTCTGCGTGCTCTGGTTGCCCTCACTCGGGACACCACAGCACTCTGCAACATGGAGCCAGAGCTGCCCCTGGGCACTCTGTTGCTTCTCATGGACGCGTTGCTGCGTGCCTGGCTGAACTTTCTGCACACTGCCATCTGGGAGGTCCTTCGGGGGGCTGTCAGTATCCAGGAGGCCCTGCGGGAGAGCTTCCACCCTGACGAGCACTAAGAGCCACCCTGGTCTCCTCCCTCATGTCCTTCCACTTACCCCTTCCTAACCCCCCTTCCTGATGTCAAATAAAATACATGTATTTTCATGAACACAAACTCTCTTTATTTAACAAAACTGGGGGGGGGGGAGAGAATGAAACTCTGGTGAGACTGGGAAAAGGAGACGGGAGAGGGGAGAAGAGAGGGTGGGAGAGGGGAGGGGAAAACCTGGGAGGAGGGAGCTGGAAGGGGGAAGCAAGAGGAAGAAGGGGGAAGGGAAGCTCAGGGTTCAGGGTTGGGGGTCTCGCCGGACCAACTTGATTGTCATGCGAACCTGCTCCTGGGTTTGCATGTGGCCTTTGGTGGCCAGGCTGGCAGTTATCCTGCCATAGACGGCCGCGTTCCTCCGTCTAGTACGGAGGTCATGGACATTGGGGGCATCCCCCCCAAACCTGAATAAGGTCGATGATCTCCACCTTGGACCAGGAAGGCGCCCACCTTCTCCGGGTCCTGGTAGGCTCCTGGGAGCTGGCAGATTGCTCCTGGGAAGCGGTGGAGGTCTGGCTGCCAGTGGCTTGCTTGCTCATGTTTTGGGGCCACTGGGTCAGGGGCAGCGACTGCTGGCTCTGGGCTGGCAGGCTTGGAGCTGGCACAGGCACTGTGGCCAGAATCAACCCCTTAAAGGGCTCCGGGGAGGGGGCAGGGAGAGGAGTGTTCTTGGTTGAGGCTGGAGTGGCCACCAGGGCATCCTGGGAAGGCTGGAGGCCCCCTATTTCCATATAAGTATCTACACAGCACTTATTTCGAAATAGCTATTTCAAATTTGGCGTTATTCCTCGTAGAATGAGATTTACCAAATTTGAAATAAGCGCTCCACTATTTCGAAATAGCGGTTTGCCTGTGTAGATGCTAGGAAAGTTATTTCGAAATAACAGCCGTTATTCAATTAACTTTGATGTGTAGGCATACCCTGAGAGAATGCAGTTCTAGGGCACAGCACCCAGAAAACCAACCCCCAAAGGGATCAAAACCCCAAATAAATCCATCTTTTTCTGTGTAAAAGTTTTGCACAAGGAAATCTCATGAGGATCTTCACCCTCTTTATCAATGAAAGAGAGATGTGCACACTGGTCTTTCCCTCTAGATAACAATTATTTACAGTGGGTCTGATAGTAAACAAAAGTATTTTATTAAATATAAAAAATAAGATTTAAGTGGTTGCAAATGAAAATGAAAAGAAAATTCATAGATAGTGCTAATTCACTAAGAAACTTATTGCAAACAGATTCTTACCCTAAGGAGCTGTTCTTCTTCTAGTTGTAATCTTCAGGTGAGAGACTCTTTTACTCTGATCTGGGTCCCCAGCTCTTTGTGTCTTTTCAGCATTGTTTCAAGCCAACCAAAGACAAAGGGCCAATAGTTTCCTCTGGCTTAAATAGTCCTTTCCCCACTGTGGGAATCTATTGTTCTACATCCAACCCTCCTTTAAAAATTACCTGTGTCAAAATGGAATCCCAGTGCCAGTTGGTATGGTCACATGTCTTCCTAGGACCAACCACTGCTTAGACTTTCAGGACAAACAAAGCTGCTTACAAGTCGTTAAGTTGATCACCAAATTGTTAAGGCTTCTGGGCACCAGTAATGGCTCTCATTAGCACATTTAAAACTAGAGTCTCATACTTCATATTTCTAAGTTTACATGTAATAATGATACATGCACCAAAATAGGATATACAGATCCAGCAGACAGTAACATTAAGATTCATAGGTTACATGAGGTATTTTGTCCAAAGCATCTCCAAGTTATGCATATTTATATTCATAAGCCAATTTGCATAATGCATGGGGGGAGCTGTCACAGTGGGTCATCTTATTTTCTATGCTTTTTTTTGTATTTCAGTAAATGAGGTAAAGTTATTTCTCCTGGGTTTTATCATCAAATAAACTATGACTCTCTGAAACAGAAAATTATCAGAAGTATACGGCACACTGCTCTAGCACTTGAATTCTTATGTAATGGTACCCAGATGATTCTGCTTGTTATTTTCTGGTGGTAAGAATTATTATGTATGCAGTTCCATTGCAATTACCTTGGATATTTATGAATTCTGTGGAAAGATAAAAAAATGTCTATTAAATCATGGCTCCTCAACATGCTTGTGATAGCTTCAGTGTAATGTTTGTTTCACTGTATATTCATTCTGTGTTCATGGAAGACTATAAAGAGTCTGAAAACTAACATTTCTGGCAGCTCTTTTGTGTGCAAAACCCCCGAATAACCTCTATTCACATTGAGAGGAGCTCATTTTTATATATTTAAAAAGAAAACATTTTTAGTATTCAAATGAAAATATTGCTACATTGAATGTAGTACTCCTAGATGAAAATGCAATGTTAAAGATGTAATAGATGTAATATATCTATGTAATAGATGTAAAATATACTTTAGGTATCAAAATGAATGTGTTTTACTTTTCCCTGCAATGGCTGGTTTCACTTGTGAAGCTCTCACAGAATGCTCAGAGCCTGTCACCCTGGAGAGGGAAATCTATTTGCTTTTCAGGTTTCCCATGATATAGGCCTCAATCAAGTTGTAGAAAGACCATTTCTAGGGGAGAGAGGCTGTTAATTCATCCTCCAAGCCCATTCAATCCTTGCTCTCTGCTAAAAATGCTTACCAGAAGGTTGGTACCAATTGTCCCACTAGTTTTTAAGACATGGACATCTTTTCACTGATACATATACTCAGGCTATAAGATAGACTTTACACATTTTGTTTTAAATTTTCACAGTTTACCATGCTGAATTTCAAAACATCCAACTACATTCCTCTCTGTAGAGTCTGTCACTGACTGTAGACAGGCGCTATGAAAATGTTTGTTTGAAACTAAATATTTATCTTATTTGATGACAGGAAGATATTTAAATGACATAATCATTCTAAGAATGCTTAGACATACAGGAAATTTAGAAGGAAGAAATAATTAATGTTGCTTTGAACTTAGAATCATGTTGTCATCTGGTTAGTCTCTTCTCATGTGCTAGAGCTAAAGCATCTAAAAGCAACAAAGAATATTGTTAACAATCTTGTCACCGGAATCTTTTTTTCAAACATAAATCTAGGGCTTGTGAAAGATGCTGGATTGTCAGAGCTGGAGACAAAAGATGTCATTTTTTTTGTTAATAGAAAAGGTACAGCAACAGTGTAAACTTCCACACAAACTATTGCAAACTCATTTACCTTTGATCTGGAAAGTCCACCTTGCTGATGAAAGGGTAATTTGTTTTCTATGGCCAGTCTTTGTTGTGACTATTATGAATGCCAATTATTTTTATGACGTGGAAACCTGGTTTCTGTGAACTAGACTCTGGCTACCAACTCTTATCATGAGGTGGCTTCTGATTATCCTTTTTGACATTAAATTCATAGTAAAATGGATAGAATGTATGATATATTTTGATTTAGAATTAAGTTTGTTAGCAGCATTAAGGTGAGAGACAGTTGAGATCTGTTGTGTTTAGTCAATCAATCGTTTAGATGTATATCAGCACTCACCAAAGAAATCATCCCACTGTGCTTTGAGAAACAGTTATGAGGACATATAGAAATGACTACAAATGTGATTTAAACAACTCAACAGATCTAATTCAGCATAGCAAAGAATTCTAAAGATCCTGGGCATAACAAGCAAATGAATTGGACTATACCCAGAATATCATAAGGGATTCAATGTACATTAAAGAATATGATGAACCAATTGCCTAACCTGGAAGCTTTCTACTATGAACAGATAAAAAGCAAATACAAATTTTTAAGATAAAGCCAATGAAGTTTTAAAAAAAAAGCAATGGGGAAATGTAGGGAATTGGATATAACTGAAATTGCTGAGTACTGCGAAAGTGGCAATTAAAACAGCTAAAGTAGCTGGGAGACCAGGTAACAGAAGCATTCCACTATTTAATTTGAAGACTAAAAGCAAGAAGCAAAATGCCACTGTTTACAAAGACAATATAGACTTTAGTATTCATCTGCTCCTAAAATGGCAATATCAAGTCTCAACAAATTAGCTTGATGCTTCTTCCATTGAAAGCAGGAGCCAAAATCCCATTAACAATAATAGGAGGAGAAACAGAATGCAGGTAATTGATATTGTAATGACTCTGCAGAGCAGCAAATTCACTGCATTTTTTTCCTTTCCCCAAGGAGTGACTGGGAATGGTAAGTCAGCAGAAAGGATGCTCATTTGGGGAGGAATCCATCAGGCACCATGAGAGAGGGAGACTGGGGGACTAATGGGAGGGTGGCAAGCTGTAGCTGGCTGGGTATCAGCAATATCAGGATACAGGGTGAGCAGCCTATAAACAAGGGCCATGAAATCACCATTATAACTGGATGACATAGCAAACAGAGCTAGGAACAGGGAAGTTTGAATGAGGATCTGCTGGAGTAGTAGGGAGGTATGCCTCTGTTCCTTAGGGGCAGTGAGTGAGTCCTTGAGAGTGTTTGCTTGATGCTCAGAAAAGTGGCTACCGCAGCCGTTTCTCTTTCTCCACTGTGAACCTTGTGGAAGGGGAAGCGGTGCTCCATTGCTTCCACCCCCAGCACAATGCCATTGGCCTGTTTCTGACCAATGGGAGCTGCCTGATTGAAGAACAGGTAGTGCACGAGGCACCACTCCCCACTCTCGTCAGGCTCTTATTCACCAATTCACATGGCCCCTGGAGCCTCTGTGGGGGCAGGGCAGGCAGGGAAGTTGCCTGAGAACATTGCTGGGCTGTTGGCTAGGAGTCATCCAGCTATACTTGGACCCCTGTACCAAAATGACTGTGGGGAGGATGCTTTAAGAGCTACAGTGTTTTGTTTGATTGACTAAAGAATGTATGTAGTATACAGCTATCATTTCTTTTTGCCAGTCCTAGTAAATCTCTTCCTTCTAGTTAGGCATCTGAGTGCTTAGTGTGACACCAGCAGACTCTACAGTCTAGCGGGCCTTGGAGATGAAGTATTGACAGTGTCTGGCTTGGTAGTAGATTCATTACAATATGATTTTTTAATTACAACTCAGAGTCAAAGCACTCACATAAAATTGTACCTTAGAGATGACAAGTAATATACCACATGGCCATAGAAGAGAAATATAAGAGAAGGAACTCTCCATCAGGAGTCAAGATAAAATTAAAATAAATTATTTTTTCACATTGAGGCCACGTCTACACTAAAACTGGAAGATCAGATTAAGGTACACAACTTCAGCTATGTAAAATACATAGCTGAATCAGCATACCTTAAGCCGAACTTGGCAACATCTTCACAGAGGGAGGCTCCTCTAGACATGAGGAGTACTGGCACCTACTGGAGCCACACTCAGCATTTGATTTAGCAGGTCTTAACTAAGCCCGCTAAATCAAACGCCAGATTGATCTCTGGCACGGCAAGTGATGATGTGGCCTGAGGTTTTTTTTAAAGCAGAATTGTATGGCTGAATACTGGAAGTACACGTTGAACCTCTCCAGTTTGTCACCCTGAGGACCTGACTAGTCCTGAACCAGGTAATATGCCAGACCAGAGGAGGTTAGTGCTGGCCCATTGCTCTGCTTTCCCCCAGCTGCTCCATTGCCCTGCTTACCCCCAGTGGCTGGGGGCTCTACTTTACCTCAGTGCCTCTGCTGTCATTGGAAGCTTTGCTTTACCCCAGCCGCTGTAGGCTCTTTTTCTGGCCCGAGTCTGCCAGTTTGTTCCTATGAGTGCTCCCACAGGAACATCAACAATGCTGGAGCAGGATGTTGCTGGACTACGCAAGTCTGGATTATGGAAGTTCAACCTGTATAAGTCACTTAGATCTCTGAGTGGATATACCCTGGTTGAGAACCATTGATCTAAGTGGGAGTGCATCTATATTTGCCTAGTTTTACAACAGCCTACATAAAAGCACTAGCGAAATCAGTACAAATTAATATTTCATGCAGTCAATCACTTGTTTACATTTTTCTGTATACTATACACTGAAATGTAAGTGCAATATTTATATCCTAATTGATTTGTTTTATAATTATATAGTAATGAGAAAATAAGCAATTTTTCAGTAGCATTGTGCTGTGATACTTTTTTTGTATTTTTATGTCTGATTTTGTAAGCATGTAGTTTTTAAGTGAGATGTAACTTGAGTGTACAGAAGACAAGTCAAACTCCTAAAAAGGGGTACAGTAGTCTGGAAAGGTTGAGAGTCATGGGGTTAGATCTTCCAATCGATTGACTTTCACAATGAAAGAACTGACAGAGAAATATGTCACTTATGTACATATTAAGTTATAACTTGATTTCTGCTAAGAACTAGTCACTTACAAATAAGAATGCTGATATTAAAAGGACAAGGACAAACATGTGACCTTAAGGAATTTGCATAAAATACGTAAACTAATCAGATGAGCAGCTTACTGATAATGTAACGAAGGACACCTACTGAGGAACAAGAGCTAAACTGGCTTAGGAAAACAAAGTGCAAAGCCAGCCCCAGAGGAAACATTGAATTGACTGCGGGTGGGAGAGCTCCTGCTAACACCAAGATTGAATCTGGTCCTGCACTCCTTCAAAATGTCACACTCTCAAATGTTGATCAATGTTATCCGGGCTTATTAGCAAGAATAAAGAGAATAGCCTCCATTAGCAATCCATAAGTCCCTCCAAGAGTACTCCGAGTGCAAGGCAGTAAACAAAAAGTTAGACTGAAACATCAAAGTCGGACTAGATGTTCTGGTGCTCCCTTCTGGCCTTAAATGCTATGAGTCTATGATTGTGGGGCATGTGCTTGCATTTGGATCTTAATTACTATTTCAACTGATTGAAGAGGATGTGGAATACTGCAGCAGGCCTTTTACAAATTCTGTAAGAGAGAAGAGCAGACTACTGGGCTACGTCTAGACTGGCATGATTTTCCGCAAATGCTTTTAACGGAAAAGTTTTTCCGTTAAAAGTATTTGCGGAAAAGAGTGTCTAGATTGGCGCGGAGTTCACGTTATAACGATGCACTTTTGCGGAAAAGCGCGTCTACATTGGTGGCGCGCTTTTCCGCAAAAGCAGAAGCCTGGAACCATTTTGCGGAGGGCACAAGGGCACCAGCCCTTTCCGGGGGCCGGGGCTGGCGGCCATTTCAGACACGTGCTTAAAGGGATCTCCCCGGACAGCCGTTTCTCTCCGCTCCGTGCTAGAGGGCCTCTTGCAGGGACTGACAGCCATAAGCAGGTTTGGTGGTTGCCCTCTGACTTTGGGACACCGCTGCCTTTGGCCACCTACTGCTTTTGCCAGGGTTTTTTTTCCTTGCCCTCTGTCTTGTGCCATGGAACCACGGGTGGCCATGTGCCTGCTCTGGCCCCTGTCGGACATTTTTGAGTGCCTGCAGCTGCTGCTCCAGGTTGGTGCCCTCCTCTTCCAGGACCAGGAGGGGCACATCGGTTTGGACCCCCTCACCAGTGAGGCCATGGTGTCCCTGTGGCACCCCCACCACAGGGTGCAGAGGCGAGTGTGGAGACTGGACACCAGCACCGACTGGTGGGACCGGCTGGTCCTAGGGCAATGGGACGACCAGCAATGGCTCCGGAACTTCCACATGCGAAAGCGGACGTTCATGGAGCTCTGTGCCTGGCTCACCCCCGTGCTCCAGAAAGCCACCACCCGGCTGCAGGCACCCATCCCCATCAAGAAGAGGGTCGCCATCGCAGTCTGGAAGCTGGCCACCCCGGACAGCTACCGATCGGTGGCACACCAATTTGGGGTGGGCAGATCCACCGTCGGCGCCGTCGTGATGGAGGTAAGTCCCAGAGAGAGTGGGGAGTGGGGTGGGGGGAGGGTGCTGCACTCCTTGCCCAGGGGCAGCCAAGACTCCACGCTGGGTCACCCAGGGGTTCGGGCCGTCCCTCCCTTGCACCGGCCTGCTGGGGGTGTAGGGCGAGGGGGCTGTGGTGTGTGTGTGCGTGAGGACAGAGGGAATCATGGGGAGGGGGCCAAGGGAGCACACACCCACCCCTGCCTTATGTGATGTGTTCCCCTGTGTTTCTCTGCACCCTTCTGCAGGTCGTCCGAGCCATCAACAACGTCCTGCTCCCCAGAGTGATCCGCCTGCGGGACGTGGATGCTACCGTCGCCGGCTTCGCTGCCCTCGGGTTCCCCAACTGCGGGGGAGCGCTGGATGCAACCCACATCCCCGTCCGGGCCCCGGAGCATCGAGCAGCCCATTTCATGAACAGAAAGGGGTACTGCTCCATTGTTCTGCAGGCTGTTGTGGACCACCAGGGCCACTTCCCTTGACATCTACACGGGCTGGTCCGGCAGGGCACACAATGCCCGCATCCTCTGCAACTCCGGACTGTTTCGCAGGCTGGAGGCGGGCACCTACTTCCCCCAGCAGGAGCTGACTGTCGGGGATGTGCCTATGCCCATTTGCGTCGTCGGGGACGCGGCCTACCCCCTGCAGTCCTGGCTAATAAGGCCCTACACAGGGCGGCCAGACCAGAACCGGGCCCGGTTCAATGACCGCCTCAACCGGGCCCGCAATCAAGTGGAGCTCGCCTTTGGCCGATTAAAAGCCCGCTTCCGGTGTTTGCTCACCCGTCTTGAGATCGGTGAGCGGAATGCAACGGAGGTAGTGGCCGCATGCTGCGTGCTCCACAATATTGTGGAGCGGAGCGGGGAGGCCTTCCTTCCTGCATGGATGGCAGTGGAGGGCCAGGCCTACGAACAGCCCCACACAGCTGCCAGCCACCAGGCGCACCAGGATGGGGTGCGCATCCAGGAGGCCCTCACGGACATGTTCTCACAGGCCCCAGAGTAGGGTCACCTCAGTTTCCCTGGACAACTCCCTCCTCCTTACCTCCCAATACAATAACACACTGTTTGGGGAGAGGGGATGTTGTGCAGAATGTTCATTATTGTTATGTGAAATATGTTTGAGCAGTCTAGTTCAGAGCACAGTACTCTTGGTTCTGTTAAGGGTTTGGTCAGGTCAAGCGGAAGGCTTGCCTACCAATTAGAATTAGGTTTAGATTTAGGTTTAGTTAGATTAGCTATTGTCGTCGGTTCAAAGCATTTCGGCCGTCGTCGAGTTTGTTCGTCGGGCGCGTTGGCCATAGCTAGGGTTTTCTTTGAGTTCAGGGTTAGGTGTAGGGATAGTCTAGGCCACCATCGTCTGTTCGAGCTGTCCCGAAGAACAGGAAGAGGAGTTGAGGTTCATGCGGAAGGCTCGAGTCAGCGCACCCGATTCCAGTCATCTTCGAGGGATCTCCTGGCAGTTCCTCTCCTGAGGCCTGGAAGGACCAAAGGATGGAGGTCGCCAGCCACAGCTTCGTCCATCGAGGATCTCCTGGCAGTTCCTCTCCTGAGGCCCGGAAGGACCAAAGGATGGAGGTCGCCAGCCACAGCTTCGTCCGTCGAGGGATCTCCTGGCAGTTCCTCTCCTGAGGCCCGGAAGGACCAAAGGATGGAGGTCGCCAGCCACAGCTTCGTCCGTCGAGGGATCTCCTGGCAGTTCCTCTCCTGAGGCCCGGAAGGACCAAAGGATCGAGGTCGCCAGCATCACCGTAGTCGCCCTCCGCGCCTAGACTGTTTTTAATGTATTTTGTGTTGTGTTTACTCTTTTGTAATCTATCCCTTGCTTGATTGGGATTTTATGCATGTCAAATATAGTCCTGTGGTTAAATATTATCTTCAGAGTTGGTATTCATTTATGCATCACAAACTCATAACCCTTCAAAATTATTTCCCTTTTTTTTTAGAAAACTTGTGATAGTTATGGAATTTGGAGTCCGCATTTGTCATCTTCATGATTTTATTAGGTTGATCGGCATTCTAAATTAATTATTCACGTTACCTCGCGTAACAGGGAGGAGACCTTGAACTGGGAGGGGGAGGGGAGCTACTCCTGGGAGGGGAGGCCCCTGCGACTGCTCCTGCGGGGACGGACCTGGACATGGGGGGCAGGCTGAACGGGGAGGTGGGCAGCAGGAGCAGGAGCAGGAGGGGCCATTGCAGGAGGGGGCAGAGGCAGGTGCACCACGATGGGGTGTGCATCCAGGAGGAACTCATGGACATGTTCTCACAGACCCCGGAGTAGGGTTGCCTCGGTTTCCCTGGACAACTCCCTCTCCTCCCCTTCCCCCACCCCTCCCTCCCCTTACCTACCAACACACAACAACACAGTTTGGTTTCACCAAAAAAACTTGTCGGTTTTTATTTACAAAGGGGGGAGAGGGGGAAGAGACCTTGAACTGGGAGGGGGAGGAGACCTTGAACTGGGAGGGGGAGGGGAGCTACTCCTGGGAGGGGTGGACCCTGCGACCGCTCCTGCGGGGGCGGACCTGGACATGGGGGGCAGACCGCATTGGGGCAGGCTGAACGGGGAGGTGGGCAGGAGGGGCAGGAGCAGGAGGGGCAGGAGCAGGAGCAGGAGGGGCCATTGGAGGAGGGGCAGGAGGGGAGGGGCACTGCTAGGGGAGGGATGCCGGGGCATGGGCGCGGCCATGCCATAATGTATGGCATGGGCAATGTGTGCAGAGAGGCTGGCAATGGAGTTCGCCATCAGTGCACAGTGTCTCTGGAAGGTGGCCCAGGCCTCCTGGCGCCCCTGCAGGTCCACCTCTGTGTGCCTCTGGATGGCAGCCTCTACCCGCTCGACGGCCTGCACGTGGCGCCGCAGGAGCTGGTCCTGGTGTCGGACGTGCTGCCTCGGTGGTTGAGTGGCTGGGGGTGCTGCTGCTGCCGGACCGGAGGGTACCCCGCTCCTGGTTGGTCCCGCTGCAGGGAACAGAAGAAAGGATGGGTCAGTCAGGCAGCCCGGCCACTGTCCCCGCACCTCATGCCCTCCACCCCACCCCTGAGCCCAGGTGACACCACAGGGGTGGTGTGGCTTGGGCCCCCTCGGTTCCCCCCCTGCCCCCTCCCGTGTTGTCTGTTTGCATAGAGGACCGCCCCTGGAGTAGGGTCCTCCTCCATGTATTGGAACCCCTGGTCTGTGTCCTGGCCCCGTGGAGGGCGGGAGGGCGCTGGTGTTGCGTTAACCTGTGGAACTCCCTGCCGGTGGAGACTGTGAGGCTTTGGGCTAATCAATGGTATTTGACAGGGAAAGCGAGATGAATCTCCACACAGTGCCTGGGAGCACGTCTGGCAGACGTGGTCTGGGCTCTCAGATCCCCATCGCGTGGGATATCTCCTGGGCAGAACCAGGAGAGTGACTGGGGAGTGTCCCATCCTTGCAGCAAAACTCAGGCTGCCCTAGGGGCGGCCTGAGCGCTTCCCCCCCTTCTCCCTCCCACTATCCCTCACACACGTAGCCCAGGGACGTGTGTGGCTTCAGTGGGGACTTCCCTCGGGGAGCCAGCCAAGGCACCGGGAGTAGGCGAGGGGCTCAGGGAGGGCCACACTCACAGGGCTGTGACGCTGCGGTTTTCCCAGGAGCAGCTGGCTGTGCCTCACAGCCAGGCATGGGGACAGTGTGCCGTTTTTGCCTGCTACACCCTTGCGGCGGTGCGGGCTCTGGGCTGAGTCCCTGGGGCCCTGGCTGGTGGTCCAAACCACCCTTTCCCCTCCAGTTCTGCCGAATGTGTGTGAGCAGCACGGTCCCACGCGTGCCCTGGAGCTGCCTGCCGCGGCCACGTGCTACTCGGTCACCAGGCTGCACGTGGTTGCACGTGCTGCTTGCTGCCTAATGCTACACAGCGTGCAGCTCACGTGGCCCGAGTGACATGCTCTCCCCCTCCCCCCTCTGGGTGCCTGGCTCCCCTCCTGCCCGCCCTTGTGAGTGCAAAGTGCAACACTTACCGGTGGATCCTTCCCCGGCCTCCGAGGACGCGTGGGAGACGTCGGGGCTGCCGGAGGGGGCCTGCTGGGTGACACTGCTGGCCTCGTCCTCCGACGCACTGCTACTGCTGTCTCCCTCCCCCGTCGTGGTGGTCCTGGTGATCGGGCGGCGTGCGCAGGTGTCCACCGTGACGTCCGGGGCTTCTGGAGCTGGCTGTCTCAGGATGCGGTGGAGCCGGTCATAGTGGGGGCAGGTGTCTGGTCCTGCCCCCCGGCCCTCGCTGGCCCGCACATAGCCCAGGCACAGCTCCTTCACCTTAGCCCGGACTTGTTCGAGGGTCCGGGCTGGATGTCCCTGCTGGGCTAGCGCCTGGGCCATGCGGCCGAAGATGTTGGCGTTGCGGCGCCAGGACCGGGTCTCGTGGAGGCCCTCCTCCTCCTCCCACAGGTCCAGGAGGGTCTCCAGCTCCCCCGATGACCAGGAGGGGGCTCTCCTTTTGCGGCCCCTGGGGGCCTCCTGCGCTGGGGGTGCAGGTGGCTCATCGGCCGGAGCTGCCATGCTGCATGTGATGTGGCTGCTGGGCACGGCGGGGGCAAGGTGGCAGACCTCAGGCCCAGAGGTCTGAGGCACGCTCCTGCCACGTGCGCTCAGCAGCCTGCGTGTGCTTTAAGAGCTCGAGTTACCAGGAAGTCCGGGGCTCCTATGGGGTCTCCCGGTGTCCAAACCGCTTTTTTCCGTGTAGCCTGCTTTTGCGCAAAAGTCTTAGCTAGCTGTCTACACTGGCCCTTTTGAGCAACAGTTTTTCGCAAAAAGGACTTTTGCCCGAACGGGAGCGTCAAAGCTTTTCCGCAAGAAGCACTGATTTCGTACATGAGAACGGCAGTGCTTTTGCGGAAAATCAAGCGGCCAGTGTAGACAGCTGGCAAGTTTTTGTGGAAAAGCGGCTGATTTTCCAGAAAAACTGGCCAGTCTAGATGTAGCCCTGGGGTTTTTTTGGTCAGATTTGGAACTGTTTGTGGTGGGGTACATAAACCCTATACTAGAGAGGAAAGGGTTAAGGAGCTGCTCTGGGCTCAGGAAGCTCCCCACTGTGGGGCAAGGCATGCATAGGCTAGAGCAGAAGTTAAAAGGGGAGCAGAGCAGCTCACTTATGGGCAGACAAGGGAAGAGAACAAATTTCAGTCCTTGAGGAAAGGAGCTTCCCATCACCATTGACTGAAGGGCCCTCCCTGAGGAGTGGGAGGGGCAGATCCTGACACTCCCTGAAAGCAGAATTGTAACTAGATAATTTGCTGCCTGAGGCAAGACTGTCCTCGATGCGGGAGGGGTTGCTGATGTGGCACGAGGCATGAATGAGGACAGCATAGTAGCTGTCTTTTCTGCGCCCCCTCAGCTATGCGCCTGAGGCAAGTGCCTCACTCGACTCGCCCTTGTTACGGCTCTGCCTGAAAGTGAGTCATTCCCTCACCCTTTCCCCCTTACTTACCCAGCTTGTTTGTGTTACTCCTCCTTGCTTTTTGTTTATGCGCTACATCGAAAACGGAGAGCCTTACAAGTGACCTGGCTGGAAGGTCAAGTCAAAGGAAGAGGTGGAGCAGTCAGTGACAGTAAATCGCAGTGGAGAGAGAGAGAGCCGCCATGCTCTGCCAGGCCATGAAGAGGTGCCCGTGCCTAGCTGATGCGTTCATAAAGCTACCTCTGGTTTCTCATAAGAAGAGGTGTAAAACGTAAGCTAAACATTTACATGTTAGCAAAGCAAAAACAAACAGGGTCCAGAACTCTAATAAATCTAAATGATCTGCACCTCTGTATAAACCAGGAGGCTGGTTCAAAGCAGCAGCTGAAGAAGTCTTCTCCCCAAGTTCTCCATGGCTGGGGGATGGGTTGCTGTCTCAGGTCCTGATCCATCAACGCATTTAAGCACGTTACATTTTAAGGACATGAATAGCCTGCCTTGTGGACACTAGATTCTAGACACTGGTGCAGCTGTCCCTGTGCAAGCCTTTTGTTATGTTACTTTCTTAGTATGTTACATTTACCTTTGTTCCTTCCTACCACCCAGGCTACCCTGTCACTCATTTCTTTCATATGCTCTTCTAACCTTTCTTTTCTGCTTTTACCTAGAGTTGTCACAGCCACACTCATCTTCTCTTCCCTCCTTACTGCAGCTCTCAGGTCACCCCTCCCTCCACCAAGGAATATTCTAATCTAAACCCATCAAATAAAACATCTGCAGATTTGATGATGCATTGTTTCACTAACTTGCCATCTGAGAATGGCTTTCAATTTTTGCAAGCAACCACGCAATACAAAAGCTAGCCAGCATCACTGTGACATTTGCATCTAATGCTTGTCTAAGTACCCGCTTCTAATCTTTATCTTTTAAAAACAATTTTTTAGCTCTTTCCTTTCATGCAGGTCCACCGCTGTATCACTCCCCCTTCCTCCCTGGGCCGGTAGGAGTGTCATTGCACTCAGGTCTGAATCGTTCTTTTACATCTTGTTTTTAAGTGTTTTGTGATAATTGGTATGTGTGAGGGTGTATGTGGGTGTATGGGCTGTTTCTTTGAGCTATAACCTGGGAGTAAAAAGGACTTCTACAAAGTAGGAATTGAATCCTAAGTCAATCATACACTATTGTGATTGCTGATTAGATGGAATCTGTAAAACAATCATTTGTGCAAATGTGTCCCTTTAATGTTTTGTTAACATGCTTGTCTGTTGACTACAGTGACTCTTTCAGCAGATTGGGGAAGTATCACTTCTCTTGTAGTGTCAGGGTAAGATCTGATTCTGATAACTGTACCTTCAATTGACTTCTGTGAAAACTATGGGTTTTCAGCCGCTTTCAGGGTTAGGTGAATGTATTAATTTCCATATGTCTTACTAGATAAGTATAGTATCTAGGAGAGATGAGTAGGTGTATGTTTAAAGAAAAGTGTGTATCATGTGAGTAGTTCTGAACAAAGTACCAAGAGGATTATTCGTCTTCAACTTTTTCATAGCAAGAAATAGAGATAAAGGAAGAAGGACCTCTCCTTCTCTCTCTCTTTCTCTCTGCATTGTTTTGAAAATTGTGTCCTTCAACTTATTTCACACATTTGCAGAGTACTAGCATATTCCAGAAGTAGTTTATGACGTGAATTACATATAAAACATGGTCTAACGAGTCTTAAATGTAAAATTGCAATTAGTTGAGCTACCAGCAAAGGAAAAGATATCTACTTTTTAACATAAATTTGTTACTAAGTAGTGGATGACATCTTGGGTATCTAGATTACTTAATGTCAGTTTTGGTAGTGATTAGATGGTTTGAAATAATTACTTGAAAGTGTACAGAAGGCTCATCCCACTTTCAGTGAAATCAGCAAAACTTTCAAAGATTAAAATTGAAGAGACTAGCCCCTAATTTATGCTTACCACATAGTGCAATTAATGACATGCAGAAAACATTGTTGCACTTTCTATTAAAACGAATAATAATGAACCAGACCAGAAAAAATGTTTTTGTTTCATTATTTTTACTTGCTTATTTTCAAGGGAAAACTTGGACACCTTTTTAGATAACAATTTTTCTATTTAGACAGAGTAAATACTTAGGCTGTAGGATCTTTGAGGCAGGAACCACTTTTTTCTGTTGCATGTACAAAGACTACTATCCTGAGGCCCGAATAATTGACTGGAGTTTCTAGGTGCTACCACAATGCAAATTATAAATAATAAACAGAAAATGTTTCTCTTAGAATCTGTCTGGATCTGATTTAAGACTGAATACATCACTTATACATATGCAGAGGAATATGTCTGAACTTCAGTGATCTCTCTGGCATGTCCCTTGTGTCCACTACTCTGTTTAATTGCTGTTAAAAATAGCAGTGATCTTCCAGTTACAGCAAGATGTGTATAAAAATTCTAACTGCATGACTGTGGAAACAGTTGTTTAAAGAATAAACACAATATTTTGATTACTTAATGTGCAATCCTCAATAAAGACCAGGATCCTGCTGTGATAGGTGCTGTCCAAACATGTGAAGAGCTTATGACTGAAGAAGCTAATTGGCATATAAAACATGGGGGAAGAATGATAAAAGATTGAGATATAATATGGCAAACTCCTCTGGCTTAAAATGTTTGGAATCTGTGCCTACCAGACCATCATTTGCTAGAGAACCCCCAGCACTCTGTCATTTCCTTAATGCCTTCTTTCCCAGTACAACAATGCCACCCACCTGTCCCAATGAGTGGCAAGACTTGATAGGGCTGTTGGTAATTGGAACAGCCCCACCTGAGAACACGTGCTGGGGGATATAGAGTATCAAGCATCTCATTGGCTAGTTTGGAAAGGAAGGGAGCTGATTGGTCCCTTGTTTTTCCCTTTTTTTTTAATTTAAACCCTCTCTACATGGCACCTCATTTTGTGCTGTTCCAGAAGTCCCTGCTGTCCAGGTAGCCTCAGAGCTGTGTTTTATGGATGCTGCAGGTCTGACTACCTATTTTTTGGATGAGAGAGATATTTTTCTCCCCATAGGGACCAAATTGGCCAAGAGTTGCAGATGAAGTTAAGTTGAACAGGATTTAGTAATTAGTGATAATACTTGGTAAGGTTATTAGTTTGTTGCAACTTGCTGCTCATTTCCAGTGTGACTACTGTTCTTTCTGGCAACTTGCGCTAAGATCCAGGTAATTTGCAGAGTTAAAGTACAATGTACATTTCAAAGTTATGAGTCAGTTTTCTTTTGCCCTTCTCACTACTCTTTCTCATTTATGGTGTTCTGCCACTTTACATTGCTTTAGTGGTGGAAGAGTGCAGGGAGTACTTGAAATATACAGCTGAGTCTACTTATTTTTAGATTGTCTATTCCTGTTTGGGTCCTAATCCTGCAATTGGATCCATACAGATGGAACTCTGTGCCCGAGGGAACCCCACTGAGTGAGTACCGGGCCTGCACTTTCCACTGACTCCACAAGTCACAGGGACCATCCTTCCTCTCTCTCACAACATGGGAAGGGTTAACTAAAATCTAAAACATTTAAAATAAATGTGTAATCCTTATGCCAAGCAGCAGCAGCCAGAGCTGGGTTCAAGATCTAGGGGTTCCTCTCTATCCATCCAACATGGAACTGGCTCGAGCCCCCACCCAGTAACATGGGAAATTCACACAATACCCCTGGGCACCTCTGGGAGGTAATGCTTCCCACTCACAAGCCCAGAGTCTGAGTGTAGAAATGAAACCTTTAATAAAAGGGGTGGGAAGTAGCATGGCATTAATTTGAGAAAACACCCCAAGGAACGTTCATAACCAAAACCATGAGTAAACGTCCCACCTCAAGTAGTTAGGGAAATGTCCTTTTTCTCTATGGCTCTCAAGTCCAGCAATGTAGATGTCCCCTTCACATGTCCAACCTTTCTCTGCACCCCACTCAGTCACTGCCCTTAGGGCAGACCAGAGTTCAGAGTTGCATCTGCAGAGTTCACCTCCCCTGCTGAGGGGGGGAGGAAGGAGGCATCTCACCACTGGTCACTCACCAGCCACCTATTCTCTGCTGCTGCTCTGCTGGCCATTCATTGCCTCTCCCTGCTGCCGCTCTGCTGGCTGCTCCTCACCCCTCTCCATCGGTCACCCCTCGCTACTGCTGCTCTGCTGAACATTCCTCACTCCTCTCCAGCTCTGCCCGGCTGACTGCTCTTTGCATCTTCTGCTGGCTTGTGGTAACTTTGGCTCTGGGCCAAACCTAGTGATTTCAGCTCTTGGCTCAAAGCACAGTCCAGCCCCAAGAGATCCCAGCATCCACTGGAGTACATGTACATACAAAAGAGACCCTTATGGAGCCTTTCTTTGACTCTTATAATTGAACCAGTGGGGAGAAACATGTTGAACCAGTCTTAACAGATCATGCCTGGAGGGCATGCACTTTGTTGATTCCCTTCTCAGCTTAAGATCCCTTCTCAGCCATCTATAGGGCTTTGAAAGAGCAGCCTCTGTCTATCCAGATGTATTTACACTGACAGGGGCTCTCCTTTTAACTGAGTTAAAAACAGTCTGACTTTTCTGCATTGGGCATTCCCACAATAACTGCAAGCATTGGTAGCCATATCTTACAATTCCTGCATTTACTGTTAACAGAGTTTGGGTATGTCTACACTACAGTGTTATTTCAAAATATCTTATTTCGAAATAGCTTATTTCGAAATAACACGTCTACACACAAAATGCCTTTCGGACAGCCAGTTCTCAGGTTTCCCTGCTTGCTTGCCTACCTCGATGAGAGACAGCAAAGCATTTTGTCTCTGCGTGCTCCGATTGCCCTCACTCAGGACACCACAGCACTCTGCAACATGGAGCCAGAGCTGCCCCTGGGCACACTGGTGCTTCTCATGGACGCGTTGCTGTGTGCCTGGCTGAACTTTCTGCACACTGCCATCCGGGAGGTCCATCAGGGGGCTGTCAGTATCCAGGAAGCCCTGCGGGAGAGCTTCCACCCTCAGGAGCACTAAGAGCCTCCCTGGTCTGCCCCACTGGGGGCTTGTGCCTCATTCCTCCCTCACGTCTTTCCACTTACCCTCCCTAACCTCCCTTCCTGATGTCAAATAAAATACACGTATTTTCATGAACACAAACTCTCTTTAACAAAACTGGGGAGGAGGGAGGGAATGAAACTCTGGTGAGACTGGGGAAAGGAGGCGGGGAGGGAAGAAGAGAGGGTGGGAGAGGGGAAGGGGAAACCTGGGAGGAGGGAGCTGGAAAGGGGAAGCAAGGGGAAGAAGGGGGAGGGGAAGCTCAGGGTCAGGGTTGGGGGTTTCGCCGGACCAACTTGATTGTCATGCAAACCTGCTCCTGGGTTCACATGTGGCCTTTGGTGGCTAGGCTGGCAGCTATCCTGCCATAGACAGCCGCGTTCTTCCATCTAGTGCGGAGATCATGGATGTTAGGGGCATCCCCCCCCAAATCTGAATAAGGTCCATGATCTCCACCCTGGACCAGGAAGTTGCCCACCTTCTCTGGGCCCTGGCAGGCTCCTGGGAGGGCTGGCTGCCAGTGGCTTGCTGGCTCATGTTTTGGGGCCACTGGGTCGGGGCAGTGACTGCTGGCTCTGGGCTGGCAGGCTTGGAGCTGGCACAGACACTGTGGCCAGAGTCAACCCCTTTAAGGGCTCTGGGGAGGGAAAGAGGGAGAGAAGTGTTCTTGGTTGAGGCTGGAGTGGCCACCAGGACACCCTGGGAAGGCTGGAGGCCCCCTATTTCGAAATAAGTGTCTACACAGCACTTATTTCGAAATAGCTATTTCGAATTTGGCATTATTCCTTGTAGAATGAGGTTCATCAAATTCGAAGTAAGCGCGCCTCTATTTCGAATTTATTTCGAAATAGCAGTTTGGCTGTGTAGAAGCTAGGAAAGTTATTTCAAAATAAGGGCTGTTATTTCGAAATAACTTTGCTGTATAGAGATGCCCTTTGTGAACCCCACAACACCCATGTTGGTTACAATGGGCAAAACACCATTGTAAACAATGAATATCTCGCAGGCCTAAGCAACCAGGATGTCTTTCCCATTCCAGCTGGCTGTAATGGAAGCATTGATTCAGACCCTCCTTACATTGATTCAGATCCTCCTTACAAATGTAATGATAGATCTGATTCAGCAGACACTGTAGTCAAAGAGAAAACTCCCTTAGGCTTCACTTGGTGCCAATCAGGCCTATAGTGTTGAGTAAGGCAGTAATCTACATGAGTGAGTGTGACAGAATTTTACTGCTTTATCAGTAACCAGTACAAGTAATATAAGCGCAATGCCATTGCAGAACTCAAAGCCAGGGGCCCAACCACACAGCCAGTGAAGTGAACCATGTTCAGCCTTATTTCAACTGTATGTCACTGAAAGTAACATTCCTATAAGGAGGACAGCATGTTCCTTGTATTTGTGAGAGCAGGACCCACCATAAATTATTCTGGGGCACATTTCCCCAGCATAAACACACTGTCCAATAACGTGTGATCTAGTTGAAAATATGTGGTAAAAGCCTGGCAAAATGAAAAGTGACTTCAGCATCTATATTATCTCAGTCATTCATTGCATGTAAAACAACTGTGTACTTGCAGTTAGGATAATACCACTGGCAGGCCAACACCCAGCTGGGAAATATGGGAGCAGCTGTGATTTGAACCAGTGTTCCCATGGCAAGAGCTATTCTTCAATACATGTTGAACCTCAAAAGTAACATCTTTTGTATTATTTTTATTTGTATCTATACAGTGGGTTGTCTCCCTCTCATCCCTTTCTCTTCTATTTTTGACCAGGGTCACTTTAAAGAATCACCAGGTCTGGTTCCTGTAAGACTAGCAAATTGTGTGTCCATAAACATCAGGTGCAGTTCTATAAGAGAGAAAAAAGCTATTATGATTTATTTTAGTTTGTGGTTGGAAAGGGGAAAAAAACACTATAATAATTTTACAATTGGACATTTTGAAAAGATTCCTGCTTGGTTCTAATGGGTTATAAAGAAAAAAAAAGATTAGAAAGCTTGCAAAAAAGCAGCATTGGTCGAATGATTACTGCCATGGTAACGCAGCCACAGCTTATATCTTCAGAATATGCCTCTTGTACAATAGTAACAATGCAGTACTGAAAGCACTGTATTGTTCACCACTGGCTGAATCTCTAAGCTTGAAAATAACATGCATTTTCAGACAGCAATAATAGAAAATGTTTTACTTTAAAAGATAATAAATCCATATATTCATTTGGAATCAGCTGCAAAAAAGATTGAAGCTTCAAGCTCCGACATCCAAATCATCAAAAAGCTGAAGCTATGAATCAGGAATCATGTTTTCTAAAAAAAATCCTTGTTCATATTGCAATAATAAGTAGCAATAATAACAGGACCAAGCCTTTGCTGTGCTAGGCACTCTGCAAACTTAGAGATTTTGCAATTTGCTTTATTTCAAATTCCCACATGAACAACACAGTGGAATAGATGGTAGGATGGAGAGAAAAACAGGAAATGCCATGTATTTTTTTCGTTGATGTTCCCAAAAATAGTGTAAAGGATCAAAGATTGGCAGCTGAAATATTAAGTATTACCGCAAAGCAAATCAGTCTGACTTTTTTGTAATCTGCAGGGACAGGTTTGATTCTAGTGTAGGCAAACCCTGAAGAAACCTAAGGGGCAAAATCTGCCATCCTACTCTGCCATACTACCCAGTTGATCTAATATAACTAACAATTTGAGTAGCTTCTATAATGCCCTTCAAAAACCCTTACTAATTTGGATCAGCCCATTAGCGTAATGAAAGGGGCAATGTAGCCAATATATGCCAACCCATCCACTCTTCTGTTACCGTCACTTCCAGCCCCCTCATTCCACACAGCACAGTGGATGGGCCCCTTTGGTGTAGGCAGGGCAGTGAAGGAGGACAAACGGGGATGGATTTTAGGCAGGAGGCCTCAACTTTATCAAACTTAAGACATAGTAGAGTCATTACTTACCAGCCCTATCACCCAGAGTCTCACATATCAGGCATTTTAAGTGGTCCCAGTGCAGGTATTTTAAGTGTTTCCATATAACTCGGGGAAGCTTCTCTTCAGCCTACCCAAAGATTCAACTTTGTATTAGTCCTCCCATCCACCCCCATAAGAGGTAAGAGAGGAGAGTTTACCCCTGAAAAGGCCAGCAGGCCTTCTTCTATCCCAGATATATAAAGTCCATGAGTAAAATCTCAAGTCTTCTACTTCTGGGGACCATTCCTTTTATTTGCGTCCCCTAGTAAAGGGAAGTGGAAATTCACCCTACTCTGGGGCAGGGACAGGTGATATTTCAGGGTTCTGCCAGTGCAAATAGCTTTAAAATTTTTAGTCTCGATAGGAGCCCAAGAGACAACAGCTTCCTGGGAGATGTAGTGAGTTTGTGTGTCTCCTCCTCATCTTGCCCACTTGTATGAGGCTTACAGAGAGCTTTGTTTTCCTAATTTCACTGCCTTCTGGTTTGTTTCTGGGGGAAGAGTAAGATTTTGGCTTTATAGCTCAAAGAACACTTTGTATTATAGCTCCTGGGTAAGGTGGCTGATCTCTAGGACCACAACCACTAAAGTACTCAAGCTATCAGTCTCCCTTTTAACAGAAGGTGAGGTTGAAGGCAAGGTATTTTAAGTTAAATCTACTTGAATCTGGAGTTAATTTACTCCCTTTGTCCACTACAGCTTGTGTTTGCTGGACTTACATCTTCTCTTCCAAGCTTCTCCTGGAATAAGAGCTACGTTGTAGTACTGAGAATTTCTCTTGGTTTGGAGTAAGGGTGGGCAATAAAACAGAGGCAGTTCAACAGGGTTAGCCCCTGGTGGGGCAAGGCTGCTATATTTACTTGTGCTTCCATTGACATGGGCTATTGCAGCTCCCATGGATTGCCATACTCGTCCAATGGGAGCTGTGGGAAGAAGTGTTCCAGTCTGCACTGCTTCCTGCACCTCCATTTACTGGGAAAGGCGATCCATGGCCAACAAGAACTGCAAGCACCCATTCCTGAGGAGGCATAGGTAAATATAGCAGCGGTGTCCCTCCATGGGCTAAACCTGGGGAACTCAATCCAGCCCATGGGCTGGTATTTGTCACCACTGGGTTGGAGGATTTTACCTACTGGATACTGCTCCTAGTTATTTTGTATACTTCTGTACATGTGCCCAGAGCAGGGAATGGACATTTCTTTAAATTACAGTTTTAAAATAAAACCTCTCCCAATGACGTAGGGAAGGGTAGGAGAGATGTCCTGGAGGCCAAATTTAGGCTGCTAGGAAAGAGACTGAAATCCAGGACCTCTATGGTGGCATTCTCGGAAATGCTTCCAGTTCCACGCGCAGGGCCAGGTAGGCAGGCAGAGATTCAGAATCTCAATGCGTGGATGAGACGATGGTGTAGGGAAGAGGGGTTTGGATTTATTAGGAACTGGGGACACTTTTGGGAGAGGTGGAGCCTACACAGGAAGGATGGGCTCCACCTAAACCAGGGTGGAACCAGACTGCTGGCACTAAACATTAAAAAGGCCGTAGAGCAGTTTTTAAACTAAGAGATGGGGGAAAGCCGATTGGTGTGGAGATGCACGAAATCGGAGGGAGACTTCTCTAGAGGAGAATCCATTGATAGAGATTCTCTAAGCTGTAGTCAGAAAGAGAGGAGGGAGAGGGCAAACCATGGGCCAGAGCAGACAAACAACCACGTACAAAGGAATCCAATGCATCAGGGAAGGGCAGACAAATAAGCAGTGGCAAATTTTTAAAGTGCTTCTACACAAATGCTAGGCGTCTCACTAATAAGATGGGTGAACTAGAGTACCTAGTATTAAATGAGGAGATTGACATAATAGGCATCACTGAAACCTGGTGGAATGAGGAAAATCTGTGGGACACAATCATACCGGGATATAAAATATATCGAAAGGATAGAGCAGGCCGGGTGGGTGGCGGAGTGGCACTGTATGTGAAAGATAATGTAGAATCAAATGAAATAAAAATATTAAATGAATCAACATGTTCAATAGAATCGCTATGGATAGTAATTCCATGCTCCAAAAATAAGAAATTAGCAGTAGGAATATATTACCGACCACCTGACCAGGACAGGGATACTGACATTGAAATGCTGAGGGAGATTAGAGAGGTTACACAAAAATGAGGAGGTTAGTTAAACAGAAATTAAAAGGCACAGTGACTAGAGCCAAATCCCTGCAAGCTGCATGGAAACTTTTTAAAGACACCATAATAGAGGCCCAACTTAAATGTATACCCCAAATTAAAAACATAGCAAGAGACCTAAAAAGAGTCACCGTGGCTTAACCACCATGTAAAAGAAGCAGTGAGGGACAAAAGGCATCTTTTAAGAAGTGGAAGTCCAATCCTAGTGAGATAAATAGAAAGGAACATAAACACTGTCAAATCAAGTGTAAAAATGTAATAAAAAAAGCAAAAGAAGATTTTGAGGAACAGCTAGCCAAAAACTCAAAAAGAAATAACAAAACGTTTTTTAAGTACATTAGAAGCAGGAAGCCTGCTAAAAAACCTGTGGGTCCCCTAGACGATCGAACTATAAAAGGTGCAATCAAGGACGATGAAGCCATTGCGGAGAAACTAAATGATTTCTTTGCTTCAGGCTTCACGGCTGAGGACGTTGGGGAGATTCCCAAATCTGCACCGTCCTTTGTGGGTAATGAATCTGAGGAACTGTCCCGGATTGAAGTGTCATTAGAGGAGGTTTTGGAACAAATAGAAAAACTTAATGTTAACAAATCTCCGGGACCGGATGGCATTCATCCAAGGGTTCTAAAAGAACTCAAATGGGAAATTGCTGAACTATTATCTGTGGTTTGTAACCTATCCCTTAAATCGGCTTCCGTACCTAATGACTGGAAGGTAGCCAACGTGACACCAATATTTAAAAAGGGCTCTAGAGGCGATCCGGGCAATTACAGACCGGTAAGTCTAACTTCAGTACCTGGCAAATTAGTCGAAACAATAGTAAAGAATAAAATTGTGAAGCATGTAGAAGAACATAATTTGTTGGACAAAAGTCAACATGGTTTCTGTAAAGGGAAATCCTGTCTTACTAATCTATTAGAGTTCTTTGAAGGGGTTAACAAACATGCGGACAAGGGGGATCCAGTAGATATAGTATACTTAGATTTCCAGAAAGCCTTTTGACAAGGTCCTCACCAAAGGCTCTTGTGTAAATTACATGGCCATGGGATAAGAGGGAAGGTCCTTTCTTGGATTGAGAACTGGTTAAAAGACAGGAAACAAAGGGTAGGAATAAATGGTAAATTTTCAGAATGGAGAGGGGTAACTAGTGGTGTCCCCCAAGGGTCAGTCCTAGGACCAATCCTGTTCAACTTATTCATAAATGATCTGGAGAAAGGGGTAAGCAGTGAGGTGGTAAAATTTTATGGATGATACCAAACTGTTTAGGATAGTCAAGACAGAAGCAGACTGTAAGGGACTCCAAGAAGATCTCACCAAACTGAGTGATTGGGCAACAAAATGGCAAATGAAATTTAATATGGATAAGTGTAAAGTAATGCACATCGGGAAAAATAACCCCAACTATATGTACAGTATGATGGGGGCTAATTTGGCTACGACAAATCAGGAAAGAGATCTTGGAGTTATCGTGACAGTTCTCTGAAAACTTCCACACAGTGTGCAGCGCGGTCAAAAAGGCAAATAGGATGCTAGGTATTATTAAGAAAGGGATAGAAAATAAGACAAAGAATATCTTACTGCCCCTGTATAAAACTATGGTACGCCCACATCTTGAATACTGTGTACAGATGTGGTCTCCTCACCTCAAAAAAGATATTTTGGCCTTGGAAAGGGTTCAGAAAAGGGCAACTAAAATGATTAGGGGTTTGGAATGGGTCCCATATGAGGAGAGGTTAAAGCGACTGGGACTTTTCAGTTTAGAAAAGAGGAGAAAAGAGGGGGGATATGATAGAGGTGTATAAAATCATGAGTGGTGTGGAGAGGGCCGATAAAGAAAAGTTATTTATTAGTTCCCTAAATAGAAGAACTAGAGGACACCAAATGAAATTAATGGGTAGCAGGTTTAAAACTAATAAAAGAAAGTTCTTCTTCACACAGCTTGTAGTCAGCCTGTGGAACTCCTTGCCAGAGGAGGCTGTGAAGGCTAGGAATATAACAGAGTTTAAAGAGAAGCTAGATAATTTCATGGAGGTTAGGTCCATAAAAGGCTATTAGCCAGGGGATAAAATGGTGTCCTTGGCCTCTGTTTGTCAGAGGCTGGAGAAGGATGGCAGGAGACAAATCGCTTGATCATTGTCTTCGGTCCACCCCCTCTGGGGCACCTGGTGCTGGCCACTGTTGGCAGACAGGATACTGGGCTAGATGGACCTTTGGTCTGACCCGGTACGGCCGTTCTTATGTTCTTATGTTATTGCATGGGATGTGCCCAGTGTGACTGAGAGTGACAGCTAATGGGCCTGATTCTCTGCTGTGCCCAGCTCTTATTAAGTATGTCGGAATTGCATTGGACTCTGATTCTCTGGTTAGCTCCAGATGCAGGTTAGCTTGGGGGCTGCTCTAATCTATACCAACTCACAATGATTCCCAGAAGTCCATTCATCAGTTGGAGATGGCTGGACTGCTTTAAGTGGCCTTCTAGTCCAGCTCAAATGTTGTTTAATCAAAAGTTTTAGCTGGCATCCCAAGTAAATAGGGTTATATTGCATGTAGTGTTAGTGCAGATGAGGAAATTTTAACTTCTGGGATTAAATGGAATAATTGAGATAATAGTGATGCAGCAAAACCATTGTTCTTGTGTAATCATGTTGAGCACTACAGGTTATCCTGACTCAGCCTAGGCCTTACCTACTGTATTTGGACTCTCATTGGGTTACATTTCATATTTGTTACCATCATATATGCTTTGGTTACGTGACATAACTCCAGTTCTAGATAATATTCAGAATTTTATTAGCTCTCACTCCAGTTTGCCCACAGCAGTAATTTTATACTTGAAAGAATTCTACCTACTCTATTTAATTGGAGGCATTTAGGCTAATCTTATTGATATGAAAAGTATAATCAAATTAACTGTGCACTCAATATTAATAATTAGAACTTTTTTAGTTAGCCACGGGCTCAGTGAAATACACACACACACACACACACAGAGATACTATATCCATTCTCTGGTCAGCTATTGGTTAATAATTTTTTAAAATTTAGAACTTGATATTTGATTTAAACTTATTTTGTGTTTAGTTGCTACTCATGGAAATGGCAAACAGGATACCTACTTATTACTTGCACATTATTCATGATCTAGGAAAATTCATGAAACTTCTATTATTATGACTAATAGAGATGGATGTTGGTATCTCTGGCCTGGATTCAGTCCATTATTGAAACGGATTCCTGCAATGCATCCCTAAAGGGTAGAGCTGCATTACAGAGCTTAGTTCAAGATCAGGGTAGAGTTGATCTGGAACTGCACTTCCCCAAATTTGGGAGGTGTTTGTATTTGGCATTTTGTTGATCAGAGTTTATATTATTTAAAAACAACCCCAACCCTTTCCTTGTGCAGGTATATTAAAAGTGTTTCCTTGAAGAATCATTAACCAGGACTAATTAAACAGGAGATCAATCTAAGAGAAAAGATTAGGAGTAGGAAAGGCAAATGTTTCAAGTGATGCCACTTTTCTTTGCATTGTCTTTATTTGTTATATACATGAAACAGGAGCATCCACAGTGATGTCTACACTTGTGCACATTCATACTCAGGTATGTACATGATCACATGTGTTCCTCATAGCCATGCTAACTGTCTACGTATGCTGTTCTGGAAATGGGTAAATACTGTGTAAGTGCATACACTCCGTCTACAGTGCTATTTTTGATATGCAAAGTTAGCACTACCATTGTGTGCCACAGGAGACGCTCTAAGAACTGCCTTGCTGTGTGAGTGTTGTTGGAAGTGTCCCTTACCTTCACACATTTGCCTTTGGTAGTTTTGGCTCCCCTTTCCTCTTGCCAAACTGAATGGAAAACATGGTGCAATTGGACACTAATCTGGTTCTGCTCCTGCTTCTTATTGCAGAACAAATATTCATATGGTAGAGCAAAAGATCGCTGAGATTTTGAATGGAAACAGGGTAGAATTTTCTGAAATTATGCAGCTCTAAACTGTGTGCAACAGCAAGATACATGTAACATTTTTTAAAATTAAAGTGTTTACAATGTTTCAAGGGGGCAGTGGGTTCAGTTCCATTCTAGGGGTCTATATTACGAGGGTGTCACTTCTTTTTAAAAGTCTGGCTGTCATTTAGAGAAGATAATGGTTTTCAAGTGGCCAGAGTGGAGGCTTTCCAGACCTGTGTAGGTGGTCCAGTAATCTATGCCGGAGAGGTGTTTCTGTTAATGAGTACCACTCTACATAGAATCATAGAGTCATAGAATACTTGAACTGGAAGAGACCTTGAGAGGTTATCTAGTCTTGTCCCCTGCACACTCAGCAGGTCCCAGTACTATCTGTATCAGCCCTGACAGGTGTTTGTCTAGCTTGCTCTTAAATATCTCCAATGATAGAGATTCTACAACCTCCCTAGGCAATTTATCCCACTGCTTACCCACCCTGAAAATGTGGAAGTTTTTCCTAACGTCCAGCCTAAACCTCTCATGCTACAATTTATACCTGTTGCTTCTTGTCCTATCACCAGAGGTTAAGGAGAATAATTTTTCTCATTTCTCCTTGTAACACCCTTTTAGGTACTTGAAAACTGTTATGTCCCCTCTCAGTCTTCTCTTTTTCTAAACTAAACAAAATCCAATTCTTTCACTCTTCCCTCATAGGTCATGTTTTCTTTAATCATTTTTTGTCGCTCTTCTCTGGACCTTCTCCAATTTCTCCATGTCTTTCCTGAAATTTGGCACCCAGAACTGGGTACAGTACTTCAGTTGAGGCCTAATCAGAGCTGACCTTATCTGTGAAGACAGAGGCAAAAAAGTATTGAGTACTTCATATTTAACCACATCATCTGTTACTCGGTTATCTTTCCCATCCAGTAAAGGTCACACAGTTTTCCTATCCTTTTTGTTGCTAACATACCTGTAGAAATCCTTCTTGTTATTCTTCACATCCCTTGTTAGAGGCAACTCCACTTGTGCTTCGGCCTTCTTGATTATACCTCTGCATCCTCAAGCAATATTTTTATACTCCTCCCTAGTCATCTGTTCAAGTTTTCCACTTCGTGCAAGCTTCTTTTTTATGTTTATGTTCACCCAATTTTTCTCTGTTAAGACAAGCTGGTCATCTGCCATATTTGTTATATTTTTTGCACATTGAGATGGTTTGTTCCTCAATAAGACTGCTTTAAAAGACAGCCCACTCTCCTGGGCTCCTTTCCCTCACATTTACTGTCACTAGTGCAGTCGTAGCCTTAGATTGAGAAAGGGATGTATGAAAGATTTTCAAAGAGAAGCATTGCATGCCATCCAAGCAATCACTGGAAAACAACTTCCAATTTTTTGTTAATTCCTTGATCAAAGATAGCAGCTATGCATGTTTTCAAATAACTGTTTGCTGAAATAAATGCATTCAGAAATGCATGGCATGGTTATTAGTTTCTGGAATGCTAATGCTGTTCTTGCTCAGCAAAAGCTCAACTAATAAAGATGATGCTTTTCCTCAGTGCAAAACTTTAGGCATGGCTACACCAGAAACAGATATGAGTTCATATCCAGTTAAAATTATTCAGCTTTTAAATATCTATCTCTATGTAGATGATCTGGTGCATAACCAGAGTCTGAATGAGATCTCCTCCGACATCTAATGATGAGCTGGGGGAAGTGACATCAGGACACAACCATGTTTGCACAGACATGCCAACTCGGCCTGGGTGTGCAGGAGATGGAGCTGCTTTGCCAAAATAACCATTTTTTTCTGATTTTGGGTTACATATCACTCTAGTATATAACCACAGGGGTAATTAAATGTTCTTATCCTTATTGTACAAGTAAAGGGTACAGAACTGTGCTTAGCATGCCCTGATAGAGGGATGTCATCCAAACTGAAACTCACTTGCTAAGCAGGGTGTAGGGATGCCAAATTCCAGTAGTGATGAGAATGGATGGAGACAGGTATTTTTACTTGGTTGAGTGGATTGTGCCCACAAAGGCCTAGACATTGTTTGTCCTGCTTTTTTTCCCACTGTTTAATGACAAAACTGGTAAGCTTTGGTGGAGTCCTTGTTTCTGGTTGGTTATTCCTAGAACTTACCTTGGGTCAGGCTGAGGACCTAAGCTTTAGATCTTGTGTGGGGTCAGTAACTGTAGAGACTGCACTGACTGTGAGGTCTCCTACCATCTGTTGAAATCACAGAGAGCTGAGTGAAGTGGTGGAACCTTAGAAAATGACATCAGGAAAGCAGCAAGCAGTGGCAGTGAGCAGCAGAGACACTGCTTGATATTCCCCCAGAGATGAGAGGTGAAATCTATGAATGAACATCTGAAATCTGGCACCATTGAACTCTGGGTCTTTGCTAACTAAGAACATCCAACTGTGGCTATGTCTACACTGCAGAGTTTTTTTTTTTAAATGGTGTTTTTTTCCAGAAAAAAACTTCACTTATGTGCACACTTCTATCACGTTCTTTAAAAAAAAAATCGAAAGAACAGAGGGGTTTTTCTGACATTGGTAACCCTCTTTCTACGAGGAAGAAGCCTTTTTGAGAAAAGGAAAAAGGTGTGTGTGAGTGGGGAAGAGGGAGTTCTTTCAAAAGAAGAGGAAAGAGGAAAAAGCACAGGTGCACTGGTGCCATTCTGCCCATAGTAATCACAGCTTAAATGCGAGATAGCGTCCATTCAGTCTGGACGCTATCTTTCGAAAAAGCAGATCACTTTTTCGATGTGCTTTGTCAGTTTGGATGCTCTCTTCTGGAAGAAGTTTTTTGGAAGATCTCTTCTGGAAAAGCTTCTTCTGAAAGAAGCCTGCAGTCGAGACATAGCCAAGTGGGGTTTAGTGGAGGGAGAGGGGAGTGATGTGCTAAAGGGAGATTCCTTCATTGGACTTTTCCACTACAAGTGGGAAATTGAGGCAAAGGTCACTCCCAATGTACTGTGGGGCCAAGTTTGCTTATGGACATATGCTTTGAATGTGGTTGTGGTTTTTCTAAATTAAGGGTGGATTCCTTTTCCCTTCCAATAAAAACTCTCTTTTGTTACATGCAAACTCAGTGCTTGCGAGTGAGGATGTGGTTGCCTGTTATGGACACCTGAGATGGTGATACATTTTCCCAGATTACTGGGTGACTTTTGGGCAAATTCTGTCTTATATTGTTACGAGAAGCCTCTAGATAATGAACCCAGCCCTTATTGCTGCCAGCTGTACCTGGCAAAAGGGTTACATGTGGAATAAAGATTTGTATTAGTGTAACTATTTAACAGCACTTGGAACATGCTGCATATGTAGTAGTAACAGGGAGGGCAGGTGGAAGTGGGGAGTTGAAATTATTGTATGAAGGGGCTGGCTGTGTCTTCCTTTCATACTCACCTCCCTTTGACTTCAGAGAGAACCTGGGGTGTACAAGGAACACAAAATCTGACCAAGTGTGTGAAATTCACCACAGAACATGGGTGGCCTATGAAGGACTTTAGGAGGAGAAGTGGAGTAGATGCATGGTGAGGAGTCTCTCTTTGATTTGTGTGAGAAAGAGAGATTCCTGTTCTGGCTCTGAATTGCTGTGCATGGTGGCCTACCTTGGTGTAGATTAGTCGCAAAGGGACTGTGACCTCTGATCTAGCTCAGCTGTAGTCACTGCCTCTCTGCAAGGCGTTTATAGGTAAATTAACTGACCCACATTCCCCATCTTAGTTCCCCTCATGCAGCTTTGAGTAGTTGGGCTTCATGAAGAGGAGTGAATTTCATCATTTAAAATCCTAAATTATTTCATGGCTAGCAAAAATGAGATTGTTATTGTGACGGGTCGATCCCGGCCCTCACTCGGGGGGGAGCCACGGCTTCAACCCCCCCGGGAAACTCGGGCGGCGAGCTGTGGCGGAGCCCCTGCAGGGACGCCACATTCCCCGTGCCCGGTGCGGGGCAGGGGCAGGCGGCATTTCGCCGGCTGCGCCGGCAAGTCCGGGCGCGCCGGGGGTGGGGCCAGCCGACGCGTAGCCCCGCCTCCTACGTTGCCACGTAGGAAGGCCGGCCACGCCGAGGGCGGGGCGGACGCCAGAGACGCCGGCCCCGGCGGGATATTTAAACCCAGGACCGGGGCCAGAGCGGGAGGGCAGACGCCAGACAGGCGATCCCTCCCACCGCGGCTGAGGAGCAAGCCCCGGACACCGGAGAAGGATGGAGGCAGACGGACGCAGGTCATCGCCGGGGAGGTAAGAGCCCCGAGGTCGCGGCCTCACCAGACCGGCGGGGGGGAGGCTAGGAAGCAGCCCGGGGCAGGGCCATTCTGGCGCCCGTGGGCTGACGCTGCTACGGGTGGGACCCGCCAGCCGGGTAAGGGCTAAAGACCCAAACCCTTAGGGCCCCGGGCTGGGACCCGGTGGAGAGGGAGGGCCCGGGTTCCCCTAACCCCCATTCACCTCCCTCACTTCCTGAACTGAACCGAGAGGTACACGCCCTGAACTAACTCACAGACGGCGGGCTCGCAGGGCTGTAACCCTGGCGTGGGGGGGGGTTACGTGCTCGCGCCCGAACTGGGAGCCGTCACACCTCGAACTAACCCACAGACGGCAGGCTCGCAGGGCCGTGACCCCGACGTGGGAGGGTTACGTGCTCGCGCCCGAACTGGGAGCCGTCACAGTTATTCACAAAAACGAGTTTGTAGCTTAGTGGAAGTCTCCTTATTTTTTAATTATGCAAGACTTTCCTGGGATAAATATTTCATTATGAAGTCCTGGGTTCAGTGATTATATAAACAGATAATACTGAATGGGGAAGGAGACTCATAAATCAGTCTTCCCCTGGAATACTTTTCATGTTTTGGTGGTGATTTTGTAGCACTCAATGTCATTATGCATTATGTGAGTGCCTCTGTATTCTAAGTGGAATTTATTGTTTGTTGGTTCCTTACATTCTAAAGACACATTGCTGTTTCACATTTTTTTTAATGTCCTCCCATGTCAGGATTCGCATAGTGACTCCTGTCACACACCTGGAATAAAAGAGCAGATCTCATCAACCTTAGCATTCCAGGATTCTAATAATAGGATCTAGGCTAAAAGTGAAAGTATTCTTTCTCTTTACAGTCTTTCACTTGCTCAATATATTTTATTTTCCTATAATAGGAAAGGGTTTGATTCACAGAAGCTGCTCTTAGAACAAGGGGGAAAAAATTAATTAATTTTTGAGATACAACAGCTGTTTCAGGAAAAAGCAGACAGCCGTGGCAATCAGGACAAGATGGCATTGGAGTGCAGCTGTTGAGTAAGAATTTGGAAGAGGGAAATAATGTAGGGCATTGACAAGGCTGGCAGAAAAGCTGGAAGAAGGAATGCTGAAGGAAATAATAATACAAAATCCAAACGTATGAAATTTCATTAACACATGGAAATTAGCAATGCAAGTACAATCTATAATTTTCTTCTTTTAAAGTAGTAAAGAAGACACAAACATTCTCAGAGTTTGGTGGGTTTTGGATCCAGTGCACATGAATCTATACGTGGAGTTTTCAAGTCCTGGGAAGATGAACTTTTAGTGCCCATTTCTATGGTTCTGGGTCAATTACTTAATACGTCACAGTTCCCCCATCCCAACTACCTTGATAACCATTATGCTTTGGGCCAGATTCTCATGCCAGTGCTCAGATAGACTAGTTGCACTGGGTAGATAGATGAGAATTGGAGCTCTAGCACAACAGGACAACAATGCTGGTTTGCAGTTTTTAGGGGTATCATCAAGGAAATAATTAATTATACTGCTAATAATCCACCACATATGAGGTGACTTTCACTGTCAAGGATAACACGCATAATTTCCACCCACTGTGGTCAGTGGTTGTACTATATTAAGAGCAGGCATATATTAATCATGTAGATGTGTTTTCATGTTTTCACAATTCATCACTAGATTTTCTTCATAATTCCCATTTGTTTGTTGCAAGATTAAATTCTAATGTATGAGAATTACAGTTAAAAAAGCTCTAAATAATTGAACTTTGCTTGAACTGCAAGAGAAAGCTCTTAAAACACATATTTTAAAACATATGCATGTAGCTGAGGAAATAATTCTGAAAGCTGACTAATACATTGATTAATGGAATAGAATATTATAAATTGATGTGGTTGTGATGGGGGGAAGTCAGTGATTCAAAAATCTTATAACACTATTAAAAGTTCATGTTTCTAGAAACATGGACATCTAAGCAAATATTCCAGGCATTTGTTATAATAGTTACAAATATGAAGGAATGCCTGAATCTTACCCTTATATGTAGAAAATATCCTCTTTGACTTTTGTCATTCTTGGCAATATATGCACATATATTCTTGTTTATTACAACTTCTTGACCTTACACATATTTTAAAAAATATATTTATTTATGATGTTTACAAGATACAAAAGGGTAACAGCTCTGTAACTTAAAGCCATCTACTTAGAGATTAGTATTACACACTCGCCATTTAACTCAGCCTTGACACTGATAGGCCCTGACTGTTCATGCTGAAAAGTGAATTAATTTCTCCACTAGCCTCTGGTGATTCTCCCTGTATAGACACCAAACTGACAAAAACACTTTAGTTAATGTTTTGTGTGTGGTTAGAATCCTTTACTCCATGCCTGGATTGCTTACAACAGACTCAAATATAAACAACAGAAACAGTGAAGTGAAGAATCTTTTCACCTCAGGGGAAAAACATACTGTCCTAATATAGAGTAGGAGCTTGCTTGTAGGAAATTCTGAGCAGCCTTTGAGATATGCTAAGCTCCCTCAACTTCCATGGACATCAGTGGCCCAGCAGAGGACCTGGGCCAGCATGTATATCCTTTATTTCACTGCCCCCAGGAAGAAGATTTGCTATCCCTTTCAAATATCCATTAACCATTGTCCATGCATATTAAATGCAGAGTACACTAAATGCGCCACTAAAATGTCTTAATGGAGTCTTCAGATCATTATCCTAACAATTCAAAGCAATTTTCTTCATCAAAGTGCTTTACTTACATTAATGGCCAGACTATGGCTGGTGCACATGAGAGGGGAGATGGTACAAAGAACACACTCCTGTTCATTCATAGGTGCCAGCCAGATTAGGGCTCTCTGAGATCAAACACTAGGCAAATTTAGTGCCACTGTAACCCTAGATTTAGCAGGGACAAATGGGGAAACATGGAGCCATGAATGTGGCTGTGGCCCTTGGTGACTCAGAATGTGTTTATAGTTCTAATTTATTGACACAAATCCCTACCCCGCATTAATGGGTACTGTACCTCACTTTTACAAATGGGAAACTCTGAATCACAGGGCTGGGTACAGTGGTTAGAGCAGGAGAGAGCAGAGGAATGTCTTCTCTTCTGTGCTAGAAGTAGGTGGACATCCTCTGTGTTCTGCTGGCTTGAGTAAGACGTACTCCCACACAACTTCCCTTTGCTGGCTGGAGCAGGGCTGGTGAGTGCTCCCCCTCTCATTTCAATCTACCCAGAGGATAATTGACTTACCCAAAGCCACAGAGAGAGTCAATACCTCAGCTGAGGTTAAAATTCAGGTTTTAAATGACTGCATCCAACCGATATGTTCAGTATGTACCACTTCCTATGGTTTTTTTAAAGACATTGCAATGCATAATGATCTGATTCGAGAAGATATAGGGCTGGTTCCTCAAGCTTAAAGAACAGGGTATACGTACTTCCCTAGCACACTCAATGCTCATTACTCCTTTTAAGAGTTACTATAAAAATGGACTGTCTAGGGAGAACATTTTCATTTAAGCAATAAGGCTTCTAACTGAAATCCCAGTGCGTGAGAATACTCCTCTCAATGAAATCAATTCACCAGCTCATTGTCTTTATAAAAATTACCAGAATGATCTGTTCACTGGATGGAGAAACCATACTGAGCACCATTATTTTTCCATTTGGGCGCCTCATGCTATTAAATTGTATGTTTGACCCATCCATCTCATAGTGCATTGGGACGAGGGCGAACATTCCATAAGTATTTATTTTAATGTCAGTATAATTCTTCTATTTCATTTTGTATTATGCTACTCTAAGTACATTAGATGCCTTGAGGGAATTGTTTTTTATGGGTTGCCTTATTCAGATTTCTGTGCAATAAAAACACTCAGGTCTTTTTAGCTGTGTTCTTGGACAAATTGTTCATGAGAAAATATATAATAGTAATGGAAATGTTCCCTGTCAACAAATGAGGAAATGGTCAGCAATGGATCTCCATGAATCTATGCTAAAAGCGGCATAAATCATAGGCAATAGGAAAAAATGTTTTGAGGACTATAACAGTGCCTGATTGTGTGAGGTGTTGAGTATTCACAAATTCCTTTGGCTTCAGTTGGGGTAAGCTCTTCCTGGACCTGTAGCAGCCCACAGACAACAGTGGAACAAAATCTGTTTCCTGTAACCATCCTGCCAACACTAGTGCTTATGTCACTAAAATAGTTAAAATAGCTTTGTCATTTTGAAAAGTATTGGAATTAATTCTGACATACATTCCCTGCAATCTCAATGAATTCTGATTTCATGTGAGTCCTAATGAAACTAATTCACTTGCATGAGATGTAAATCAGTGTAGAATCTAGCTCACTTTGGTTTTGGTTTGGGCTTCGACTGTTTTGATTCACCTTGGCTATTTTAAAGGTGATTTGCAAATGCTTTTTTTTTAATGTGTAAAAGTCTGAAAGATTTTTATTTCTTCTGGCTCCTTTTCACTATTTTATGTTTTCTTTCATATTTGGGACTATTGAGAATGTCAGCTCTGGTTTTGTTACAGGGCTAGCTGGATGTCTCATCTGTGAATTGGTTCATGCCATAGGGTATGTGTCCCTTGCAAAGAAAAACTCACAGCACCTAGTCACAGAGCCCAGATCAACTGATGTGCCTCATGGGACTGGAGCTCTGGATCTAAAAATAGCAGTATGGACATTTGGGCATGAGCTAATGCCCAGACTTTGAAACCTTATGGGAGGGGTGTGGGTTTCAGGAGCCAGCCTCCAGCCTGAGTGGGAAAGTATACACTGCTATTTAAAGCTCCACGAGGCTGAGTCAAGTGATGTGGGCTCTGACAACTTAGTGCCAGGGGGGTTTCTTTGCAGTATAGATGTGCCCTTAATTGAAAAGTCTTTCCTCCCCATAGCATCCGAGGCATTAGATTTTTTAACAAAAACAAACAAGAAGAAATGTTGTAAACATTCTGACTGAAAACCGCTTTCCCTCAGCTCAGCTTTCACTCCCTGATCGCTTCTCATGACATAGTGAGGCTACTTGTCAGGTCACCCGTACATTTCCAGAGCAGGCCAGACCTGAATCTTGAATGTTTTTTAACCATCCTCAAAAGACACCTCCTCCCCTCAAAAGCAAAACCTCCCCCCCTTTGGAGCAGGAGTGCCAGTTATTTTGTTTTGAATGCTTTAAACATCATAAAGAAGTAAGCAAGGATTTGAATCTGCTTGTTTTTCTTCTTTGGAAGTCTCCTTTGAAGCTGTATCTAGACTGGCCAAGTGAGATACGTCATTCATCTCTCCTGGCTCTGTGATGCAGCTCTACTGGGAACAGAAATATTGGAAACTGTTGTGAAGTTTCCAGAGTTTGATGGCATGGATAATAAATCCTTTGCCCTTTTGCTGCAGCTGCTGATGGGATACTTTGGGGAGCATTATCCACATTGGACAAGATCTAATAATCCTGAAACCAATACAATGACATGGAAAAGTAGAAATCCTATTAAAGTTATCTATATAAAATACCCCAGTGTTAGACAGGGAGCCAATTGCTGAGTAGAAGGGTCACAGGGGCAACAAAAACATTTCTCAATCTATTGTACATCTGTGGCTGAAAAAGTCTCTGTAAACATCCATTCACCTATGAAAGGCTGGAAACTCAAATTGCCACCTCCCACAGGAAAGACTGTGAGAGAAGCCTGAAAAGAAGAAAACTCTGCCATCTTCCTCCCATTGAGTTCCTCCAGATCTGCAGAGGGGCTGAATAATGTTTTTGTTCCAGTATGATGCTGTATACATCATTTCTTGTATATTCTAGTTCCTTTGTTTCTGAATGATGCAGGCCAGGAAGCAGCAGGAGTGGGAGGACAGCTAAAATTAATGGCTTGGAGTCAGTAGCCATCACTGTTAAGTGATGGTAAAATTATCATATTTGCTGCAATCAACTTAAACATTAATGGTCAGATCTTATTTATTCTTGGATCTGGACTTCTAACACCTCTGTCATCTGAAGAAGTGGGCTGTGCCCACGAAAACTCATGACACCATCTACATGTTTTGTTAGTCTTTAAAGTGCTACTAGTCTATTTGTTGTTTTTTAAGATCTTACCCTGTCCTGCAGGCAGGCTGGGACTCTGCAGGAACCTTGCTAATCAGGGGAAGATTCTAGTAGATGGCCTGAAAGATGGCTGGGGAGGCATAGGAAAGCAGCTGCATGCAGTCAGGATCTGGACACGCATCCATAACAGCACACCATCACTGTTGGGGGCAGCAATATATAGACCATCCCAATAGCATCCTGCATACTTTGTGCATCCTTCTTTGCTACAGAGAGTTTTGGTTGTGTGAGAAGCAGAATGACGAGCTCTCGGTGTCAGCAAATGCCATGTAGTGGCTAGATATAGTAGTCAAAAGAGGGAGTTTTATGTATTTGGATTGTGATCTTTACCATTTCTTTTAATTTAAAAAACTCTCAGTGCTTCGCACTTTTACAAATACTCAGAACCCACTAATTTAAATGGGGTTATTACAAAAACTACACATTAAAACAGAGGATTGCTTTAGTATGTTTATGATGTTTTCTATAATAGCTATCAAATCTGTGGAAAAAAACAAAACAAAACAATGAATACAAGTTAAAAATAAACCTCAACTAATTTCCAGGGTGAGTTCAGGCCAACTGAATATATATGTAAAGGCCCTGGTTTCTGTTTGCCCAGGAGGATTCGCATTATTAAAAAGTTATTTGTTCCTCCAACCATTGTGTGTAACTAAGCAAATGAAAGCAAAGAAATGACTGTGGCAATAGGAAGGCCGGGTTTGCATTGGATATTTTCATTAAAACTATCACTGTTATTAGCAGAGTATAGACAGAGCAACTGGTGTCCACTAGCCATTTAAGTCTAACCCTCTTCAAAGCAGAGGTCTATGTGACATGATGGTTACAGCATCAGTAGCTGCTATCACCTTGTCTACATTGGCACTCCTATTGTTCACAGTAGGAATTTTTTTTGAAAATCCTACACCTTGGCTACAAAAGACACATTTTCCCAAGTCCTGTTTTCAAAATTGACTTAGGCTTCTCCTCAGAACTAGGTTTTCAAAGGCACAAAGGCATGTAGTGGGATTTGCAAAACTGCCTAAGCAGGATAAGCAGCTGAATTAATAGGAGTTAGGCACTTAGATTACTTGGACACTTTTTCATGCCATCCTTAGATGCCAAAATAGCTTTGAAAATCTGGCTGTAAATCACTTTTGAAAATAGGACTTAGATTCCAAAGTCACTTTTGAAAATTCCACTAAAGCCTAAAAGAAAACTAAAAAGATTTTCCCCCAACTATTTAAACAGCAGGACTGTGATGGATATGAGGAGTGCTGGCGAGGACCTGGTGATTAAAGGCTTAAACTTAGGTAGTTAGCAGGGGGCCAGAAGAACCAATGGGATACAGTGCTGAAATTTAATTGCCTATAGATACCTTGCTTGCTCTCTTTGTGTGAGGAATTCTAAGTTAAGGGCTGGAGGGAGAAGATACACTAATCATAATTACCATGCCCATAAAAATATTGGACATGGGAGTGAACTAGACCTTCAAGTACAGATCAGCATGGATCGTGATTAGAGGGAAAATGTGTATTTATTTGAGATTAGGTTCTTTTTCATTATTTTGCTGTTTGGTAAAACTTCTCTGTATAAAATCTACGTGCTCACTCCCCCATTCACTATTTAAACTGTGCCCAGAGATATCATTTTTTTCTGTGTTTTAATCTACTCTTCACTTAGTTGATCTGTAATACCTAGCAACCAAGTATGCTTTATCAAGTATATCTTTTTGTTTTGTTAATAAAATGACCTTTTTAAGGTGATGATTTGATTCTTTTGTCCCAGAAAGAAACAAGAGGTCTGTGTCTGTGTATGTTTACCTAACACTGAGAATCAGCTACCAGACACTGCAGTTTGGTTTCTCCTTTTCCCCCAAACTCTCTTGTGGTAAAAGCGCTTGGGATATCCCTCTGGAAGAATTCCAAATGCTTCCTTCCCAGGTACAAGAAGAAATGGGTCTCTTTTGTTTCACTTGGTGGTGGCAGCTGCCTCCTAAAGCCAGTAAATCTGTGACTCTGGGGAATTTCTGTAAGCAGAGCCTATAAAGGCAAAGTATTTAAGGTCTCTTGTGGGCCCCCACCTTCTGCACTCAGAGTGCCAGAGTGGGGAACAGCCCTGATAAGGACTTTCTGTAGCAGTGCCACTTTTGCCATAGTTGTTTCATTTTGTTATTCCTATTCTACCTTTGTTGAAAAATAGACAAAGAAGGTCTAAAGCTTTTCTAATTACTAAATATTCCCATTCTAAGAGCTACACTGCACTATTTATACTGTATCTAAACATATTGCCATGGCAAAGATACTCTCCTTGTGAATCTTTCTGGGGGATTCTGAATGAGCTAATCTCCTGGCAAGAGCACCTTTGTTTGAGGTTTTGAGAAAGAGAAAGAGAAAAGGAGGTGGGAAAAGAAACACTCAGATATGTGCCTGAACGCAAACTCCACTGAAATTAATGGAAAGAGTTCAGTGACTTTAATGGACTTTGGATCAGCACCTTGCAAGTTCCCCTAAGTCCCAAGACCCAGGCTATTTTTCAGTGTTGTGTTAGCCTTAATATCCATGTGGTTTCACGCTATCCTGAAACGTCTTTTCACTTTTCATGTGTATTCTATTTAATACCAGACCGCACTCACTTAACTTCTATATACAAACTCTTAGGGGATATCTACACTAGGAAATTAGTTCGAAATAAGTAAAATCGAGACAACTCCTGATTTAACAAATGGGGAAGCATTTAAATTAGTCAGAATTATTCAAACTAGCACGTCCACACTGATTGGAGCCCCTGGAAGCACTCTGGGCAGGGCACCAGAGGACGGAGACTTCCTGTGGCTGCTTGGTCGGGCAAGCTGAGATGCTTGCTTTCAGGGGCTCCTCTCTCTGGCTACGTCTCACATGCCACTCCTCCACTGCCTACTCCTCACAGGACAGAAAAGAGAGGCAATGTGCTCCGGCTGCCCTTGCGGATGCCACAGCACTCACAACATGGAGCCAAAGCTGCTGCAGAGCAGTTCTAGGTTCACGGGCCTTGTGTGAATTCATGATGCGTTTTGTCCAGACTGCCCGCATGTTGCTCCTGCAGGACGACAACCAGCCCAGGGAGCAGGCCCTCATCACCCAGGTCCTGTCACTCCTGCTGCTGCTGCACCTGCCCCTCCAGTGGAGATGTCAGGTGTGACCAGAGCTGTCAGAGCCTCAGCTGTGGGAGGTGAATTATTTCAAATTAGCAGCACCGAAGCATCCACACTAATGCTATTTTGAAATAACAATTTCAAAATTAGTGTTATTCCCTAGGGGCATGTCTACAAAGCAGGGTTTTTTTCCGAATAACTGACATTATTTCAAAATAGCATGGCGCGTGTCTACACAGCAAGCCATTATTTTGAAATAATGTCGAGATGGAGGATTTGATACTTCAACTCCTGTAACGCTCATTTCATGAGGAGTAAAGGAAGTTGAAGGAAGAGTGTTCTTCCTTCGACTTCCTGCTGTGCAAACAGCACCAAAAGTCAAGTTAAAAGCTATTTTAACTTCAGTTATGCAACTGACATAACTGAAGTTGCATATCTTAATTTGACTTTTGCCCTTTAGTGTAGACATGCCCTAAGGAAAGTGGGAATACAGATTTCTAAATAACCAACTGGTTATTTCAAAATAAAGGGCTTGGTAGTGTGGATGTTCTGCTTATTAATTTGACATATGGGGGTTTATTTAGAAATAACTTCCTAGTGTAGATCACAGCTTAGTTGCTTAAGAGCTAGAAGTTATTACCCAATGTTCTGGTGGAGCAGGGTATATAAACTCATATCAAACTTCAAACATATGCGTAATCCCACTGAGGTCATTGGGATTACTCACATGCATGTTAGGCATGTGCTTATGTACCCTGAATTGGGGCTGTAGTGTCTAATTTTACCTTTAACATTATTATCCAAGGCTTAAAGTTAATTGAGAGCCCAACTCCTGGCTTTTCTCCACGGCCTAGGTAAGCAATGCTTTCACACAGCTCCCCTATTCCTTGACTGATGGTATGAGAACTTTCTGCTGCTACTTAGAATCATAGACTCATAGAGCTGGAAGAGACCTCAGGAGGTAATCAAGTCCAGCCCCCTGCTCAAGGCAGGACCAATCCCACTTCCACAATGCGCTTATCATATATTTTTCTAATTAGAGATGGACCTGAGCTATGAAGTTTGCCTTAGGATCTGAAATTCACCAGTCAGTTTCTTAGACATCCAGGGAACTCACTAAGATCCTGGGAAGAAAGGTCAGAAAGATAATTGAGGGAATAGTGGGCAAATAGGTCTACTCCTCTGAAAACTAGAGAAGAGACGAGGAAGTAAGATGTGCTAACTAGAAGAAGTTTGTGAACTGAAAGTCACTTGTAGTGTGAGTAAATAATTGATTTTTTGTGAGCAAACCAAAAAATGGAAATAAATAAAAATTGGTTAATTTTGAATGAAAACTTATTTTTACTGTTTTTTCTTGAAAAAAAAGAAAAAGTTGACACATTTTGACTGTCAGTTTGGATCAGTGTCTTCTAAACAATATGCGGATTTAAAACAACAAGGCGTTTTGATATTTTTAAAATGTTTGTTTTCAGTGTTGTAGTTTATTTGTTTTTGTTGAATTAAATCCAAAGAATTTGTGGCCTCCAAAATGTATTTTTTGGACAAATTTACTATATTCTGAAAATATTTCATTCGGGTCTAGTCATTTGGCCTCCTAATACTCTTGGGCCCCAACAACCATTTTGGGTGTCATTCAGAGTGCCACCTCTAGGAGGCTGCGCTTACAGGTGTCACTTTGCCAGAAATACTGGCTATACTACCAGTGTCAGTCCTTGCCTTTCTGAGGTGATATTTCTGGAACAGTCAAAATTTAGGGAGGTAATATTTTCTGTGCTGGACAGAGGTGCTAGCAGGCTATTAATAGCCATACATGGTGGGATTCTCAAAAGCACCCATTCATTTCAGTGGAGAGTTAGGTCAATAACTGAGTGCTTTTGTATAAATTTGTAAAATTTGTAAATTTTACTTTGCAGAATAAAACATGAAAATATTACACTAGTCTGCAGAAAATGAGAGTTAGTCACATCCATGTATGTCTTCCCTATAATAATAGCTGCTGTTTCGTTCTCCATCAGATTTAATTAATTCTCTGATTCAGATATAGGACACAATCAAAGGACCAGTAAGACCATAGTAAACAAATATTGCATGTTATTAGGAGAGGGCAATGTTTACTAATAATATAATCCACAGAATCTTTACACTTAAATTAGAGTGCTGTATTTGTTATGTCTAAAGGATGGAAATTCAATTGAATGAATCATTATTTTTCCCTTTGTTGCTAAATATGGAATTTATCTCCAACCATTACTAAATGTTTCAACTTATTTTGTTATAAATGAGTCAAAAGAATATAACAGACACATTGTGTTGAAAATAAATAGCTCTAAATAATTTGTCTTGCAGAGCATGTTGCAATTGTCAATATTAGTCTCACACAAGAGCAACAGCTGAGTCTAACACAATGAGAGGATTACACAGCAGTTCCTAGCATTGCATATATTTGCCTATTTTGTAAGGAAAGAAATCCTTCAAGTGATCTTTCATTTTAAAAAAATGCTGTAATTGAAAAATCCGATTTCACAGAAGCTAGCTACCAAAAATCACTTTCCATATTTTATTTTATTTTTTCATATTAAACTGTGCACTAGGAAATAGATATCTTTTACTATAACATACAAATCATGCAAAACTGAATAAAATTCAGTACAGAACAGAAAAACGCAACTCTTGCTTTCATCTGTTGTACGTGAGTCAGATAAGTTTCTGTTGAATTTCAGTCTTCAGTTGATCGGCCAATAAACCCAGTGACAAAACAATATAATGAAAAATTAAAAATTAATCCTAATACAAAGCATTCTGATTTAGAAACCTGAATTAAGACGAAACACTCATTGAACTGTAGCCAGAATAGAGCAGGGAATCACTAGGCAGTTATACCTCATTGGACGTTTACTATCTATTAACATCCAACTGTGACTAAGCTTACAGATAACACCAAACATTACATTTAACTATGTGTCTTGCTATGATGATTCTTATGCGCTGTTTAAAGCCTTTAAAATTGGATTATTACAAATCTGTTTCCTAGCAATGATGTTATATAAACAGATGCTGCTTTAAAATAAACCCAATGAGCCCAATCTAGTAGGTTCTCATTTAAATAACACTCTCAAAGCCAATGGCAGCATCACATGAAAAAGACTATAAAATGAGCACCCATAACAAATGGCAGGATTCTTTTCTGTCAGTCTAGTCTGTTGGTATTAAAACCTTGCAGGGACCTGCTAATGGATTCCTGTAAAATCATTTTAGCAAATGGAGTTTGGTAGTTCCACATCCAAAGATTGGTAGAAAGGGTTCTCTTGGAAGAAATGAACTAGGAAGAACAGTCCAGTTCCCAAGCAGAAATCCTAGCAGCAGCCAAGCTTGGAGAAGGTCTGCACTGGACTTTTTGTTGCATTATTTTTTGTCAGGAAGAGAATGCAGTGTGTCTTCACAGCCCGGCAGCCAGCCACACATTCCTGAAAGGAGTCCATTGTGCAAGTACAAAGATTAAGTCATACAACACTCTGAGACATATTGTGCTATAACATTTTTAGGTAGAATACCTTGATCACAATGTAAACTCATGCAGGGTTGGTTTTTTTTAAACATAAGTTCTTAAGGTCAAGTGTACATTACAGAGTTAAATCTACTTAAATTGTGTTTAGGAGTATAAGCTGCCGTAATTACATTGTTGGACACCAAAATAACAGCTGCCCTCCTGGTGGAAAAGTGAGTGTTGATTGCTGTCTGGAAGCTGACAATTGCAGACTGATACTGATCAGTCACAAATCAGTTAGGAGTTGGGAAGTCCACCATGGGAATTGCAGAAATACATGTGTGCAGGGCCATTAATCACTTCCAGCTATGCAGGCAATGTGCAGGAAATAGTGGATGGCCTTGTGGTAATGGGATTCCTGCATGCATCTCCCAATTTTGTCCCCAGACCATCTTGTGATGTAATATATCAACAGAAAGGGCTACTTCTCTATGGTATTGCTGGTGCTGGTGAATCACCAGGGTTGTTTCACTGACTTGAACATGGGGTGGTCAGGGAAGATACATGCACCTGTATCTTCAGGAACACTGGCCTATATAGAAAGCTACACACAGGGACTTTCTTTCCAGACCAGAAGATTCCAATAGGGCATGTGGAAATGCTCATCGAGATTCTAGGAGACCCATCTTACCCCTTAATCCCATGGCTAATGAAGCCATATACTGGAAATCTTGGCATCAGCAAGAAGTGCTTCAACAATAGACTCAACAGATGCAGGATGACCATTGAATATGCTTTTGGCAGATTAAAGGGTTGCAGGTGCTGCTTTTATGGACCTCAGCGAGGAAAATATTCCTATAGCCACAGCAACCGGCTATCGCTCTGCATAATATTTGTGAAAGCAACTGGGGGCACTGCTGAGAGGGTTAAATTAGACTGAGTTGCTTACAGCAGTGGCTGCCACCTTTTTGAGCACACAGACCCTTTTCAATCAATTAAAATTTCATGGGCCCCCCAAAGAATATAGCTGTTTTCAAACATTCCATTACTTGATAATCATTTGAAATGTATAATAGTTCATGAAGTTCAAGGACGGAACTTCAGGAGGGTAAGGGGCAAGGGCAGAACTTTGGGACCGTGGGGGTGGAGGCAGCAGTTGTGCGCTCTGGGTTGTGGCTTACTTTTGATCCCATTCCCCAGACACTACGAGAGCATGGGGAAAGTACTTGCACGCCTTGCATGTCTCTCGCACATCAGCAAGGCATGAGAGGAATGTACGGCATGTAAGCACTTTCCCCACACTCCCTTAGCGTCTGGGGAATGAGATCAAAAGTAAGCCACGTCCTGGCGCACACGGCTGAGGGATGGATGGGGGAGAATAAAAGGAAAAGAAAAGTAAGGATTGCTTTACATTTCTGTGGACCCCCTGCAGAGCCCTCATGGACCCCCAAGGATCTGCGGATCATAGCTTGGGAACCACTGGCTTAGAGAATTGCTTGAGCTACTTGGCACACCAAACCAGTCACAAAGAACTCTCCTGTTTACCACATTGGCTAGCAAGAAGTCATACAAGCAATCCCCTTAGAAATTCAGGTTTTCTGTGTTATCACCAGTACTACTTCTGACAGAGAAGAGAGGTTATGAAAACCAATCTCACCAAATCAGAACAGGTTCTTCTAATCCCAAAGGACCAGCCACATTCCCAGGTCAATTTATACTTCAGATCTTACTCAAAAAAGCACTCTGTGCCAATCCTATAGAATCAAAAATCTAAAAGTTTATTAATAAAAAGAAAGAAAAGGTTGAGAGTAAAATTGTTAAAAGAATCAAATTACATACACCAATTGCAAAATTCTTGGTGCAGGCATGTAGCAGAGATGGAATGATCTGCAGTCTTAAAACAAGTCTCTGAAATACATCCTCTGTTCGGATGGGTCATCATTCCTTCCGGCTTCTGTTCATAGCCAAGAGCCTTCATAGCTGGTTAGCAGGATTGAAGACAAAGACGGAGGAACCTCCGGGGCCCGTTTTATAACCTTGCCCATGTGGATGGGTCCATTGTTCTTGCTGTGTGAAAACATGTTCCAAGATGGAGTTTGTTATATGAATAAGTCAACAGTCTATGCAAGACTCAGTCCTTTTTAGGTTCCAGCCATTGCTTACATGCTGGTCTGAAGGTTCACAGCAAAGCTCCTCAGATGTGGATTGGTACCTATTAAGGCCCATTGTCAGTCAACTGCTATTTGCTTGACTAGCATCTCTTTCACAATAGGATAGCCAGTTGTTGATGTCTCTCAACAGCAAACGTGAAATACAAGCACATAGCCAATTCTCATAACTTCAGATACAAAAATGATACATGCATATGAGCAGTAGAATCAGAATCAGTGATGTCTTCATAGATGTCTTACTTGGCCCATTTTGTATGAGATTCAGTGCAAACATACAACAGTGGTTGCAACAATTATTTGTAAGTTCATTTTACAATCCAATAATGTCACACCGTTGCAACCTGCTGTGCTCTGAATAATGTTTGTGAAACCAATGTGGAAAAGTTTCTTTAAGAATAGTGTATTGGGGTAGATTGCACGGTGGCTGATTTTGAGCAGTCAGACACCAGTGCTATTAAAGGGATTTGAATCAGGGAGTCTTTGAAGTAGCATTCAAGGAGCCACACTAATCTGTCTTTCTTTAATGAAATGAGCCAGGCATTATTTATCTGCCAGCTTGAATGACCCCTGTAATTATACTAACTGTACATTAATTGTAGTCTGCAATTGTGACAACTGGCACTGTGTTTGAATTTCTATTCCAACCAGCATGTATAGGTCATAAATAAAGAATCACTTTCTTTTAAGCAGAGTTGTTGACTCGAGTCCCACGACTTGAACTCGAGTCCAACTTAAGTCGCCTAGGTGACTCGACTTGAGACTTGACTCGGGTTCATTGTTTGTGACTTGAGACTCGACTTGAGACTTGCTAATTTTGTTAAATCGACTTGGTGAAAAAATTGTCAGAAAATGCCGATATTGATGGCTTGTACAAAAGTGACTTGACATTTTTTAAATTAAGACTTGAGACTCGACTTGGGACTTGACTCGAAAGTGACTTTAGGGACTCGAGACTCGACTTGAGACTTGAACTGTAGTGACTTGAGACTTGACTTGGACTTGACAATGACGACTTGAAGACAACACTGCTTTTAAGACTCAATTTTTATTAAACAGCAATACACAGTTTAACATTTCTTACTAGGGGCATGTCAGTGAGCAGCATTCTCTGAAGTGAGGATCTCATAGATGCATGTAAGTCCAGTTGCCATTATGGAAAATGTCCCTGGAGTGGAGTGCAAGGGATACTATGAGGAACTGGAAACATGTGAAGAACGTGTGTGTCAAGTTTGGGGAAGCAGGGAATATAGTTCTATATGGGCTGCGTAGGGGAGATGATAATGCATGTGTTCTGTTTGCAGTGCAAACAGGAATCTCAGAATCTCTCTTTGGTCCTCCATAAACTTTATTATTTGCTTTTGAGCCTGTCTTCTCTCCTGGCTCTCCATTTGTAGTGTATCATTGTGCTTGCTATCTGCCTGATCTGATGATTGCAGCAACTCCCAGAACATGTCTTCTTTACCCCTCCTTGTTTATCTGCCCATGGGTGGGAGCTGGCCCTCAAGGGCACATCAGCAAAAGCAAAAGAAATAATAGACAGTCTATATTGTGTTTGTACTTATAGTCACAAATCATAAAAGTTACTTGCACTTCATTTTCACTTTCCCCTGGCAAGCATGCAGCATGCTCAGAGCATTAAACATGGTGAGTTCGGCCTAGATTGGGGGGTTGCAAGATGAGACAGGATCTGAGTGGTTTCAGAGAGGAATCAAGAGAAGCACCTGGTTACACTATACTGAATACTGGCACCATTTTCCAGAGTCAGGGGCAATTGAAGCTGAAATCACATTGCTGAGGGTAACCGACGATGCAAGAGTACATCTGCTGTATGTGTGTGGCTTTAGACCAGGTCCCTGTGTTGCTTGTCTCTGTGCTGCTCTGGTTCCTCCAGTAGTAATTGCTGATTGAAATATCAGTTTCCTACAGGTTGGACCTCCCTGGTCCAGCACCCTCAGTACCTGACCGGTGAGGGATTTTGCCAGAGCAGGGGAAGTCATTTCTGTACACCTGCCACTGACCCTCCTGGCCCGCTCACTGGTCTCCTGGCCAGCTCCCCACATCTTGCTCGCCCCACTGCCCTGCCGACCCCATAGGGCAGCCATCACTGCTGTGGCTCTGGGACCCGCCATGCAGCTGCGTGCGCCGTGCTGGGGCTCTGGGTCCTGCAGGGCAGCCACGAGCACTGCGCTGGGGCTCCAGGACCTTCCAGGCAGCCGTGCGCCACAGCTCCCTACCCCACTGAGCTACTGTGGCTCTCAGCCCCACTGGGCAGCTTCTTGACGGGTCTCCCAACCCTGCTAGACAGCCCCACTGCCACACGCTGGGTGGCCCCACCAACAGGTCACTACGGGCAGCCCGCTGCCCTGCCAGCCCCGGAGAGATCCGTGCCGCTGGCCCTCCACCGGGACTCTCTGGTCCTGCAATATCTGTGCCAGACCATGGATGTTGCCAGACCAGAGAATCCAGGTTAAGAGAGTTTCAACCTGTACAATCGGGAGAAGAAACAAAGCAACTCTGCCAAGGAACCTTTGGCAGAGGAGTGCAGAATATCTCCAGGAAAGTTTCCTAGAGATCTCTATGGAGGATTCCCAGGAGATCTCCCTGTGCAGTAACAAACTTTTCAGCAAGTTCCCCACTGATTAGCTGCACAGGGGAATGTGAAGCAGATGCAATCAGTATCTAGTGTTGTTAATTTCTATTCCTTCTCTCTCATGAAGCATGAAACAAAATAAAGGACACTTCTACCTCATGTTACTGTACATTATTGAGCTCTCCTGTCTTGATTCAGACAATCCGGACCTGAACTGTGGGGACTGGGTAGACACATCTGGAATCAAAAAGGTCCTCACTTGTCACACTACCAGATGAGTCTGTCACCTGTCCCATATCCTCCTCCAACTTTACTTCCACATTCACCATTTCATCCTTGGGGTTGACTCTGTTGGCCACAGCCTCCAGTCCCCACAAAGTATCTTTGGGGCTCCTGTGTACCCCAAATGGAGGTGGGGTCACCAACAAGGATGGCATGCAGCTTCTTTTAGAAACAGTATGTTTTCAGACTGATGGTTGGCCTCCCTTGCCTTGTGGTATGCCTGCTTCAGCACCTCTATCTTAGCACAGCACTGCTGTGTGTCCTTGTCATGCCCCGTCTTAACCATGCCATGAGCAATCTACTCATAAGTGTCAAAGTATCTATGACTGAATCGGAGCTGTGACTGCACAGTCTCCTCTCCCCAGACACCCAGCAACTCCAATGTGCTCCCCGCAGGAGCCTGGTTGCTGCATAAAGCAATGTGATGTGACCTCTGTACACTGAGCAAAGAGGAAGTGGAATTTCAAAAATCCCCAGGACTTTAATATGGGGAGGGATGCATGCTTGTGTACCTGGCTGCAGGGTAGCAGAGTAGAAATAGCTTATTAGTCCTGATGGGCATTGTGGGACACTTTGTGGAGGCCACTTAGGACAATGTAACCAAGCACAGTGTCTACACCGACACAGCATCACTTTCACTTTTTTGCAAAGAGCTCTATTCCAGTGATTTTATTAGGTCAGCATAGCAGGATAGTTAAATCAGTGGGAGGAGCATTGTTGAGTGCACATCTCCAGTGTTTTGTGGCCAAAATCTGACTTTTGTTAACAAAATTGTAGTGTAGAGAAGGCCTAACATATTTAAGATCTCCTCCAGCAAACATTACTGAGTGTAATGCTTACTACCTGCAAGCAGTCTCAGAATCCAATGTAGAAATAAACACCCACTGATCTGGATGCTGAGAACATGATTATGAAGCCTGTTTCAATCTAACTGTGAGGATGCAAAAGAGAGTAGAGATCTGGGTGAAACCAGTCAATCATCGTGCTCTCAAATGTACTCCCACAGAAGTAATAAAAGGGTGTTTTTGTCTATCAGCTATGAGTGAACACTTCTTACAAAAGGATTACTCTGTATCCAGCCTCAGTCCTTGTTCTCTAAGGAAACCTGCACAACATCTTCAGAAAAGGAGCCTGGGAGCTTAAATTCATGACTCTGCTACATCAAAAATCATGGACTCAGCAGAGATAATGGTTTTATCTCATTACAATAATCTGTAACCCACTACTTCTCCTATGTTATATGACTGCAGAGGTGCTTATAGCTTAGGTCATTTTGAATGCTTTCTTGCAACTCATTAACTCTGATGTTTAGCCATCTGTTCTACCTCGTATTTAGCTGTAACACTGATGATCTTTCCTAGACCTGCAGACCAACTCTGGAGTTTGAAACCTTGTCCCTTCTACCAACAGAAGGTGGGCCAATAAAAGATGTTACCTCATACACCTTGCCAGCCTGGGACCAACACAGCTACAGCAATATTGCAGTCAACTGTGTAAACACAAGACTGTGAATGCAAATTTCTGTACAGTTATTGTGTCTGCTAATTGTGGAAGCAAAGTGAGACAGTTTTAAGTCCCTGTCTTTTATTATTTACATTATTTATGATGTAAATAATAATCTATTATTTTTCACCTAGCTCCTTCAAGTAGGAGTGGGACTCCATTTTGCTAGACCCACTACCAATACAAGCTCTGATTCTGCCAACACATTAAATACGTTAATCAATTCCATGTAGATTATTGAAATCAGTGGGATTGCTCACATGCTTAAAATTATGCACAAACATAAGAGTTTGTAGAGTCTAAATCCTAGAGTAGGACAATCCCTTGAGAAAGAGCTCAGTTTAAGGCCTGGTCTACATTACAGAGTTAGGTTGACATAAGGCAGTTTATGACAACCCTAACTCTGTAAGTTCCCACCGATGTAACTTGCCCACTACACCCACTTAATAACGCCATCACCATGAGAGACATAGTGCTTAGGTCAACATAGTTACATTGACACAGTGTCAGCATAGACAGTGTATTGCTTACATCCACTGTTGCAGCCTTTCAGAAGCCATCCCACAATGCCCCACACTAAATCCAAATTTAACCGAAGTTAAACCGGTGCAGGCACTTCTGCTATGGATGTGCACTGCCAACATAAGGAGTATAACGTGGACATGCAAAAGCCATTTAAATACTGCTATGACTGTGTGTTGATTTAACTTACTCTTATGCTTGTAAGAAGCACACAGGATCTTCTTCAGAGGGAGAAGGCAATATGCCACATTTATTGCAAATACAGCATAGAAATCAGCACACGTGCACACACACACACACACACACACACACACACACACACACGTCCTGCAGCTGGTATCATAGGGTACGTCTACACTTGCTAGTTCAAACTAGGGATGCAAATGTAGCTGACCGAAATTGCTAATGAAGTGGGGATTTAAATATCCCACGTTTCATTAGCATAATCTCGCCCGCGTGCTATTCTGCTCGCCAGCTGATTCGAACCAGGAAGTGCGCTCCGGGACACGTTAGTTCAAATCAAACCCCTTGGTTCGAACTAACATTACTCCGCATTTTTTGACTCATTTTTTGAGGAGTAATGTTAGTTCGAACCAAGGGGTTTGATTTGAACTAACGCGTCCTGGAGCGCACTTCCTGATTCGAATCAACTGGCGAGCGGAATAGCGCGCGTGAGAGATTATGCTAATGAAACACGGGATATTTAAATCCCCGCTTCATTAGCAATTTTGGCCAGCTACATTTGCATCCCTAGTTCGTACTAGGGAGCAAGTGTAGACTTACCCCCTGTTACCAGTCTTATTGGTGCTCTTGCCAGCTTACTGGCCTGTTAGGCTGGGTCATGAGGAAGGAGCTGGGTTCTGTCAGCCACAGTCTGTCAGCCAAGTTGTCTTCACAGGGCTAACCCAAAACTTCATGGCTACACACCCCACTTTTATGGTTTAAAGTCTCAACTTTAGTCTAAGGGTTTTGCAGTGTCATTCTGGAGTCATCTAATTGTTGATTGGTATTTACCTCAAGGCTGTTTCCATTGTCATGCTTCATTTGATCTGGGGGGTGACAGCAGCAGGTTTATTTCATTCACAGATCTTCGTCATGGGTGTATGCCTTTGCTTTAGTGATTGATTCTGCCTCTCTTCAGCCATCCTGATTTTGACCAATGCCTGAGTTCACACCTCCTTGTTAACCATTCTGACCATCTGGTGCTGGAGTCTTCTATCTCTTGTCTTCCCACATTCCCACGTTCCTCTCTTACATAAAGGACAGTTCATTTCAGAGAAAGCATTTTCTCTTACAAAGGAACAGGCAGGATTTCTTACACACTTACAAAGTTTAAAAAACAATTATAAACAATTTCTTACTAACTTATAATACCTAATGCAACATTTTTTTTTGTATTTTGTCCTAATACTTGGGAGCTGGTATAAAACAAAGCTTATGAAATGAAATCTATATAATTACATGAAACAAAGCTATAACATGAAGCCTAATATGTGACAGGCTTATACTATGCTTTGCCTACATTGCCAGATTAATGTCAAAACTTTTGTTGTTCACAGGTGCTTACTCCACTCTTCCCACCACATCTCCCCCCCCAAAAAAGACACCAGTTTTGCGGCAATTAATGGCACAGTAAATGGCCCCTTGTCAGCAGGAGTGCTCTCCCCTCGACAACATGAACCTTGGTTGTAAGAGGTGGAAGCATTTTGTCTCAAAAGTGCTGACAAACAGCATTTACAAGTTTGATTCTTATCAGAGAGGAATGAATAAAGATAGAGGCTGGCTTGCACATTACCTTCCACACCCTAATGACTTAACTAATCAACCAAACAATGGGCACTTACAGAGGTACAAATTGTTCTTATCAGCCTCTTGTAACTTGAACAATCCAATTCACTATTTTTTTCTTTTTTTTCTTCTCCCTACCCCCCACTTCCCTTATGTATTCTTGGATCTGGACTTCTAATACTCCAGTCATCTGAAGAAGTGGGTTGTAACCATGAAAGCTCATGATACCATCTACATGTTTTGTTAGTCTTTAAGGTGCTGCTAGACTATTCATTGTTTTTTTAAGTTTTAGCATTGACACTGTCCAGCCATGTTGCTAAAAGCTATGTCATATAGACAAAGTCTTTGGTTGACTTAATTTTGTAGCATAGACTTGCCCTAATTTCAGACAGGATACAGCTGAGGGTATAATAAACAAAAAGAAGGAATAGTGAGGAAGGATAGGAGAAATATAAATAAAATCATCTGTTAACATAGACCAATTATGTGCACAATTCAATGATTCCAGTCTTTTAAAAAACCTTTCAAAATATAAAATGAGTGTAATGTAAGATGAATGAGAATACTTATTCTTTACAGGTCGGCACATATTTTGACTCCTGCTGTTTATTCAGATGATGTGCTACCCTAGAGTCAGGTTGTAGATACAATTAAAAAAATCTTTGTAATCAACCAATATAAGGTGTGCACATTATTATGTGTTATGCTTGGTACCATTAAGGTTGACAGCATTTCCATTCTGAAAACCTCTCTGGAATTTATTGTACTAATATTTTTAAATGGCACCAGTTACTTAGTGCAAATTGTCTATCTAATGATTTATTCCTTTTGTGTATGTTTATTCAGGTTTCCATATATTAGGTATAGACAGAAATCTAGCTGTATAGAACAAAAACATTAAAAAGTATATACATGAAAACAATGGGATGCATTTTAAAAAACCTACCTGCACTACATTCTCTTTTCTTATTCACTTGGTACTCTGTCCCAAGGAAACACCTTGGAAAATACATAGGCTTTGCAGCCTACCTGAAGGCCAACGGATCCAGGCTCTTTTGGCCCAAGATAGATTAATTTGTCTAGCTTCAATGTCAAGACATTGGATTGCATTGTACCTATCTTAGTTAGGCTATGCCTACACAGCAGAGTAATTTCAGAATAACTGACCTTATTCTGAAATAACATGGTGTGCGTCTACACTACAAGCCTTTATTTTGAAATAATGTTGAGGTGGAGGACTTCTTACTGTGACTCCTGTAACCATCATTTTACGAGTAGGGAAGTCGAAGGAAGAATGTTCTTCTTTCAACTTCCTGCTGTGTAGATAATGCCAAAAAGCTTAATTAAGCTATTTCAACTTAAAATACACAATGGACATAGCTGAAGTTGTGTAGCTTCATTTGAGTTTTGCCCTGCTGTGTTGTAGACATTCTCTTAGATTGAAGAACCCATTAAATATTTGTTCCCAATGTAGATACTCATTGGCTGTAGTCAAGTCACTTCTTAACCTTCTCATTGTTAAGCTAAATATAGTCTATTACTCTAAGGCATGATTTCCAATCTTTTAATCATTTTTGTGGCTTTTCTCTGAACCCTCTCTAATTAATAACCATCCTTCTTGAATTGTAGACAGCAGGACTGGACACAATATTCCAGCAATGGTCACACCACTGCCAAACACAGAGATAAACAAACCTCTCTATTTTTACTTGAGATTTCACCAAAGATTACATTAATTCTTTTGGCCACTGCATTACACTGGTACAAGACTGCTGACAGACATCTCTGGGCCCTGAGCAAGGTGTGTGTGTTGGGAGGGGGGGAGGAGCTCTGGGCTCCTGGAAAGGGTGGAGTCTCAAGAGGAAGGGGTGGAGCTGGAAGCTAACCCCCAGTCAGTTCTTCAGTGATGTCTGACACATGCCAGAGCTCAAGCAGTGCTCAAACAGTGGTCCTTTTAAACCATCACTAATACCATTGTCAGAATTCTTTTTGTACTATATTTCAAAAGCTCCTTGTTGTCCTTAATAATGCAGGCCATAGATTGCTCCTTGTGCTCCTTTTCCTCCCTTATGAATTTACTGCTAGTCTTAACTTCTGAATTATATTAATTACTAAAAGTTTCCCCCTTTTTCCATTTGTTATACATTTTAAAATATTTTATAGCTGTCTTCATTTCCCCTCTAAATCAGATCAGTATTTATAACTTGTACAGCCTTCTTCCCTGGTTGTGGAATTGTGGCTTTTTGAGCATCTAGTAAAGTGTTCCTATATGATTATCATTAGGAATAGTAAATTTTAAAGATAAAAATGGCCTACAACCAGACACAGACCTTTTAGACAGATAATATTATCATGACTGACTCTAAGGAGTGCATGAATCCAGTTTGTGGCTTGTAACTGGAGGTACCTGTGCATTGTCAGAACCTTACTGTGACCCTTATTCAGCAAAGTAACTAGCCATATGCCTAACTTTAAGCATAGTCCCATTGATTAATAGTACCGTTCACATGCTTAAACTAGGTATATGGTTGGGTGCCTTGTTGAATCAGAGTCCGTGTAAAGAACTTCTTATTTATCTATTCAAGACATGATTCTGCTATGACGGTAGTAGAATCATCTGATCAAAAACCAAGTGATTTGAAATAGACTGAATATTCCGTATAATATCAAATGTCTGATTCTACAAATGAGTGGAAACAATGGGTTTAATTCTTTGCTTCCGGTACAGCTGTAGCATAATATATCTAAAACTGTCCATAATGCCAATGAATTAGAAACCAGCAGAAATGTCCTGTCCCGACTTCTCCTTTCCTGCTTCATCTGTATGATCCAGTCAGATCATCTGTATATTCCAATGAGCCAGGAAGAGAAATGAGAGAAAAGAGTTTCTAGTAGCTCCCATACTGATCAACAGAGAATTATACACATTCTTCTACTAGTCTGCTGACTACACCGCATTCTTTCTCAGAATGGTGTAAAACCAAACAAGTTCTGTTAACGTTTTAGTGTAAATTTATTTTTTCTCTTCAACAAAAATAGAAATCAATTTGGCATTTTTTCTTATGAAGAAAAATAGAGTAACCCACTCCCTCCCTTTTCCTTCCTGCATTACTTGGGAACAGCAACACTCACCTGTATGCCTCATGTTGTTGACTGTAAAGGAGATCCAGGGTATCCCAGTGGTGAGGCTGGATAGGTGGGACTCCTCTCTCTGTTCCTCTTCTGCGGTCCTTTTACATATAAAGGAAATTAATCTTGGGGGTGCCTCCACCTGGCTGGACCCTGATCACACTCACTGGCATGCCTGGAGAGTCTTCAGGAACAAACCTGAGCTCTGCAATAGGTCTAACTCAGAAGAATCAATTATAAACAATATACTCCCAACATAAACTTAGATTACAGTTACCACACCTTCACTTAACAATTTAGAAAAACATGATATAACAGGCTGAGATGAATTAAAATGTCACAACCACTTTAAATCAGCACAGGGCACTTCAATAAATCAATTAATAAAAACAGTTTATATAGTAAATGAAACTAAACCAACTTATGTTTACATTGACCCCATTTTTCCTCCCCCTGTGTGTGTACACCTTTGAATTTCAGGTCCTTAGAGTTAAAGACCTTGAAGCTGGGGACAGCACTTTGTTGCTTCAGTTAAACAGTCCAGTCAAGGCAACATGTGGCATCATTTAGTGGGGTTGGTCCTGCTTTGAACAGGGAGATGAACTAGATGACCTCCTGAGGCCTCTTCTAACCCTAATCTTCTATGATTCTATGAACTCTAATTTCAAATCATTCCTAGCTGCACAATCCCTCTGAAGATGGGAATTATTTTGACCAAAGGTTACTAACCCTGGTGCCGTGGCTTTCCCATGCTTTATGAAAATTGGCTTATGAATATATATAACTGAAAGATGCTTTAGGCCAGGGGTCAGCAACCTATCGCTCGCAAGCCATATAAGGCTCACTTAGGAGCCCAAAATGGCTCATGGCTTGAGCTCAGCCCGTCCCCCCTCACTCGTCTGCAATAGGGAGCACATGCTCACACTACAGCTTTGCTCCAAGATTGGAGCCAGCGCTGCTTCCTGTGGGGGTGGGAGTGTGATGGAGAAAGCCCCGAGTCTTATCAGGGAAAAAGCCAGAGCCATAAGAACATAAGAATGGCCATACTGGGTTAGAACAAAGGTCCATCCAGCCCAGTACCCTGTCTGCCGACAGTGGCCCATGCCAGGTGTCCCAGAGGGAGTGAATCGAACAGGTAATGATCAAGCGATCTCTCTCCTGCCATCCATCTCCACCCTCTGACAAACAGAGGCTGGGGACACCATTCCTTACCCATACTGGCTAATAGCCATTACCAGGGCTTGACAAGCGGCGGCGAGCCCCGCTTACCAGCCGCGCAGTTTGGCACGCTGCACATGTGCAGACCGCGCTGCGCATGCGCTGATCACGCTGCGGTGCCGTGCCGGGCTAAAATCTACTCGCCATGGGCGAGTAGATTGCCCTAATTGTCGAGCCCTGGCCATTAATGGACTTAACCTCCATGAATTTATCTAGTTCTGTTTTAAACTCTGTTATAGTCCTAGCCTTCACAACCTCCTCAGGCAAGGAGTTCCACAGATTGACTATGCGCTATGTGAAGAAGAACTTCCTTTTATTTGTTTTAAACCTGCTGCCCATTAGTTTCATTTGGTGGCCCCTAGTTCTTATATTATGGGAACAAGTAAACAACTTTTCCGTATTCACTTTCTACACACCATTCATGATTTTATATACTTCTATCATATCCCCCCTTAGTCTCCTCTTTTCCAAGCTGAAAAGTCCCAGTCTCTTTAATCTCTCCTCATATGGGACCTGTTCCAAACCCCTAATCATTTTAGTTGCCCTTCTCTGAACCTTTTATAATGCCAGTATATCTTTTTTGAGATGAGGAGACCACATCTGTACTCAGTATTCAAGATGTGGGCGTACCATGGATTTAAAAAAGGGCAATGAGATATTCACCGTCTTATTTTCTATCCCTTTTTTAATGATTCCTAACATCCTGTTTGCTTTTTTGACTGCCGCTGCACACTACCTGGACGTCTTCAGAGAACTATCCACGATGACTCCAAGATCTCTTTCTTGATTAATTGTAGCTAAATTAGCCCCCATCATATTATATGTATAGTTGGGGTTATTTTTTCCAAAGTGCATTACTTTACATTTATCCACATTCATTTTCATTTGCCATTTTGTTGCCCAGTCACTTAGTTTGGTGAGATCTTTTTTAAGTTCTTCACAGTCTGCTTTGGTCTTAACTACCTTGAGCAATTTAGTATCATCTGCAAACTTTGCCACCTCACTGTTTACCCCTTTCTCCAGATCATTTATGAATATGTTGAATAGGATTGGTCCTAGGACTGACCCTTGGGGAACACCACTAGTTACCCCTCTCCATTCTGAAAATTTACCTTTTATTCCTACCCTTTGTTTCCTGTCTTTTAACCAGTTCTCATTCCATGAAAGGCTCTTCCCTCTTATCCCATGACAACTTAATTTACGTAAGAGCCTTTGGTGAGGGACCTTGTCAAAGACTTTCTGGAAATCTAAGTGCACTATATCTACTGGATCCCCCTTGTCCACATCTTTGTTGACCCCTTCAAAGAACTCTAATAGATTAGTAAGACATGATTTCCCTTTACAGAAACCACGTTGACTTTTGCCCAACAAATTATGTTCTTCTATGTGTCTGACAATTTTATTCTTTACTATTGTTTCAACTAATTTCCCTGGTACTGACGTTAGACTTACCGGTCTGTAATTGCTGGGATCACCTCTAGAGCCCTTTTTAAATACTGGCGTTACATTAGCTATCTTCCAGTCATTGGGTACAGAAGCTCATTTAAAGGATAAGGTTACAAATCATAGTTAATAGTTCCGCAATTTCACATTTGAGTTCTTTCAGAACTCTTGGGTGAATGTCATCTGGTCCCGGTGACTTGTTACTGTTAAGTTTATCAATTAATTCCAAAACCTCCTCTAATGACACTTCAATCTGTGACAAATCCTCAGATTTGTCACCTATAAAAGACAGGTCAGGTTTGGGAATCTCCCTAACATCCTCAGCCATGAAGAATGAAGCAAAGAATTCATTTAGTTTCTCCACAATAACTTTATCATCTTTAAGTGCTCCTTTTGTATCCCGATCGTCCAGGGGCCCCACTGGTTGTTTAGCAGGCTTCCTGCTTCTGATGTACTTAAAAAACATTTTGTTATTACCTTTTGAGTTTTTGGCTAGCTGTTCTTCAAACTCCTTTTTGGCTTTTCTTATTACATTTTTACATTTAATTTGGCAGTGTTTATGCTCCTTTCTATTTACGTCACTAGGGGTATGTCTACACTACAGTGTTATTTAAAAATATCTTATTTTGAAATAGTTATTTCGAAATAGCTTATTGCGAAATAACACGTCTACACACAAAATGCATTTCGAAATAGCATTTTGCTATTTTGAAATAGCGCGTCCACACTGAGTGGACTCTGAATCACATTTAAGGCTGGCCGCAACCAGTTCTGGCAGGGCACCAGGTCAGGACTTACTGTGTGGGGCTGCTGCCTGAGGCTATCTGAGGTCTGTGCTTAAAGAGACCCCCCTGGACAGCCAGTTCTCAGGTTTCCCTGCTTGCTTGTCTACCTCGATGAGGGACAGCAAAGCATTTTGTCTCTGTATGCTCTGGTTGCCCTCACTCGGGACACCACAGCACTCTGCAACATGGAGCCAGAGCTGCCCCTGGGCACTCTGGTGCTTCTCTTGGACACGTTGCTGCGAGCCTGGCTGCACTTTCTGCAGGCTGCCATCTGGGAGGTCCATCAGGGGGCTGTCAGTATCCAGGAGGCCCTGCAGGAGAGCTTCCACCCTGAGGAGCACTAAGAACCTCTCTGGTCTGCCCCACTGGGGGCTTGTGCCTCATTCCTCCCTCACGTCCTTCCACTTACCCCTCCCTAACCCCCTTTCCTTATGTCAAATAAAATACACGTATTTTCATGAACACAAACTCCCTTTATTTAACAAAACTGGGAGGGGGGGAGGGAATGAAACTCTGGTGAGACTGGGAAAAGGAGACGGGAGAGGGGAGAAGAGAGGGTGGAAGAGGAGGGGAAACCTGGGAGGGGGAGCTGGAAGGGGAAGCAAGGGAAGAAGGGGAGGGGAGCTCAGGGCTCAGGGTTGGGGGTCTCGCCGGATCAACTTGATTTTCATGCAAACCTGCTCCTGGGTTCGCATGTGGCCTTTGGTGGCCAGGCTGGCAGCTATCCTGCCATAGACGGCTGCATTTCTCCATCTAGTGTGGAGATCATGGATGTTGGGGGCATCTCTCCCAAACCTGAATAAGGTCCATGATCTCCAGCCTGGACCAGGAAGGCGTCCACCTTCTCCGGGCCCTGGCAGGCTCCTGGGAGCTGGCAGACTGCTCCTGGGGGACGGTGGAGGGCTGGCTGCCACTGGCTTGCTGGCTCATGTTTTGGGGCCACTGGATTGGGGCAGTGACTGCTGGCTCTGGGCTGGCAGGCTTGGAGCTGGCACAGGCACTGTGGCCAGAGTCTACCCCTTTAAGGGCTCCGGGGATGGGGGGAGGGAGAGGAGTGTTCGTGGTTGAGGCCGGAGTGGCCACAAGGGCACCCTGGGAAGGCAGGAGGCCCCCTATTTCGAAATAAGTGTCTTTATTTCGAAATAGCTATTTCGAATTTGGCGTTATTCCTCATAGAATGAGGTTTACCAAATTCAAAATAAGTGCTCCGCTATTTTGGATTTATTTCAAAATAGTGGTTTGGCTGAGTAGATGCTAGAAAGGTTATTTCAAAATAAGGGCTGTTATTTCGAAATAACTTTGCTGTGTAGACATACCCTAGGATTTGACTTCCACTATTTAAAAGATGTCTTTTTATCTCTCACTGCTTCTTTTACATGGTTGTTAAGCCATGTTTGCTCTTTTTTAATTCTTCTACTATGTTTTTTAATTTGGGGTATACATTTAAGTTGGGCCTCCTTTATGGTGTCTTTGAAAAGTGTCCATGCAGTTTGCAGCGATTTTACTTTAGTCACTGTACCTTTTAATTTCTGTTTAACTAACCTCCTCATTTTTGCATAGTTCCCCTTTTTGAAATTAAATGCCACAGTGTTGGCTGCTGAGGTGTTCTTCCCACCACAGGAATGTTAAATGTTATTATATTATGGTCACTATTTCCAGGCGGTCCTGTTATAGTTACCTCTTGGACCAGATCCTGCTCGCCACTCAGGTCTAAATCGAGAATTGCCTCTCCCCTTGTGGGTTCCTGTATCAGCTGCTCCAAGAAGCAGTCATTTAAGGTATTTAGAAATTTTGTCTCTGCATCTCCTCCTGAGGTGACATGTACCCAGTCAATATGGGGATAGTTGAAATCCCCCACTATTATTGAGTTCTTTATTTTGATAGCCTCTCTAATCTCCCTTAGCATTTCATAGTCACTATTGCTGTCCTGGTCAGGTGGTCAATAATAGATCCCTACTGTTATATTATTAGAGCAAGGAATTACTATCCATAGCAATTCTATGGAACATGTTAACTCATTTAAGATTTTTACTTCATTTGATTCTAAATTTTCTTTCACATATAGTGCCACTCCCCCACCCGCGTGACCTGTACTGTCCTTCCAATATATTTTGTACCCCATTGATTGTCCTCACTCCACCAGGTTTTTGTGATGCCTATTATATCAGTATCCTCCTTTAACATGAGGCACTCTAGTTCACTCATCTTATTTTTTAGACTTCTAGCATTTGTGTACAAGCACTTTAAAAACTTGTCACTGTTTATTTGTCTGCCCTTTTCTGATGTGTCAGATTCTTTTTTATGTGAATGTTTTTCGTCTGATCTGGCCCATACTTCATCCTCTTCCATCCTCTCCTCCTGACTAAAACCTAGAGAATCTCTATCAATAGACTGCTCCTCTGTCCGATGGCTTCCCCTCCCCTGGCTGGAGGAGCAAAGCAGCACACAGACTCACTGCCTGCGGGCTTTTCCTGCTGCTCCATTGGCCATAATCCAGCCAATGGAGCAGTGGGAAGCAATGCCTGGGACAGGGAGCCTGAGAGCAGCACGGGAGAGCATGGAGAGCCTCCGTTCCACACTCATTCCTTAGGCCATTAACTTATTCCATGACCCGTGTGGCACAGCGTTTGGCTGCCATGTGGGAGTGACTAAATAAATACAATTATTATTTAATATAATAAATAAACCCTGGTACAGACACTGGGGGAAAAAAGTAAGTGCCACCTAGACCCTGCACCTCCCATCCCTCCCTCTACACCAAGACCCTGCACCCCCCAGCCTGCTCCTCTCTCTTCCCTCCGGCCAGACACCCTACCTCCAGTCTGCTCCTGCACCCATCCCTTCCCTCCGGCCAGACACCAATCCACAGCCTGCTCCCGCACCCTTTCCCATGGCCAGACACCTACCCACAGCCTGCTCCTGCACCCTATCCTACCCAGATTCCTATCCCACTCAGTGGCCACTCTGTCCTGCACACTGGACCCCTCATTTTTGGCCCCACCCCAGAGCCTAGGGAGGGCCCACAAAATCCACTAATCTTGGAACCCCAGAAGAGTTAATTTGGCCTGAGGCCTGTAACCTCAGTCCTCCTTGCCCCTTCCCTCCATGGGGCTGGAGCACCAGGGGAGTGAAGTATCTTAATTGGGGGCCACATCAGTGAGGGTTGGTTTTTTTTGGAGAGGTTATTTTTTTTTGTTTCTCACTTGTGTGATCCCCGACTGATTTTTTTCTGTGGGGCAGTAGCCCCTGACTCAAAAAATGTTCCCTGCCCCTGCCATAAATAAAGACAATGTTGAAACCTTTTGTGTTGGGCATAGTATTTTAGTTTATTCAAAAATGAAGACTGGCCAACAAGCCCCCAGTTGGGGCCTAACTCCCATCTGTCCACAGTATCATAACACTCCTTCACCCCCTCCAATCCCAGCCCTGAGCCCATCATACACCTGAATCCCCAAACTCCTGCACTCCCACATCCCCAGGCCCCTACCATAATACTCCTGTATCCCTGCACACACCTGAACCCTGTGCCCTAAGCCCATCATACACTGGAACCCCCTGCCCTGAGGCCCTCATACTCCCACATACCCAAACTCCTGCACCCCCACATCCCCAGCCCCTTGCCATAAGATTGACAGAAGACAGCCTTAATGCATGCATGAAGCTGGATTTGACCAGTTATGATGTAAACTTCAAAGAAATGTGTGAAAAGATGCAGCAGCAGAAGGCCCATTAAATAAAGTCTGTGAGTACAATGTTTTTATTAATCATTATGTCAATTATCAATAATATTAAGTTGTATATTTTCAGTTATGCAAATGGACCTTCTTATGCAGCTCTTTGTTGAGCACTTGTTCTGAATTTTGATGTAGTTTGGCTCTTTGGTTTGAAAAGGTTGCCAATCCCTGCTTTAGGCAAAATGCATCATGTAACATATCTTTTAAAGTTATGATTGGCTGAATGTGTATGTTCTATTTCTGTGTATGTATCACTCTGGTATGTGAAGTTAGAAGAATGAAGTGTAAACCTGTTTTATTAACCTGTCTTATAGTGAAAGCCATTAGTGATACTTGAAACCTAATGGCCCGGTGCTCAAGACAATGCTTAGTAAATGGGTCTGTTTTTCCTGTATGTTCAAACTGTGGGTGGACCTAGAAAAATCATGTGACCATGATGCCTTGTGTTGGAATACAGCAGGGGTGGCCAACCCATTTAACAAAGAGAGCCAAAACAGCGGCGGAAAAAATGCGAAGAGCCACACCAGAATTGTCAAGCAAAAACAATAAAATTGAAAAAAAATGTTTTTTTAAAAAGGAGGCTGCCCCTTTAAGATGGCCACCATCTTGGGCACCATTTTTAAAACCCCGCAGCTCTGACCCAGTAAGCACAGGGAAGCTGTGGGCCAGGGGGAAGCCAGCGGAGGATGGGGGCCATTGGGGGGGTGCAGGAGTGGCTTCACGAGCCGCACTTTTGGGGGACAAGAGCCGCACGCGGCTCGCGAGCCACGGGTTGGCCATAGCTGGAATACAGCTTGAATCTGGTCTCTTTCCATGTGGATGAGGAGGTAAAAGAAAAGATTCCCACCCCAATGAAAGGTTATTTAAGGAATAGAAAGGAATCAGTCTTTTGTCTTCAGCTGGCTTTTGAAATTGCCTCCCCACTTTAAGAGGATACATATGAAGAAACCTGAAAATGAAGAACTATAGAGAACTCTAAAAGGCTATAGATCCAGGCCAGAGAAAAAGATAAGCTCTGTTTTGAAGGATTTTACCTGGACTAAGGACAAGGCTGGGGAATATTCTTTTAAGCAATTTTTTTGTGTGTTTTAGAATTAGCTGGGGTGTTTTGTTTATTTTGGCTTAGTAACTTACTTTGAGCTGTCTGTTTTCACTTGCAATCAATTAAATCCTACTTTTTATATTTAATAAGAACACTTTTGTTTATTATCAAGCCCAGTGAAAAAATTGTTACCTGTGGGGGCAACCACTGTGCATCTATCCCTTTCATTTATAGTGTGAACATCTCATGAGCTTCCTCTGTGTAAAAATGTTATATGGGGTAATAAGGACTTATTTTGGGCTTTGGTCCCTTTTGGGCAGTGGATTCCTGGATGCTGTCAATGGCCATATAGCTGAGCCCTCCCAGAGCTGAGCTGGTTCAGTGTCTCTCTTGCCCTACTGAGGGGCCATTGCCTCAACTCTGTGCCTTTGCTGGAGGAGACCAGAGCTTCTGGCTCAGCAGGACAGGGTGGTGGGGAGCCCCAGAGAGCAGGGCTCAGTGACATGATCAGCACACTAGGTGACAGTCACAAGGGGACCTCTGAATTCTGGTTGGTCTATAAGGCCACTTCCTTTCTTCTCACATTCAGGGAAACCCCTTAACTGTCCATCTTGCTGCCAGCAGTTTCCTAACCAAAAGTCATAGTTATGCCCACTGCCTTCACTGCAGGCCCACCTCAGTCAATTCTGGCACAGCAACAGTCTCTGCCCTGGCTCTAATATTCACCCACCTTTATTCGTAATCAGGCTCTGCAATATTAATGGAAAAATTTAACCGATCAATATTTCCAAGATAGTGATTACTTACAACTCCCATTAAGTCAAAGAGAGCAGGGCAAGCTGAGCTCCTCTAAATCAGGTCCCTACTTCTACCAGAATGCGCTTGAAGGTGACCTTTGGAATATATATTTAAAAAATGGTGTCCTTTTTTGCTTGTTTATGATAGAGGCGTTTTATTGAAAACTGTGTTGAAATGAGAAGCTCTCCTTTAAAATTCCATGGGGTTTCCTGGTCTTGCCTTCAGGTTAAGGGGCTCTGAGGGACACATGTTATCCAGGTCCTAAGCAGTCAATCTGTAAAAGAGCCTGTCTGGAGCAAGGTTAGTTAAGCTCTGCATCTGTGCTTCAGGTACCAGTTTCCTATTGCTCTCTTTATTTGGCCATATGTTAGATTTTGGTGTTCTAAGAAATATATTGATACACATAATTATTTCAGGAAAAATGTGTTTTCTTTCTAACTCTTTCTGTGTGCACCATGAACATAACAATATACAAAAAATGACTAATATATTGTATTTATTTGGTAGGAGTTTTTTTCTGCTTAAGTTTTTACTTTTAGGAATATCCACTCTGGTCATATTTGATTTGCTGCAGAGCTCTTGGTAGATTTTAGGGGTGATCAGACAGCTTTGTTCTCCCTTTACTAAAGAGGCAGACATGTGGAATATTTTAATAAATGGGTCCTTCCTTCCACGTGAGTGTTAGGCACTGAAATTATATTTATGACATAAACACCTCCTCCCCACAATTTCTAGTAGTTCTATTGGAAACTGAACATTGAAAAGGGAAGACATTTTTAGTCCTTGGAGATCTCACAGTTTCACTAGTTCTTCAGTCAACGTAGTCTTTCAGAACTGACAAGACCTGAATTTGTAATGTAAAAAGAGAAAAAAAGAGGAATTTGAAATCTTGTTGTGGGGAGACCTTTCTTTCTTCATATTTCATGCAGTGTTAATTAAGCAACTATGTCCATTTTCCCCCTTACAATGGTTCCCTTAACTCTCCCTGTTGTGGCCAGGATTTGCAACCATATTGTGCCCTAAGGATTTTTTCAGGCAGTTTCAGTAGACCTGTAGTAAGGTTGCCATGGCAACCTCTCCCAAGGATTTCCTTGCTTTTGTTGCTTCCCTATTCAAACCTAATACTATTTTAAAATGAAGTACACCAGAAATGATGGGAAACTAAACTTAATGGAACATTACTAAAACCATAGGTCTATTAATTCCTACTGTGGCTATTGACTTAGCCCAGTCTAAGTGCTTAAAATCAGCAGTTTCAGTGCAGCTAGTATTACTACTGGGCCTAACAGTTGCTCTCTTGGATGCAAAGTGCAGCTCAGGTCCAAAATGATCCATAAAATGTTACCCAAAGGCACCCTCCTGTTCACTAGATTTTTAAGATACAGAAGTATGGCCTGCAGAGACTAATGATTCTAAAGGGCCAGAACCTTGTCTGCTAGTCTTCTCTCCTGGCTCTATTGAGGACTTGTTTTTCATTTTATTTTCATTGCTGAAGCAATGTATGCGAAGTAGCAATCGCTTCGAGGACTCTGGAAATTCGCCATGCAGCTGTGAATGTGGAAGAGTTTATTCCCCTTACTCTTGGAACTTACTGTTAAGCTTTCCCTCTAACTGTATATTTGGCTCGTGTAAATCTGGTACCACTTTTGCTTCTGGTGTATTTACTGGGCCTGCTTTTTCACTTTCATTTAGTCTCCTTTAGCTGTGCAATAGGCCCTAAAGGGGCCCTGAAGCTGTGTAAAGGAGCTCTAATGGAAATGAGAGAGACCCACTGTTGTTGCCAAAGAGAGAACTTTATCATACAAATATAACCAAATAAAGCAGTTGGAAATAACACAAATGGATGGATAGCTTCTCAAATAAAATTTGGTTCCCTTCTCAAAGCTGTACTGCAGTCTCAAGGTACTGCTGCTTTATAGCTTTTAAAGTGATAACGCTACATGTTTTAACTTGTTCTGAGATAACATTTTAATGTACTTTCTCTTGTAGTTGTGGCTGTTCATGAGCAGGCAGTGACACTCCTGATAAAAACTTTATAAATAAAAATTGTCTTTCTCAGACTGTGATCCCTTTTGGGGACCATTTTCATTCTGTCATTTGTTTCAATTTCACCTAAGAAAACTGTTTTATATTTTTGCCTGCCCCAGAGCGTTTTCCCATGATAGATGCCAAATATAGAATTGTCCATCAGCCATTTCCCTGATTAGATGGACAGTTACTTGCTTATTTGAAAGGGATCCAAGCAAATATGGGGAAAATTGTAGCAGAAAATGGCTCCTATGTTATATGACAGCTGGGAAGTGTTCAGAGAAAAAGCGAATAATTTTACATTTTAGAACCCATCTTTTCAGTTAGCACTTTTCATCCAGTTAATTAGTAGCAGGAACCACAGTTGTCCTAGAGAGGTGGGAACATTGTTTTCTCTTCTCTCTAGGTTCAAGTATATATATTTCTCTTTGGTAGACAAATGAGCTATTCTCCAGTTTCATTCTCTCATAGAGTGAGTTCCACTAGTGGAGAAAAGGCTATCTGCAGCACACTTTAATTTTTCATGAACTTCAGGGAAACTTATATCTGAAGTTTTTTAAAAATATTTCTTAGCATTTGTAACTTTATATATTGGTGAAATTTTTGCTCTTCAAAATGCCCCTCTGCTGAAAGGAAAGATAAATAATATGCAACTCAGAGAGGAGATCTATCTTTTATATACCTGTTTCTCCAACTGTCTTCTCATGTTATATGGGATTTACATTTTTTCTCTTTCCTACTAAAAAATATTCTTGTGGAATGAGATCACCATGGTAGCTCAAGAGATGTCTATCTAAGACTGTAACAAAATAAAAATGTATATTAATGGTAAGTCCCAGTGAGCTTTATTTCATTTCACTTGCTTAGGAACTGCAGAATGATTTTTTTTTTTCAGAAATGAAATGTGTATATATAGATTGGATAGGAATGAATACAGGTCTGCCTAGCTTTAGTATCTCAGAAGGAATATACATTTTTCAGTCCCTTGAATTTATCAATTTTGAATGAAAGATGAAGATATATTTACCGGTAAATTGGAACTGCTGTTTCACTTGCAATATGAAGCTTTCAACGTTTTAATGAGAAAATGGATGAGTTGGGCATAGAGTTAATTGCCTGAAATTTCAGAATAAAGCAGTTGTGGTCTGCAAAGACATTTTACTAATGTCTTATCTTATATCAAAGAATACGACCAGATTTTCATTTACAGTATAGCCATTTGCACAGTAATGCTATTTGTACCCCCATTGAAACATATTTACACTTTAGCCTAGTTCCATACTTAAAATTTAGATTAACCAAGCTATATCACTAGGATATATGAAAAATTCATACCTCTGAGCCCTGTAGGTAAGATGACTTAACCATTGGTATAGACATGGCTAAGTCAATGGAAGAATTCTTCTGCTGCTTGGGGAAGTGAATTATCAGTATTAATGGAAGGTTTGTTTCTTCCCCCATGTAGGTGCAGGAAGCAACTACACTAAGGTCCTTCAGCAGCATAGCTGTTTGGTTTTTGACGATAAGAACCAAGTGTCTTTTCCAGAAAGCACACCTAATCTATTTTGATTTCCTCTCAGAGCCTGCAAAAATATCATTTAATCTCAATCTTCTGCACTTTTGTACACTAACATAGGGATATAATTTAAATAGCTAAGGTGTTTGTTTTATTTTCTTGATGCACTTTACACATTGCCAATTATACTTATCTTGTTACAATAGCATTAACCCAAATGTGGACACTCTTACACAACTTTCCAAACACATAAGCTAAGCCACATAAAGGCACTTATACCAGAATAAGAGTGGCCATAAATAGGCTTAGATCATTATAACTGTATCTGTTACAGATATATCTGAGGTTATGAAAAAAAATCTTTCCCATATAGACCAAGCCTACTACATGTTTGCATGCCCAGCACTAGGTGAATCTCACTCCTCAGATCATGCTGGGCCCACTCCAGCTGAGGTGCTAGTATATAGGAGAGCAGCCCATCTCAGTCTAGGTGGACCACCAAGAAGGAAAGATGCTTGGTGGAAGCTCCAGCTCAGTAACCATTACAGACCTTGCCTGTGAGAGCTGGAGATCCTGTGACCCAGACTGTTACCTACACCTGACTAGCTGGAGTCGGCATCCCAGGGAGTTATCTGAACATCATATGGACTACAGCTTCAAGAAATATAGTAAGAAGTGGCCCCAGGGAAGTTGAGTGAGTAGTATCTTCCACCCATGACAGGTCAGTGTGTTGCAGCTGGATTTCCCTCTGATACAGTGACAGACCACTCCACCACTAATAGGACCCTGAGCTGGGACCTGGTGGAGTTGATTGGCCCTATCCCAGTGGCCTCCCCAACTTTGATGGCAACTGCTGGATCTGACTACTAGGCCACGCAGCCCAGCACTCCAAGGCACAACTCAAGAGCAGATGTTTTGAGTTTGGCAATTGAGCTGCACTATCTTGAGTCCCAGAGAAGTTGGGTAGTCTGTAACCATGGTGTCACCAGCCACAACCCTTCTAGAGAATAATCAGTAACTCAGTCGCATCAAGATTCTTTACAATGTGTGAAGTAGTTAGAGTGCTCCTTACCCTTCAGACTGGTTAGCCCCTCTTGAAGCTTAACACGGAACTCAGCATTAACTCATTGTTACCCCCAAATTTCACTGCAGACCACTCCAGGGTTACACTCATATGGATTTATTAAATGAGGAATTAACAATCCACTATAGGGTTAAACTAAAGGAGATTAAGCTGTCATTGAATGCCACTATAGGGTTAATCTCACACAGGCACATTCTTTCATGCCCTCAGGCACTCACACACTTATGCAGGCAAAAGGTTGCAGGGAGAGAGAGACACTGAGAGAGTGAGCCAAGGCATAATGTCTGGAGCCTCTACTTGCAGCCATGGATCCCTGGGCCCGGGAGCTGAGCAGAAAAGAGGGCTTCTGCCACATGCTCTTTCCTTTTTATTGGAACTGAGCAGCTCCTGTCACACACAGCAGGGTCCTTCCTCCACCTTTGTCACCGAGGAGCATGCCCAGACCTCCCTCGATCTGGGTCCTTTGTTTGCTTAGAGCAGCAGTGTTTCCCTGATTGCTTTAATTAGTCAACATCGGGTTCCTGGCTCCACCTGTTTAGCCTTCCTGTTTTCCTCACCCCAAACACACTCCAGTTTCCATTCACACACACTCTGTTATCACAGGATGGAATACAGCTTGGAGTAAGTTACAGAGAAACAATTACAAAGCTTTAAAGCTCAATAGTTACAAAGATACTTTCCAAAGAACAGCAACTGATTGAGAACAATTCCTATCTTAATCATCTACAAATCAACAGTAATAAAGTGACTTAGAAGACCACTGCCCCCCTCAAACAATGTTCACAGCAATGCAGTCAGCAGCAGGTTTTGCCATTCTCTGTGTCATGTGTTGGCAGGACCTTACAATTTAATGCATTTCCAGAAGATCAAGTAGCTCCAAGTTACAGGGTAATAGCGCAGGCAGAGGCTTTACACAACACTCGTCTCAACGCACAGTGAATACGGAGAAGCTAAGCTTAACACTGCTGCCATGAAGTGAAAAAAGACTCTACCCAGTAGAACTGGTTTGAGAAAATGAAGATGAAAATTTGTCAATTTTCCTGTCTTTATATAAAATTCCATTTAGACATGGTCACAGTTTCTGTTGAGAGACATTTAGAGGAAATCACTTCCCCATTACCTGGAAATAAATTCCATCCAATATGGTCATCTTTTATTCTACTTAATGACTTACCAGGCCCCAGACTGATGGGTGATTCCTGTGTACTCTAATGCAAATGGGATTCTGTCTACAAACCAAAATCTCCTGACTAGCTCTTTACCTGTTTATAAGAATTAAATTCAGAGGGGTATCTTTAATTTAATTTGTCCATGAAGGTAAAGCCCATCACCACTATTTTACTATTACAGCATACTATGTTCCACTGATCCTTAGCTCTGGGCCCATGTTTGAGACTAAAATGTAAAGTAAAGGATCCAGCCAAAGGGAACTCCAGTGGCTAGTTTGACTTCATGCACCATTCCTGTCTCCCACAAAAACATACATATGAACCTACTTGAAGTAGAATTTCTTCCAGTCATAACCCGATGCCTGACAGATTGTTAGTACTTGAAATGGCCAGGTGACACCAGTATTCCATAACCTCTATTAGCAGCTGTCTAGTTAATCTTATTGGGCTGTCCCCACTCCTCAAAATAGACTTGGGATAATTTAATGTAACCTGTGTATCTAGTGTGTTATGTCTTCTTCTCAAGGGGCTTCCAGGTAAAAGAATATGAAGGGCCTGTGTTGTTGAATTAGAGATTATGGATTTAAACCCTTGTGCATATTCTTGATGTCTGTGGTGGTGTTAAGTCACAGATTTTAGGTCGTGAACTTGGAGAGGCATTGCCATGGCACTGTTGCTTCTGTGTTTGCAGAGGCTCCTGGAAGAAGAGGAATAGATATTTTCTCCCACCTATCAGTACTGCAGTAAAAGGAGAGCAGGAAGAGACAGCAGCAGTGGGCCAGCACCTTTTACTGGTTTAAAACTCTTCAATGGAATTAAACAGTTGAAACCAGGATTCTGGCCTCAACATTACAGAGAAGAGCAAGTACAGAGCATGCTGATGGTGGGACCACAAACTTGGTGTGATCCAAGTTACTCAATGCTTGTGTTCTTTGGGCAAGTCTACACTGGAATTAAAGGTTCGCAACTGCCCCATGCCAGTGGACTTGGGTTCACTGGGCTCAGGCTGTGGAACTTTTAATTGCAGTGTAGACTTCTAGGCTTGGGCTGGAGCTCAGAATCTAGGACCCTTCCAGGTGGGAGAGTCCCAGAGCTCAGGCTGCAGCCCGAACCTGAGCCCAGAAATCTACGCTGTAATTCAACAGCTCTGCAGCCTGAGCCCCATAAGCCCAAGCCAGCTGGCTTGAGCTGCAAGTGTCTAATGGCAGTGTGGACATACCCTTTGTGACTATTTACTGGGCAGAGACAATTTTGAGCAACTTACTGGCACATTGCAAAGGCTGCTCAGAAAAAAAAATTCGACGTTGTCAGCAAAATGGTGGGATACATTGAGTGTCACCTCCTCAGCTTTCCATCATGATCCCAGACTTTTTAGGGTCCCTCTCACCCAACTCTGAAGGAATTCTTTTGAATACTTCCACCTCTGTGCAGGGATAAATTCTGACACTAGTTGGTAGAGCACTTCTAAGTGTTGGATCAAGTCAGTGTTGGAGGGTGACCAATCCCTTTCTGGTTATGCTCTCTTTTAAGTCAGTGCAGCCAGAAATGAGTTCCCTGGAAAGAAAGGTAGCTTTTGGTTTGCTCCTTGAATTCAGCCTGTACCACTCCTGAATGTATTCTCCAATAGGACTGCAAGAAACATTTGGCAAATGGGCCCCATGCCATAGTAGCACTAGGCATTTCAGAATTTGCCCCTTCATCAATACATATATTTTAGTAAATAGCATAAAATTAGATTAGCAATCTTCTCCTTAAGCCGACAATGATGTTTTTTCTTCCTCCTTCATCTTATGGCATCACTCAGTTCATTAAGGTCATAAACAAGCTCAAAACACCCAATTGCTTATTATTATTCATTATTATTTTACTGTTACTTACATTGAAGGAAAAGTTTACATTTGATTCATATGTATCTGAGCAGTTTGGAAGCAACCCACTTTTATCCCTTATACTGCAATTAGCCATTTTCCTATGATCCTCATCTGAAAAGATTTGCCTTTTTTGGTTGCTACTGGAGTCATTTTTACACAAAACAATCTCTCTCTCTCTTTTCTTCACAATGTCTTATTTTCCTTACTAATTTGTTCTGTTTAAATTAAACAAAGAAGATTGATGATGCCCTATTTTTGTGCATTGTGGGGGGAAACAAGAGGAATCAATTGTGGTTATGAGAGACAGCTGGAAAGTATTAGAGCAATTTTTCTGGATCGTCTATCCTGTTGATGCTGAGGGCAAAAAATAATATTTGTGACCAATAACTTTTATATTTGATTAGAGCAAGCTTTCAATGCATACATTAGATTTTGCTGTATAAATCTCGATTTACCTAATCTACCCACATATTAGGAGTCTGACATATAAAACTTCAGATCTATTTCTGTATCAGGCAACTGGTACACAAAAATGCTCCAGGGAGAGATTGCATCCTGGCTGCCACTGCTATCCTTAGTTTTTGAATCATGCACTTTGAAAATATCTGTATATGTTTTATTCTTCCACATATTCCTATGCATTTTAATGTTGCTGAAATGGGTGAGTCTATGTGTAAACACAAGATTTACAGCATATTGAAATGTTTCAAAAACCTCAATCTTGAGAAATGACAATCTTTTAATAAAACATATTACAATTATAGCCATAATACGTCATCTGTTACCTTTATTATGCTGCCTCTTGTACCTGTACACGTGCCCTATTAAACACTGAAGTGAGAAGTCAGACAACCATGTTGCAGTAAGGCTGTTTCATTTGCTTAATGTGAATTAAAATATATTTAATACAACTTAGATGGGGCTACTATAAGGTGGGTGCATAACTGGCTGGATAAGCATACTCAGAAAGTAGTTATTAATGGTTCTCAATCCTGCTGGAAAGGTATAACAAGTGGGGTTCCGCAGGAGTCTGTTTTGGGACTGGCTCTGTTCAATATCTTCATCAACAATTTAGATATTGGCATTGAAAGTATGCTTACTAAGTTTGCAGATGATACCAAGCTGGGAGAGGTTGCAACTGCTTTGGAGGATAGGGTCATAATTCAAAATGATCTGGACGAATTGGAGAAATGGTCTGAGGTAAACAGGATGAAGTTTAATAAAATGCAAAGTGATCCACTTAGGACAAATGCAAAGTGCTTCACTTAGGAAGGAACAATCAGTTTCACACATACAGAATGGGAAGCGACTGTCTAGGAAGGAGTATGGCAGAAAGGGATCTAGGGGTTATAATGGACCACAAGCTACATATGAGTCAACAGTGTGATGCTGTTGCAAAAAAAGCAAACATGATTCTGGGATGCATTAACAAGTGTGTTGTGAGCAAGACACGAGAAGTCATTCTTCCGCTCTACTCTGCGCTGGTTAGGCCTCAGTTGGAGTACTGTGTCCAGTTCTGGGCACCGCATTTCAAGAAAGATGTGGAGAAATTGGAGAGGGTCCAGAGAAGAGCAACAAGAATGATTAAAGGTCTAGAGAACATGACCTATGAAGGAAGGCTGAAAGAATTGGGTTTGTTTAGTTTAGAAAAGAGAAGATTGAGGGGGGACATGATAGCAGTTTTCAGGTATCTAAAAGGGTGTCATAAGGAGGAGGGAGAACACTTGTTCATCTTGGCCTCTGAGGATAGAACAAGAAGCAATGAGCTTAAACTGCAGCAAGGGAGGTTTAGGCTGGACATTAGGAAAAAGTTCCTAACTGTCAGGGTGGTTAAACACTGGAATAAATTGCCCAGGGAGGTTGTGGAATCTCCATCTGTGGAGATATTTAAGAGTAGGTTAGATGAATGTCTATCAGGGATGGTCTAGGCAGTACTTGGTCCTGCCATGAGGGCAGGGGACTGGACTCGATGACCTCTCGAGGTCCCTTCCAGTCCTAGTATTCTATGATTCTATGATTTAATATTTGCAGTAAGACGAGGTATGGTTCTTGTTATTAACTTACTGATTTGATTGTAGGGGTTTTTGTTTGTGTTTTTGGTTCTGTTTCTGTTGTTTGCTGGAATGCACATAGATGGTCAATTTTTAGATGACATAAATATCAACCGGACCACACTGGCGCAAACCATGATTAAACTATAAGTTATATTATTGTCTCTCTCTGCTCTCAAATTCAGCTTTCTTTTCAAGGCAATTTTAATCCTTTATCCTCTGCTGGGGTTTTTTGTGTGTTTTTGGTGAGTTTTTTAGTCATGGGATTCATCACTGCAAAAAGGAAGCATAAAAGCTATTTCACTATCCAAAATGAAATGACATCATGGAAAACATTTTTAAGTTCATTTTTAATGATCTCAAAATAGTCTTTGCTATTAGTGTTTCCCAATAAACTGTAGACAAAGAAATGCATATATGTCCAGAAAATCTTATCTGAAGTCTTTCTGTCATGTCTTTTTTAACACAGATGCTTTGGGGGTGGAGGTATTGTCCCCTTAAAATGCATGTGCAACTTTCTTACTGAAGCTAACGAGACACCAATTTCAAGTTATCCAACAGGATCAGAAAGCAAATACTAAGAAGACAAACCACTCATGAGACTATTCTTACAAATAGTAACCGCAGGAATGTAAGGAGGTAGCTGTCCAGCTAGTTCTAACTCCTAATTTACAGCTCCTTGCCCAGAGCAAGAAAAGCCATTGCATTAGTTGAACATTTTAGAAGCAAAACCAAACTAATTTACTTGTCAGTCCTTGAAGCAAATTGAGACTCTTCCTATCAGTTCCTATATGTATAGTGGCAATGTTCCCTCCACTCACCCCATCAATCTTATAGAATACACCTTGGGCTTTCTGATGCTTTTTCCTAACACAGGGAGACATTCACATTATTTAAAAATGAGACTTGCATATGGTATAACTAAGTATATTACTGGTTCCATGCATATGGCTGATGCTTATATGCATGTGCTAATGTACAAACACAGACATTCATGCCCAGTAAGAGAAGAATGAGGAGGAGGAGCATCTCTCTCTTTCTAAATAAAAGAGAAAAAGATGCTTAAAGTAATAAAAAAGGTTCACACTGTTTAGATTGCACAGTCTTTTGACTCATAGTACTGCAGTGCAAGGGACAGGCAATGTCTTCGTTGTTTGGTACCTCACATTGGTGTCGTCTTCCAAGCACTTTAGCCTGCTCAGACTGGTGTGGCCCATCTGTCTCCTTTTTCCGTGGGACCAGACTTGGCTAATAGGAAGGTCAGCCTTGTCTGGTATCCTGGTGCCCCCAGAAGAGCATAGAGTTTTCTCCATTCACTTTGACATGAAAGGTTGCACTTTTTGTTTGCTCCACCCTATAGCACTTCTCAGGTGGGCTTCCAAGCAAATCAGGGACATCACACATCTCAGACTCAATGACATGCTCCAATCCTTGTTGATCTTGCTAAGACTGACTAATGGTCAGTTTTGAATGTCCATGTTATGCAAGCAGTTCTTTTACAATATCCATTGTTACAACCTCAGGCACAGTGTACTCCAAAACCAGAAAAGTGTGGACAAACAGGAGATGATTTTGAAGTGCAATCTTCCCCAGCCTGTCCTTTCCAGGGAAATGGCTGGCAGGCACCAGTTGGCACTAGGCATCTGGTAGAAGGCATTGACACATTCATGTGTATAACTAATGGACCAATGAATGTTCATTGCCATTTACGCACACTCCATACAGCTTCATTCACTCTGGTTATGTCTACACTGCGGACTAAAGTTGAGTTAAGCTACACAACTTCAGCTACGTTAATTGTGTTGCTGAAGTCGAAGTATCTTAATACAGCTTTTGGTGCTGTATACACAGCAGGAAGTCGAAGGAAGAACACTCTTCTTTCAACTTCCCTTACTCCTCATGAAATGACGATTACAGAAGTCAGAGTAAGAAGCCTGTTATTTAGAAATTATTTTGAAATAAGCATGCAGTGTAGACATAGTCTCTGTTAGCATTTCTTGAAAGAAATTTAGAGGCCTTATGGCAATTGTCATGTCACTCTTTCACCAGACAAGGAAATGGGGGGAAATAACTGATGTGACTTTGACTGCATGAAGGGTCGTGTCTTCCTCTTTCTAACTTTTAGTCTAGAGGAAGAAAGCTGCTTTATATTTTGTCACTATCCTCTTAAACTTTATTTTTTTCATTTTATACCAAATCAGAATTATCATATGTACTATTTCTCTAACACCCTGCTTAGGCATGGGTGGCGAAAAATTGATGACTTAAAAAGATCAGATTTTTTAATTTTAAATTTAATACTGATTTATTTCTAAAAAATAAACCATTTAATGGTAAATTTGGAAATATGGCAACCTATGTTAAGGCCTACATATACTATAGTTGATTAAACTCGTTTACATTAAATAAATAAAATATTAGACAATACATGTTTGTTCCCAAACTTTTACATAAAGTGAACTCACTGGATAAACTCTTGGAACCAGCATTTGTTAAAGTGCTGTACCAGTTTGTGATAGTAGTAATCTCTAATCCCAAGTGTAAAGAGATTATTTTCTTCATTTCATTTTATTCAACTAGTGCAATTCAATTGCTAGTTCATTCATGATTAAGAAACCAAGGGTATATCTACACTAACCCCCTAGTTCGAACTAGGGAGGCTAATGTAGGCATTCGAAGTTGCAAATGAAGCCCGGGATTTAAATATCCCGGGCTTTATTTGCATCTTCCCATCAGGGTACCATTTTTAAATCCCCCTAGTCCGAACTAACTGCCCGCGGCTATAAGTGGCAGTCAAATGTTAACTCGAACTAAGTCCTTAGTTCGAGTTAACTGTTACACCTCATTCCATAAGGACTTAGTTTGAGTTAATGTTTGACAACCGCGTGTAGCCTTGGGCAGTTAGTTCGGGCAGCCTCGGGCAGTTAGTTCGTACTAGGGGAATTTAAAAATGGTGCCCCGATGGGAAGATGCAAATAAAGCCCGGGATATTTAAATCCTGGGCTTCATTTGCAAGTTCGAATGCCTACATTAGCCTCCCTAGTTCGAACTAGGGGGCTAGTGTAGACATACCCCAACTGAGAGTGGAAGAAGCAGAAATCACTGTCTTGGTCTTCTTTCAATCTATGAATAAAACTTATGTGTGTGGATGAAATGTTCTGGTTCTAAAATTTTGAAGGCCAGAAACAATCAGTTCATTAACTACTAATAATACTTCCTTTGCTTAATAAATCAGTTTACATGTAAAACACATTTTGACAAACTTTTTTAAGTCAAGCACATTTAATGTAGTGTTATTCACCTTTATTAAAAATTTGTAAATACAACTTTTGTGCATTTTAGTTGAATTCAAATTTCTATCCAAATAAAGCTTACGAAAATCATAAGTAAAATATTAATAATATAGCAAGAAATATATCATTCACTATTTCTAACATAATAAACATATCAAAATTAAGAACCTGAATACATGTAAATTAAGGTATATAATTTCTTAGTGCTATTTGGATACAGTGTATCCACATGGTTAGTAAAAAGAAGCATCACATTTAGTGTCAAGGTTATAGTGTGCTGAAAATCAATATGTGTTAATCATTACCAACCAGTGAGAATCAACCTTTCTGTAAGAAAATTATTAAAAACTACAAATGGAAAACAAGATTAAAATAAATTATTTAAATCAAGCTCTTCTGCCTGTTGATTTAGATCATGATCATGAGTAAGGTTGGTAATTTAAATCACTTGTTTAGGGTTTATGTAGTTATATACTACTGTAGAATTGTATGCAATTTTCTTAAGAGGGAAATCGTATCAGTATAAATGCTGGGAAATGTTAATAGCTTCAAAGGACTACTTGAAACAATGTGCCAGAGAAGACTGAAGCACTGGGATAAAGTCAAGTGAGCTTCCCAAGAAATCTTTCAGGGAAGGTGCATGCAAATGTAACACTCCGGTTTTGTTACCACATTACCACTGGCAGGTCAGCACCAACACTTGGAGCTCATTATGTCTCAAACCAGACTAGTGATTAGTCCATATCATTTTGAGGGACAGCATGGCACACACTGCTAACTAAGGGTATGTCTACACTAGCCCCCTAGTTCGAACTAGGGAGGCTAATGTAGGCATTCGAACTTGCAAATGAAGCCCGGGATTTAAATATCCCGGGCTTTATTTGCATGTTCCCATCCGGTAGCCATTTTTAAATGCCACTAGTCCAGACTAACTGCCCGCGGCTACACATGGCAGTTAAACGGTAATTCGAACTAAGTCCTTAGTTTGAATTACCTGTTACACCTCATTCCAGGTGTAACCGCGGGCAGTTAGTCCGGACTAGTGGCATTTAAAAATGGCGACCGGACGGGTACATGCAAATAAAGCCCGGGATATTTAAATCCTGGGCTTCATTTGCAAGTTCGAATGCCTACATTAGCCTCCCTAGTTCGAACTAGGGGGCTAGTGAAGACATACCCTAAGTGATCTATTTGCAGGGTACTTGTGGTGGGATGAAAATGCATACAACAGGAAGAGAGAAGTCTGAGAATTAGAACAAAGCTTTTTTCTACAATTCTGAAAGTGGGGTACCAACAAGTATCTATGATTTATCATCTGCACATTCCTTTACCGCTTAATATCCCTATTTACGAGTATACAAACTTATTAACAAATAAGACCGGAATGCATATGTATGTGCCTGTGCCTGGAATACAAATTTCCACATTCTCTCAGAAGCTGTGATAATATAGGTCTGATCTCACCTGCATTCTGGACTCTTTTACTTTCAGATTAGGTGCAAAAAAAAAAAAAAAAAAAGCCAGAAAGTCAGCTGACTTGCATATCCTTTATTTGCTTCACATACATTTCAAGATGATGGCTTGACTTTCCTCTGACTTTCCTCTGAGGATGCTTCTTTTTAGCAGATGGAGAGACGACAGGGAGCTCAACATGACTCCTGATTTTCAGCCATTTGTTCTGGACATAAGTGGAAGCAGCAGTGGGGCAGCTTTAATTTATGTGGCAGCTTTAACTTATTATGCCACTAGCATAAAGTCTTTCGTAGACCTTATGCCAGTATGTAGTAGAGCCTTTGTTCCTTCCCCAAATGCACTTTGCCTCTCTTTACACAGGGTGCTGGAGTACTGGCTGAGGAGATGGTGGGGCTGGCACATGAGGCAGCAGGGCCACCTCTGCCAGCTTTATCCCAGTGGAGGTGTCCTTTATACAGTAAGTTCTTCAGGAGCAATTTCTATCCACCCAAGTTTTACCACAAGTAGCACAAAGGTCCTTGGATAATCTGGCTAGAAATATGAACCCTATGAATGTCTGAAGATCTTTAGACATGAGGGGACCCATTCCTCTATGGGTAGGGTAGGTATCAAGATATCAAAACTTATTGTGTGGTAACTTGGCATCTTTGTGATTTCCTTGAGGGCATCCGTGTTGAAACATTAGTCACTACCTTCAACAATTTGTTTTCTGGTGATGTGACTTCTATTTCACAGAAGTCACATCACCAGAGGGGCTATATTCTAGAAGTGGCACATCTGGACATAATGGCTGTACAGTGGTAGTTACCAGGATATGTGAAGGTAGACTAGGTGCTGAGTGAAATTTAGCCAGCTATTTCTAAATTGTGTTATTAGTACAAAATTGCTTCACAGAAATGGGGCAAATGGACAATAGCCACTAAACCAGAAGTGAGCCCTCCATGATTAGCTCTTGGTGCCCCGCCCCCCCGCTTTATTTACCTGCATGGCCACAGGTACCAGCTATCACAGCTCCCTTTGTCCATGGATCACCATTCCCGGCCAATGGGAGCTGGAAGAAGCAGTGTCCTGGTCCGTGACGCTTCCCACTGCTCCCATTGGATGAGAACAGTGATCTGTTACCAACAGGAGCTACAATCACCAGTACTTCCAGCCATGCAGGTAAACATAGTGGCAGCGGTCCACCAGGGGCTAATCTGGCAAACTGCCACCATGTTATTGACAGCCCCTGCACTAAACAGAGATACTAACAAAACACAGTATATATTACTACCCAACCCTTCCTACTCCTGATTTCTGCTTATAAAAAAAATCTTCTTTTTAGAATATACCTTTTTGCTATTTTTTATCTGTTCGTCATGCATCATACTTTATTAGTACGATTATTGCCTTTCGCAGATCAGCGAGTAAAGGCCAGTGTTTTGCTCCAGGCTATTAAATATTGCTTTCTGCATCATCAGTCATGGTAATGCTTAGCAATGAGAACAGTGCTTGGGAGTATTTTTGTGACTAGAATTTTCAAGCTGTACTTGGTAGGTTCTAATTTTAGAAAAGTGAAAGTGATGATCATGGTTTGATTTGTCTTTATTACAGGTGTACCCTGCAATTTGGATCTTGTCAGTATTGCAAATTAAAATTGTCCTGTGCTATTTAGCTTGGTTAAATGACATTAATGTCATTGCTTATGCTCTACCTGTCACAAGGACTTGAGTGCTCATCTGAGGCTCATCAGCGCTGAGCTATCTTTGGTGACAGTTACTGTAAAAGTACACAGGGGAGACTGTTTTAAGAAACTGGAAGCTCTCTGAGGTAAATGTTGTGAGGTGCTTCATTGCCAGTGAATGCTGAGGTATTCAGGACTGTATTTAAAGCTCACTATTTGCACAGTTTGTGGGTGGCCATTTTGCAGCCAGCAAATAATTCCTTTTCAAGAATGCTTTGTTTGTTTTACTAAAACCATACATTCAGCTGACATTCAGCCTTTCGTGCACAAGTCCCAGTAAGCTTACAGTTCTAGAATTATTTCACAGTAAAAACTGCAGGAGCCAGCACTTCAGCTTGGCTGGGGAAGGGGGCAGTGCAGCATAATCTCTCCATTCCCATTGACCAGTTTTGGGCTAATAGGAGCTGAGAGATTGTGCTGGGGGTTGGGGCAGCAAGTGAAGCCTCCCTCACTCCCCACCCCCAGAGCAGAGAGCCACATGGAATAGCCAGCCACTTTGAGTGGCCTGAGGCTGCTGGTGGGCAAGAAGCCTGCCTGAAGGTCCCACTGGGCTGCTGGCCAGGAGCTGCTTAGGTAAGTGCCTCCTAGACAGAGCCTGCCTCTTGCACCCCATCCTGTCCTGTATCCCAACTCCATCCTGGATCCTGCACCCTCTCCAATGCTCCTCCAGCAGGTCAGAATCCTCTCCTCCCCACATTGCCCCTCCTAGACCCTGTATCCTAACCCTCTGCCTCAGGTCATCCCCCAAACCTTATGCACCTTTCTCCCTCCTGCCCCAGGTTCATCTGGACCATTCTGATTACTTGGATTCCTTTTAGTCAGGTTTTAGACCTATTTTAGGTTGTTGTGCAGAAACAGTGGCAGTCTTGCTGTTTGAACTCTTTCTTGAGCACTGGACAGTGTGATTTGCTAATAAGCTTGATGTGATTATCCATGATATTTTGTTAACTATTACCTGTCTTACAGTTTTGTAATTGTACTGATTACCATCGTATGTGAGCATCTGGTATGGTGGCTGGATGGGGTAGAAGGAATTCTTTTGAATAAGGGTAAGGGGTTTCAATCTCTTTTTTCTGGGAGAACCAATAAGGTTTGAGGCAATTGCTCATCTGACTCAAGTAATGTCTGGGATTTCAAAAGGCTCTATTTTGACACCTCTTATACTCAACACTTATGTAAGATTCGTAGGGCAGATTGAGAAGCATTCTGGACATGCATTATCATAAATACATGGAATATAAACAGTTCTACAGATAAATAGTTTCAAACTAAGTTATTGAATAAATGATGGAAAGTCCATGGGACTTAGATTTTTAGTCACGTAGCCATTTTTGAAAAATGTACCCCTTCTCATTTGACCTAGATGGTAGAGTTGATATGCTTTTCAGTTTCTAGCCAAGATATGGGCATGGAGAGCAGCTACCTGCACTGGACAAGGGAGCAAATGATATAGTTACCCTGGGGAAGCATTTGGAGTACATACCAGGAGATGTTCTTGCTCCCTTTATTAAGTGATTGGCCAATATGGAGATATACCCATCTTGTAGAACTGGAAGGGACCTTCAGAGGTCATTGAGTCCAGTCCCCTGCCCTTATGGCAGGACTAATTGCCATGCTTGACAGATTTACCCCAGATCCCTAAATGGCCCCTTCAAGGATTGAACTCACAACACTGCATTTAGCAAACCACTGAGCTATCCCTCACTCCTACTTGCTGATAATTAACTCACTCCCCTTATTCAATAATGGTATTACACATCAGTAGAGGTAAACAAGATATGCTTAATCACCAGTCTCCAGATGTTTAAAAAGGTCTAAAATTCTAGCTGATTAGTTGTTGTGTCCTAAGCCTTGTTGATAGGGTACATGCTTTTACATTTAAACATAAGGTGCAAGGAGATTTTGTCTCAGATATATGGATACCTGGCTCATATGGACTTCAATGGGAGCGTCTCATGCATCCAGTGATGGAATTTAGATAACAAGAGCCCCAAACATGCAATGTCAGTTCAGGAGGTGGGTCTAGATATATTAAATTAAATAATCAAAACTACCCCTTCCATATGTGGGAAGTGTCTTGGCTGGGTTCTGGAAAGGTACCAAAGAAAAAGAAGGAATCATCCTTCCCTGTCCCAGATGGGGAACCTTTGCAGATAGGGTGGCCAACTTTCCACTTACACAAAACTGAACACCCTTGCTCTATCCCTTCCCACCCCCTTCTCTGAGGTGCTGCTCATATCCTGCTCCTTCTCCAAGGCCCTGCCTCCACTCACTCCATTTCCCCCATCCCAATTGCCCGCTCTCTCTACACTCACTCACTCATGCACTCACTCATTTTCACCATGTTCGTTCAGGTGGCTGGGGTGCAGGATGGAGGAGGGCTCTGTCTGGCTGTGTGGGTTGTGGGGTGGGGCTGGGGATGAGGGATTTGGGGTGCAGGAGGAGTCTCCAGGGTGGGGCTGAAGGGTTCAGAGTTTGTGTGGGGTACTTTGGGCTGTGGCCAGGGTTGGGGTGTGGGGGTGTGAGGGTTCTGGTTTGAGGTTCATACTCTGGGGTGGGGACAGAGATGAGAGGTGTTGGGTTTAGCAGGGGACTCTGGGGCTGGAACTGAAGGGTTCAGAGGGTGGGAGGGGGATCAGGGCTGGCACAGGGATTTGGGGCCTGAGATGGGGTAGAAGTGCAGGCTCCATGCAGCACTTAACTCAAGCAGTTCTTGGGAAGCAACTGGCATGCCCCCTTTAGCTTCTGTGCAGAGGTGTGGCCAGGTAGCTCTGTGTGCTGTCCTATCTACAGGTACCACCTCTGCTGTTCCCACAGGCTGTGGTTCCTAGCCAATGGGAATGGCAGGACAGCATTATGGCTGAGGGAAGTGTGCATGGCCCCCAGGCGGCCCCCATGTCTAGAAGCCAGAGGAGGGATGCCAGCTGCTTCACAGGAGCCGTGTGGTGCAGAGGCTAGCAGGGATCTCCAACCCTGCTGCTCAGCACCGCCAACTGGAGGGTCAACAGCCCGGTCAGCTGTGTTGATAGGAGCTGGGTGTTTTGTTCGAAAACTGGACACCTGATCACCCGACTTACAAAATTGTTCTTTGGCTGACACTGTAGCACTCAGGTCACAAAAGCCTCCACAATTCATATGTGTCACTTCCACTCATGGGGAGGGGAGCTGATGAGTTTAGCCTTGGATCTTCTAGTTCTGCCCCTGCACATCAAAGTGAACTCTGCTCCTACTCCTCTGAGCCACCTGTGCAGTGATATTTCCGTAGGTCTAATTCCAGGAAACACTCTTGGTTGTGTAAATGCAAAGGAAGTGTTCACCACTCCATGAGCTGTGGGGGCAGAGAGATTTTGTGAAACGTGATGGAGGAAGAATCTTGTAGGCCAGTGGTTCTCAAACTGTGGGTCAGAAGCCTGAGCTCCAAAGTCCAAGGACTTCAGCCCTGGGCAGCAGGGCTCTGACTTTGGCTGCAGTCATAGGTGACAGGGCTTAGGTTACAGGTCTCCTGCACAGGATTGAAGACCTTGGGCTTTGGCTCCTCTGCTCAGGGTGGCAGGACTCAGGCAGGTTCCCCCCTTGTGGGCTCAGATATTAATATTTGTTGTCGGTAGCAGGCTGTGGTGCAATGAAGTTTGAGAACCCTATTGTAGGCAACAACTGGATTATCAACCCAGAGAAAATTGAGGTGGTACTGATCAGAGTAAGTCCAGAAAGAAGATCAATGTGGCTTGAGTTCCCAGGATGAGGAGCAAAAAGAGATGATGTGGATTGAAAGACTGAAGGATTCCACAGATTTATATTATTAAATAGAGATTTATTTTTAAAAATGAACTACCCTACAAGGGCTTGGGTGCAGTTCTTGCTGCTTTTTCTCTTCCCTCCCAGTTTTCATTTCCACAATTCAGTGACTAGTAAACAATGTCTTGTACTCTTCTATTTTATGTGGTAAAAGAATGCAGTATAAAATCCTGTAACTTTCATTCTGTAATGCAAACCTTAGTATTTTCCAATTGGTTTAGTTTAGGTCCTTCAATAAATCTGGACAGAAAGTGTCTAGATCTACCAAGAAAGAAAGAAAAAAGCTTTCTAAGTAAATCTGACAGCTCCATGATTCTTTAAGTTGGTATGTGATTTGAATACACCTTTTCGATGACCAAATCCAGATTCTCCTGGAATCAATGAAAAAACTCCTTTGGGGAACTGGACCAAGCCCCAGCAGAGCAAAGTGTGAACTACGTAGAGAGTGCTTATCCCCAAATGGGTGGAGAAGCAGGAAGTGTCTCATAAGCAGCAGTCTTTCTGGACCAGCTGCTGGTCTACAAAAGGAATCTCAGACATCCCTTGCTATTGAAGAGAAAAAATGGATGCATCCTCTAGAAGGCCACTTTAAAAATAACCCTCTCCCTCAACTTATGCCAATAATGAATTTGGCCTTCTGACTCCACTTTAGTAAGAATGATAGGGCCTGATTCATCACTGCATTTCTCTGCTTTTATATTGGAGTTAATTGATTTACACTGGCATAAAACATGAGTAACTCAATAGTGAATAAACCCATTAAAGTCTATAATATCTGCCTTCTTATATAAAGACAGCATTTGAAATGAGAACAATGCATCCTACATGTATTTGGTCCCCCTCCAAAATGAATGGACCTGCAAAAAGGGGATTTTATTTATTATCATTTAAAGCTACTCATATACATGCTGTAAGGTTGAACCATTTCTTTTCCCTTATATATATGGCTTACCTCCTCACTCTAAAAAATTGGAAAATAACTTTCATGAACTAGCCCCCTCACAAAACTATTGGCTCACCATGAATGACTGAAGCAGTATTTTCAAACCATAACAAAGCAAGCACTTTTTTGTGGAAAGATAACCACCCAGCATAAAGCAAATATAACACAGCTGGTTCTTTTAGATATAGTCATCATACAGACTGTAAGCAGATTACGGTAATTATAATGGATGTTGCAGGAACTTGCCTTCTAATTAAAATGGAAATGAAATTTACAGAACAAATATGCAACAAACCACGATTTGTGACGTAGTTAAAAACAAAATAAAACCCTCACACTGCCGCCACATGTTATATAAGTGCCAAAACTCCACTCAGGAAGACAAGAGTACTTTCTCCTGTTAAGTCTAAAGGGGCAGATCAAACAATGTAAAATGGCTGGGAGGACAGGAGGGGAGGTTCTCAGAATACTGCCTGTTTTGTATTGGCAGTATGCACTATTTCTGACTTAGATATATTCAAATGAGTTGTCTTGTATGAAAAAATATGTTTTTAAAGAGGGACTTAAATGGCAGACTGCTTTCACAGGGAGCGTGAGAGGGAACTCCACCAAGGAGGAAAACATGAAGAGTGGAAAAAGGATACAATGGAAGCAAGAGGAATTAGGGCAGAAAAGTGACCCATACAAGGGATAAGAAGAAATCCAGATTAAAGTGTGTTTGCAGTTGACTTCTGTAGAATTGGGAATCTCCCTTCACCAGCCAGGTGTGAGAGGCATGCATGGAATGTAAGTATTTTTTCCTCAATCCCTGATAGTCCAGGGAATGGGATGAAAAGCTGTGTCCCAGTATGCGCGGCTGCTGCCCCCTGCTCTCCCCTCCCCTCACTGCAAGAGAATACAAACATGCCCATTCCATTAGTAACACTGGGACTTTGGTGTTAAATCCCTCTCTACCTCTTTATTTTACCACTGAATTAGTCATTGCTTCTATGGAAAAACCTGCCATGTCTCAGATGCACAGCCCTCATACAGCTCCTTGTGGCTGGGCAATCCTTAGGCTTTTGTATTTGGGTTCCATGTGCATTACCAGAGGTCAAACACTGCCTTTGGATGGGCTTTCTAGAGGAGCAGAGCTAATCTATCCAGCACCTGTTGCTGAGCGGTGAGACCCTACACTCCAAATGCCTTAACCATGAAACTACGGCTGGCCCTTCAGAATCTCCTTCCACTCTACCCCCACAGCTTAAGTGTACTCCCTCCAGAACGGCAACCATGTAGTGTTCTGAGTATACAGTTTGGCTCTACGTGGTTATATGACAGCAAAAGAAAACATGCACATAGACCGACTCCCTATAGGTTTAAACAAATTAGTCAGAAATACACACAGCTACCCAAATAACAACTATACCCTCCTTAGCGGAATCCTCTGAGGAGCTCAGGATCTTCCTCTCTTGCACATGGCTTTTCTTGTGAATCATGGACTCTCTCACTGTCACATCTGTAGTTAGTGTCCTTCTACTCTCCTGCCCAAGCTTCCTCGGTCTCACTCTGAGTCCCTTGCATTTATATGTCCCACCAACAACATTGTTCTGCTTTTCGGGTTATTCCACTTCTCTAAACCCCTGCAAAAAAATTTAGCTGAATTGTTTTCGCTAGGCTTCAGCAAACCCATTGTTCCAATGTCCCCTGAGCATTAAAGTCCTAATGGTCCATCATTTCACCTAGCCTGGGAGGGATGTTCTGCAGCCCTGATAACAGATGGCTGATTCCACATCCACACTGAGGCATGTCATGACCCATCAAATTCATAATAAGTTCAAAATATCAACCAGAATTTATAAAAGTATGTACTTGGACAGAAGTGGAAATGGAAATAGGATACTGGGTAAGGTTAAAAGGTATGAAAAACAAGGGTGACATCATAGTAGGAATCTATGACAGACCACCTAACCAGTAAGATGAGGCAGATGAGGCTTTTTTTAAACGACTAACAAAATCATCGAAAGCACAAGAATTGGTGGTGATGAGGGACTTCAACTACCCTGACATCTGTTGGGAAACTAACACATCAGGGCACAGATTATTCAACAAGTTCTTGGAATATATTGGAGATAATATTTTATTTCAGAAGGTGGAGAAAGCTACTAGTGAGGGAGGCTGGTCTAGATATGATTGGGGGGAACTGGTTGAGAATTTGAAAGTGGAAGGCAGCTTGGGTGAAAGAGATCATGAAATGACAGAGTTCATAATTCTAAGGATTTATGCATTACAAATTAAGCACTGGTCACCGCCAAGTGTACTGTAGTCACTAAGCAAGGGGAGTTTAATGGTAGATAACAGAAGGGACAGGGATTGTGCTTGATGGTATGGGCTCCGCCTAAAAGTCATTTGCCTTGTCCCTCTTCTCATAAAGAAGCTTTTCCATGCTCCCAATCACTTTTGTTGTCCTTCTCTGTACCCTTTCCAACTCCAATGTTTCTTTTTTGAGATGGATGACACACAGTATTCAAGATGTGGGCATACCATGGATTTAGATAATGAAAGTGGAGGAACTTAGTTTGCCAAACCAATCCGCAAATCCAATGCTTGTAAACTATGTTAAAAAGTTACAAACAAAACACCAGTCATCTGGACTGCATTGACATGCAGAAAGCCTTATAAGGCTTTCATTGTCAAAGCCAATTTTAGAAGTATTTCACAAGGCTGTTAAAAATGCTGGAGACTCAGTTTATTCAAACAAACATGAGAGTCACATCATACTTTCTCTTTAAGCAAGAGACACCACACACTACAAACTTGAATTCTCACTTGTTAATTGTGAAGTCGGATACTGGTTCCGACTAAGACCACAAATGCTCACTATCTTTCTGCAAGAAACTCAACTGACCAGTTAGAAGCCTTCAGTGCAACACTGAAAGACTCAGTAAATGAAAAAGTGAAGAACTTTCTCATCACATCCAGGCTATGTCTACACTACAGAGTTTTTCCAAAAAAACTTCACTTACATCCCCACTGCAATTGCGTTCTTTCGGAAAAAAAATCGAAAGAACAGAGGAGTTTTTCCGACATTGGTAAACCTCTTTCTACGAAGAAGAAGCCTTTTTCTGAAAGAGGCGTGTGTGGATGGGGAAGAGGGAGTTTTCAAAAGAAGAGGAAAGAGGAAAAAGCACAGGTGCCCTGGTGGCCACTCCATCCACAGTAATCACAGCTTAAATGAGAGCTAGTGTCCATTCAGTGTATACGCTATCTTTTGAAAAATCAGATCACTTTTTCGATGTGCTTTTGCAGTGTGGACGCTCTCTTTCAGAAGTTTTTTCAGAAGATCTCTTCTGGAAAAGCTGCTTCTGAAAGAAGCCTGCAGTCTAGATGTAGCCCCAGAAAATGTGCGTACGTGAACTGATGCAAATTGGTGTTAAGTATTAAGTCACTGTGTACTTGATGTCAGTGGTAGGCCAGTAGATGAATGTCTAGATATGCAGGTTATAGAAGACACATCAGCTGCATCTCTGGCAACTTATATCTCAGAAGAGTTATTATGAAGAGTTAAAGATCATGAACATATCATGAAGGACTGGAAGTACTGGATACATGAGAAGTCACCAAAAATGAATGCACAGCATCTGAGAAGCTCATGAACAGAGTTTGGAAAAATTACAACAAAAAACCCAAGAAGGATGTAGATTTAGTGCTCTGTGGTAGGCTTGTGTAGACAGCTTTAATCATCTTCATGGTGATTCTGTCTCTTTTCTGCATGGTTTTATGAGAAGCAATCCCATTCCAGGCACACCCCATTTTCCTGGCACAACCAAACCCTTACCCTGTTTTAAATTATGATAAGAGGAAGCTGTATATGGAATTTGGTCATCCTAGCTCTTACTGTTAGGAGGAATTCTTGAACAGACAGACAGAAAAACAAACTGTCACAAATCTCTCTATCTCTCTATCTATATACACACATTCACAGTATATCCCACTGTTTAGAGCAGAGGAGGGCAATACTTTTTGATGGGGGGCACTCCCAAGAATTTGGAAAGTAGTCAAGTGCCTCACTCCTCCATCAGAGGGGTAGCCGTGTTAGTCTGAATCTGCAAAAGCGGCGAGGAGTTCTGTGGCACCTTATAGACTAACCAAAGTGTTGGAGCATAAGCTTTCGTGGGCAAAGACCACTTCGTCAGATGCATGTAGTCACTACATGCATATGACAAAGTGGGTCTTTGCCCACGAAAGCTTATGCTCCAACACTTCGGTTAGTCTATAAGGTGCCACAGGACTCCTCGCCGCTTTCACTCCTCCATTGTATTAATGGAAGAGTTACAGGGTCTAAGAAGGATAATGGGTGTACAAGGGAGCTTGTGGTAAGGGATTGAGGTGTAAGAGGGCTTGGGAGATCTGGGAAGGGTTTGGGTGAAGGAGGGAATTGTGATCTGGGGCAGGGGACTGAGGTGCAGAAGGAGGTGCAGGGTCCAGAAGGGGGTGCAGAGTCTGCAGAAGAGGACTCTGATCTGGAGGAGGGGTGCAGAAGGGGGTGCGGAGTCCGGGAACTGCAAGATTGTGATGAGGCGGAGGCAGTGCACAAAGTTCTCGCCCCTTCTGCCAGACTCGCAGCATTTAGAGCAGTGTTTCTGAAAGTGTACCGTGGAAACACTCCATGGCCCAAGTCACTTCCCACTGCTCCCCTTCGCTGCAAAGGATAAAACGGAGCCAATGGAAGCCGTGAGGCTCCGTGGCCGTGGCGCCGGTACATAAACAAACCAGGGCGGCCAGTTAAAGTGTTTCTGAAAGTGTTTCCGTGGTACACTTTCAGAAACACTGATTTAGAGTAACACATGAACATCACAACAGCTTCTCTGTGCAGTGTTGAGGGGTGGGGCAGGCAGGAAGCCTGAGTGAGGCTCCCGCTGGGCCGTGGGCCAGATCTGGCAGCTTGTCAACCTGTGAGCCCTATTTTGCCCACCCCTGGTATAGAGAGAGAAGGAACATTTTTCTATGTTTCTTTTCATTGTTATTCTTTTATTTAGTTTTGATCATTTTGCTATTTTTTCTAGAAACCTAAAAAAACCCCTCTCTGTTGCTTACAGATTAATCAAGGCAGCTTCTTTCTGTGCCCCTGAATTACTCAATGTTTTGGAAATCCTATTTTAATCCTTACCAGCAATATCTGGAGCATTCTACTTCTGTTAGCCTGGAGTCAATGATAATGCTAAAAGTGCCTTCATTTTGCATGCCCATGATTTCTCATTACTTGTTTAACTGGTCATGAAATAAATCAGAAATACTTACAATGACTGTATATGGAAGATACACCAACAATCTAAAACTCAGAGGCTTAGTCTACACTGCAGGGTTTTTGCACAAGAAGCTTTTTGTGGAAGAAATCTTCCGCAAAACTTCTTGCGCAAAAGTGCGTTCACACCTCAAAAGCGCATCGCAAACGCGATGTGCTTTTGCGCAAGAGAGCGTCCACACTGCATGGACACTCTTGCACAGGAAAGTTCAGAATGGCCATCAGAGCACCTGTGCTTTTTCTGATAGGCTCTTTTTGCACAAGAAACCCCTGTTGAGCATCCACACACACGTTTTTGCTCAAGAACTCTTTTAATCCTCTTGCGCAAAAAGGAGTTATTCCTCGTAGAAAGAAGTATACCTACACGGCAAAAAGCCATCTGTTCTGCCATTTTACTGTAAATTTTCTTGCGCAAAAAATGAGCTTGAGGTGTGGACGTTCCATGGGTTTTTGCGCAAAAACCCTGTAGTGTAGACAGCCAGAGTGAACTCCATGCTGCTTGCCTATCTAAGTATGAGACTTTATTTTATAATTAAAAGCCAAAACATTAGAATTTCTGGAAAGTTACAGGAACTACAGAATTCATTCCTTAGAGCTAGGTCAACATGTTTTATAGCTGGCTTATTGCTTAGCTAAAGAACTACTTTCTCTGTTTTGTGTGAAAAAGACGTTACTACTTGAATTTTTATCATTAGTATATTTTGCCTATGAACATCTCTACAATACAATTAATTAGGCTTAAGTACTACAAAAAGTTCATATATTGTTATCATTAAACCATCTCATACATATTTAATTGTTTTTGCTTAAGATATAATTTGCAGAATGGTCTGTATCAACCAGAATTGTATTCATAGGCACTAGAGGGGAGCTGCAGACCTTTTCTTTCCCTGGGAGATTGGACTGTACATTGTGTTGCACTCTGTGAAACTGGAATTCAATTGGTGAACCATCCAGCAGACTCTGAGCCCAGTTGATCCCACACCTCTTCTTATCCACATTGGCACTCCTATGTGGGAAGCAGCCCCTCAGGATCCTAAATCTCCTCCACAAAGCATGGGAGGAGCCAGGCCCAGGAATGACCAACGTGGTGTAGTACGTATTCTAGCAGAGGGAAAACTTGGCGCCCCTGCAGGCTTTGTTGTGGGAGAACCTGCTGTATTTTCAGAACCAGGAATGGACCAACAACATTGGCCCTTGATTTCAATGGGATGCTGAACCAAAAAGAAACAGCAAATGCAGTGAATCAAAGACCTTCCTTTGGTATCTGTAGCATGACCAGACTATTCGGACAGAGACTACCAACCAGTGCAAACCATTATGGGGAAACAGATACCTGAGAATCTATGACAATGCCCTACCAATTTCACAGCTGTGAAAAATGTGTCACAGGCCAGAAAATCTGCCCTGTATGTTAAATCTGATCTCATCATGCTGCTAAGAAGTCTGGGGCTCCAGCTGCTAGTCTGGCCAGTCTGGATAGGGACAAGAGTTGTCCTTTCCCTGCATGGCCTCTCTTGGAGGGGAGATCAGAGCCACCTTGAGACAAATGCAGGAGGGTCATGAGTAGATCACTAGCCATCCAGGTTTTTCCTGACATGACCTTCTCTTCAGTCCTCAAATCTCCCTCTGGGCAGATTTTGGAAATATTAAAAATTATCTGTGATTTTTCCTTGCCTTCCAAGCTAAGTAGCTACAGAGAAGTGGCCAGTGTTTGGGCACACTGCCAGCAGCAACACAGAATGAAAGGTGGCTTGGTATGGTATTGCCAGCCTTCCATCTGCATTGCTGCTGATGGTGGCATTGACTTTGGATCTCAGCGGCAGCAGAGCAGTGGCCGTTGTCAGGTCACCCTGCTCACAAGTCAATGTCACCACTAGCCACAGCACAGAAGAAAGTTTGGAATTGTATGGTATTTCCTCCCTGCTTTTTGCACTGTTGCTTATGGTGGCACTGCCTTTGGATTTGGGTGGCAGCGGAGCAGTGGCTGCTGGCAGGTCACCCAGCCCAGAAGTCAATGCCACCACTAGCAGAGAAGTGGCCACTGGCCAGGTGCCCAGATCAGATCACAGTGTCACTGCCAGCAGCAGTCCAGAAGGAAGAGTGGTATGTTATAGTATTGCTATCTTTCCTCTGCCCACTGCTGGTGATGGCATTGACTTCTGAGCCGGGTGTCCCGTGAGCAGCCACTACTCTCTGTCTGCCCTGCTTGGAAGTCAGTGCTGCTGCCAACAGGAGTGTAGAAGGAAGTGTGGCCTGGCACGGTATTACACCGCTTCCTTCAGCATCACTGCTGGTGGCAGCTCTTTTTGCCCATCTGGGCAGATGGAAAGGCAGTGCCATCACCAGCAGTAGTAGCGAAGGAAGGGTGACATTGTATGGGATTGCCTCGCTTCCTTCTGTGCCAATGCTGGTGGTGGCGCTGCCTTCTCAGAGGGGTGGCTAGGAAGTGGTGGCAACTGGTCAGGTATCCATCCTGGTTGGCAACCTGCCTCCAGCAGCAGCGCATAAGAAAGAGTGGCATGGTCTGCTACTGTCACATTCCTTCTGTGCCACTGCTGTGGGCAGCATGGCTTTCCATGCTGAAGGGCCAGAGAGCCATGGGTACTGGCAGGACACCGAGTTCCGAAGTCAACGCCACCGCCAGCAGCAGCACAGAAGGAAGGATGGAACAGTATGTTATTGCCACCTTTCTCTCTGCACTGCTGCTAGAGATGGTGCTGCCTTCTGAACTAGGTGGCCACAGAGGAATGACCTCTGGTCACATGCCCAGCTCAGATGGCATCGCCACTGCCAGCAGCAGCACAGAAGGAAAGGTGGCATGGTATGGTATTGCCACCCTTCCTTCTGCACTGCTGCTGGCGATGGCACTGCTTTTGGATCTGGGCGGCAGCAGAGCAGTGGCCACTGGCAAGTCACCCAGCTCAGAAATCAGTGCTGCTACTAGCCATAGCACAGAAGGAAGGTTGGAATGACATGGTATTGCCTCCCTCCTTCTGCACTGCTGGTGGTGGTGGTGGGTGGCCAGAGAGTGGATGTCACAGGTCAGGCACCTACCTGAGAAGGCAGTGCCACCGCCAGCAGCAGCACAAAAGGAAGGGTGTCACTGAATGATATTGCCACTCTTCCTTTTGTGCCATTGCTGGCTGTGCCTTTCAAGATGGGCAGGTGAAAAGGCAGCACAACCTCTAGCAATGGTGGAGAAGGAAGGGTGGCATAATGTGGTCTTGCCTCACTTTTTTCTGGTGGCAGCACTGCCTTCTCGGCATGTGTCCAGCCTGGATGGCAGCCCCACCACAAGAAGCAGCACAGAAGGAAGAGTGGAATGGCTTGCAACTGCCACCCTTCCTTGTGTGCTACTGCTGGGGGAGCACTGCTCTCCACGCTGCAAAGCCATAGAGTGGCAGCTGCTGGCAGTACACTCAGTTCAGAAGTCAACACCACCGCCAGCAGTAGCACCCAAGGAAGGGTGGCATGGTATGTTATTGCCACCTTTTCTTCTGTGCTGCTGCCTTCAGAACTAGGTGGCTGAAGATCAAAGGACTTTGGTGAAGTGCCAGCAGCAACACAGAAGGAAAGGTGGCATGGTATGGTATTGCCATCCTTCCATCTGCTCTGCTGCTGGCGGTGGCACTGCCTTTGAATCTGGGCGGCAGCAAAGCAGTGGCAAGTCACCCAGCTCAGAAGTCAGCGCCACCACTAGCAACAGCACAGAAGGAAGGGTGGCATGTTATGGCATTGCTGTACTTCCTTCTGCACCACTGCTGGTAACAGTTCTATCTTCTAATTTGGGCAGTTGCAAAAGGCAATGCCACCACCTGCGGCTGTGAATAAGGAAGGGTGGCACGACATGGTATTGCCTCTTTTTCTTCTCAGCCACTGAGGTGGCAGCACTGCCTTCCAAGGGGTAGGCTGAAGGGTGGTGGCAACTAGTCAGATGCCCACCCTGGGTGACAACCCCACTGCCAGCAGCAGTGCAAAAGGAAGGGAGGTATGGTATGGTGTTGCCACCCTTCCTTCTATGCTGCTGCTGGCAGCACCTCTAACTTCTAAGCGGGGCTGCAAGTGAGTGTGGGTACCAAGAGCAGAAGCAGCCTGCCACGAACAGCAGAACAGAAGGGAGAGTAGAATTGCCACCCTTCATTCTGTGCCACTGCTGGGGGCAGCACTGCTTTCCAAGCTGAGCAGCGAGGGAGTGGTGGTTGCTGGCAGGACACCCAGCTCAGAAGTCAGTATCTCCATCAGCAGCAATGCAGAAGGAGGAGTGGCATGCTATGGTATTTCTACCTTTTTTTTCTGTGTTGCTGCTAATGGTGGAGCTACCTTCTGAGCTGGGTGGCTGCAGGGCCATGACCTGTGGCATAATGCCCAACTCAGATGGCACCACTGCTGCCAGCAGCAGTGCAGAGGGAAGATTCGCCTGGTATGTTATTCTGTACTGCTGCCAGTGATTGGGCTGTCTTCTGAGCTAGATGGCCACAGAGCAATGGCCTGTGGCAAGATGCCCAGCTCAGATGGCAGCACCGCTGCCAGCAGCAGCAGAGAACGAAGGGTAATGTAGCATGGTATTGCCACCCTTCCTTCCCTGCTGCTGCTAGGGGCATCTCTACCTTCCAGGTTGGGTGGCCAGAGAGAGCAGGATCCCAGCTTTGAAATCAGTGCCATCAGCAGTGTAGAAGGAGTATAGCAAGCTATAGTATTTCTTCTGAACCATTGCTGGCAGTAGCAATGCTTGCCAGACTGGGCAGTTGAGAGCAGCTGCCATTCCACCCACCAAGCTCTGAAAGCAAGGAAATGTTATGAACATTTTTTTCATATTTCCAAAGTCCACCTGGACAGAGACCCGAGGACTAAAGCGGAGGTCATGGATGGGAAAACCAAACGTATGGTGACCCTACGAGCGACCCTTCTGCACTTGCCTTGCCACTCACTTTTGGGGATGGAATCTCCAGTGTGAGAAATGCTGCACTAGGGGATTCCTCTACAACCCCAAGGTCTAACACAGCCAGTAGTTCTTGGCAGACCCTTTCCCACAACTTCCATGGAAGTGGTTGTAGAGTGTCAGGGGAGTTTTTCATATTTCAAAGATCTGTCTGGATGGAGACTGGAGGAACAAAAAGGAGGTCATGCCCAGAAAACCCAAATGCATGCTATGCCTCTCAAACCTCAGCATCCCTTGCATTAAGTGGCCATATACTTGTTTGCATATAAAGAAATCTGTTACTTACCAAGGACAAAAATATTGTGTCTACCTGCCACTTTCTTCAGCCAGAATTTATAGAACCTTCTATTAACTATGTAGTCTCCTGCTGGCTGATGCGTCCACCTTAATTTCCTGGAACAGTGAAAATTAATCTTAGCCTCGGAGAGATGCTACATTGATGCTAAATTCTTCATCCTGGGAGCAACCTCAGGCATAGCAACAGCAGGAGCCAAATAAAAAAATCATGAGACTGCCTTCAAATAATGAGATTAGAGAGAAATAAACAAATAATTCATTTTGATTCTTTGTATGTGTCTTTGCTTTCTCAGCCTTGAGGACACACTCCAGTCATGTTTTCAGCCTTTTCTCTGCAAACCTGAGGACTTGAAACACTTTTTCAATGAAATCCGAAGGTGTGTCTATGTTGACATAGTTGTGCCAGTATAACTCGCTAGCTTACATGCATCTCCTACACACAGAAGGAGGCTTATGTTGGCACAACACTACCACCTCCCAAACAAAGCCTTCTTATGCTCCAAGGTTGGACAGTCATGCCTAGTAGTCAGAGCAGTGACAGTCAGAAACGAGGATTTACAGCCATGGGTCAGAGCTGGGATCAAGAATCCAAGAGCAGCCAAAAGACAGGTCTCAGACACAGACATTAAGGGCAAACGGGACCACCATGATCATCTGGTCTGACCGCCAGCACATTGGGGGCCACAGAACCTCATCCATCCACTCCTGTCATAGACCTACCACCACTGGCTGAGTTACTGAAGTCCTCGAATCATGTTTTAAAGATGTCAGGTTATGGTGAATCCACCATTTTGCTCTAATCAAACCCAGCCAGTGATCCATGCTCCATGCTGAAGAGGAAAGGTGACCTTTCCCTGCACCCCATCCCCAAGGGCTCTACAAATTTGAACCATGGGAAAATTCCTTCCCATCTCCAAAAATGATCTTGGTTAGATAATTCTGTATTTAACTATCAGTTTACACCTGCTATGCTATCAGCTAAGGAGGTGTGGCTCATATGTCATTAATGGAATTTTGTGGGCATATCTAAGGGCATATGATCGGTATTGGACTGAACATATATAAGGATTTACACTGGTAAGACCTCTTAGCCTGTATTGCGTGTGAAGTATTGGATGAAGAGCTGAGTTTTAGATAGTCAGCCTTTATTTTTGTGGCTGCCAATTGTGGACACAGATATCTGCAGGCACAAATTTTGCTCCAACTACTGTCACTTCATTTGATGATACAATCAGGTACCTACATGTCCAAATGACCTAGATTATGGGTGCAAAAAAGGAGGTTCAGTGAGGGACATACTGAACATTTGTTCTAAGGTGAAACTGAAAGATACTTTGGAGTGTTAACTGAATCTTGGTTGGGCTGATTGCATGGTGCCAGTCCATGCACCGAAAGCAGTTTTCCATGCATGCAACTGCAGCAGTTGCTGCAGGGGTGGATGCTACATGGTCTTGGAGATAATCTTAGAGGTCCACTATGAAAAAGTTTGAGAACTTCTGTTTTAAAGTTTTGTCTTTGTTAGGATGGCAGAAGGTCCAAGGAGTAGAAGGCCAATCTTGGCTTTATTTTTAAAAGTCCTCTCTGAGTGTTTGGCTAACTGCCCTTTAATTTCATCTTCCTGGCAGAAATTCCACACCCAGCTGACATTATAGAATGGTAGAGCAGTCCAAAATAGCAAAGTCTGCATTTTGTACTACTGCTTTACAACAGAGGGAATATCTGATATCCCTCCATTCTCCCACACTGCCAATTGTTCTAGTCTATGGAGTCTCAGGAGGCCTGGGATTGTATCCACGACAGCACCTTGTGTTTAAGACTTCATATCCCCATCCCTCTCCATTAATGGAGGTGACACCTGCATAGGCCTTCTGTAGGCATCTGCATAGGCAGGGCTCCCTCTGCAGCACCGTCTGTTTTCTCAACCCCCCCCAGCTGTCACTGCTAGCAAAGAGAGAGAATCCCTGCTTCCTAGAAGTGTTTTTTTCAGGCTTGCAAAGGGCGGGTGGATTTAGTTCCAAGAGAGGAGTGACATTTTCTATAAAACATTGTTACAACTGAGTGGCTTACACAGAAGCTAAAAGTACAAGAGATAAATCCTCCCATTACTGATCTGCTTTCATACATGTGCACATTTGCATGTGGCCAGATTCATCAGATGAAGATTATCTACTAGGGGAAAAAAATCTGTAACCTGTTTACAGCTAAAAATACTTGGTTTATATAATAGTAGTATTTATGTTGATGTAAAAATCAAAATAACATCAGCAAAGAGTAATTCACTTTAAACAGAGAACACCCTATCCAGAGAACATCACACACAAACATAAAATAAATCAAAAAATCCCACATGGATATTACTAGCTACCTCCTGTGCCAGTTAATATTACAGTTTTGGAATATGAGGAGAAAGATGGTCAATCTACAATGCCATCATCCATTATGATGCACAACGGAGTGTCCCCGTTTTAAGAAAAAATATTCATGCCTATGTGTATGTACCATTAATATGTAACATCTTATATACATCATAGATGGGCTTATTTCTATAGGCTAAGAGCATTAAGAAGTCAAAGGGAGTCAGTATCAATTTGTGGTATAGCTCATCTGAAGAACAAAGGGTCATCAGATGCTCAAATACCATCACGCTGATTAGTGCAGTATAAATACATAGATTAGATAGAGGAGGACTAAATGAAATACTGTTGCTCTCTGAGAGGGCATTCATATTTGCATGGTGAAAAGTCTTTCCATTCCGTGATAGATTTGAAAGTAGCCCTCCATCTACAAAATAAATTCAAGCCCCAGTTACAAAGGGAGACAGCTGAACTGGAATTCATTTGCAAATTCAACACTATCAATTTTGGACTGAGTAAGGCTCTCAACTGATTAACGCATCGCTAAGGCAATTTCCCCTCTCTGGATATTCACATCTCCAGATCAAATGCTGTGAATGACCCACTTCCAGTCTGACTTGATTAGCTTCATTAACACAAGCAACTTCTTCCTTATATATATACTCCTGCTTCTGTAACTTCCACTCCAATTCATCTGATGAAATGGATTGTACCCACAAAAGCTTATGCCTTCATAAATCTGTTAGTCTCTATGGCAAGGGTGGGCAATCATTCTAATTAATTTTTAATTAATGTTAATTAATTTTGAGATGGAAAGTGGTCAAGGGCACACTCTTCCATATTAATGGAGGAGTTGAGGGACCTGGGATGGAGGCTGGGTGCAGAAGGAAGCTTGCAGTAAGGGACTGGGGTACAGGAGAGGGTGTTGGTTTGGGTGTGGGGAGTTTGGGTGAAGGAGGCACTTGTTACTAGGGTGCAGGGGTTTGGGTTCTGACCTTGGGCAACAGGGGGTTGTGACCTGGGGAAGGGAACTAGGATGCAGGAGGAGGTGGAGGGGTTTGGGCTGTGTCCTAAAACAGGAGGGGACTGTGAGTTGGGGCAGGGGACTGGGGTGCAGGAGGGGGTTCAGGGGTTTGGGTTAAGACCTGGGTAGGGATTGAGGTGCAGGATCTGGGAGGGGATATGGTGAGAATTTTGTCAGCTTTGTTGCTAGGAACATATGGTAAGGATTTTTACCATGAACCCCAAGTTGAATTTGTTAAGTTTCAGTTATTAGAAAGCATGTTATCTTTGTTTCTTTTGTAATCATTTCAGATTTGAATACCTTGTACTTGTACTAACTTAAAATTTCTCTCTTTGTAGTTAAATAAATTTGTTCTGTTATTTAATCAAAACAAATACGGTGTTTTGGTTTAACTGAATTGTTTGGTTAAATTCCAGTTAAAAAGCAAACTGTTGAATACTGACCCCTTCAGAAGGACAACAGACGTCTAATATCAAAACTGGCTGGACAGAGTGGGGCAGTACAGAAGACATGCTTTTGGGAAAATTCAGGATTGGGAGCGTGTTGGGATCACCTTTGCATGTGGTAACCAATGCTGGTGGAATACAGCGTGACTAAAGTGTTGCTGGCTGGCTGCAGCTATACGTTGACACTCAGAGTGCGGGCTGCATGCTGTTTCCCCGTTAGAGGAAATTGTTGGGAGCTTCAGCAGTGGAACATTATGAGGCACCCCAGGATGCAGGGTAGATAGTAATAAAACCCCTCCATAGTCTGACTTGCACCTTGGAAAGTGATAAGTGTTAAGTAACTTGTACTTAAGACCAGCCTTCTTTGTGCATGTGGATGCTGAATGTCTGTGTTCAGCAAAAGGGACGTACTCCTGTAGCGTACCAATTTAAGTTCCTAGTGTAAGTCCTCATGGTTACTCCTGTGTGTTAGGAAATTTGCAAGACTCCAGTTCCCAGCTACGAAACAAAACCAATTATTATCTCTAGAACGTGACCTCAGCTTCCCTGGAATGCAAGTTCATTACACAATATTCTTTAAAAATGAAGATCCAGAACTCTGGTCTCAGCAAGTTGTACTCACCATGGAAACTGAATGGGCAGGGGACATCCATGCTTCTTTGCCACCTTTCCATTCTCCCAATCCTAGCAGCATCCTAAAACCATTTTGGCCCTCACCGAAAATCAGAGTAGCATCAGTGCTGCTCTAACTCACACATTATCTCCCAACTAAATCTGAAACATGTCCTTCTGTCCCTTATAACACACACACACAGCCACAGCATGTAGCCTACATTGGGGTGGTGTTGGGGAGGGTGTGGAGTGAGCAGCACAGATCCAGTAACACCAGCTTCTACTCATGGATATTCCTGAACTGGAGGACTCCAGAGGTGACTGTTGAGCTAGCTTTCTACCCGCTTTGAAAGGACACATAAGGAATGGGGGTTTGGGATATGGCCCACAATCTATAGCACTGTAAAATGTCAATAATGCATAGATTCATCACCCATTCCTATTTTGAAAGTAGCAATTATGCTTATTATTGTCAGACTCTAGCCTATTGTAGCTGGCATTTTCTCTTCTTTGGAAATTATTTATAGTTAGAGATTAACAGCCAGATTTTCTGAAGTACTCAGTCCCCAGCAGCTCCAATTGTTCACAATAACAGGTGTTGTGTTCTGAATGCTTGGAAAGTCTGGCTAGAACATTACAAATCTTCCAATGCCCCTTAACATCAATATTTGTCAGTTGATCTGTTCATGTCAATGGGATGATTTAGGTTTTGTTGTTGTGTTATTTATTTCTTGCTAACGTGTAATTATTTTTTTAAGGTACGTTGATTCCAACTTTTCATTGGTGTGGATATGAGTTGAGTGTTTTAATCAATCATTTTTATTGTTACTGCTCTAGTACTTTCCTCGTTTTTTCTTGATGTGGAAACAAATGTTTCATTAACATTCTTGGATGTTATGCCCCTAAGTATCTTCTGTTCCCTTACAATTAAAAAAAGCCCTCGTTGTCAGTCTACTGCATGCCACAGAGATCCAAACCACTACTTTTGGATGAGATTTTTAAATACCCCACTCTAAGCTTGCAAGGTTAATGTTGGGCTTTACTTCAGCAGAAAATGGTGTCCTCATTTTGCATCCGGGTTCTGATTTCGCACTTCCTCTTTTCCAGCTCCATTGCTAGTGTGCGAGAAGGAGGCATGCAGTATGGTACCATATGGAAAAACTAACATCTTATAAACCAACTTTCTAAATACCACTGCTCCCAGGTTGATACAATAATTACTTCAGTGACATTACAATTACAAGTGCCAATTTAGGATAAGAGCAAGGTCTTAACAAAGCTTTTAGCCTTCATTTCTGTGGTATTTCTTATAATCCATGGCCAAGGAAACTTCCCCCTTTTGCAATTTACTACACATCTTATAAAAATACTCCTGTATATTAAAAAGAAACCAATGTATGATTACTGCAATTTCTGAACTATTACTGCGATATACAGCATTATATTGTTGGGTTATTATCATGGACCTATGTTCACCATGGCAAGGAACCTTTGATTCTGTGATACTCCATTAAGTGAATAATACTGTCAGAAAAAACATTCCTTGTTTAGTTAATTTAATAATAAATTAGCTGTATTGTATTCCCGCATTTCCAGCGTGCTGCAATAAGGCACTGAAAATGGGTAAATGCAGCATAGAAGGTATCAGGGGAGACACAGGCAGTTTTGTCAGCTGTGTAGATATATGGCTGTTGGCACCCGGGCAGTATGGAATTGTGGGTTAAACATGTTATCAGGATGGTCATGCTACAATGATCAACAATTAAGTGAATAACAATGTTTACATTTAAATGATGATGATTTGGGACACCCTGTTGAGATCAAGGAGGATGTTTTAATTTCTCAGAGCTATCATTTCGGGCAGATGGAAGACAGTACTGTGTCAGTTTGGAGGTCTGGCAAAACCAGGAGTGCTAGTAATGCAACTGTTAAAAATACGGGCTTTGAATATATTGTGGCAATAAGTTAATTCTTTGGCAAATTCTGCACCTGTAAAATTGCAGAGTCCATAAAGCCATGTGAAGAATGGGCTACATCACACTTTCCTCTGATAAAGCTGGTATGAGAGGAACAGATAGTCCAAAGACTTCCAACAGGGGGGGCCAAAGGACCAGTTGCCCTGGGGACTGGCAATTCAAGAGGGCCAGGGGCTCCTGGCTGCTGCTGTTGCTATGGCAGGGGTGGTGGTGGCCAGAGACCCAGGCCCTTTAAATTGCTGTGGAATGCCACACGGCATACTCCAGGAGGCTCTCAGGGCTGGCTGGGGGGTTGGGAGGTCATTGCGGTGCACTCCGGGCAGCACTGAGGACGAGCTGTCCCCAGACCTGCCCCTTCCACCTGAAGCTCCACCTCTCCCAAGAGTATGGAGCCACCTTGCCCAGGGGCCTTGCAAGTCTGTCAGCCACAGTGAATAGCCCAGAAGTGTCTGGGAGGAGAAGCTCAGCTTTTCTGGTTTAGATCTTGTCTATATGACAGTGTTCTACTGTTGATCCAGAAACTGACTTAATCGACTTACCATAAAATGTGTAATATTGAGTTAGCTGTCCAAATAAGGGCAATATAGTTAAATCACTGCAAATTTCTTGATTAAACAAGCCTAAGGCTCCTCTAAGGGAAGGAATTGGAGGGACAGAAGAGAAAGAAGTCAGGTCACCATACCTCCTCTGCTTTGGCTACACTTTGCTTCTTGGCTTTCCCCTGTCACTACAGGTACCCCATCACAGGAAATTTAGTACCTTTAGTTCTCTCCTGGCTCAGTGAGCCTTCTCTGAGGGAACAAGGAGCAAGCACAGAACAGGGCATAAGACTCAACTGATTCCAGTGGATCTGCAATGTATAAAGAGTCAAGAAAGGACAACAGAGTTTGGCACTGTGTGGCTTCAATAAAAAACCTGAAATATGCAGAAAACAGCATTTTGGAGGGCTCTTGGGAATGGTTCCCAGCACCTGGAGTGGAAAACTTGGGCTGTATTCCCTGCCGAGTTGTGAATTTGTGTCACAAATTCATACATAGGTATGTATCAGAGTGAGGGCTCATGGTGCAATGATAAAAATATTGCCTGCCCAACAAGAAAGCAGGTCAGGCATATATACCCTTGAGATTTCATTCATGGCAATGTTTGGTCATCATGTACGTCAGCTTTCTGCAGTCAAAGTGAGGGCCGTGCTATTGATTTACAGCCCACTCCACTGTTCAGTTAAGTGCTGCCCTTCACATCAAGCCCAAGAAGTTTTTTAAATACTGAGGAGATAGGATGAAACAGTATTTTTTAAATACTATACTGGGAGATAGGATGAGACAGAAATAGGCAAAATCACTTTTAAACTTTTGTTTCCCCCAAGGATTTTAGCTGAGCAGAAGACACATTCCTCCCAGATCACTCAGCAGGCTTCTCAGTCCTCTTTCTTGCTTCAGGTGGAACATTTGCCAGCAGCATTTTGTACTATGTCTGTCATTTCCTGCACAGCAGGGCAATTGGGAAGACCCCGGGTAACTTGTATGACAACAGTGAAAGAGAGACAGGTCATAAAAATCAGAAAATAGATCTCTTGCTGACTACTAATCCATGTAAAGCCAAATCTGGGCTTATCTCTTCAGCTGATAAAATGCACTTTTAAAATTGGGACCTGAAAGGGCATCTCAAAGAAACAAAGAGAATGTGTGTTAAATCCCAGATTTCAGAATGCCTGTCTATTTTTGACATGTTTTAAAACACATTCTGAAATTGAACACGGAGAGTTGGGAGGTGGTTTGAGAGACTGATGCCAGCACTGGTGGCAAGATGTTTAGTGGACTGCCAGTACTGAACACACTGTTTACACTTGTTTTGGGGCTGGTAGCTGTGATATTTAATAAAGAGCCAAAATATTCCAAATTATGAATAAATTCTCCCAGTAATGAGTAATAAATTGGGTAACAATAAATAAACACAATGACCAGCTACAGAGCCTTTAGGCACCCATCTGGTACATAAAGAAAGAGATTGATAACATTCATTAAGTGTGTGATATTGGCACCAGTTAGAAAAAGAACCCACAATATATGAGGGGTTCTCTTACACATTGAAAAAGAAAGTAGGGACCAAATGCAGAGAACTGAATTAAAACAGCAGCAAAAAGACTACCCTTATATAAATCTTAATGTTTTCATTATTAGCCATATTGGTCACTGTAGGCTAGCACTAGTCAGAGGACAGCAATTTCGTTTTGTAACAAACTTTTGAGGTTTTATTCTACCTTGGAATGAAAAACAAAATCTTTTGAACATTTTTATGAAATGCAATTGGATCAAAATGTCCATTTTTCAGATCAAAAGGCCGGATTTTTGTTTAGTCTCTCTCTCTCTCTTTCTCATCAGAAGTGATCAAACATCCCTGGAACTCAGAAAATTTCCAATCAAATATGTAGTCAAAATTGACATGTCTTTGAGAAATGTTTCAGATTCCAGACATCAGCATATTCTGATGAAAATTTATTTGGTCAAAAATGTTCTGACCAATGCTGCTATAAGGATATTTTTCTTTATCTGGACTGCAACATAAGAGAGGATGGTTTACCTAATTCACATGTTAGGAATAAGAGCTGATGGGCTGTTCTGCTGATTCATCCTGACGGCTAGTTTCATCTTTAAGTCAGGATAAAAGTCTAAAGGTAAAGCTACATGCAGCAGCACAGGTGTGGCACTGAATCTGCATTATTGTAATGGTGTAATGTAGACACTTCCTACATTGATGAAAGAGGGTTTTCCATCAGTGTGTAGGTAATCCACCTCTACAAGAGGCTATAGCTAGGTCAATGGGAGATTTGTTTTGTCAACATAACTGTGTCTATAATGGGTTTAGGCCAAACTTACTACATCACACTGGGCATGAATTTTTTTGCAGCCCTGAGCAATGTAGCTTGGTCAACTTCAGGTTTTGGTGTAGTTCAGGCCTGTAAGCTTCTCTGAGGTAAAGAGGAGAAGGAGATGGTACATGACTCAAAAGGAAACTATCGGAAAAGCCAGCTCACAGCCTGGAGATTTGTTCAAGGGTTATGTTTGTAAGTACAGTCCTGCCTCAGAGTCTTGGTCCTGGGGATGGACTAGATGACCTCATGAGGCCTCTTCCTAATCCTCTATGATTCTATGACAAATTAAGAACCATGGTGATTCCATGAAGCTTGAACTATGGCCCATTGTGTGTTTGTGCCATACTGAGAGGGGGCTTGGAATCATATCTGCAAAGGTGCCTCTAGTGCTTGGTTCAACTGCTTGAGAATTTTGAAGGGAAACTTGGCGTTGAATTTTTCATGAGCGTTAACTGTCAAGTTTAAGAATGGGTATTTACTTCTTTTAAAAAAGCAATGAAAAAAGCACAAGATGGTTTGTTAAAAGACCACACCACAAGAATTAGGACTTGATCTGACAGCCATTTTAGTTATTGGGAGTATTGCCAGTGATGCCTATGGGAGCAGGAGCTAGCCCTTGATTTCAATGGCATCTGGGTCCTCAGTGAATTATTAAAATGAAATGACAAAGCAAAAATGCCAATAGGCTTCATCAGGAGTTGAAATAAGTAATTCAGAAGCCTGGATAGTGTGAAACAAACACTTTTAAAGTCACTAGATTAAGCAAAATACATAATTAAGTTTTGCGCATTTTGTAATGAAGGAAATCGGCTAAATTTCCATGTTGTTTTTATGCTTCATCAGTCGTATCACCATGGGTTAACCCAGATATCTACTCAGATGTTAAATAAAGTTGATAGCACAGAAGACTGAGGCTATTTGAATAAGCCATTTGTCAGCCCTTATAAATACATACCACATTGCACTTATCAGAAGAGATTTTCCAAAGGGTGTTTCCAGACTTCCAGATGCTCCTGGTGTTGCTTTGAATATGGGTTCTGCTGCTGATCTGACACTTGTTGGCCTTCTACATCATTTGTTACTATTCCTGTCTTAGACTCTAAGGAAACTACAGGGACAAACACTGGTTTCTCTGAGCCCAAGTGAATTTCCTGCCTCTGCAAATAGAACTGCATCCACAGAAAGTCACGTCACATTATTAAGGGTACAAAGACCAAAGATATATGTGGGAGGATAGGGATGTGGCTTAAATTATGGAACAGAGACAAAGGGAACAGACTGGCAGTTTTTGACAACTGAAGAAATTGTATTCTTTGCTATCACAGTGAAGTCCTTTGTACCCTTTTAAACCTTGTGTTTCCCCTTCTTACTGAAGGAGGAGAGTGTGGACAGAGTGAACATGCAGCAGGACCTCTGAATTGCCATGACTGGAACCTGGCACCATCCCTGAATAGGCCAAATGGAAGGAGATGCTGAGGACATGTCATACTGTTAAAATGCAAAAGCCTCTGGCTCAACACTACACAGATCTATTCTAAAGCATCAAAAATCCATGGAAGGAGGGTGAGGGCTTGGGCAGATTCTATCCTCTCTATTACTACTGTTAATAATATCACACTGCATCACAATCTCCTAAACCATTTATCCTCACAATGTCACTGTGGGTGGGAAAATATTACTGCCCCTGCTTTACAGCTGGGCAACAGCGACTAATAACGTGCCCAGAATCCAACAGGAAGTCTGTGGTAGAGCTAGGAATTGAACTTCAGTCCACAGATCATCGCTTTAATCATTGGCAGCCTCCTCTCTCTTTCTGCCTCTCATGCTTACACACTCCCCACTGCCCCTTTAAAGATCACAAACCGATGTACAAAGAAGATTAAGTGACTTGCGGATGGTCCCATGGAAAGTCTCTGGCTGAACTGTAAACTGAACCCAAGTCTTTAAATGCTAGTCCAGTGTTTTATCTGCCAGAAAAACCTTCCAACCCTAGTCAGTATGGATTGACCCTAATGGCAGTGGGCACTAATCTTCAGCTGTAATGCAACAATGACTTTTCAAAAGTATAACAACAAAGGCCTTAGATTTAAGTAGTGCTTTGCAGGTCACACCAATGGGTTTACAATCTAGGGGGTCTAATTTTAGACGTTAGTGGAAGTTTTTCAAATTAAGAGATTACAGAGCAGAGCCCTACACAATGGAATCATTTAGTTCACAACTGAACTGGTTGTAGCCAAATCTGAGGTGAAACATGAAAGTTGATGGTACTAATTTGAATAACAATGACCAATGGTATTGCTTGGCTTTCATGATTATCATGATGACTCAATGTTTGGTTGGTAAGGGCTCATTTGTGGAGCCCTTACTCAGACTGGCGAGCACTGACTGATTAGAAGATTAGATCTATGGATCTCCAGGGGAATAAAAGTTTGCAGGTTCAGGGATCACCGGTGTGATTAAATGCTCCCCAACATGCAGAAGGGTTCTACATGTAGGTCCGAAAAAACTGGGTTTATTTTCAAAAAGTATTTTAGAAAACTGGGACCAGCATATAAACCTGGAACAACTCCACTGCCGTCAAAAGATTTAGGGTAAAACCCTGGCTCAATTGAAGTTAATGGAAAAGTTCCCGTTGACATAAACAGGGTCAGGATTTCATCCTTTCATAGTTGACTCAGATAAAAGTGTGGCCCACTGGGAATACAGCTAAAAGAATGGCCTATTTTATACTATTCTATCTGACAAAACATCAAGCTTTCAATGATTTGAGACTCCTGACATTAGGATTGAGAGTCTCCTCTCATGCTAGTTAAAATCAAGATGGAAGTCAACAGCATGGAGAGTCATGCCTTGTGTGATTAAAGGATTGATTCTGTAAGAGGCAGAGCAGTTCTCTGGAAGTGCTCATCATCTCTTAAGGAGAGCAATGGAAGTTGAGAGTGTTCAGATGCTCAGAAATTCATAGCACTGAGCCCAAAGTGAGCAACTTTCTGTTGATTTGATAGAGCTATAAATGGTAGCTTCCAAAATTACCTGCATTTCTGTAGCTATATGTGCTCTGACATTATTCAGCCTTTTAACTTGGCTGATTAGCAGGCGCCTAATCAATCTCTTCCCAGGAAAAAAAAAATCCCCAGAAAGTGTTTAGGGGAACAAGGAGCACTTGCACTTTCAAAAGTGCTCAGGAAACTATTTTCTATCTTTTTCAGAAAAGTATTCAGCTGCTTTATGTTTCTGAGGTAATGGCATTTCAAGAACGCCATGAATATTTAAATACATTTCCTGTGTTGCCATTGCCAAATGTAAAACGAATTCCTACAAATTAAATTTCTATTATTGTTGCATTTTATATTCAAAACATTGACTAACATAGCACCTAGAACAAGATCCTCATTCATTTCTGGGGTTAGAAGGTGCTAAAGGAATGCAAACAATAAATAGCAAAGAGAATTAGATTAGGGCTTAAGTTGTTTTTTTTTAAGTGACATCCATCAGACGTGATAGGGTACTAGACATTTTAACTGAGCATACTGAAATCTCTTCTTCACTTTTTTGTCTACCTCTTTTAACAGTTCCAGGACAGAAGTATTGCCTGCTACGTACTTTTTGTCAAAGCTCTAGTCTATATTATCACTCCAACTTTCCCTGGTCTTCTTTGAATTCAATGGGACTAGCCATATGAGAAAGTGCTTTTCATGGTGAGTGAAGGTTTCCCATTTGAGCTCTCCTGAGAAACTAATGAGGTTAGAAACAATGGAATAACACAACCATAGGATTCAACATGGAAACAGTGAAAGATAATACATGGATAGGAGGGGAGGCAGATGGAGTAGGGACTGATCTGAAACTGAGATATTTAGTTGATACAATAGTATTTGGTTGAGGGAGGACAGCAAATCAGCCACACATTTGCAATGTGAGATAATTACAAAGAAGGCCAATTTTGGGCTGTGTACACAGCATCATACCACAAAGGGGAAGATAATAGCTACTTTATAAATGAATTTCATGAATCTGTACCTATAAAACTGCATAGCACCTTAGAGACTAACAAATATATATATATAGTATCATGAGCTTTTTTTCTAAACTTTATTCATCTGAGGAAGTGGGCTCATGATACTATATATTTGTTAGTCTTTAAAGTGCTACAAGACTATTCATTGTTTCTTTAAAGTTATAGACTAACATGGCTACCTGTCTGAGACTGCATTTGGATAGGATATTTCTGAAGTCACTTATGGAACTAATGGTAATATTTCTATGCATCAGAGGGGAAATAATGTAATTGTTGCATTTGGAGACAAAACTGCAGAATTCCACCAGGACTTATCATAAGTTAAAACTTAATGGACAGTAGTTACTCAGTCATATCACAACAGCATGATGAAATAAAAAGTGATATTTAGTAACCAAAGAACAGCATATTATCCATATTTATCTTTTTCTTTTGCATAGAACTGTCAATTGAATATTCAAGAATTATCTAACATATTCAATGCAATATTTAAATTAAATTTTGCCTGAAGAAGTGTACAAGAGACAAGCAGGTAATAGGAATAAAAAATTCAGTGTAACGATACAAATTATAAACATTACAACCTACTACAATAAAGCTTTTGAAAAAGAAGATACTAAACAATTTTGAGGAGGTTCATTGTGTTTATTTAGCTATCATGTTGAGAAATTACCTCTCTTGATTTTAAAATAAATATAATGATGGAAACAGTAGGTAGATATAAGGAAAAAAGTAAATAAAATGAAAACAAGAAATGCAGATTAGTCAGATAATAAATAAGTAACATACTAGCCAGCTTTTCAATAAGCAAGTGTTAACCGAAGAACTTGGTGCCATTATGCCTCTGGAGTTGGAGAATTTTCTGGGGAGTTTCAAGAAAGTTGGTTAATTAGTTTTTGAGTTCTAATCAATTAGTAGTTGGCACCAAAAATTCAGATTCAGTGATTTTTCTAGCCTCTTTAGCTTTAAAATTAGACTGTGAAAAGTCAAATATTTGTACCTAGTGAGCATTTGGTGGGGGTCTCTGGAATTATGTTTTTAGGGCTTTGTTAATTAAGAAAAAATATTAGGATTTTACATGGACATTTGAAAATATAAAGTGTTGCTTAAGTGCAGCAAAGCATTGTAGCATTGGCATTGAAAAGCTGATTGTCATACAGCAGTTACTTTCATCATTCTGTTGGTATAAATTACTCAGTAATCTACAAGAAGGCATAATTATGACACAGACTTACCTGCTATTTCCTACAATGGGTCTCATTTACCACCCCAGGTTGTCCCAGTAATGGTGATAGCTTCCTACACTGATAATAGGGGCTGCCCTGGAGCCACATTCACCCAAGAACAACAAATGTTGAATTTTTCATGCCACCCACTGTACTTAGTTACATGGTACTTATAGAGTTACTTCATTTTCATTTTAACAGGGAACATCTACAGTAACTGCTCAGTTTCTGCATTCTAGAAAACAGGTTTTTTTAGGACTACTTCAAATTAAAACACTCCTAAATCATCTATCTCTGTGTGAAGCTCAATTTTTATTTCCTTCAAACTAACAAAACAGAAACTTTCATTATTTTTCTTTAAGTATACATTTTAAAAGGCAAGCAGCTTGAAATCTCTGTTGTAGTATTGAATCACATTGCAGGCAAATGATCAAGCATCTAGTTTCTCTCCTGATGAAGAAAGTCTTATTGTAACAATCAGATTTTACTGCGGAAATGTAATTAGAGACTTACCATTGAATGTGCAGCTTTGAAAGCTGTCATTACTTGTGCATTTACAATGTTATAAATAGGTTGCAAAAATCAGATGGAAAAGAGAGTATGGTAAATGTATTTCCTGTTCATTATTAGCATTCAAGAAGAAAAGTTGACAGTAATGTAAACTCCAGGGATATTGTGACACACAACTGGAGTTTCTTTTTCACAAGCATGGAGTTACCCAAGAAGAATTTTTGTCCTACAGCACATTGGTAGGAACATTGATATTTTAGTTTTATTCTTGTCCCTTGAACTTCCATTAGATCAACTAGGTATATTTCACACAATCAATTTCTTGGGCATGTAGGGAGTTGCTATAATTCATTTATCAATGTTTTATCAGAACAAGAAAGATCTTGAATTTGATATATTATACTACTACTGTAGTATTATAACTCAGCTGACTTCAGTTGAGTTACTCCTTTTCTTAAGCAATGTAATTAGGAGCAGAATTAGTGTCTAGATTCTAAAACAATCTTTTTTTTTAATACTTGATACTGGGAATATATAGTGCCCAATGCTCAATATAGACCATCACAAAATTAAAACAGCATGCTGCTGGTGGGGTGAAAGATGGTGATATATATTAACATGATAGAATCAGGGCAGGAGAGTGGTTTTAGGTAACATCCTTTCACAGGAGGGTTTATGGGTTCCATTCTTGAAAGAGGCAACAAGTGAAAAATGATAAAGTGTCCCAAATGGATGATGGCTGAAACCAAGTAACACCACCCAGCTAGGCAAATTTGTTAATTTCTGTGCAAAAGAGGCCCACAGTTAATCTAGGTAGTTTGGAGTGAGAATCACTGATTGACAGAGATGTGAGAACTAGCTAGGAGTTGGAAGGTGATATTAATTTTATAAGTATTCTTTTCATCATAAAACAAAGGATAATGCAAGGACTCATGAAGAATTGTCAGTATGACAACTCAAGTGCAGTATACCAATAAGGGGCTTCTGCGGCTGAGCTTGACAATGGATCTTGGTCATGACTCTAGAGATCACCAGTAAACTAAGGAGAATGAAATTCTGCCAGCATGTCAAAATGCACATGGATATTGTTGTGCATCAATGACGGCTGGCTGGAAAACAATAACACCATTTCACATACACACATAAAAAGAGGTTTTGGCATCTGTTTTGTTCTGCATCAAAACTGAAACCTGTCAAAAATTTTCATGGGAAAAACGAGACAGACCTGACACAGAATATCCTATGGTCCAGTGTTCAGGGCCTTTTCTGGGAATCTAGGAGACTGAAGTCCAAATCCTTGCTCTGCCTGATTTGGAGCAAAGACCTACCTCAGGCTACATCTAGACTGCAAGCCTCTTTCGAAAGAGGCTTTTTCCAAAGATACTTTTGAAAAAGAGCATCTAGACTACAACCAGCACTTTCGAAAAAGCAAGCTGCAGTTTGGATGCTCTCTTTTGAAAAAGTACAGTTTGCCTTACATAGCGCCTTTTTTCAAAAGAGCACTTTCAAAAAAAGGCGTTCTTCCTCGGTTGAAAAAACTGCCGCGTTCTTTCGATTTACTTTTGAAAGAATGCGGCAGCAGTCTAGACGCAGGGGACGTTTTTTCGCAAAAACCCTGTAGTCTAGACACACCCTCAAGTGAATGCCCTAAGCACTGGACTGTTGGGGCACATCTACACTGCAGCATTATTTTGAAATAACTCATGTTATTTCGAAATAACAAAGTGCGCATTCACACAGCAAGCCAATTATTTCAAAATAACAGGCTTCTTTTTCTGAATAATAAACCCTCATTTCACAAGGAATAACAGGTATTTTGAAAGATCTATTTTGAAATAGGGTGTGTATGGACGGTGCAACTGCGATTATTTTGAAATAAGTGGCCTCCAGGGAGTCTCACAGCTGCCTTGGTGGCCACTCTGTCCACATTCATCAAAACTCTATTCCCTTCCCCTGCAGCCTTTAAAGCTGCAACCACAGGGGAAACAGCTCGTTGAACAAAGCAGGCCCTACCAGCCTTGTACCACACTGCAGGACCTAGTTGTGATGCCATGAATGACCCTGGTGCTCCCACTGAGCCTCCCATGGCTGCTACTGAGATGGCAGCCAGCTCCTAAGCCCCTGATCAGGGGCAGAAGAAGGGAGCCCCTTTCTGGTCTGGTATGGAGATCCTGGATCTCATTGAGGTCTGGAGAGAGGAGGCTAACCTCTAGGATCTCTGCTCAAGATGCAGGAATGCCAATGTATATGATGGGTTGGCTACAAGCCTGGGCCAGAAGAGCCACATGCGCACTCAAGAGCAGGTGCACATGAAAATAAAAGAACTCAGGCAGGCCAACACCAAGGCCAGGAAATGCAGTTCTCACTCAGGAGCAGCACCCCAGACCTGCTGCTTTTATGAGCAGCTACACCACATCCTGGGAAGGCAGTCAGTCCCTTCCCCCTCCCATTGTGGACTCTGTCCTGGAGATGCCTGATGTGAGCCTCCCAGAGGGTGGGGTTGTGCACAAGGAGGGCGAGGAGGATGAAGAGGAGGTGTAGGAAGATGAGGCCAGCCAGCACATGATGCCCACCAGCTAGTAGGCATCCTATTCCTGGGGCTGGTACCCCCTTCACAGGATGTTGCCCAGGGGTCAGACAAAGCTGGGGAAGTTCCCTTACATCAGGTGAGTTCCATTACTGTCCCTAGACACATGCGGGGGGAAGCAGTGGGCAGTGAGGAGCTCTCATCTTGGGGATTGCGTAACAGACTGTGCACATGGGTGTACATGGAGCACCAGACTGGAGCACACAGCCACATGAGGCTGCCACAAAAGAACCTTTTGCTTCTGCTTACAGGGTTTCTGGAGAGGCCTGCCTTACTCCTGTTTCCGTGGTGGGACTCCTTCCTGCTAAAAGGCACTGCTAAGGAGGCTGGGATCATGGGCACACACAGCAGTGCTGCACGTGGCATAGGCTCATGCCTGCACTCTCAGGGCAGCATCTACTCCCAGACCAGTGTGGCGAGGCGGAGGAACCTGCCATGGGGAGGTAGGGGAAGGGATCCCAGTATCACCCTCACCAGTAAGCGGCATCTGCCACTCACACACACTTCCCCAACACCCTCTCCTCCCTCCTCCAGGGGCCAAGGATAGAAGTCCTCTCCCTGTGAGATGACGCCACTGCCAGACCTGGCGTGTGCATGGCACAAAGGGAAAGCGATCTGTGCCATTGCCCCCCTCCCACACATAGGTGGCAAGTTATATGGGCTCATGGTGCCCATGCTCCAGGAATATTCAGAGCCGGGGGCCCTGCTCCACCAATATTTGGAGCTGGGTCTCTCCCCCGGCCCTGCCTGGAGTGGGCCCCAGCCCACACCTGCCAGACCCCGCACTTCCTCACCCCCGGCCCCAGAACATCCCCCCCGGCCCCAGAGCAACCCTGCTGGCTGCGGGAGGAGGAGGGGGATTATGACTGGGTGCCACAGCCCCGCACTTTAAATTCCCCAGCGGGGGGCACTGTGGGGCTGAGGGAGTGCATGCGCAGCATGCTGAAATGCAGTGCAACAGCTGAGAGGGGAGACGCCCAGGAGTGGTATGATGTCACGGCCTGGGACTTTAAAACCGTGCGGCCCAGAGTTGCACTGCGTGACCAGCTCCAGGCCTGGCAAGTGGTCTGGAGCCCCGGAAGCAGCTGGGGCCCGATCACAGACTCGAGCGCTGCAAACTGGAAGGAAGAAGGTGGGGACGGGTAGGGGAGGGGAGGGTGGGATGGAGAGGGGAAAAATAGGGGAAGGGTGGGAGAGGAAGGGCTTGTGCTGAGGGGAGGGGGGCAGGTCAGGAGAAGAAAGGGGAAGGTACCAAGGGACAGACTGGAGGAGAGACAAATGCCAGGCGGCCAAGTGGAGACTGAGGAAAAGGGCAGGAGGGGGGACAGGGTGATGCTGGGAGAGGAAAGGGTAAGGGCATTGGGAGCTAGAGGGGGAAAGGGGTGGTGCTGGGAGAAGGCTTGAAAGAAGGGGTGGGCATGAGGAAGGCAGGGATGGAGCAAGTCATGTGTGAGGGCACAGGGGCATGAGGGGAATGGGGGACAGAGGGTGGTGAGGGGATGGGCATCAGGGAAAAAGAGGGCAAAGGGGGCAGGGGCAGTGAGGGAAGGGGGAGGCACCAGGAGGGTGCAGGGGTAAGGGAAGGTGCAGGTGCCAGAGGATTCTGGGGGTGAAGCAGAAGGACAGACACCTGCAGGGGAGGGACCAGCACCAGAGGAGAGAGGCAGGGCAGGTGTGCAAAGGAAGGTTTTAGGAGAGGGGATGAGGAGGGGTAGCTCACATGATCAGAGTGGGGCTACTGGAGGAGTGGGCACAGGGGGGAGAGAAGGGCTGGGGGAGGGGGCAGGTCTCAGGAGGGCTGAGGGCAGTGAGAAGGGCAGGAGTTCGAGTCAGGACAGCAGAGGAGGGTGAGGGGTTGGGGGACAGCAGGCACCAGGGGAGCTGATGGAGCAAGGGGAGGAGACATGGCAGCAGAGGGAAAGGGTAGAGGTTTATAAGATATTTATTAATAACTTGGGTGCCACAGTGGCACATCCAAACAAGCCACATGAACTCAGTACTGGTGCACAACACAAAATTCATTCTGCTCATGGGAGGAAACTCTTAGCGGGAACACTTCCCCCAGCCTCTCCACCCCCGAGTAATGCAATTGCAGGATAGTTGCATGAGGGGGCCTTGGTGGGGGCCAAACTAATCCCTATTGGTAGGAAGATGGTCAGAAAAGTCCTTAGAGAGGGGACTTCACTTCTGGTCATGTGTCCATCTGAGAAAACATTAAGAACACATTAGTCACAACAGGTACAACAAAATATAATATAATATATTTGATGCACAATGGAATCCACAATGGGTTTGTTCCATGCTTATGCTACTATGGTATTTGTGTGGATAACCCAGGAAAAAAGGGTGCATTTTTACATTATTTAATAAAATATATATTGGCTTACAGGGTGGGTGGGCAGGCGGGGACTAGACCCATTCTGGGCACCCCCAAAACTTATACAAACCTGCCGCCCCTGCTCCCACCCGCAGGCTCCTGGCCTGGTCCGCACCTTCTCATGCCTGCTTGTCCCTGGGATGTGGGGGTAGGCTCCCTTGGGACATTCGTGCCCCTGCAAGACCATGCCCGCTGTCTTGCTTAAAGCACATCACCATCGTCTGAACCAAGACCTTTTGTTGTTGCCTCAGAGATGAGGGCTAGGATTCATGTACTTACTGTGCATGAAGTTTCCACTCAGGAGGTGATTGTCCTTCCCACTTTTCTTCACAGCTGAAATAGCAGAGAGTGAGGTGCATCCACCACCTCCTGCACTTTCCTCCTGGCCCCTTCCTGTTGATGTTATTGGAGGCATGGGTGGTCGGGGGCCATCAATATCTCCCCACAGTTGGGGAAGCTCATGGTGGCAAAGCTATGTCGCCCAGGGTGACGACCCTGCACAACAGAATGGCCCTCACCACCTGTGAGAGTATACAAACAGAGTATCACAGAGTTGCCAGAGCCCTTGGGCGGTCCTTGAGCCCAGTTCCTTTCCCACAGCAGGAGCAACCCCAACTATGCCATCCCTGGCAGGGCTTTGAGAAGGCAGAATTGAAAAACCTCCAGGGAGGGAGAGTCCACCACCCACCCTTCCCTAGGGAACCCCATTCCAAGGCTTCACCACCCTCCTAGGACAATAGCAAGAGAGTCATACCTGCATGAGCATGACTCCGATGGCTGATCTCCCCACACCAAATTGGTTCCTGACAGAGTGGTAACTGTCCGGCGTGAGCTTCCAAATAGCGATGGCAACACGCTTCTGGAGGGGGATGGTGGGTCGCATGTGGGTGTCCCATCATCTGAGGGCAGGGACAAACCACTCACAGAGCTCAAGGAAAGTGTCCTTCTGCATGCAGAAGTTCTAGAGCCACTGCTGGTTGTCCCACCGCTACATGACAATCCGGTCCCACCAGTTGGAACTGATGTCCCAGCACCAGAAGCAGCAGTGCACAGTGTGCAGTGGGATAAGGAGGTGCCTGTGATGAGGCAGACAGGCCCCTCACTGAAGGGCACAGAGTAGCCCAGGCCCAGCTGGCTGAGAAGGCCCCGCCCATCCAACTCTGCTGGGCATGCTCCCAGCAGAGCCAGAGTATAAAAGCGGAGCAAGCCCTGCAGTTTGGAGGGCAGCTGTGGGGAGGAGGAGGTCAGTCCACCCCACCCCCCCGCGTGTTTCTGCAGCAGCTGATGCCGCAGCCGCAGCTGACCCCGGAGCAGAGCCAGCAGCCACCACTGCCTGGGAGGGAGGAGCGTCCGCAGCCCCAGTGCCAGCCCCGGTAAGGACCGGTCCGGGAGGCCAGCACACTACGAGGGCACCAGTGCATGGTAGGAAGCAGCCCAGGGCAGAGGACTGACAGTGCGGCTCAGTGTGTATCGGCCGGATCTCCCGCCGAGCAGGCAGGAGCCATAGTCTCTGCCTAAAGGGCCCTGGGCTGGGGCCCGGTGGAGAGGGAGGGCTCGGGCCCCCACCAGCCCTTTCCCTGCCCTGGACAAATGACTCACTGGCCAGGGGAGGCTTTTCTGTGGCTAGGTCTCAATACCCTAATAGAGGGACGAGAACTTTGTGACTAGGCCTCAAGAATCATATATATCCTAATAGAAGGTCATAGAGACTGGACAGAGGGGCCAACGCATGGGGACTTTATCTGGTGAGGCGGCCCCAACGCCAAAGGGGAACGCATCCCTCGACAGTGCCCCAGAGAGAGCTGCTGGTCCTGTTCCTGCAGTGCCACATGGGAAGCATGCAATAATTGAGCCAGGAGGTGCAGCATGAGGGCTAAGAGTTGGGGAGTGCTTTGCAGCAGGTCCGGCTCCATGGCGGAAGTACTGTGGTGCCTGCAAGGACAACCACAGCACAGAGTGAGAAGAGTTTGTTGTCCCCTTGAGGAGGTAGGTAATGGAGAGGAGACTGAGGCTGTAGAGCAGTGGTTCTCAACTCGTTTCAGTCCATGGACCACCAGGCCAATCAAAAAATTTTCATGGACCACCTCCAGCACATGTAGCACAGGACAACCGCTTAGCATGATGGCATCAGCTACACTGATGCTCAGAGACTCAGACGGAAGTTACTGGCAACACAACGTGGTTGCGTCGTAGGTGACGCTATAGATGACGCACAGCGTACTTGTGAACACGGCGTAAAACAGCCTAAGGGCAGTGCCTGCTCACGCCGCGTGACTTTGGACAATGTTCCTGTGGACCACTGAAAAAGTCACCATGGACCACCAGTTGAGAACCACAGCTGTAGAGGTTCCCTTTTAAGCATGACCCTCGGATAGCCTCAGGCAGCAGCTCCAGGAAGTGAGTGCTGTCCTGATGCCCTGACTGGAGTGCTTCCAGAGGGCTTTAAATGCAATTTAGCCTCCAATCAGTGTGGAAGCGTTATTTCAACATAATTCTGCACTGTTTCAATGGGCATTTGTAGTGTGGACGTGCTATTTCAAAATAGTTATTTCGGGAGTTATTATTCTGAAATAGCTTATTTCAAAATAAGCATGTAGTGTAGACATACCCTTGCCTATTTGGGGGTAGATGTTGGATACCTGAGGAAGATGCATGGTACTTGTAAAACAAAGTTCATAGGAAAGATATTACCATTCAGAGGTAACAAATGTGGTCCATTATAAATTGTAGTCATTATTGCTCAGAGTTTATAGTATGATATATTAAGTGCCTTTAAAGCAAATCAATATCTGCCTCATAATTACTGTGTTAGCTGAGCAGATGTTTTGCAATCACTCTTCCATCAGCCAAGAGCATACTTACTTCTTTGGATATGTTCATCAAAGTCTATTTGGGGCACAATTATTTGCCATCCCATCTATCTGAAATAAGTTCAGTGTGCTTCTGTAATGCAAAGCTGGTCATTATCCTTTCCAGAGCTGTTGACTGACAACAAGTGACAGTTTGTTGTGATTAAGAGATATCATTTGGAGGGGAAGCAAGGCTGGAAAACATTCCAAATAAGCACTAGAAATGTGAAAAAGCTTATCAGCAATAGTAAAGAACTATCATAGAACAGGATCAAATGTGTTCCTTGTAGATTCTAGCAACACTAAGGCTTTGTCTACACTACAAGGTTTTTGCGGCAGAGAGTATGCTGATGTCGGACTCATTAGCATGAGTCGCGATGTCATTAGCATATTTTCTGCTGATGCTTTTTTGCGCAAGGGGTTTTTGCACAAAAAGAAGCAGCGTAGCCGCTTCTGTTTTGCACAAAAAAACCCTTTTGCGCAAGATCCTTAGAGGCATAAGATCTTTGCGCAAAGTTGTTTTTAGCAAAACAGAAGCGGCTACGCTGCTTCTTTTTGCGCAAAAACCCCTTGCGCAAAAAAGCATTGGCAGAAAATATGCTAATGACATCACGACTCATGCTAATGAGTGTGTCATCAGCATACTCTCTGCCGCAAAAACCTTGTAGTGTAGACAAAGCCTAAGGGAATATAGCTGTTTGCATTCTGAGGGACACTGCAGTTTTAGGGCCACACAGTGTTTATCACTCTTCAACTGCTTCTTCCTGAAAACTGGGGCAGGTCTTTGACAACAACTGCTCCATGACTCTGGAACTTACTTCCTGAAGACAGTTGATGAACCTTAGAGCCTCCAGATAAAAATGCAAACCCACTCTGTCAAATGTGCTTCCTCACAGTAAAACAAAAAAACAACTTACCAAAAGAAAAAGAAGGGAAAAAAGAAAAATATAGTCCCTACAGACAGTCTCCTCTAGTTTTTGTGGGTGCCATTTTGAGGAATTCACATGTCATGGGGATGGGAGAGAGACAGAATCTTAAACAGATGGGCTTCAGTGATGAATTATTGGAATCAAGCGACTCTTTGACAACCACTTGATCACTGCAGGCCTTGGTAACTTATCGGTCTTAAATCTGAGCTTGCAAAATTCAGCGTTATTCTTAAACATTGGATAGAATACCATTTCCTTCTAAACTATTTATTCTACCCCAAATATAACACTCTATGTACATCTGAGACATGGTACTGGAAATGAGGGAAAATAACTATTTTCTGCAGTTAAAAGAAGAAATTGTTTAAAATAAATGCATAAATAAATAAACTGTCTCAGCCATGTAATTCTGAGTCCTTTCTCTGAATCCATACATCAAATATAATCAGTGCTATCATGTTTCTCACCTTTACCCACGTTAGTACAGGAGTTATTTCTTGGATTAATGTCGGCTGGATAGTCAAGTTATCATCAGGCAATATAATCTTTTATCTGAAAAGACACACAAAGGATTGGACATTTAATTTGGACTTGCTCAGATTATTCAGTTCCAATTAGATTTCCAAGTAGATTTTGTGTGGCAGATGTTGGATTTTTGTTCAGTTTTACTCAGTATCAGCATGGCTTCCTGATGGTTTATTGTGATGCCGATGAGCCTTCCCACTTCTCCAAATATGGTGACAACCAAAGAACTTGGTACCTGTCAGTTGCTTTTATGTCTTATACTGACACAATGAATAAGAACAGACATTACTGGAAGTACATACCAGTCTCCTTTGGTGGGTGAGGGGGCTCTTACCTTCTGAAAGTTCACTGTGAGATTACAGTGTTTATAATCTGAAACAAAAGATATCTGACATCTATTTCTCTTATTGGACATAGCCTAAACAAGCTAGTTTCTTCTTTTCAGTCTCCTGAGGGCAACTAGAGGGAAAAGAATGAGAGGGTAGGAAAGCAGGAAAAAATGGCATTTGCCCAGTCAAATAACTATGCTCCCTTTTTCCTTCCTCCAATATAAAGCTAATGACACTCTCCATACATCAAACCACTCTGCAGACAACTATCATTTCCCTGTCAGCTACTTTGATGTTATCATTTTCAAGGTTTCCTCGGTGCCTTTTTCTGCACCTCTTAAACTACCTCACCTGCGGTGTTCCCTGTACATTGGATGCTTGGGCGGCCTCTCAGGAGAGATTCCAATGCCTCCCAGCTGATGAGCGGAGCACCCACAGATAGGTTTTGTTGTTTGTACTAGTGGTGCACATGCACATACCTCAGTGCACATAAAACTTATTCTGCACATGGCTGGAAAAAATCTGCACATGGTTGGAAAAGATTAGAAGGAGCATTGCTCACCTGTATTGTCATTGTTTTCCATAGCTCTACAGAGCCAGGTCATCAGGTACAGCTGAGGGGACGAGCATAAATGGCTTTGTGTCTCTCTCTTATCAACCTCCTCTTCCCCTCCTCCATATCCTGGGAGCAGAAAACTGATTTGGTTGCCTTGCAAGTAAGAGCACACCTTCAGAAGCACATCTCCCACCTCCATCATGGGGCTAGAAGAGGCGGTTTGGAACCAACCACACCAGTTCATGCAACCCAGGATTCTCCTGGGCAAGAGAAAACCCCAGCAGGCTGTTCAGTCCTATCCTCCAACTCCTTTGAGCCTAACGACAAATTCTCCAACACAAATAGGATTTGAACAGGTTGGGATTGAAATTTGGCTTGAATTCAAATGTTCACGATTTCCCACTCCCTCTCATTCGTTCAGTTCCAATGTCTTGTTTCTTAACATGTTCATTCTTTATTGTGTCTATTCTCACTCTGAAGCCATCCGGACAATTCCTAAATAAGTCTGTTCCGTTTGCACCTTTTCCCATGTATACACGGGTATCAGCTATTCAAGGCAATAGAAAAATATTTTGGGTTTTTTTTTCATTTCTGCTTATTGTTTAGTGTATCTCTCATGAGACTAATTGTGTTTTCCAGCTGGTGGTTAGACTCTAGAATACACTTAACTAGTTAGCAGATTCCCCATCCATTAGCTGCTTTGGCTGAGTGCACATTTTGCTCCTTACCACAACTGAAATGTGAACCAGGATCCTTATCACATGCATTAAGCCACTTTACCAGCTCTGTCAAGGAGAACCTGATTACCCAGTGGGGAGCTGTGGTAAGCTTGTCTCTGCTGGAAATCACTTTCATTGCTGTTGACAACAGAAGATGTCTGAGCTATAATATCAAGGTTTAGCAAATATGAATAATTTACTACAAGTATAATTTTAGTCTGAGAGCCAGCCTCTCTTTTCAAATGCCTTCTCTGAAGGGGCTTCATGTTCTGTCAGATTTTCAAATTATGTAGAGAAGAAATTTGGCATATAAGTCTTTTGATTTGAGACTTACGTTGCTGTTTAATATGAAGAAACAACCAGAATTTGAGAAATGCATGCCAATCAGTGATGTCAGATGGGCCTGATTCTCATTTACTCCATGGCCCCTTTGTATGTGTAAATATAATTTGCTCCCAATTTAAACCTTCTTCATGTCATCCAACTCACGTAAAATGGCGTTAGAAGGGGGATCGGCAGAATTTCTGGGTCACTAGGCTAGGTGTGTTTGTGTGAGGAGCTGTCTCTTTGCTTTCAGAAGGGGTGAAGCCTCAGACAGAAAGGTTGGGGCTGGGCAACCAGATCTCAGCTTTGCCCAGAGTGTGGTGCATGGTACTTCCGTACCTCCCGCCCCCCCGCCCTTTACAATGCTCAGAGCTGCCCAGAACATGCTCTTTTGAATTGCCAGGCCCTGGGGCAACTGGCAACTTTGCTTCCCCTCCTCTCCCCCGTTGGCAGGCCTGGGCATGAGCATTCATGAGATTCATGTCTTCTGTTTCTTGTAGACAATTGGGATCTCCTAGCAAGTTTATTTACACTGTCATATAAACAGAGTGAATGTTTGTTTACCTATTCAGCCATTGGCACATGGTGAACTACTGTGTTCCATTGCATGGTGCTATTTGCAGAGATTACTTCTATGTTAGAACAGCTATTTTGTCTATATAACCAAGCGATCTCTTTGGATGACTTCACAATAAATCAGCATTTAACTAGGTAGATTAGGCAACACATTTACCCATTACAACTCTGGTGGCAGACAGATACATGAGATATGGATGCCAGTACGGCAGATAAAGTATTGGAATGCTTGTTCCACAAGAAATTCCAGGATTTGGCAGGAAAAAGTCATTCCAAATCATAATGAAAAGCCAAAATGTTGATATTTCAAACAAACAAACTGAAAAATTTCAACTTGGGACCATCAAAATATTCTGTTTCAATAGTGTTGAAATGTTTCATTTTGACTTATGTATTATATAAGTAATTTTAATATTAATATTTTAATGTAGCATAAAAGCCAAAACAAAAGAAATGAAAATGAAGTCAAAACATACTGTTACAATGCTGACTTTTCCATAGAAAAATTCATTAAAATCAACAAGTTCCTATAAAAGTTTTGACTTTAACAAAGCTGCATTGTTCAATGGAAAATTGTTCTCCTGGAATTTTTTTTTCAACCCGCTGTAATTGCTATTAATGCAGACTATGTGCGTCCTGGCTCCACTGTCAATCATCAAGGTGATGGTCAGTCTGAAGGTACATTCGCAGAATGTGTCCTGGCTTTTGCTGATATCAGGCACATCAGGCAGAAGGACCCAGTTTCTCAGGCCCTAGCCCTCAGTCTTTTCCTCCAGATCACCATGGAGTAAGAGAAGGAGGAAATGCCCAGACCATAAATCTTCCTTTCAGTTGTCCATAGTTTGGTCTGGGAACTCAGAGTGTCCAAAGCCCCTCCTTCTCCATGTCTACCCAAAGGAGATGCAGATTACTAGCAACGGAAAGTGGTCTACATCCAACCTGGTGACCTTCCTACACTTTTGGATACTAGGACCCATAGACTTGATTCACGGGACCAGAACTGCAGGCCAAAGACTACAAACACTGCAGAAACAGTGCATTTGGCCACAGGATGGGAGGGTAGCTATAGTATCACTACACCAAAACCTGTGACTGAGGGCAGGTCTACACTTACTGGGAGATTGGTACTAAATTAACCATTGATCACTCCTTCATTGAGTCCAATACTTGGGTACACTCCCTCATCGAGTCCAATACTCGGGAATGAGAAGCATAAGGAGACTTTGCTGCAACTCAGCCTAGGGTCCTTCAACTATGCTATTCATGTAGTTAGAGTTGTGTACCGTAGGGCAACATTTCCCCATAGTGCAGTCTTGCCTTGAGTTGGTTGTAGCAAGCCTCTTACTCTAAACTCTGTGAGGGGATAAACTGGGAAAGGCCAAAACTGGGGGACATCACAGTGGTATAGAGTTCTTGGAAGTGTATTGAACATGGAAGTTTTCCACTCACTTCAATGAGCTCCAGCTCAAGTCTCAAAACTAGTGCTTGATGCCACTGATGGATAGCACGAGGCTATTGTAGAGTAATTCTGGTATATGCTTCCCCTTTTCCTCTGGGGAAAAGCAGCTGGGAGTGAACCAGGTTCAGGGCTTCAGTACCGCCAGCTAAAGCATTTTCATAGAATCATAGAATACTAGGACTGGAAGGGACCTCGAGAGGTCATCGAGTCCAGTCCCCTGCCCCCATGGGCAGGTTAGATGTCTAGACCATCTCTGATAGACATTTATCTAACCTACTCTTAAATATCTCCACAGATGGGGATTCCACAACCTCCCTGGGCAATTTATTCCAGTGTTTTACTACCCTGACAGTTAGGAACTTTTTCCTAATGTCCAACCTAAACCTCCCTTGCTGCAGTTTAAGCCCATTGCTTCTTGTTCTATCCTCAGAGGCCAAGATGAACAAATTTTCTCCCTCCTCCTTATGACACCCTTTTAGATACCTGAAAACGGCTATCATGGCCCCCCTCAGTCTTCTCTTTTCTAAACTAAACAAACCCAATTCTTTCAGCCTTCTTTTTTCTAGTTTTAAACCCCATTCATATCATTGTTAGGAAATAGACCACGTTCATTGTGTCTAGTTATTATACGGTTTTAAAATGTGATTAAGACTATGTTTCAGGTAGATTCTGGGCATCTTCATTGGCTTGCAAAGAAAGTTCAGAGAAACAAAAAGTGCCGTAAAGAGTGATGAGTTTAATATACACCCAACTTTTAATATAAAAATTACTTCATTTTAACAAAGCACAAAATTAATTATTGAGCAAGATAAAGTAATGAATGTGGCTCTATATATTAGAGACAGAAAACTCAAACAGAGACACTCAGCATCATTTTCCTGAGCCTTTTTCAATTCTTTTGCTACAAGACATTTTGTACAGAAAACTAGCTGCTGTATTTTATTTAGAAATAGAGCTGCATTTTTATTCTGGCTACAAAATAGCTGAAGCAGCTTCAACTTCAGTTGAAACTTCTTTTAAAACTCTGTCTATGCTTAGAATAACCCTTTGAATATATTACATTAAATTGCTGACCTTTTGAGACTTACGAAAAAGCTTCTGGCAATACTCACTGCTTAGCAAAACAAATAATACATACATCCTACAGGGATTTATAGAAGAAATGCATTTTATTTTCATATAGTTGCTAAATTAAAATTAAATACCTATTTCCAAATCCCATGACACTTCAGACCTTTCATTTCATTTCCTCCTCCCTGAAGTTATTCCTTTCCTTTCAAATATTCAATATTACAAATGATCTAATACTCATCTCTAATATAGCTGGTTACATCTGAAAGGGTTTGAGTTTCTTTGTAGATGAAAAAAATCTTTAAAATGTTCTCCAACTTCTGTTATTATTATTAGAATTTTATTACTGTTCTCTATCATTTTAAACACAGATAGCACCCAATTCTATTGTGAGAATCAATCCTAGTTTGCAAGTCTAATTGTGTTCTCAAAGAAGTTAAGAACAAAATTCCCATTGACTTGAGCAGAAGCAGGACCAAACCCTGTGTGTAGGTTTTACCTTTCAACAACAACAATAATAATAATAAATAATAATAACAAATTTTTAAAATATCCTAATGTTGTGGGATTTTTAGGTAGTTTTTTTCCTGTCCCGTAAATACTCTCCCTTCTTCTCCTTTTGTTTAGGTAACTTTCATGTAGTCACATTTCATAAGGAGGCAGTGAGGCACTGGTAATATAATTTTTTTCAGCAAATTTTTCATTAGTTTTGACTAATTATGCCTGCTTTTTCTTGTGAACTTTTGATAGTAAATAATATATTCTAGATTTAAAAAGAAATCCTAAATGTTTTGGTTTTCAAAAATGGAATATTTTTACCAAAATCTAAAACAACTTTTTTTTAAATTTCAACATTTTCACAAGAAACTTCAAATTAAATCTCTCTCTCTATATATATATCTTTAAAATTTCCCTATAAAAAACATTTGAGATGTTTCTTCTAGCTTCAATATTCAACTCAATGGCTGCGTCTAGACTGGCATGATTTTCTGCAAATGCTTTTAACGGAAAAGTTTTTCCGTTAAAAGCATTTGCGGAAAAGAGCGTCTAGATTGGCACAGGTGCCTTTGCGCAAAAAGTGCTTTTGCGCAAAAGCATCCGTGGCCAGTCTAGACGCGATTTTGTGCAAGAAAGCCCCGATCGCCATTTTCGCCATCGGGGCTTTTTTGCGCAAAACAGTTCTTACCTGTCTACACTAGCCCTCTTGCGCAAGTATTCTTGCGCAAGAGGGCTTTTTCCCGAGTGGGAGCGTGAAAGTATTTGCACAAGAAGCACTGATTTTGTACATTACAAAGTCAGTGCTCTTGCGCAAAATCAAGCGGCCAGTCTAGACGCACCCAAATATGTATGATCTGTTAAAATTCAGTTAACACTAGTGTTTTTTGTCTGGAACACTTATAATCCTTGCACAAAAAACCTGATACCATCCTGTTTAGAAAATTTTCCTTCTCTTAAATAGCAGGGATCTCCCCAGACCTTTCTTCTGCTCATGCATTTCTTACTGTAAAACCCCATAGTCACACTGTTCCCGACCATGAATGCCAAGCTCAGGGCATACCGTCAAGAAACAAAGCAGACATCCCATACTCTTTTGTATGTTCTATAATTGCATTTTACCAACCCAATAACAAGTGTGAACACGTAAAGCATTACAACATTTTTACTGTGGAGTCACAGACATTTCCTTTGGGTGTTCCAGGTATTTTTACCGCTCAGGCAAGCTGGACTTAGTGATAGTTGGTTGCTATATACCAAAGATCACAAAATTATCGGGTTTTTCCCAGTCCCAAGAAAACTGACACATGCCCCAGCTAATTTGTACCCCAGATCTCATGCCAAAGATAAACTTGTAAACCTGAAATAAACTGACTAAAGATTTATTAAGTAGAAAAAAGATATAAGATAGTTATAACAAGTTAAAGCAGGCAAATTTATATACACAAATGGATTATAGTCTATGGCTTTTAAAAGTGACAGAATTGTAATAATCTGTCAGATCTTCATGTTTTTTAAGGCTAACCCAGGTTGACGGTGGGGATTTCTGCTTGTGTTCCATAGGTCCAACCCTGTGAAAGTCCAAACAGCAAAATAGAGATGAAAAATTCTCTTGTCAGCTGTTTTGACTTCTTTCTTCCAGAATTCAAGCTGACGGGCGAGCCCTTTTGCACATAGCCTCTTAATGGGTGTGCAGGAGCAATTAAGAAGTCTTTGTATTGTGATGTCCCACAGTGCTGTTGTACTTTATATATTTTTAAATAAAAACTGATATGATTTGTAGCAACACTCCTTGTATTGATCCAGTACAATGTTTTAAAGGTGTCAAAGAAAATATGAATGGCCATAATGGATCAGAAGCTTCAGAGGGGTAGCTGAGTTAGCCTGTAATTGGCAAAACAACAAATAGTCTAGCAGCACCTTAAAGACTAACAAAACCTGTAGATGGAATCATGAGCTTTCATGGGTACCTCCCACTTCTTCAGATAACTCAAGAAGATGACAGAAAATGGGTTACATCCCTCACTACTCTGGCCATTGATGGACCTATTCTACACGAATTTATCTCATTCTGTTTGAATCCAGTTATGCTATTGGCCATCATAACATGCTCTGGAAACACATTCCACATGTTGACTCTGACTTATGGGAAGCAATACTTCCCTATATTTGTTTTAAACCTGTACAGTGCTTACTATTAATTTCATTGGATGAAACCTGGTTCTTTTTAATGTAAAAGGTAACACTTCCCTATTCATTTTCTCCATGGTGTTCATAATTTCAGACCACTATTATATTTTCCCTTCATTGTCTCTTTTCTAACAAAGAATCATAGTCTTTTTAATCCGTCTTCATATAGAACTGTTTCATACTCTTAATGATTTTTGTAGCTTTTCTCTGTACCTTTTCTGATTCCAACATTCCCTTTTATAGATGAGGTAACCAGAACTGAAAACAGTATTCACAAGTATCATGAATTTAGATGGTGGTATTATGATATTTTCTATCTTATGATTCCTTTCCTAATAGCTTCTAACTTCAGTTTGCTTTTTTGGCTGCTGCTGTGCACTGAACAAATGTTTTCAGAGAACTATCCCCAATGACTCCAGGATCTCTTTCTTGAGTGGTAACAGCCAATCTGGACCCTGTAATTTTGTATGTATAAATTGGACTTATTTTTCCAACATGCATTACTTTGCATTTACCAACACTGAATTTCATCTGCCATTTTGTGAGATCTTTTTGTAACTCTTTGCAGTCAGCTTTGGACTGAACCATATGAGTAATTTAATATTGTCTGCAAGCTTTTTCACATAATTTTTACCCTATTTTTCCAAATCGTTTATGAATATGTTGAGCAACACTTGTCCCAGTGTAGATCTTAGGGATATTATCTCTCTCCTTTCTGAAACTGACCATTTATTCCTGCATTTTGTTTTCTACTATTCACCCAGTTACTGATATATGAGAAGATCTTCTCTCTTATCCCATAACTGCTTACTTTGCTTAAGAGCATTTGGCTGAATCACACTTATCCACATGCTTTTTGACACCCTCAAAGAGTTCTAATAGATTGGTGAGACATGATTTCCTATTACAAAGGCTGTAGTGACTCTTCCACCTTCATATTATATTCATCGGTGTGTCTGATCATTCTCGTTTTACATAGTTTCAGCCAATTTGCATGGTACTGAAATTCGGTTTACTTGCTCGAAATTGCCAAGATTGGCTATGGGGTCCTTAAAAAATTGGCGTTATGTTAGCTATCCTTGAGCCATCAGGTACAGAAGCTGATTTAAGTGATAGAATACAAGCCACAGTTGATAATTTGACTTTTCATATCTGACTTTCTTGAGAAATTTTGGGTAAATGCCATCTGGTCCTGCTGACTGATTTCTGTTTAATTTATCAATTTGTTCCAATACCTCCTCTATCAGCACCTCAATCAGTCACTGAAGAAGAATGGTTCAGATGTTGGGTTCTCCTTCACATTCTCTTCTGTGAAGATGAATGCAAATAATTCATTTAGCTTCTCTTCAATGACCTGTCTTCCTTGAGTGCCCCTTTAGCACCATGATTGTCCAATGGCCCCAGTGATTGTTTGGAAGGTTTCCTACTTATGATGCACTTTAAAAAATTACAGTTAGTTTGTATGTCTTTTTCTACTTGCTCTTCAAATTCTTTTTTGCCTGCCTCTTTATACTTTTACACTTGACCTGCCAGTTTCTTTCAATTTTTCATAGTAGGATTTGATTGTCAGTTTTTAGAGGATGCCTTTTGTCTATAACCACCTCTTTTAATCTGCTGTTCAGTCATGAGCCTCTTCCTATTTTTTTTTTTAATTAGAGGCATATATATTTCTCTCTCTCTCTCTCTCTCTGAGCTTTGGTTATGGTGTTTTTAAATACAGGTTGTACCTCCAAAATCCAATACTCTCTGGTCCGGCAACATCCCTGATCTGGCAGGACCATGGATGCTCCTGGACCAGAGAGCCCAGAAGCCCTAAGGGCAGGAGGGCAAGCTGGGCTGAGCATCAGGGTCAGGAGCCCAGGCGGGGCCAGCACAGGACCAGGGCTGGGACCCTATAGCAGCCTCCAGCAGCCCCTGGGAGTGCGGGGCTGAGGCTAGAGCCCCAAGGCAGTGCAGAGTCAGAGTCTCCATGGTAACTCGCAGGAGTGTGCTGGGGCTGGAGCCCTGTAGCTTTCTCTGATGGTTCATGGCTGGGGCTGAGGCTGCGCAGAGCCGGGATCAGAGCCCTGAAGCTTCCCGTGGCTTCCCCCAGCTGCAGGGTGCCAGGGCTGAGGCTGTGCAGGGCTAGAGTTGAAGCTCCAGACCCGTGGCTGCCCCCAGCTGTGTGGGACCAGCGCCCTGCACCAGGGGTCAGAGCCTAGGCCACTCAGGGAGCCAGCAGTAGCTGAGTGAGTAGCCCAGCCAGGTTAGGGCAGGGAGGGCAAAGCAGGGTTGCCTGCTGGGGCAGCCTGCCAGCAACACGTAATGAGCTTGGGGACCAGTAGCAGGAGACCTCCCCTGGTCCAGCAAATTCTCTTGTTCAGGACCAGTCAGGTCCTGATGATGCTGGACCAAGGAGGACCTACCTGTAGTTTCCAAGCAGCTGGTAGGCATTACACTCGTGACTATTCCTATAGCTACCATTTAACTAGCTTTTTCATGTTTGTGTAGTTCCCTTTTTTTTGAAATTAAATGTTATTGTGGTGTGTTTCTTTGGTATTTCCCTCAACAAGATTGCAGAACTTAATTACATTGTGGTTGCTAATAAGAAGTGGTTCATCTGTATCCACTGTTTTTACCAGATCCTGTGCACCACTTAGGACTAAATCTAAAATTGCCTCTCCCCTTGTGGGTTCCAGGACTTGTTGCTCCAAGAAGCAGTCATTAATGGTGTCTAAAAATGTTATCTCTGCATTCTGGCCTGCTCAATGTAGTCATAGCCATAATGTGAAGTAATGGAATTGGACTCCTTTTTGGTTTGATTGTTGCTTTTCAGTTCCTACCTGTACTTTATCAACTTCTACCCTTTCCTCTTTGCTAGGATATAGAGTATCCCCTTTAATAAATCCTTTCATAAGGGATATCTTTGTCCACACTGGGGCTCTTTCACACCTGTCAGCTTTTCCCCATTGCTTAGTTTAAAAACCTCCTCTATGATCTTTGTAATTTTATATGCCAGCATTTTGGTTCTGTTTTGGTTTAGGTGGAGCACATCCTTGCTGTAGAGGCTCTTCCTTTACTAAAAGGTCCCCCAGTTCCTAATAAATTCCCTTTTGCAAATACCATCATGTCATCTATGCATAGATACCCTGCAATTGTGCCTCTCTAACTGGCCCCATGTTTGGAAGTGGGAGCATATCAGAAACTGCTACTGTGGCATTTAATCTTATTGGATTTTAATCTCTTAGGGTATGTCTACACTAGCTCGGTAGTTTGAGCTAGGTAGGCAAATGAGGGCAACCGGAGTTGCAAATGAAGCCCGGGATTTAAATATCCCGGGCTTCATTTGCATCTTCCCGGGCGTCGCCATTTTTAAATCCCTCTTAGTCCGAACTCCGTGCCCGCGGCTACACGCGGCACGGAGTAGGTAGTTTGAATTAGGATCTCTAATTTGAACTACCGGTACACTCCGGTTGCCCTCATTTGCCTACCTAGCTTGAACTACCAAGCTAGTGTAGACATACCCTTACCTAGCAGCCTAAATTTGACTGTCAGGACCCTCTTTCCTGCCTTTTTCTATGTCATTGCTATCTATATATATCATGACCACTGGCTCCTCCAGTAGCCAGCTAGACATAACACCCCCTCCCCTCCCCCATTGGCATCTAGCTGACTGAACATATCTCTCTGCTTTCCCCCTTCCTTTGACCCTGGCTCTCTTAGCTACAATTTATCTTAGGCTTCCTGTTATGTTAAAACTCGCTTCCTGTTAAAGCTGATAAGGCTAGACTTTGCTTAGAAACTCTATTGCTTAATGCATGCTTATGAATATGCATGTAGCCTATGGAATGAGTGTGAAGTGTGAATGAGGAATACCCAATCCAAGGCAGTTTAGGATCTATAACCTTTTAAGGCAAACAGGGACCCTGCAAAGTGTATAAATCAACTGCTGAGTGCCCAGGAAAATCTCTTGCTCGCTCTCTCAGACAAGATGTAACACCACAGCAGAAACCTGGGACTGGCCCACAGATCCGAAGAGATCTCCCAGGGAACCTCATGGCTGAGTCTCTGGGAAGGTGACACCTGGCCAGCGCTCCAGTCACCTGTGGAATCAAAAGTAATCTACACCATACTTGCAGCCTGCCTCCAAACTGCCAGAATGAATAATGTGTGTGTGTGAAAATCACCTTACCCTTAACAATCTGCACCAATAAACAACCCCAAAAGCAATACTGCTCCAGCCCACCCTTTGTCCGGGTTTATTCCTCAGCAGGTCTAAGGAAGTGCACTGCACTGCACATAAATCTATCTAGATGCCTTGAGAGGTCCAAAACCTTTGCACCTGGCAGACAAATCACCATGTAGTTGTCTCAGTCATCACAAACTCCAAAATATATATTTCTAATGATTGAATTCCCCATTACTATTATCTGTCTTTTCCTAATAACTGTGGTCCCCTCCCCAGAATGAATGCTTACTAGGAAGCTCTCATATTTCTGACAATCATTTAAACAAATCTCTTCTCATTCTTGATTGGATATATCCAAAAATAAGGATAATGTTACCCCACTAAAACCAGAAAAGTTATATATGTTTTTAAATTTGATAATAGTTTAGGAGTTATGATGAGAACCATAGAACATAAGGTTTTTCCCCCAAATACTAAGAAAAACCCTGGTGCAATTAGCACATGCAAATTTCAAACTACCTATATACAAAGCCCATTTCAGATTTTTAGCATTAGTGTTGTTTAAAATTTTTATTAATGATCTGGAAAAGATGGTGAACAATAATGAGGCAGGATTTTCAGATGAACAAAGTTATTTAGGCACTGCACCTGCAAATGAACAAATTGTCATTCCGTTGAGTGCCTGTAATATCAGTGTGTTAGATAAGCCAAGAGTAGAAAAGACTGAGGGAATTAACAAAGCTGAGTGAATGGACAGCATTGTATCTGATAAAATACACTGATGACAAATGCAAGGTAATGTATATTGCAAGGAATAACTTTGAATACCTCCAAGAGAAAAGTTGCATTTAAAAATGCACTATTAGAAAATTATTTAGATTTTAATGTCAAACATCTGAAAGTTAGGGTGCTACACTAGTGTTATTTTGAAATAACAATGTGAGCATCTACACAGCCATTCCGTTATTTCGAAATAATTTCGAAATAACGAGTGCCTCATTCCAAAATCTGTAAACCTCATTCTACAAGGAATAATGCCTATTCCAAAATAGCTATTTCGAAATAAGGCTATTCTTATATGCTCCACTGCTTCTATTTTGAAATAGCTCCTCACCAGGGCCATTCTAAGTTATTCCTCCCCCATGCCTCCTGGGGCTCTAAATTGAGATAGCACGTCTACATTAGAGAAGCCTGCCTCAGGCTAATTTTGAGGAATCCCTGCAGTGTAGATAATGCTATTTTGAAATAAGCTGTTTTGGAATAACTATAATTCTCTGTGAAACCTTATTTCTGCCCTTGTGTGCATATGCATTATGATACATCACTTATTTTACATGATTATATAACATTTTTTCCAAAGAACCACTGACTCATTCAGTACTCAGGCTGGACACAAAGATTAAAGTTGCACGCACAACTGCAAATCTGGTGTTTTGCTACATGTTGAATGCTTGATTTTGAAATAATATTTCTGTTAATGTAGGCTTGTTTTTCTGTGTTTTTATATAATATTTATAAAGAGTTGGTTACAAACATAATAACTTCTTTATAGACCTCAGTGGTGTGCCTGTACATAGAACTGAGAATGTTCGTTTCTCATCAGTCTAACAAACAAACCTCTCTCTCTTCAGCAATAGAAGAAGGAGTTCTGACATGAGTGGTGAAAATGACTACAGGTCTGGAGAGATTTCTGCATGCGGAAGCCTGCAACTGTTTAATTTAGAGAGCCTTTAAATAAGAGGAGACATGACAGCGGTCTACAAACAACGAATGGTTCAGAGAATGTAATAAAGGTGTGACAGACAGAAGTATTGGAGAGAGACTAATATTTAGTTCCTGCCTCCAGACCCATGACATGGGTTAGGGTTTAAACATGGTTATGCCCCTGTTACAAGGCAGGAATCGGTAGCCACTGACTCCAGTGTCTAAAGTTATAACTTTATTCAATATCATATATCATAATTTTAATATCATAATATCTCCACTGTAAGCTATAATTACAACAATGAATAAAACCAATTAACAAAGCACCAAAATAACATTATCTAGGATTCAGTTCAGGGCAGACAACTGAACTCATTGACAGATGAGAGAGTTCTTCTTTTTATCGGGCACCTGTCTTTGTGAACCCTGATGGTTTGCTAGTCACATGGTCAATTTTCATTCTCAAATGTGTTCCTTCTGTGTGGATCCAACCTACATCCTGAGTTTGCTGTGCCTACTATTCCCAGGCTCTGTCAGCAGCATTTTGGATGTGTTAGGAGATATCCTCCTGGGTTTTATTTAGATGTCTATTATTCCTTTTGTAGAGGAGGGCATTCAGTTGGAACTTTATTTATGAAGTAAGACCATTGGTGCAGATTTTATATCTGTTAAATTACCTGAAATATCTTTGAAATCCACCTCCCTATCCTACTTGCAAGGGGGGGTGTCACAGTTTAATATTCTTTTCGTAGCATTTCTTCCCTTCTAGTTTAATAACATACAGTTATTTTGTAACTATTTTAAGGTTTATTGGATATGGCTGAAGAAGCTTGCTTGATATGGCACATGGCTCTTTTCCTTCTGCCTTTACATCTTTGAAATGATGACACATTATTCTGTCATTGTCCATTGTGGGGTTCATGTGCCTCCTTTTTATGGATCTTGGATAGGCCAATGTCAGAGAGAAAATATGGGACTAGATAGAAAAGAGGTCAGTAGTAATGTCTATATTCCTATATTCTGGTTTCAAAATCATTTGGCTTTAATAAGACACATTAATATGGGTCATTAGTTACAATGAAAAAGAAAATATAAGATCAGGTCTGAATAATTAACCCAGTCCTTTATTATAATAGATCACATAAATCTGCTGTGAAAGGTTAATTAGTGTAGACTGTCATACTGTCAGCTAGCTTCAGTTTCTTGCCCAATTCTACGTGCCATTATCGTTCAGAAGAAGATCAGCAATTTGCATGTATATAGTGTAATTATCCCCAGACTTACAATTGTCTTTTTTCTAGAGATGTGAGTGCTTGAGCCTTTCTCCTTGTGAAGCAGGCTTTTCTGGTTTTCCTCTAGAAAAAGATTCTCAACCCTATCAGGCACAAAGAGAGCTTCCAAAGTCAAGGGAGAAATCCCACTGAACCAGATTAAACATTTAGGCCTAAAATCTTCCATCTGATTCACCAGGAAGAGGTCATATAAGCAGTTTCAAATTAAATCCAGTTCTGGCTGCAGCACATCAGTGATAATCTCTGAAATTGTTCCATACATAAAATACTGTTTTCAGCTGGATCTGAACCATTACTACAAACTGGAGATAGACAAACTCATCTCCAAAGAAAAGGGACATTTTTCCATAGAAAAGTGACATTTTCACACCAAACCACCATTTACTCCAACTCTCCTGTTTTGTTGCAATTTTAGAGTTATTTAGAGAGGAAAAGCTATTGATTTGACACCATTTGCAGACTTCTGGGATGAGGCAAATGGATACAGTTTTCTGTTGGCTGTTTTTTTGAATACCAAATAGTGTATCTGGCCCCAGTGCAGATAGAAAGAAGGCTACAGGAACTTCTACTCTCTTGTATTCCTGTGTAACAGCCAGGACATGCTTTCGCCTACTATTTCTTGAGGTAAAAAATCACAAGACAGGGACAGAAAGAAAAGAGGCAAGTCCATGGCTCTGCTCTACTTTTTGTCAGTGCAGGGGATCCCTTAGAATAGCAGTGGGAAAGATGCCTGTACACACGATTTTGTGCACATTCATATATAAACACACATACACGTGTGCACATGTGTGTCCTTTTAATTTCAATGATCTGCAAAAAGTCACCTTTAATAAAACTTTGTGACTTATTAATTGAAATGTTTATCAAAAATATTGCCTGTAGTCTCTGCAAAATAATTAGTTTCTTGGAGGTCACTTCCTGAAATCCCATTTTCTTTAAATAAATAAATCTGAAAAAATGTCAATTAAAGAATTTCATGAAAAAACAGGAAAATGAAAACTGAGTCCACTTCAAATCACATGATGTGGAAACAACTTTCACATTTTCAGCATAGTTTGGTTTAATTTTTTGATCAGATCTGCACTACCCCTTCTTTAGAGTCATGTGCCCCAGATGGAAGAGATCACCAAGAGGATATTCATAGGGTACGTCTAGACTACATGCCTCCGTCGACGGAGGCATGTAGATTAGACAGATCGGCATAGGGAAATGAAGCCGCGATTTAAATAATCGCGCTTCATTTAAATTTAAATGGCTGCCCGCTCTGCCGATCAGCTGTTTGTCGGCAGATCGACAGTCTGACGCGCCACGGTCGATAAGGAAGCCTTAGTCGATCGGGCGCAGGTAAACCTGATTTCACGAGGCATACCTGCGCTAGTCGACAAAGGCTTCCTTGTTGACCGCGGCGCGTCCAGACTGTCCCGATCTGCCGACAAACAGCTGATCGGCAGAGCGGGGCAGCCATTTAAATTTAAATGAAGCCGCGATTATTTAAATCACAACTTCATTTCCCTATGCCGATCTGTCTAATCTACATGCCTCCGTCGATGGAGGCATGTAGTCTAGACGTACCCATAGTTTCTTCAATACAGGAGAGAGAGCCGCTGTTGGGTGCATTGAGCAAACATATTAGGTACATGAGCAACTGATCCCAGCTGAGCACTTGTAACCCCCTGCCAGCAGATTTGAACCTGAAATCTCTAGTGCTTTAACATAGGAGCTGCTACAGCTTGAGCTATAAAGCCAGTGAGCTCTTACCTTAGGCTGTAGAACTCCCGCATTCTTAGCTCTCGCTGTAAGTGGTCTAAGTGCCACTGCATGGGACAGTGAACCACAACCACTAGGTGTGTGGGTTACACTATGATAATAAGCATGTCATGAATACTTTGGTTTACAGCAGTGTAACTGAGAATCAGGACTGTTATTTTTCCTTTTTCTATCTTTCAGGATTCCTCTGCCCTTTAAGCTCTGTTCACAGTCCCCTCAGGATTCTCTCTTTTCTCTCAAGTACTTCCTTATAACAAAAGCCCATCTTTCTTTCTGGAGCTGGGTAATTCAAGAAGTTATGATTATCCCTCCCTTAAGCAGGACTTCCCAGTGCACTCTCTGGAACTAGGTGGCAATTATCTCCCTTAGCTGGCACCTCGTCATCCTCAGGCTCAGAGGGTATGTCTAGACTACATGGCTCCGTCAACCGAGCCGTGTAAACTAGTTTACCCAACATAGTCAATGAAGCGGGGATTTAAATAATCCCCACTTCATTAAAATAAAAATGGCCCCCGCGCTGTGCCGACAATCAGCTGATCTGGCACAGCGCGGCAGTCTAGACGCGGATCAGTTGACAAGGGAAGCATTTGTCAACCGCTCCTGTAACCTCGTTTCACGAGGCACTTGTAAGCCTTTGTCGACCGATCCGCGTCTAGACTGCCACGCTGGGCCAGATCAGCTGATTGTCAGCACAGCGCGTCAGCCATTTTTATTTTAATGAAGCAGGGATTATTTAAATCCCCGCTTCATTGACTATGTCGGGTAAACTAGTTTACATGGCTCTGTCGACAGAGCCATGTAGTCTAGACATACCCAGAGAGTTTAGCAGGCTTCTTCTGCTGGTGTCTGCTTCTTATCAACTGAGGTTATATCTACACTGATACCAGAGGTATCCCGGAAAAGCTCTGTCACTTCCAAGGAATGAATGTGCTTTTCCGAAAAAGTTTTGGAAAAACAGACACTTTTTTGGGCATTCCTGTAAACCTTATTTTATGAGAAAGCAGGGATGTTCTGAAAGGGGTTTTTTTCCCGACATTTGGCCCCGTGTAGACGGGCCAAATGTTGGAAAAGCCTCTTTCGGAAGAAAAGTGGAAAAAGATATGCAAATTGTTTTTCTTTGTAGTGTAGACATAGCCTCAGGGCCCCTTGTTGCTCCTTTCAAAGTCTGCTGGCATCTGCCCTGCCCTGAAGGAGAAGGGCAGTATATATGTTTGCCACTTTGCCCAGCTCATTCCTTATTGGTTGGTAAGAGAGAAGCCCTGCCTCACCCTCTTTGCAAGGCACCAGATTCCAGGTCCTTAAAGATACAGTAACAAGATTTCTAAATACTACTTCTTCCCAGGTCTCTTCTCTTCTCTTCTCTTCTCTTCTCTTCTCTTCTCTTCTCTTCTCTTCTCTTCTCTTCTCTTCCCAGAGATCCTCAGTATTAAACTCTTAAAAGGCCAAGCCCTGTGACAGGGAGAACTGATCAGGTGGCAATACTTCCTGTAAAGCATTGTAGGGGTCAATTGTGGAAGAACTCTGTACGTGTGAAGTATAGGGGTGGTGAGGGAGTCATTCCCCCCCCACCCTTTACCATTTCCCCTCATCCCCCTTCCCTACTACTAATGAGCCAGAAGCAAGCCTCTAGGAACATACGCCATTGTAGCAAAAACTAATCGTAGATAAACAAAGTGCTCCACTTAGGAAGGAACAATCCGTTTCACACATACAGAATGGGAAGCAACTGTCTAGGAAGGAGTGCGGCAGAAAGGGATCTAGGGGTTATAGTGGACCACAAGCTAAATATGAGTCAACAGTGTGATGCTGTTGCGAAAAAAGCAAACATGATTCTGAGATGCATTAACAGGTATGTTGTGAGCAAGACACGAGAAGTCATTCTTCCGCTCTACTCTGCACTGGTTAGGCCTCAGTTGGAGTATTGTGTCCAGTTCTGGGCACTGCATTTCAAGAAAGATGTGGAGAAATTGGAGAGGGTCCAGAGAAGAACAACAAGAATGATTAAAGGTCTAGAGAACATGACCTATGAAGGAAGGCTGAAAGAATTGGGTTTGTTTAGTTTAGAAAAGAGAAGATTGAGGGGGGACATGATAGCCGTTTTCAGGTATCTAAAAGGGTGTCATGAGGAGGGAGAAAACTTGTTCATCTTGGCCTCTGAGGATAGAGCAAGAAGCAATGGGCTTAAACTGCAGCAAGGGAGGTTTAGGTTGGACATTAGGAAAAAGTTCCTAACTGTCAGGGTGGTCAAACACTGGAATAAATTGCCCAGGCAGGTTGTGGAATCTCCATCTGTGGAGATATTTAAGAGTAGGTTAGATAAATGTCTATCAGGAATGGTCTAGTCAGTACTTGGTCCTGCCATGAGGGCAGGGGACTGGACTCGATGACCTCTCGAGGTCCCTTCCAGTCCTAGTATTCTATGATAAGGGCGGGAACATAATAATCCTGTTTACCCAAATGTACTGATCATATAAACAAAGTCAAAGGACAAGCAGTACAGCTGAGCCATACTGTAACAAGCAATGAGTAACCCCTGGAAATTTCCAAACTGCCACAAACAAGGTAGAGACAGTATTTAAAGCTGCACCAGAGCCCAACAATTTGGACCTCACCGATGGGCTTTGGATACCGGTGCCTCAGAAACTGAGACAATCTCCCACTTCATCCGCAGCCAAAACAGGGTTCCCCGGCTAGCAGAAGGGATGTAAGAATGCTGCTTTTCCTATCATGTTGTTCTTTTAGTTAAGGGGCACAGCTGATAGCTGTCAGAAAATAAATTACTTGTGTTTGACAGATACCTGTGTAGCATGTCTTTGTACTTTGAGAACCCAGTGTCGGACCTGAGACTTACTTTTGCTGGCAACAAGGGCAGATTACCCCATCACAGGAAGAAAAAGCAGAGAATTTATTTACACAAGAGCACCATAGTCAGCTGGTTTATCAACTGTCAAATCTTTGGTAAACAAGTTGCTTCTGCAGCTCTATATAGGTATTAACAAACTTCAGGAACACTTTTGATCAAATGCAAAAAATTGTTGTTGCTTTGTCGGATAAGACTCTAGCTATCTGAGCTTACTGTTAGTTCAATAAAATAAACAGTCTGGGATTCATCAATGCCCTCTCTATGGGGACAGAGGATAGAGGTTCAAATAACACATAAACTTGAATGAAATAGGGCTTTGTTATGCTATGGAGTTAGGTCAGCTTAGCTGCATGGTTCAGGGCTGTGAGAATTTTCCTGCCCTGTGCAATGCACTTAAAACAGTCTGAGCTCCAGCACAGACACTATCTACCACCATTTGGGGAGGTAGATTTATCACAGGAATGGAAGAACCCCTCCTATTGCTGTAGCAAGTGTCTAAACTACAAGGCTGCAGCTGGGCTGCTGTAGCGTTGCTAATGTGAACATGCCCTGTGATAGCCCATAGGAATGGGGGCCCCAAAAGCCTTGCCAGCATAAACTTTCTCTTCACTCTCCATTTTCCACCCTAATGGTAGATAGTCCAACAGTTATGCATGTGCAAGAACAGAAATAAGGGCTTCATTTGCAAAGGTGTTGAGCACTCGTAACTTCAGCTGACATCTATGAGAGCTGCTGGTGCTTAGCATCCCTGACAAATTTGAGCCCTCAGTCACAAAATTATTTTCAGTTATGAAGGTATCATTTGAACGGATGTTAGTGGGGTTGCAAACATTGTATCTCTGGCTGGGTAGATATGAAGAGTTCTGGGGTTTGCTTTTCCTCTCATCAGTACAACTCAGTTGGCTTTAATGGAACTGCTTTTCATTTACAGCAGTGCAACTGAAAGGATGATCAGGCCCACTTATTTTTCTTTTTTCTGAGTACTGTACCTTCAAAGGTCAGGATTCTCCCTGCTTGTCAGTTAGGTGCTGTGCTGGGCAGAGGATTTCATACAGTGAGAAAGAAACTCCTTTCCCCTTCCCCTCATGGAGATGATTTTTTTCCTTGTTGTTGTGCTTAATCTAACATACAAGGAATGGCTCGCATGCTTAAATTTAGGAACCTGTGTACAGAAATTTGCCAAATCAGGGTCTAATCTACTACATATTTAAGAAAGTTTGTGCATCTGGCTGTTCTGGCTGGCGGTGAGTATGTTTGTTCAAGAGCTCCTCCTAAATGGTAAGAGCTAGGACTGCCAAATTTGGCATGCAGGTTCCTCTTATCATAACTTAAAGCAAGGTAAAAATGCGGTTGTGCCAGGACAATGGAATGTGTGTGGAATGTGATTGTTTCTTATAATGCAGGAAGGGAGGGACAGTTATAATCCCGAATGACCACTAAGGGGGAGCAAGCCCAGGGGATAGTTATACTCTTGGACGACCACAGAGGGGCAGCAAGCACCCCAGCCCTGGGAAGCAGCCTCTGGCTGGCCAGTGCAGCCCCCACCACTCTGTAGCAGCTGGCAGGCAGGCTGTAAATCTCCCACCATCCTGGGCCAGCCTAGGGAGCAGCCAGCGTCTGGCCTGAACATCCCTATCGCCCCGGTCCAGTCCAAGAGAGAAGCCAGTGGCTGTCCCCATCCCCTTTCCTGATCTTTCCATCCCTCCCGTGAGACTCCACACTTCCCAACCCCCTGCCCTGACTCTTGCTTCCCTATTCCTTGCCCAGAGCCTCCCACCCCTGCTCTGACTCTTGTACCTCCACACCCTGCCCTAAGCCCCTCCTTACTTTCAACCCTGATTCTTGCAGCCCCCTACACTCCCAGCCCCCTGCCCTGAGTCCTCAAACATCCCCAAGCCCTTGCCCTGACTGCTGCACCCTCTACATCCCCAGACGGCTGCCCTGAAGGGCCCAAGCAATGCCAGGTAAATCTTCTAGATTTTTAATATAGATCTATTCATTTTAACAATGAAGGTTTAGTGAAAATGTAATCCTACACTAGTATCTCACTACACAGGGGACCTTTTTTTTTGGGGGGGGGAGGGGAAACTGAAGAAAAATATATGTGCGCCATAATCCTGACCACCGTAGAATGATATGAAAATTATTATTCAATTTGTAACTTGTTTTTTTTAAGCAGACTGTGAGATTCAAATTTTCAAAAGGCAGAAGTTCACACTCCTGACTATGCAGACAGCTTCTGCAATGGTGCATATAAAAAACTAATCTTTCACATGCACAGTTAGGCTATGTCTAGACTACATCCTCTTTCGAAAGAGGGATGTAAATTAGACATATTGAAATTGCAAATGAAGCCAGGATTTGAATTTCCTGCGCTTCATTTGCATAATCGTGTCATGGCATTTTTTCAAAAAATGCTATTTCAAAAGTGAAACGGTGGTCTAGACGTGATTCTTTTGAAAAGCAGAGCCTTTTTTGAAAGATCCTGTACTCCTAAAAATGAGCAACCAGTTTGGCGTGGGGAAGTCCACTGTCGGGACCCTCATCATGAAGCTAAGTCACTCATGGGCTGCAGTCCCTTCCAGGAGGGAAGTCCAGGAAAAAGGGGACCCTCGGGAAAGGGAGGGCAGGGAAGGCCTGGGGGTAGGGAGTTGTGCCATCCCACCCTCACACAGCCTGCTGCTGGGGGGGCAGCCTCATAGGGGGTGGCTCCTGGGCTGTTTGAGAGGGGGAGGAAATGGGAGGGGGCAGACACCTCCCAAGGGCTCAGGTACTCCCTCTCATTCTGTGTTTTGTGTGGGTTTTTTGTCTCCTTCTGCAGATGGTGAGGGCTATCAACTCCATCCTGCTGTTCAGGGTCATCCACCTTGGAGACCTGGACCAGTCATTGCAGGATTTGCCACCCTGGGGTTCCTGAACTGCGGGGGAGCCATTGATGGGACCCACATCCCGATCCACGCACCTCAACATCGAGCAGCCCAGCATATCAACAGGAAGAGCCTGTGCCTTGATCCATTATCACTTTCCCACCAGAACCCCTTTCTTTGCCCCTTCCCTGACCTCCGAATAAACATACGGATTTCAACACAACAAACTTTGTATTTGTCTTTCAAAAAATATAACTGGGAGGGAAGAAGGAGAGGGGCTCCTAACCTGGAGGGGAGATCAGGATTGGAAGTGGCATGGGAGGTGGCTGGATGTCCCACCTCGGGTCCGGGGACCTCGTCAAACTTGGGGTTGGGTGGGTCCGGGGACCACAGGAGGGTGGGCAGGAGGGGGCTGGAGCAGTTTCAGCGGGAGGGAGCATGGGCATTGCTTGGGGAGGGGGCATGGGCATCACTTGGGGCGGGAGTAGGGGCATGGCTTGGGGGGTAGGGGAAGGGGTAATGGCAGGGAGAGCAGGAGGGTGGTAGGCAGGAGCATTGACAGCAGCCGGGTGTGCCATCATTTCCCGCATGGTCGCACACATGTTATCGCCCTGCAGCACAAGCTGGTCCCACATGCATCCTCCTGGATCTTCTGTGCCAGGGTCTGCTGCATGTCGTGCAGGATGCCCACATGCTGCCTCATCAGCTCCTCCTGCACCATGGAGCGCTTTCGAGTCCCCTGGGGTCAGGTGGTTGGCAGGGGTGGTGTGGCTCACCCTCAGTCCTGGCTGGTCTGGCTGGGGAGAACACAAAGAGGAAGAGGCGATCAGTCATCCCTGCAGACACTGTCCCTGAGGCCGTGCCCTCCTCTGTGAGCAGCGACCAACAGTCCTTGGGTCAGAGGATGGGGGGCTGTCCTGGGAGCAAGGCCATGTGTGGCCTGCACAGCAGACCCTGCCTCACAGGGGCCCCAAGGTGCCCAGGTAACCATGAAGGCCACTATCGCCCTGCCCCTGGACAAGCAGGCAAGGGACGTGTCTGGCCACAGTAGGATCCCAGGGTGGCAAAGGAGCCAGGAGCCTGGCCCTTCCTGGAGCCCGTACACACACGTATGCCTGGCAGCGCTGTCCGCGGGAGCGGGTGGTACCTGGCATGTGCAGGCATGACCGTATGCTGTGTGTGGCACTCTTCGGTGTGTCTGGGGTTGTACCTGCACCCTTGTGGCTAGCCTGCTTCCAGCTGTGGCAGATGGTGGGAGCGCGTTTCCTCCCCCCGGGGCCAGATGTGTGTATGGCCTCCCCTAAGCCTGAGAGCAGGAGCCTGGGTGGGCTCAGGGGTTGCCTGCTGAGTCCGAGTGGTGCACAATAATGCTGCATGTGGTTCCACATGCACAGACTGCAGCACGATGTCCAGCCCGAGCAGGCCAAGCGACGCTCGCAACCATCCCCCTCTGTGCCCTCCTCCCCTGCCCTGTGTGTGTGACAAACTGAGAGCACTCACCTGAAGATCCCTGAAGATCCCTCCATGGCGTCAGACAAAGCCTGGGAGATGTCCTGGCTCACAGCAACCAGCTCCAGGGACAGTGTCACGGCGGCCATGTTGTCCTCCTCCTGCTGTCTCTTGTCTTCCTCCTCCTCTGTGACCTCTGGCCAGGTGATGATGTGCATCTCCAGGCTGGAGTCCACCATGACGGGTTGGGAAATGCCTTCCCCACCACCCAGGCTCTGGTGGAGCTCCTGGTAGTAGGGGCAGGTGTGGGATCCTGCCATGGTGGAGCTCCTTTACGTTACTCCGGACCTGTTCTAAGGTCTGGGGTGGTTGTCCCCGCTCCACCAGGGCCTCGGCTATCTGGCCATAAATGTCCGCATTGCAGCATTTGGAGTGGAAATACTGTAGTGTCTCCTCCTCACCCAACAGCTCGAGGAAGGACAGGATCTCCACTCCAGACCATGAGGATGCCCGCTGCTCCCCTCAGTGGTCTTGGGAGCCCAGGTTGTGCTACCTGTGAGGGTCAGGGAAGCATTGGGGGGCTTGAGGCTCCGCCATGGATGAGCAGGCCTGTGGCAGGAAGAGCCGCGTGGTCAGGGTGCTGCTCCAGGGCCAGCTTCCTGCCACAAGACTTGTCCAGGGTGCCTGAAGCTTTAAGAGGGGCCAGGAGACAGGAACTAGAGAATTCTAATTACTTTGGACAGAGTGGCCACCAGGACACCTGTGTGATTTCCTGGAGGCCTCTTCTTTTATAAGAAAACCCTCCTCCCCGTCCATACACACCTTTTTCCGAAAGAGCTCATTCGGAAAAGGCATTCTTCCTCGTAGAATGGGGTTTACCGCTGTTGGAAAAACCCCTCTGTTCTTTCGATTTTTTTTCAAAAGAACGCATTTGCGGTGTGGATGTAACTGAAGGTTTTTTTGCAAAAATGGCCGTTTTTCAAAAAAACCTCTGTAGTGTAGACATAGCCACAGTTAATACAGTACCGCATGCCTTTGTACATTGTTCCAATAATTGCTTCTTACCACTTATTTCTACTTTGAACTTTGCTGATGTTAACTTCTAGCTATTGAGTCTTGCTATATCTTTTTGTGTGCCAGATTAAAGAACCTTCTAGTATCATAGAACTATTCCCTTTTAGAGAATTATAGATTGTGATCAAATCACCTCTTTGATAAATGAAATGAACTGAAAAGAAAAAAAGGCCTGCATTCACATACAGCTCAGCAGCATCTCAGCCCCCTTTCAGAATGTCAGGTTGATCAAAACTTAGGCTTGTGCAAACCAGTGTTGGGATATGTAAAATGAATAGGGGTGTGGGATGACTGTACATCAGTGGGTAAGGGGTCTAGCCAGAATAGGCATTGCCATTGTCCTTTAAATATGTTTTTCCCCTTTGTCCCGGCAGTCTTGGGAGATGGTTGCACTGAACAATGACTTGTTTTGTCTTTGCACTTGTCAGAGTTGAAGCGCTTTCCCCCTACCTATAAGCTGTTGATTAAGACAGTATGTAATGTTAATTCAACTAAAAACCAGTAAACAACAAACAGGGGCGGGTATAATTGTATTCATCACCTACTTATTAAGATTCATTGTGTGAGAGTTAACATTACTAAATAAGGTTTTAGGAAAAGTAGTAACAGACGTTTGAATTAACATACTAAAATAGATAAAAGGGTGTGATTGGCACCAGGGTGTTGCCACTTGGACGTTGTGTTGAATGTCCGAGGTAAACATGCGTGGGCAATAAAGCAGTTCCTTTTACCCCATCTGCTCCTGGGTCACCTATTTCTTCTCTAACAACCAGGAAATACAGAATTAAGGTACATGCAGAAGAGAGCATAACACTGCCCCCTTTTCCCCCATGGCAACTGGGATTTAGCTGCATGCACACTAGTTGTATTCACTGTACTGCATTAGCTATACAAGTTGAACCTCTCTAGCCAGCATCCGTGGGACCTGACCAACACTGAACTAGAGAATTTGCCAAACCACAGGAGGTCAATATTATCTAGCAGCATTACGAACATTGCTTACTGGGATTGTAGAAGACATTTAGGGATAAATTAGAGCTAAATAACAGCACAGAATTCTGAGAGCCAGGACTGGTGGCTATAAACAAACTTTATGGGACTGCAAGAAAGTTGGCCTCCCCCATGATAAGCGGGCATCTGGCTAACTAAATCATGCCAGACCACAGAGTGCTGGACTAGAGAGGTTCAACCTGTATTGAATAATGGATGGATTAGTTCTAGCAGTTAGGAAGAGCTGATAGTGATGTGAGGCAATCTGGGGGGCTCTCACCCTTCTGGGTATGTATACAAGTCTCCCTCCCTGACCTCTCTTTGTGTGATTCAGCCTTGAGAGATTCAGTATCCCTCATTTCAGTGCTATGTTGTTCAGCATGTATTACTAGCAGGACAGGGGGTCTTCTTGTCATCAGGATTGTCAGCAATTGATATACCTTGATATACCTTGACTTTAGCAAGGCTTTTGATATGGTCTCCCACAATATTCTTGCCAGCAAGTTAAGGGAATGTGGATTGGATAAATGGATGATAAGATGGATAGAAAGATGGATGGAAGGTCGGGCTCAGCGGGTAGTGATCAATGGCTCAATGTCAGGATGGCGGTCAGTTTCTAGCGGAGTGCCCCAAGGTTCGGTTCAGGGACCAGTTTTGTTCAACATCTTTATTAATGACCTGGATGAGGGGATGGATTGCACCCTCAGTAAGTTTGCGGATGACACTAAGCTAGGGGGAGAGGTAGATACGCTGGAGGGCAGGAATAGAGTCCAGAGTGACTTAGACAAATTGAAGGATTGGGCCAGAAGAAATCTGATGAGGTTCAACAAGGACAAGTGCAGAGTCCTGCACTTGGGACGGAAGAATCCCAAGCATTGTTATAGGCTGGGGACCAACTGGCTAAGTAGCAGTTCTGTAGAAAAGGACCTGGGGATTTCAGTGGATGAGAAGCTGGACATGAATCAACAGTGTGCCCTTGTAGCCAAGAAAGCTAATGGCATATTAGGTTGCATTAAGAGGAGCATTGCCAGTCGATCCAGAGATGTGATTATTCCTCTTTACTCGGCTCTGGTGAGGCCACATCTGGAGTACTGTGTCCAGTTCTGGGCCCCCAATTACAGGAAGGATGTGGATGCATTGGAGAGGGTCCAGCGGAGGGCAACCAAAATGATTAGGGGGGCTGGAGCATATGACCTACGAGGAGCCGCTGAGGGAGTTGGGTCTATTTAGTTTGCAGAAGAGAAGAGTGAGGGGGGATTTGATAGCAGCCTTTAACTTCCTGAAGGGAGGTTCCAAAGAGGCTGGAGAAAGGCTGTTCACAGTAGTGATGGATGGCAGAACAAGGAACAATGGTCTCAAGTTCTGGTGGGAGAGGCCCAGGTTGGATATTAGGAAAAAAACTATTTCACTAGGAGGATGGTGAAGCACTGGGCTGGGTTACCTAGGGAAGTAGTGGAGTCTCCATCCCTAGAGGTGTTTAAGTCGTGGCTTGACAAAGCCCTGGCTGGGATGATTTAGTTGGGATTGGTCCTGCCTTGGGCAGGGGGCTGGACTTGATGGCCTTCTAAGGTCTCTTCCAGCTCTATGGTTCTATGATTCTATGATGTGTGTATGAGGTTGATTAAAATGGGAGAGTCGTTGCACTGGGACAATCCCATTCTCTCTGCTGCTGAAGCTTGGCCCAGTGGCACATAGACTGTTACAATGGAAGGTTTCTTTAGCTGCAGTGGATAGCCATGACTTTTGTAGTGTCCCATCATGCCTTCCACAATACATGGCTGCACTGCTTTTCAAGCCATTGGACAAATATATGGTCTCTTCCACCTTGGCTAGCAGAACAGTTTTCATATGCTTGCGTGGGGGAGGAGGGAATCCCTAAGTCACCACCAGTTTTAACTTCTGGTTACCCTCACCCGCTATATATCCCCATTTCCCAGGCAGGTAAACTAAAGAACAGAGAAGTCATGTCTTGGTCAAAGTCATCCCACCGGCCAGCAGCAGATCCAATTTTTCTCAGTCCTACTGATCATTTTACTAGAGCATATAGACGTTATGTGATGCTAAGAGACCTCTCTGTACACTTTCTGACCATGGAATTGGGATGATCCTGTTTGGAATGGGTAGTTGCTAGCAAGGCTGGTGAGAGAAACCTCAGCTGTGGACTATGTTCCAAGTCCCAGGAGTGACTGATGCCTGTGGGGGAAGGAGTACAGAGAGGGCCACATAGAGGGGCAGAGGCGAGCATGTAGGAGTGCCCCATTTAGCAATTAAAGACGTGGTGAGGGTACAGGGTGTACCCCCTGAGCACTGCCACAAGTCTCCAATGCCAAGAACTTTATAGTTTTGTCACCCAGTGTCCATAGGAACTTTGAAAATGTGAGATAAGACCAATGATTGTCACACTCCTTTCCCCTGCAACTGCCCATGGTACAGAGTACCCATACCTTCCCTTCCCATCCCATTAAGCTATTTTATTAGCATTTCAGAAGGTGTGCACAAAAATAGGTGTTAAAATAATAAAATACTGCAGTTTCTAGGGGAGGGGGACTGTTGTATCTTGAGAAATACTTGGTCAAATGACTCCAAATTTGGCTCACTATACCTACTCATTGCCTCCATCAGGCAAACCAAATTTCCAGGCAATCTGATTAACTGTACAGACTTTAGCACACTTAAGAGTGAAACTTTACACAGCATTGGTTACTTGGTGGCCTGCACTTTATTGGGGTGACATGAGCATTTATGACCTGCTGTGATGATCTCTGCTCTGTGAGATCTCTGTCTGTGTGCTCTGCAGTAATAGAATTTCTTTACTCTCACACTGGAAGGCATGTTTTCCAGGATGACTTTTTTGTTTGTTTGTTACAAAGGCAGGAAGCCTCACCTTGTGTAGTGAACAAAGTAAGGAAGGATGGAACCAATACGTGCAGTACATGCTTTCTGCCTAGATACATTCATTAGGAAAATAATAGTACTCTCTCTCCTTTAGCTCTCTTCCCCCTGTTGATAATCCCCCCCCCCCCCCCCCCCCCAATATAGCCGCACTCTGAGTTGCTCACCACTTTTATTTCATAAATGTTAATGAGAGCAGGTTCAACTGACATTTCAATGTTAGTACGTAGAGCGAAACCACTTGCATAATTAATGTTCAGGCATCATAGTCAAAATAGCTCACAAAACAAACCTATCTGCAACTCTCTATTGCTGCCAAGGAAGTCAAATTCAGAGAGAAAATCTGATGCAGACAGAAGCAGCCGCAGTGGTCTGAAAGGCCTGTTCTATGTGGCAGCTAAAATAATGTGCTTATTAGCTGCAATTGCTGCGCTAGACTGAGGATACTCCTAATGCTCCCAAACTACAGCATTTGGATTCTTCCTCCATAAACTGTAATAGGGTTGTTTCATTTCATTATCTTTAAACTCTGATGCCTTGGAATGAAGCTTTTGGGAGGATGATGTCACAATTGTCTGTCACAAAGAGTTATATTCTAAATTAGTGTTAGCCACAAGGTATGTATGATTCAACAGAGTCTCTTTGCTAGAGTATATTGGTCTAACACTGGACATTCCATGCTTGGTTTATCTCTAACAGGAAGATTAAGGGATAATAATGACCAATATGACAGAAGTTATAAACCATCCACTTTTTTATCAGCATTTTTATTTTAGAACAAGAGCAAGAATGGTGTTTGAGAACTTATTAGGGTTGACCTCATCTCCAAATTTAGAAGAAAGACCTCATTCCTACCGTGTATGCACCATTGGAAATTTAACATTCAATTGTGTAATATTATTTATGAAATTGCGTGGAGCAAATTTAAAAGGAAGACACTCTCTGAGAAAAAGTGTCACATATTTACTTGTCTCAGAGCGGTAGCTGTGTTAGTCTGTATCTGCAAAAACAACAAGGAGTCCTGTGGCACCATAAAGACTAATTTGGGCATAAGCTTTTGTGGGTAAAAAATACTTTGTCAGAATACATTTGAAGAAGTGGTTTGACTCCTCATTATCTTTATTATTGTCATTTACAATAACAATGATTTTTAGCTAACCTAAATGTAACCCCGTAGTGTTAGATGAAGGTAAATATGTTCAGCTGAAAGTAGCCATATAAGTTCATTGAGAAGATTTATATAAAAATTGTATGAATTACATTGATCGATTAAGAAATGTAATATTATATCCCACCTCTAGGCAATGTAAAGATTGTATCATTCTTGGCTTTATTTCCATGGGTTTTTTTTATTGCTTCAGGCAATACTTCTTGCACTGAGAAGAGATTTCCCAAAGTAACTGGAATTTAGCCTAGAAATAGAGAATAACCATCTACCTGCTGGCAAAAAGTAGGCTTTTGCTACTTAAAATGTTTTATTTGTGTAGTTGTGTACACCACCTGTAAGGAATATAATAACTTCTATATGTCGCTCAGTAAATACTCTAACACAGTGCTTCAGAAAATTATTATTGAAAAATTAATTCAAATGGGCTTTGATGTGAACCCTGTCACCTGGGGTGAGAAATGATGGTGGGAAATAACTTAAGAGTAATATAAACAGCAATATTTTGAGGTGGGAGAGATGTCTTATAGGTTTCTGCAGAGATCAGAGTTGGCTTGGTTTTGTTTACATTCTTTATCCATGATTTGGAAGAGATAGTGAACCATGAGTCAGTTACTTTGTAGATTATACCAGCTGTAGATGGTACAATGATGATTAGCTAGTGATGGTCAGGATACCCAGGACTCAAAGTTACCTGGTTAACTCATGTCTCTAACAAGAGATAGCTTTGCCCATGGTAGGTGGTGGTAGGTTCCTAACTCCGCCAGCCTGTTAGTTAATTACACGCTCCCTTCTGATCTGTGACAGCCCTGTCTTCACCTAGCAGGTTAACAATAAGTGAACCCCAATTCCTGAATCCCTTTGAAGAAGTGTCCTGAGCTATCTAGCTCCTGGCACTGATTACTCACAGACATCCTAGATCATCTGCCCCTAAAGGAACAACGCACTTCAGTTTACTGATTTTACCTGAAATCACTGCTGCTATATTACACACAGCACTTGCAATAAAAGAGAGGGTTTGTTAAAGAAAGAACAAAGATTCAACTAGAGACAAGAGAAAGTAATGGAAACAAATGATGATGATCAAGGTTACCTCTAACCTGTGTAGCAGCACAGCCCCACAGATGCTTAATCAGCCCTTCCCAGCCAGGCAGCTCCATGCCTGGAGCCCTGAGCCCCTGGCTGGGTGGGGCTGATTAAGCAGCTGTGGGGCTGTGCTGCCGTGCAGTTTAGAGGGAACCTTGGTGATGATACTAAATAAATCATAATATACTATCTATGGGCTGCACTTATTGTTATCTTTCCTATCTGATAAAGGAGATTCCCTCTCAAAGTTCAATCTTTTGCAGAGCCAACTGGTTCTACAAGAGTCAGGATCCAAACTTTCTTGAAAACATTCCCACTTTAAAAACAACAAGGAGTCCTGTGGTACCTTAAAGACTAATAGATTTATTTGGGCACAAGTGTTCATGGGCATCTGATAAAGTGGGTCTTTGCCCATGAACACTTGTGCCCAAATAAATCTATTAGTCTTTAAGGTGCCATAGGACTCCTTGGTTTGGTTTGGTTTTGTTTGTTTAATAAGATACAGACTAACGAGACTATCTCTCTGATACTATTCCTACTCCAGAAGATATTTCCTGCGTGAAAGGGCACAAACGGCACCTCCCAACCCTCTGTTATACTGAACCAATCTTTTGTCTTTTATTCAAAGCAAAGTAACCCCTTGTCTGCAGTAATGGTCCTGTTTTTTTTTAATCTCTAAATGCTTCTGGTTGTTTGCAGTTGCCCAGTCTTGCTCCATCCCACACTATCAATGGAAAACCGTCAGAGGCAACTGCCTTGAATAAGATCACTAGTTAACCAGGGTGTGGTGACAACTCCCTGCTGCTTCAGTGAGCCATCACTAAAACTTAGTGACTAACTTTCAAGACCATAAAACATACTATAAGTACAGTTACATTATTTCTTAAATATTATCCATATATACATTGTGCAATGTTTATGATTCTTGAAAAGTTGTAAGCTTTCGGTAGATACCTTACCAGTTACCCTTTATGGATAAATAACCTGCAAGACATATGCTTGGTGCATGATGTTGTCAGATTTAAGCCAAGAAGTGTTTGCAAAGAACTGGAGTCCCTTTCTCACAGTCACCAGTGAGGACTGTGTAATGGCCCAAAGGGAATTAATTGCCAGAGGATATCAGTGAGGCCAACATTCACTAGTAGATTCCAGAAAATACTGAAGGTGTAGATGAATACTTTGTGAGAACTTCCATAATTACATGAAACGGGACTGGGAGAAAAAGGGTAAAAGGGATAGACTAACCCCTGAAGTTTCAGCCCCAAGCTAGCTGACAGATTTTAGGAAGAAATTTTCCCTATGAACAGGTTATTCAGTAATTACCCATGTGGCAGTTTGGGCATGTATCTATGTTGTGACAGGGTCAGGCCAGAGCGCAACAGAACAGTGCTAGAAGGGAAGTATGTTTGCTCTAGATTAAGTAGGTCTCTGTTCCCTGGGTAAACTGGTAGGGGCTGGCTTAGAACCGGCAGGAACTTTCCAGAATCAGTATGGACAATCAGACCAGTTGGAACACCTGGAACCAATTAGGAGCCTTCCAGAGCCAAGGGAGCCAGGATCATCAGAACACCTGGGGCCAATCAATAACCAGTTGAGACTAGTTTAAAAGGGCTCCTCTTCTGTTGTTTCAGAGACATACAAGAAGTTTTGGAAGAGAGAAGGAGCCCATGGTCTGAGAGAAATAAGGTGTACTAGATGAGAGTCGAAGACTGTGAGCAAGGCAGAGTGCTTGTTTAGGTACCAGAGGAAAAGTACTGGGGGGGATCATTTGGGGAAATGGCCTAGGGAAGAAGCTGCCAGATTGGGTGTGAGGGAAACCCCATCTGTTGCTGCTGCCTTAGGGTAGTGGGCCTGGGTTTCACTCAGCCTTTCTCACAGCACTACAGAGTCTGTCTCTATGTAAGCAGACCAAGACTATAGAGAGGTTTCATCCCATACTATGGACTAGCCTATGATAAGTATGGCTCAGGAGGCTGTGGCCTGTGCCTCTAGAAAAAAGAAGCTGTGTGGAGGACACTATCTGCCAGAAACACAGGAGCCATGGGCACAGCCAGAGCTCTGCCACAATGTCAAATTGTGAGAATTCAAATTTGTTTTTTGAATGCCATTTGTGATTGTAAATGTCAGTGTGGATCAGACATCCCTTTTGTAGCAGAGGCTTGACTCCACATGGACCGTTTATGTCCGAGAAACTGGCAGAACCATCAAGGGCTATAGCCACTGAATGACTCTTCCCTATGGGAACAGCAGGAACATTGACTTTGAATGGGTCTCTTAATACACATTAATGGGGGCTGCAGCCTAGACCTTCCTCCAATGCAGCATACAGGGAAACAGGGGATTGAGTCAGTTTTAAAGGAGGTACTTCTCTAAGCAAGGAAGACCAACCTATGCCACAAGAAAGATGATCAGGCCAAGAAGACCAGGAGGACTACCTGGCCCCAGGACTCAGATCAAACCCAGAGCAGCAGGACTTCATTCAAGAATTAAATATTTTCTGAATCTGTAAGTCGCATATATTTTTAAACAGTAGTGCTTGTGAATAAGAAATAAACCTGCGCTTACTAATTTACTGCCATGTTGTCCCTCATGGGTGCAGCTAGGAAACCAGAGCTCACGCAAGCAGGTGGACTCGGGGGGGAATGTGCCTTAGCACATGGAGGCTCAGAAGGGCTTTACTGAGGCACTGGTTTCAGGGTCTAAACAACCAGGCTGCTGAGTCCCATTGCCCAAGAAGGGAATCAGACACAGAATCTTCACATGGGAGCGTGCTACAGAGATTCAGAGCTAGGAACAGTGATCGGTCACTCTCCAGATCCTTCAGCTTAGACGAATATGGGATGCAGCAGTTGGGTCCAATCACAGCAGACTGGTTTCCAGCCAGGGTTACAGGGCCAGACTGTGACAGCCCATATCAGGGTCATTTGCACCTTCTACTGAAGCATTTGGTACCAATCACTGTCAGACACACAATAACAGACAAGATGCTTGACTGATCTTATCCAAATGGCGATGCCTAAGTATGTAGATTGGTTTAAAATATGAACAGGAAATAACAAAACAAGATAAAAGTGCAAATGGATACATGAAAAAACAAATATGTAATTGGAAGGCATGAGTTAAATAGGCATCAAAGTGGCCTTCATCATCTAAACTTAAAGGTGCAGTTTTCAAGGGGATATGAATTCCAGGGTATATAAATCACATTGAAAAGTGTGTTAGTTCTCCAAAGCCTTAATTATGCAAATATATTCAAAGCCCATCAGACATTCTGACATTCAGAGAGACAAGGTTGCATTGTATTGTCAAATAGTGAACATCTATGAGAAAAACAAAAACATACAGAACTATAGAAACCATGGCATGTTTTTCAAAGATAATATAATATTTGGTATCATACTTACTGATCAGATAGCTCCTCAACTGGTGGACGCTGTTATTGAAATTAATGGAGTTGCTTCCATTTACAATAGCTGATGACTGGCCCACTTTGGGACATTTTTTTGCATACCCTAATGATTTCAGAGAAAAATATACACTGCATGTACCCTCAGCACCTTGTGTGATTATGATAAAATCATTTATCGTAAGGTAATTGCAAGCTTTTAGTGCTATTTCAATCTTAGAATACTTAATGTGGTAGTTTCTCACCTGTAGCACAGAAGACAAGGAATAATGGTACTTAATAAAAACACCTCAAGGCCATAACCCACCATTCCAATGACATGTTATATTCAGGTACTATATTAGTAAATGTAAGATAGCTCCCAAAAGGGGACTGTGACTATGATGTGCTAGTGACATGTGTCACACTGGCTCAGCTGGCAGCCTGTCAGGACTTTGGCACCAGGGTTTGATCACCATATTCAGTTCTGTAGGTGAGATTTCTAATTATAATCTGTTTTGACAGGCAAATTGCCACTGGCAGTATTTACAAGCAATTTTCCTCTGACTCCAAAAATGCTATAATTTGGGGCAATTATTTTTAGGGAGGTGCATTTTTCAGTCTCCTGGTATATAATATAATATATGGAATGATCCAAAGCTTGAGAGAGAATGCCTCTCTGCTCTCCATGTTGCATTGCCGGTACCAAAACACCCCTCAGGGTTGAAATGGTAAGAAACAAATGCAGTGTGGTCCATTGGGTGTATAATAGAGAGAGTCAGCCTTGCAACTTAATTAATACTGAGGTAAACATAAGTATACAATTTAATTAAATCACAATTATATGGAACACAGATTTCCTAATTATTTTTTGCCTTAATGAAAATATTGAGCCATATTGCTGCCAGTACAGATGTGTTGTGTTCATTTATTTTGTACAGCTGAAATCTCAAGAACAGGAACATGGCTATTTACCAAAGTGAGAAGCCCAGATTGCTAACTCTAGGGCCTAGTCTTATTGAAGGCAGTAAGGGTGTGTCTAGACTACAGGGTTTTGTCGACAAAAGTGGACTTTTGTCGACAAAACTATACCTGCGTCTACACTGCCGCTGAGTTCTATCGACATAACGTCGACAGAACTCAGCAGTTTTGTCGACGGCGGTAAACCTCATTCTACGAGGAATAACGCCTTTTGTCAATAGAGTTCTGTCGACAGAAGGTGTTATTGCATCTACACTGTCCTTTGCATCTACACTGCCATGTCGACAAAGTGGCTTGCTTTGTCAACAGAACTGGATGTAGTCTAGATGTCTTTGTCGACAGAAGCTTTGTCGACAGTATCTGTCGACAAAACTTCTGTCAACAAAAGTATGTAGTCTAGACGTACCCTGAGTGATTTCAATAAGAAACATAGCGAGTCAAACTAAAGGTCCACTTAGCCCAGTACCCTATCTTTAGACAGTGGCCAGTGATGTTATTTCAATGTTAGAATACTAAATAAGCATAGAAGAAGTGTGTATATTCTAACCTAGGTTGGGTTTGATTTTCTGTGTGATCCTTTATTTTTATTGTAAATTTCCCAGTTTTTAACGTTCAAAATATACCACTAAAATGGAGATTAAATTAAGGCATATGCCTGTAGGGTAGTGAATAGTTGTTTCTATAACCACATAGTTTAGGTCACAACCCGGGATGACATTAAGCAGCACAAAATACATTTAATCAGGGAACTTTGGAGCCAGACAGCACTACAAGGTCAATCTGAGTTCAGTTACTTCAGTAAAGAATCCCCTTTCTTGTTATTACAGATGAGTATTGTCTCTTTGCTATCAGGGACTCTACAGTTACAACTTGTAGTTTTTTTCCTAACCAATTTTGCCCTTTTGCATTTAGAAAGTCTGGTGTTTTCTTCTTTGGTCCAAATCCTTTTGGCCAATGAAGTGTTCCAGAAGGTCCTGAGTGTAGCAGAAGTGATATGTTTCTGCGCTGTTGGATAAGCAGGGTTCAGGGATGTCCATAAAAAGGTCCACACTGCTGTATATCAGAGCTGGGCAGCCGGAGAGTGGCAGCTGCTATGCAGGAACCCAGCTCTGAAGGCAGAGCCACCAGCAGCAGCAGCACCCATAGTGCATTTGGCCATGATGCATTTTTCATGGTCATGAGTTTGTTGGACCCTAATAATAGGGTTTGAAATTAGCATGAATATTTGTGTTTACTTCCTTTCTAGCATTATCTTTAAGCACAGTTTTGGGAATAAAGCTTATTAGTCTATATCTAGTGCACAACCAGAAGAGTGAGCACTGAAGGACATCAGAAGTTTTTAGTGCAGGACCTGTAAATGTCCATCTTGTATTTATTTCTCAGCAAACAGTGCTGACTTTTTTTTTTTTTTTTTTTTTTTTTTACCAAAATAGCAATACACTTGCCATCAGATTGTCACTAACTTGTCACACACACCTTGTAATGTGGATATGTGCCTCTCTGGAAAGTCAGTGAGGAGATGCAGGAAATGACAACCTTCAGTCTACTGTTTGGGCTCATCTAGACTACGGGGAATGGTCAAAAAGAAGATATGCAAATTCCGTGGGAATTTGCATATAATCTTCCGATCGCACTGTCGAAAGTGAAAGTAGTTAAGTAGGCTTTTTCGGCGAACCCCCCCTCCCTTTGTCAAAAAAGCCACTATTCCTCAAAAAAGGAGGTTTATGCAGCTTTTCAACAAGGGGGGGGGGTTCGCCGAAAAAGCAGCTTCTTAACTACTTTCACTTTCTAAAGCTCTGCTGGAATTTGCATATCTTCTTTCAACCATTCCCCCGTAGTCTAGATGATCCTTTCTGTCTTCACCTGGCTATCCCCAGTGCTACAGGTGTGAATTACATCTCATTGGCAAGAGTCAGGCCTGGATGAGGGCTAGCTGGTTGAGGCCTATCCCAGGTAAAAATAAGGCAGTCCTTGGAAGGTGCTGCAAGCACCAGAAGAAGACTATCAGACTCTTGAATTGTCGAAGTGTACCTGACGTTATTGCTCAGATCTACAGTCAGGGACTTTAGTTTCTTGCCTCTCCAGGATCCTCAGCTCTCAGCTGTGTCCAAAATGCTGCTTTTAAATTTGTGCTTAGTTAATAGGGTTCAACGTGTTGTCTTGGAAGTAGCCATTGGCTTCGATTAGCCATGCTCCTGTCACTTGAGATTAAAATAGAGTTATGTGTTCTTCATGGGGCAGACTACTCAGAAAATGAAACAAATGAAAATGGTAGCTGCCTACTGAGTTCTTCAGACAGAGAGAACTTTATATTGGCATTAGGTCATCTTCATTAGCTTCCAATTAGGAGAATTTCTAGGTGAAATTTAAGATGTAGCTTTTTAGATAAAAACACCAAGGTGATTTGGGAACTGGTCAGTTCACTCCCAGTGCAAAACCATGGCAGCTGTGAACAGTGAGAGATTTCAAGCTAACACCCATGCATTTGAAACTGGTGGTCATATACACAGAATATTTCTATGAAAGTCCTGTTCTGAAACTAACTTTGGTCTGGTATGGTAGAATGCAGATTTGATGATCCCAAGGACAGATGACAAGGCTTATCTATTTTCTCAGGTCAAGGTCTTTCACATCCCAAGAAAAAGCACTGACTCTCAAACTACAGAGAGAGTCTGTCTCTTTCTCTGACCCAGTACATATTTAATTATTTATATAAAGTGGAACAGCTCCAACAGAAGAGACTGACTCTCTCTATAGCACCAGTGATTTGGGCCCTCCTGTGGGACACTCAGATTTACATGCCACTTCTGAATAAGACAGACCAGAGAATTGAAGCTTGGTCTCCTACAGGAATGCCCTAAACATTCTCACACATCTTTTCATTAAAAAAAAAAGTGAAAGGTCTCTGTTTGGTTCCATATCGGAATGAAAATAAATTGTAAAATCTCAGTATTTTTCATGAAATGGGGATGCTTTCTGACTAGCTCTACTCCAAAGTGACTTTGGTACTTTTGAAAATTTTCTCCAAATTTGTACTTAGGCACCCATGTAAGTAACCTGATTCTGAAACGTGATAAGCACCCAGCTGCCCATTAACTTCAAGAGGTGGGTAAAGTAAGTATGCTGTGATTAGAACTTCTTGCTCTAAACCGGATGCTTTGAGCTCTCTGCCCATCCCCCCAGCCTTCTGTCTGACTCTCTAGCACTTCTGGAAGCCATACTAAAGTATCAGGTTCAGTACATATGGGGAAAGCAAGCTCATTTTAAGAGTCTTTTAAATATTCTCTGAACATTCTTTACCTCAGTTATTCTCCCAAAGAACTATGAGACACATCAACCTCCTCCCCTCCCCTTCAGCTTTACTAAACAAAATAAGTTATTTTCTTTATTATCCTGTTTTAGCTCTTCCACTTCCTTCAGCTGGCTCTCCATTGCTTTGAACCTATCATAACTGCTGACAGCTGTGCAGAGTGGGTCTATGATGTGGCCATTCTTTTTTTATAGTGCTTTAACAGCCACTGTGCCCTCACTTTGCACTTCTCTGGAGGACTGCACCAGGGTCAAAGCAATAGAGAATCTGGTTGACTTTTATTTCTCTGTGTTCTTCCCCTTTGTGCTTTGGAGTAACAGTTATTGCCAATGAGATAACTGCGGTATCCACAGCACTGCCAGTCCTTTGATAACCCTGTTGGTGACTGACTGCTGCACTTTCAATTTTTGGTACATAAAAGTTATCCTATTTCTAGATTACCAGATTATTCAGACTTTTTTAGGTCTTCCTGAATAACCAGTCAAGCAACACATCTCATATCAAATTGACATGAAAACTCAGTGAAAGGCAATATACTGCAGTTCCAATGTGTTAAAATGACTTTGTTCACTAACTAAAGTCACCATTCTGTGAAACTCTCATTCAGGTCCCTATAAAATAAAATCCCACCCAGGGTATAAGACTGCGAAGATAAAAGCCACATCATGCCCATTAAGTTCAGTGGAAAACTCCTGAGTGTCATGCTCTCAACCCAGAGGGTGCTTCACCATTCAGCACCTTACCCAGGATTAAGAAAAATAAAGAACAGTCATGAAAATGGTGGAAGTGTCACATACCATGCCCTGGAGTACTAAAATATTAACCATGCCTGACAAGGGGTATGTCTTAGTGTACTAATAATTTAGTGTGTAGAGAGATGATTGTGAGATATTGGTAATGAAAGGAAAAAGAGCACGCTATCAGAATCTGATTTAGCTCTTTGGTTTTCTAAGTTATTATCCTCTGCCTATTGAGTTTTAAATTCTTTTGTCTGTTTGCCATTCCATGAGATATTATCTTTACTTGTAGAAAAGAAATTAATTGTCCCAGTAGCTTCTATAGCAGAAGGTAGAGGCAGTTTATTTAAATTTAATGAAGTTGTCATTCTGCTGCGTCTTTGTTCAGCTACAGATGTAAAGGCAATTTGGCTTCCATCCAGGGAGATACTTTGTGATATGTAATCTTCCAACACTCCAAAAATCAAATTTTAGTTCAATTATCTCTGATTAGTAATTATTAATGCAATTTGTCTACGGTCTTTATTTTTAATGATGGGGTCATTCTCAAACAACTTTGATGCAGGCACTGTGAAGACCAAGGTCCATTTTGGAGAGATAGGAGTTAAAGACATGTGAGAAATGATCATGGCTTATCTGAAAAGCTCTCTCTAATTGCATGTTCTCCAGATAAATGAAAGTTCTAGGAAATTATGGTACAAAGAAAAATAAAGGTCATGCAACAAGTGAAACTGTCACATACCATTGCCTGCAGTACTAAAATATTAACCATGCCTGTCAGGGGCACTTCTGTTATCTGCTAATAAATCATTGTGATGTGTGAATGTGGAGAAATATTGCTGTAAAAGAAGAAAGATCCCAATTTTTGGAGCATAATGTTGCTCTTTCATACTAATTTTTCTATCCCATGCCTATTTTCTAAGTTTTTCTATCCAGGACACTTTGTTATTATTACTTAGGAAGGAAATTAATTACTCTAATAGCTCCACCAATGGTAGAAGTTTATATATTTATTTTACTGAATGAAATTGCAGATCTGTTGTGCCCTGGTTCAGTTAGAAATATTAATGACAATCTGGCTTCCATCTCTGGCAATGTAAATGTCATTTAATGCACTGTTCTTCAAAGCACTGACATTGAATATCCTGAAGATCAACTCACCATATAGAATTCTTCCTTTACTAATTTGATTGTTTCCCCTTTTTCTTCTAAGATCTTTTCAGCATTAGGTCATTTCCTTCCTGAGCCAAAACTGATGATCATTAGACACAGATATTATGGAGAAAAGACAGTTTTTATAAGAAAATATATTGAGAGTAGGGGTGATTGATATACTAAGTTACATAACCACTATAATATGCATCTGCTCAAAATCATTCTACATGTAAAGAAATAATTTAGAAAAATGGTATTTTGGAGAAAAATGATATTTTGGACTGGAATTATTGGGGAGATGTTCTGCTGGGAGACAGTGACTAGCTTGGGATTTTCTTAGGAGGTTTTTTTATAGCACCCATTATTGACTGTAGGAGCCAAGCAATAATGTCTTTTTCTTGTCTGTATGCAGTCTTCTCATCGCCATTTTTTCTTTCCATTTTGTCCCCATCTTTCCTGCAATGTGGCATCCAGAACTACTGCAGAACACAGTACTACTGTTGTGGCCTAATCAATGTGGTGTAGACCGGAAGAATTACTTTGGATGTCTTGCTTACAACACTCCTGCTAATATAATACCAGAATGAGGTTTGCTTTTTTTGCAATAGCGTTATACTGTTGACCATATTTAGCCTGTGATCCACTATGACTATAACATTCTATACCTTGGGGAGCACCCTGTAACCCCCCTATTCCTCATCTGTATATAACTGATATACCTCACAAGGCATGCTTTATATGCAGTATCAGAAAAGGTAATGATCGACTGAAAGTCACTGTTCTATCTAAATATATATATCTTTAGTTTTGTACGCGTGGGTGCCCACCCCGCGCAGGCCACCGCGTGCTTAGACACCCCCAGAGTAGGTCCTTAACAGTTTCCGCTGACTCTATTCCGCTGCCCAGCGCGTAATTCGGCTGCTATTCTGGGTCATGGGGGTAAGGGGGCCCGGGCCCGCCCTCTCTCACAGGCCCCAGCCCAGGGCCCTAAGGACAGGTTCGTGGGGACCTGCCCAGCCAGCGGGGGCTAACGCCCGAAACTCACCAGCTCACCGGCTCCATGCCCCGCCCTGGGCTACTTCCTACCCCACCGTCTATCCCCAGACTTCCTTGCACCCCCGGCGTGCTTCCTCCCCTCTCTCTCTCCCACCTCCCCCGGATTCTTCCCTCTCCCAGGTTTAAATGTCCCGCGCCGGTGTCCTCACGGCGTGACGTCAGCCGCCGCGCACGTCACTTCCGCCGCCCCGCCCCGGCGCGTCGGCTCGGGTCCTGCTCCGCCCCCCGCCTCCGACTCTCAGCTGAGAGGCGGCGGCGGTGCAGGGGCCGCATGCCACTCGCACCTCCCGGGCCGTCCCCAGGAGCGTGAGTGCGACCACGGGGTCAGTGCGGGGCGGGTCTGCCTCCGCGGGGTGGAGGCGGCCCGCCTCGTCACAAGTTTATATAGCGTAATAAGATTGTGTTGTATGGTTGTCACTAAAACATGCTGTACATTGAGGAAACAGACAGACATTAGCATGGAGCAACAACAGTAAGGAAAGTAACCAATGCAGGGATGGAGTGTTAAGCAATTATCAATAGCCATTGTTCAGCTATGGAATTATGATGACTCATCTGCATGAGATGACACCAGAGGAATTTCTCAGCCTTGCTTTGGGGACTTAGCAATGATCACTAGACATGCATGGACTTTTGCTCTCCAAGCACATGGGCCATTCTCTTATCCCCACTTATGTTACAAGCAACAAGAACACTGAGACGATTGAAGACTCCAACAGAGGAAACGGGCCCAGATTTAAGGCACAAACCTAAATATTAAAATTTGCAGCATTCCAGCTCTGGGAGTCAGGGATGGAACATGAATCAGGTGATTCATGCACTCCAAACGTGCTGAGAGATAGGGGGGAGGCGTAGGAAGTGCAAAGCTCTAGTGTCCCAGTGCATGAAAGGACTGCAGGGAAGGGGGGACACCAGGGGTTTCGCAGGCTGCAAGGGGAGCCCCTGTGAACTGCATGTGTCCCACAATTCACAGGTTGCCCACCACTGGATTAATTATTTACTCCATTATCTTTCAGGGAAATAAAGTTAAGATGACTGGCCTATAATTCCCCAGATTGTCCTTTTTTTCCTTTTTTATGCATGGGCACTATATTTGCCCTTTTTTAGTCATCTGGAATTTCTCCCATGCTCCATGACTTTTCAGAGATAATCACTTAGGGCACGTCTACACAGCAGTGTTATTTTGGAATAACTGATGTTATTCTGAAATAACATTGTGAGGGTCTATGCTACAAGCTGTTATTTTGAAATAATGTCGAGCTAGAGGACTTCTTACTCTGACGTTTGAGCAACAAAATGGCAAATGAAATTTAATGTGGATAAATGTAAAGTAATGCACATTGGAAAAAATAACCCCAACTATACATATAATATGATGGGGGCTAATTTAGCTACAACTAATCAGGAAAGAGATCTTGGAGTCATCGTGGATAGTTCTCTGAAGACGTCCAGGCAGTGTGCAGCGGCAGTCAAAAAAGCAAACAGGATGTTAGGAATCATTAAAAAAGGGATAGAGAATAAGACGGAGAATATCTTATTGCCCTTATATAAATCCATGGTACACCCACATCTTGAATACTGCATACAGATGTGGTCTCCTTATCTCAAAAAAAGATATACTGGCATTAGAAAAGATTCAGAGAAGGGCAACTAAAATGAGTAGGGGTTTGGAACAGGTCCCATATGAGGAAAGATTAAAGAGACTGGGACTTTTCAGCTTGGAAAAGAGGAGACTAAGGGGGGATATGATAGAGGTATATAAAATCATGAGTGGTGTTGAGAAAGTGAATAAGGAAAAGCTATTTACTTGTTCCCATAATATAAGAACTAGGGGCCACCAAATGAAACTAATGGGCAGCAGGTTTAAAACAAATAAAAGGAAGTTCTTCACACAGTGCATAGTCAATCTGTGGAACTCCTTGCCTGAGGAGGTTGTGAAGGCTAGGACTATAACAGGGTTTAAGAGAGAACTAGATAAATTCATGGAGGTTAAGTCCATTAATGGCTATTAGCCAATATGGGTAAGGAATGGTGTTCCTAGCCTCTGTTTGTCAGAGGGTGGAGATGGATGGCAGGAGAGAGATCTCTTGATCATTACCTGTTCGATTCACTCCCTCTGGGACACCTGGTATTGGCCACTGTCGGCAGACAGGGCACTGGGCTGGATGGATCTTTGGTCTGACCCAGTATGGCCATTCTTATGTTCTTACGAATTCTGTAGCCCTCTTTTCGCGAGGTGTAAGGGAAGTCAAAGAAAGAGTGTTCTTCCTTCAACTTCCTGCTGTGTAGACAGTGCCAACAGCTGAATTAAGCTATTTTGACTTCAGCTACGCAATTGATGTAGCTGAAGTTATGTAACTTAATTCGACTTTTGCCCTGTTATGTAGACGTACCCTAATGGATCAGATATCATGTCAGTCAGCTCCTTCAGTATTCTAGGATGTATTTCATTAGGTCCTGATGTCTTGAATACATCTAATTTGTTTAAATAATTTTCAACTAGTACTTTCTATATTTTAACCTCTGATCCTACCTCATTTTCACTGACTTTCATTATGTTAGATGTCCTATTGCTACTAATTTTTTTGGTGAAAACTGAAACAAAAAAATCATTTAGCTCTTCTGCTGTTTTCACATTTTCTGATATTTCCTCTCCCCTTGTTGAGTAATGGGCCTGCTCTCTGTGCCACCACATAGATTAAAGATAGTGCCTACCTGTGCTAAAATCTTAATTTCATTTGACGTGTAAAGGTACATTGCCTGTTGACCTACAGGGCATACAATACAATGTTTCTTGTTCTAGGTTATACTGGTCTACAATTTTTTAGAAGTCGTCTGCTTCAGAGATAAAATGTGCTATTTATTATGTATTTTGATGTGCTGAATTCAAATATGACAATTAAAACAACTGATTGGCTACTGTTTCCAAGATATTTAAGTTTTTACATTTTACGTCTATGTATATTGTGTAGATAGTAGAGTTTTAATCATAAATTGTAAACCTAGGTCTTTTCATGTGTTTATGGTTGCTTTACATGATAATATTTCACCTGTCCTGTTTATGTAACACTTTAAAAATCAGCAAAAGGGTTATATAAATAAAATTTATTATGAAACAAAAGGCAAAAAACTATTATGTACATAGTTTAGTCCTATTCAGTGTCTACTCGTCGCTTCTTGGCTTGTCTCTTGTATTCATTAAATGGAGCATCTCTTGTCACTGTCCAGCAATAGTCTGCAAGCATTGATGGGCTCCATTTGCCCTGATAGCGTTTCTCCATTGTTGCAATGTCCTGGTGAAATCGCTCGCCGTGCTCGTCGCTCACTGCTCCAGTTCGGTGGAAAAAATCTAGATGAGAGTGCAAAAATGTATCTTTAGTGACATGTTGCAACCAAGGCTTTTGTATGCCTTGAGGAGGTTTTCCACCAACAACCTGTAGTTGTCTGCCTTGTTCTTTCCGAGAAAATTTATTGCCACTAACTGGAAGGCTTTCCATGCCGTCTTTTCCTTGCCACGCAGTGCATGGTCAAATGCATCATCTCGAAGAAGTTCACGAATCTGAGGACCAACAAAGACACCTTCCTTTATCTTAGCTTCACTTAACCTTGGAAATTTTCCACGGAGGTACTTGAAAGCTGCTTGTGTTTCGTCCATGGCCTTGACAAAGTTCTTCATCAGAGCCAGCTTGATGTGTAAGGGTGGTAACAAAATCTTCCTTGATTCAACAAGTGGTGGATGCTGAACACTTTTCCTCCCAGGCTCCAATGACTGTCGGAGTGGCCAATCTATCTTGATGTAGTGGGAATCTCTTGCACGACTATCCCATTTGCAGAGAAACAGCAGTACTTTGTATATCCAGTCTGCAGACCAAGCAAGAGAGCAACAACCTTCAGATCACCACAAAGCTGCCACTGATGTTGGTCATAGTTTATGCACCTCAAAAGTTGTTTCATGTTGTCATAGGTTTCCTTCATATGGACTGCATGACCAAGTGGAATTGATGGCAAAACATTGCCATTATGCAGCAAAACAGCTTTAAGACTTGTCTTCGATGAATCAATGAACAGTCTCCACTCATCTGGATCGTGAACGATGTTGAGGGCTGCCATCACACCATCGATGTTGTTGCAGGCTACAAGATCACCTTCCATGAAGAAGAATGGGACAAGATCCTTTTGACGGTCACGGAACATGGAAACCCTAACATCCCCTGCCAGGAGATTCCACTGCTGTAGTCTGGAGCCCAACAGCTCTGCCTTACTCTTGGGTAGTTCCAAATCCCTGACAAGGTCATTCAGTTCACCTTGTGTTATGAGGTGTGGTTCAGAGGAGGAGGATGGGAGAAAATGTGGGTCCTGTGACATTGATGGTTCAGGATCAGAAGTTTCATCCTCTTCCTCTTCCTCGTCTGACTCAAGTGAGAATGATTCTGGTGCATCAGGAACCGGCAGTCCTTCTCCGTGGGGTACTGGGCGTATAGCTGATGGAATGTTTGGATAATGCACAGTCCACTTTTTCTTCTTTGACACACCTTTCCCAACTGGAGGCACCATGCAGAAGTAACAATTGCTGGTATGATCTGATGGCTCTCTCCAAATCATTGGCACTGCAAAAGGCATAGATTTCCTTTTCCTGTTCAACCACTGGCGAAGATTTGTTGCACAAGTGTTGCAGCATATGTTTGGGGCCCACCTCTTGTCCTGATCTCCAATTTTGCAGCCAAAATAAAGGTGATAGGCTTTCTTAACCATAGTGGTTATACTGCGCTTTTGTGATGTAAAAGTCACTTCACTGCAAACATAGCAGAAGTTATCTGCACTGTTCACACAAGTACGAGGCATCTCTGCTCACTTTGGCTAAACAGAAATGTGTCCCTTTGCAAAATCAAACACTGACAAATAAGAGAGCACGACACTGTATGATTTCTAGAGCTGATATAGGGCAATTTGTTCAGCAGAGTGGTGTAAGCTTTGTTATGATTGCATCATCCATGACTTCTAGGAATAACATGATGCAATTCATATCATGTATGACGCAATACCAGCTTCAGATTGCATCGTTCATTGTTTTGCCTAAAAAGCAAGTACTGTCCAAACCCAGTCATAGATTTATTCATAGATCCAGTCAAAGATGTATTTTAGTCATTTCTGGTTTAAATTGAGATCCCTTCCTTTATAACTCACTTATCCTCCGCCATTCCCAAGTCAAGGGTCGTATATACTGACCCAATAGCATATCTTGAAAACCAGAGCCAATCAACAATTTTAAGCATCATTTTCGTTCTCAGTGACCCAGAATTAGTAAAGTTTGACTACATTTATTTCAGAAGCATTTTGGCTGTAGAGCAGTGTTGGAGTGGGAGCAACTCAAGGAATAATGTGAATAACGGTGACAGAATCTGGCCCTCCAACTTTATGGAGGTGAATTATTTTCACACAGTGTTCATGTTATACTGCCCTCTCTCATTAATTTTAATTAGTGAGCCCCAAAGAACAGCTTCTTAATTGCCTCCTGAGTTACACTGCTAAAATTAATGGCTATTTTAGCTAAAAGAGAAGAAATAGATAATCTTTAAAGAGGCACCACCAGGTATTCAGATTTTTTTCTCTTTTTGATAGACTGCTCTTTGTGATAACCAAAATGAATGCCATCATACTATTGATCTTCTTACCACATTAATCCTTTTTCATTGAGTATATAGTATATTTCCCCTTCTGTTCCCTTCAAATCCAACATGGTTCTGGCATGGTTGCTTTTTTCTCATGCTTTCATTGTTATCAGCACTGTTCTGGAAACAGGGGATGTTAAATCATGTTCCTTCTTCAGGCTGATAAGCTGACTCCTCTGCACTGGAACCAAAATGCTTAAGGATCATATATAATAGACATCATTTTTCATGTTTAATATGTATATTTATTCACTGAAGGACATTCCCTGCTAGATCATGGTTGTGATATTGGTTAGTTTTCATTACTTTGCAGTGACCTTTATCAGTGGAAAATATCTGAATACAGAATTTCAAATCTGTGTTATAATCCCCACAGACACAGAATGTAGAATTAAAATGCTGCCGGATTTGATATCAGCACTGCCATGTAGCTCTGAAATAGGCAACTTTTTACCTACAACCTGAAGGAGCCTAATAGTTATATATTTAGCAAACTGACACACACAATACGCTCAGGAGTTTCATTATCCACTACTGAAATACAGGAGGTCATGAAAACTGGGTTTTTTTTAAACAGAAGAGAGTGAAAGTAGGATCAGAAAATATAAGTGATTTTCGAGAGCTTTATCTTGTGATTTTGAGTTTTATATAATTGCTGTGTGAGGTTTCGTGTATTTGTTTTTTGTCAAGGGCCATAGTGAATATGTTGTCAAGAACAGCTTGCAGTAATAAAGATAAACCAAAGCTGTATTTCTGCCAACTAGTTGTCAGACACTAGACTGGACTTATTCAGTCACCATAGTTATGCCCCTGCAGGCTAGACGTGGTGGATCAGTGCCCTACACATTACCGCAGCATAGTCTGCAACCAAACAGTTATCTCATTTTGCAAGCAGATCCAGTCCCATCTCCTCAGCAAAAGAGATCCTCCTAGCAGTGGAACTAGTGGTGATCTGCTGCACAAAGAAGGGCATTAATTTAATGTGTATGCTCTGTACAATTTCCCTTCATGCCAGAGGTCATGTAAGAAGCATTACTTGTTGAGGAAAAGCAGAGGACTCACTTGTGCACAGTTTTTTCTGGTATTTCTCATCCCTGGTGGCAGGTGACCACCTCAACCTTTGAACTGAAGTGCTGTCCATGGAGCAGCCATTATACACCTTAGGAGGAAGAAAACTTCCCTTCTCACACATGTGAAGATACTAGCAAGTAGATTATCTACTCAGTCTGGGTGCTAAGTGGAGGATTTTCCCATTTTTGTTTGGCAATTAGTCGGTAAACATAACTAGAGTCCCACAAATCCACAGATAATTGGCGGATGTGGATAAGTATATCTGTGGATTAGTTTTGCAGATGTAGGTGCAGGTGCAGATACGAGTTTTGTACCTGTGCAGTGCTATAAACATAACAGAAATACTCAACAGCCAAATCTAGTACAGTAAGGATTAAAAAAGAATGAGTACCCTTGGACAGGCTAAGTCAATCCAGTACACTGGCTGCATGTACTGTGTCATGGAGCCCTCATGGGATTTTGTTATCCACTACTTAAATACAGCCACTTCTCTGAGAAACCGTCTGAGATCATGAAAACTGTTTTATTAAACAGAAGAAAGTGAAAGTAGGACCAGAACATGATGGCCTCACTCTGCTCCATAACCTCACCACCTACATGCAACAGCAGTGACAGAGGACTCCCCCTCCACTGTTGTTTTGAAATGTGGTCACTGTACAATGTCTATGCAGCATTTTAAAAACTGCAGCAGTGAACCTCAGGGTCCAGGTTTTCAGACTCAGGCTCCTGCGGCGTGCACTACAGTGCTAAAAACAGCAATGTAGACACTGTGGCTTAGGATCTGAGCCTCACATAACATCTACACAGCTATTTGTAGATCTGGGCTCTGAGGCTACATCTATGCTGCAGGCTTCCTGTGCAAGAGCGTGTCCACACTGCAAAAGCACATCGGAAAAGCGATGCACTTTTGCGAAAGAGAGTATCTAGACTGCATGGATGCTCTCTTGCAAGAAAGCTCTGATTGCCATTCATAGAATAGCCACCAGGGCACCTGTGCTTCTTTCAATAAGCTGTTCTTGTGCAAAACCCCTCTGTTCCCTGTCCACACACACACCTTTTTGCGCAAGAGCTCTGTTCTGTTGATTTACTGTAAATTTTCTTGAGCAAAAACACGCTTGAGGTGTGGATACTCCAAGAGTTTTTGCACAAACGGCCATTTTTGCGCAAAAACTCTTCAGTGTAGACATAGTCTGAGACTCCCTGCTGCAGATTCTAAAACACGATGTAGCTAGACCACGCAAATTAGCCTAGTTCAAATGCAGTAACTTCAAGTATGCTAACTTGAGCTAATTAATACAGAAAAGCCCACAGTCCTCTCCAGGGGTTGTGGGTGGGGGTGGTGGTTGTTAGAATCTCCAGGGAGGTTACTTCAGAATTAGTTGCACGGAGGAGTTTTTCCTCACAGCTATTGTTTCAGCCAGAAGTCATTGCCATTTTTTTCAAGCTTTTCCCCTCAGCCATAAAGGATAAGGATTATTTATTGGGACTCCACCATACCCATGTGATTTCTTAATATTACATTTGTTTGGGAAAGAGCAAAATCCAACAACAGTGTGATTCTGATATAATCAATGGACTTTGGGAGCAAAAGTTATCAGCATTAGACCTTGTTCCTATCTTCTTAAACAGCCCTAGTATGGAAGCAATATCTATGCAGATTAGTAAAATGGTGAGGAAACTAGAAGTCATTTGGCCCTGTCAGCTCTTATCTTTCAGACTATATTTTTGTTAGGGCAAGGACTTTGCCTTACTTTATGTTTGAACAGGGCCTGGCATATTTTGAGTATTATCATATCAGCTGGAGAAGCCAGGATCCCCTTTTCTGTGGCTGATTCTGGCTTCTCCAGCTGATATCATGATACATAATTCTTATGAACATCCCATAGAGGAAGATTATCCAATGGCCGAAAGGGATGAATTTAGCTCAGCTTTGCACCTGTTGGAGCAATGAAAAGCAGCTGAAATATTGTGCATGATCAATGCCTCTGTTAAGTTACTTATCTTGCATAACGCTTATTGAACTCCAACAAATAAACAGTCCAGAGAAAGAACATGTTTGTAAGGCTATGTCTACACTATGAGGCTTTATCAGAAAAAGGTACGCAAATTGCACTTCACAATTTGCGTATCTTTTTCCGATAGTTTTTTTGGAAGAGGCTTTTCCGAAATTTGGCCACTCTAACCTGGGCCAAATTTCAGAAAAAAAAACCGCTTTCAGAAGAGCCCTTCTTTCTCGTGACAGGGCTTCTGAAAGAGGGAGTCTGCTCTTCTGCAAAAAAACCTCCCTGGACTCCCTAAAAGACTGAACATTGTCCCATACATCTTTGATGTGCAAAGAAGGCTAGCTGTATATCTGAGACTTCCAACAAGATTTTGAGAAAAATCAAGCCTAGAATTGGCATTCATTATACACTCAAGGTTTTGTTGTTGTTTTGTTTTTTAAGGTAGGAAAAAGTCGTCTTGCTTTTACCCTGAAAAAAGCAAAAAAGGAAGAAACCCTGTTTTAAAAATGTTATTTATAGTTCACCTTTGATTCAGGCTGTTGCAAAAAGTTACTAATGACTTTTTACTAATGAATCCTATATATTCACATAGCTTTATATTTATTAGGGCTATCTGGCTAATTCACCAGACAAATTCATTTATTTTACTATTGAAAGGATTTTCAAAAAACATTATTTTCTTGATTTTTTTTTATTTAAAATTATTCTATTTTTGTGTCTTGATTGTGATCTGTTCTTGTAGTATTTGATGTGTCAGCTGGGTTGTTGGTTATAAATGATCATATAAGTCACATGATTGTATGCAGGTATAAAACCTTTGATCAAGAATATTCACGTGACTCTGAATAATCAGTTTTGCAAAAACTTGGGCGTGAGGCTTTCATATGTTTTCCATTAGCTTTTGTACGCTACAACTTGATCCCATAAACATTTACATTAAGCTAATGCAGGGATGGGAATCAACTTGCCAAAGTAAACTCATTTAAAAATGTGAACTAATATTTGCAGAAACATTTTTGCTGTATTCACTCAGGTCTAAATAATTATAGAGAAAACTGAGCAATTCTGAAGGCCGCCTCTGTGAAAAGAGACTTGCAATATGCCTTCATTATTTCTGCTTTGCCAGAACTATCTGTCTTTTCTGTCTCAGTGAAATAAAATACTCACATCTGTATGTGCCTCATTGAGGGAAAATGAAATAAACCTTCCTTTACCATAATCACCTTCCAACAAGTCCTAAGGGATGACATGCCACATATTTCTCACAGGAGAGGAAGGAGAATTGTTAATATTGAGTCCTTGTCAGAGGTGGCCAATGTCAGTGTCAGGACCACTACTTCATTGTCACTCACCAGAGGATGATTTGAAATGGGGCAGTGACATGAAGATGTCTTTTCTCATTTTGAGCAGTGGTCTGAGGGTCATTCAGAAAGAATCAAGAGTGACCTATTTAATGATTTTCTACAGTAGATTTCACCGACCTGAGTACTGATAGTTTTATTTGTTTCTTTGTCAGCACTCATGTTTTTAGTCTGAGCAGAATTTGTACAAAGGATGTGTTACAGTGAGTCAGTTGCCAAAAAACTGAGAAATGGAGAAGAATGAAACCAGAGTGGTGATCAAGTACTTCCTCCCAAAGGAAATCCATGAGGACATGATGGCAACACTAGGGGATGATGTCCCTTCCTAAGCCACAATAAAAAAGTGGGCTGCTAAATTTAAATTGAATCAGCACTGAGGATGAGCCACTAGAAAAAGTCTTGATGCAATCCACAAGATTGTGATGAATGACTGAAGATCAATAGTGAGACACATACAGATGTGAGATTTGGTGTCCTCAAACTTCCACATGTTCCCCACATCGAAAGGAGACCTTTATGGAAAGAATTTCAGTGATACTCATGAGATGAAAAGTTTCTGCACATGCAAAACAAGGACTTCCATAAAACCGGCACAGCCAAGTTGCAGTTGTGCTGGATCAAGTGCATTGATGTCAATGGAAGCTATATCACAAAAATAAATACTTGAGAGCAAAAGATATTTTTTTTCTTTTATCAGCTAGAAACTTTCTGAATATCCACATACTGTGGACACTCTTTTCCTTTTGTTTGTTGTTTCTATATGTTATTTTTTGTTGTTGTTGTTCATGGAGAGGGGAATGTCAGAGAAATTCCAGATAGGTAAAGAGCACAAGGTATGTCATTTGCACAGATGCTCTAAACACACTTAGAAACAATTGCTTTGCTGAACCTCATCTCTGACATCCCATCACTGCTGTGCATGGACAACATCTCTCAGAGAATGTTTTCACAGTGTAACAACAAAGCGTATCGTGTTTCCCTTTCTGGGACTCTGGCAATAAATTGTTGTGAAATCTTTATTCTTACTAGCTTTTGTTGTGATAAAAACCACTTGAACACTACAGGGTATGCCTCGGGTGTGCAAGAAGGGCAGAGGATGCAAGGAACCATCTCTCACTTGTGCTGCTTTGTGGATGCTGGTCAGAACTTGTTCTTTGTGTTCCCTGAGTGCAAAAAGTCCACCAGGATGTTGGCAACAGTGACACCGGCTTCCATAAGGTGACTTCGAATAGTAGGGACAGGTGAGTCAGAGCTGTCTTGTCCAGTTCTGTCTGGCCCAGGCCCTTCACTGTGAGAGGCCCTGTGGTGATCACCTCGGCCATCCTATGGAAAGGACCGTGAGGCCCAAGGTGGGTTGGGGGATTACCTGGGGGCTCGGCACAGAGTGGCAGCAGTGGTTGGCCCCCGCTGTAGTCATTACAGCAGTGGGAGCTAGAGCAACACAGTAGCCTGTTCCACTCTGGCATCTATCTCCCAGCCTGCCGTGCTCCACTTCACTGCGATAGTGGGAAGCAGAGTGCCCCAGCCCCAGGATGCTCCACAGTGAGTGTGGGGAGGGGCCGACTCCTCTTGCTGCCCTGCACCAGGCCCCCTGGTAATACCCTGGGTTGCATCTCTCAGGGGAGGGGGCTTCAGGTAGGAGATGCAATGGGTGTGGGATGTGGCAGAGCATGGACAGGAAGGGGTGGATTGGGGCAGGGTGGGTATGGGGGTTGTTCAGAGCCACACACCTGGGGCACTGAGGGGGTTGCCCTTTATGGACATCCCTGAGGAGAGGTCATCTGGGCAGCTGGGAAGATGCGCTGTATCCTTGCAAATAATTAAATACTGTCTGTGCTCTCTGGAGCTCTGCCAGCCACTGTGGCTGTGTCAGGGACAAGGCTGCCATGAACTCCCACTGGGGCAATGCCCCTTTTACTCACAACCAGGTAACTAAAAAAAAGAAGCTGGAGCCTGGGGAGCATGAGGAGCTGGTGTTGCCACATGAAGTGACATAAGGCTCTAGCACATTTAAAATAAAACAGACTTCAATTGCATACCTGCAAGAAATGTTTTTGACAGAATGGGAGCAACTGAAATTAAAAAAAAAATTGGTAGAAGAGTTTCAATTTTTATCTCGTAATGGGGAGGAGGGGTACTATTAACTGAGCAAAAGTTACTTGTTCTCATTAAAGTGCATCAGGCAGAACTACTTTTGTAAAAGTGATACTATATTTAGAACTGAGTACGTCTGTTGATTTTATACATTATCTAGCTATATTTAGACATATAAACTGTGCAACTCCCAGACTCATGTTCTAATCCTGTATGTCCCATGTACATAGAGGGTGGAATCCATGTGAGTTAACTTTCCTTGATCATATTTGCAATTATACTAGGGCTATTGGCAATTTTCTGGAGGGACATCTGAATAAAAGTGACAGACCAAGAAAGTTAATTCCATATATGGCTGGCCTTTTGATTGCTATGGGTCCAGCCATGCTGATTTGCAGAGGTTATGAGTTTAAATTAATAACTTTGGCACTTTTCCAGATTGCAGACCATTGGCTACATATGTTTTGCATCTGTATCAGAGGCAGTGATCCTTTTTTGAATGTCCTGAGAGATCTATTAAATATATTGGTTTAAAGTATGATGCCCACAAAGAACTCCTGACAATTTTATTACCAGAAATAATTGGAAAGAATTAAACATATTTAGTGGCCTATTTGAAATTGAACCAGGAGAGCAAGGGGAGTAGCTATTATAGACTCATAGACTCATAGACTTTAAGGTCAGAAGGGACCATTATGATCATCTAGTCTGACCCCCTGTACAATGCAGGCCACAGAATCTCACCCACCCTCTCCTAGAATAATCCTCTCACCTATATCTCAGATATTGAAGCCCTCAAATAGTTCGGAAGACCCCAAGATGCAGAGAATCCTCCAGCTGTGATCTGAACCCCATGCTACAGAGGAAGGCGAAAAACCTCCAGGGCCTCTGCCAATCTACCCTGGAGGAAAATTCCTTCCCGACCCCAAATATGGTGATCAGCTAAACCCTGAGCATGTGGGCAAGACTCACCAGCCAGACACCCAGAAAGTTCTCTATAGTAACTCCTATCATCCCTCCATTGACCTATTTACCACTGATAATGAATGGTCAATTAGTTACCAAGATCATGTTATCTCATCAAACCATCCCCTTCATAAACCCATCTAGTTTAATCTTGAAGCCAGATAGATCTTTTGCCCCCACTACTTCCCTTGGAAGGCCGTTCCAGAACCTCACTCCTCTAATGGTTAGAAACCTTCGTCTAATCTCAAGTCTAAACTTCCTACTAGCCAGCTTATATCCACTTGTTCTTGTGTCCACATTGGTATTAAGCTTAAATAATTCCTCTCCCTCCCTGGTATTTATCCCTCTAATATATTTAAAGAGTGAAATCATGTCCCCCCTCAGCCTTCTTTTGGTTAAGGTAAACAAGCCAAGCTCCTTGAGTCTCCTTTCATAAGGAGTTATCATTGATATTGTCATACACAGGGAAGTAGCTACGGTACCATTTCCCATCCCTTACCCCTGTGCTTGTGCTGAACACTCTTAACGGATGGAAAAGACATCACAGAACTTGATGTTGCCTCTAGCACAGGGGTGGGCAATAATTTTTATAGGGGGGCCACTTCACAAACTATGGCTCATGTTGCAGGCAAAGTGCAGCCTCAGGCAGAAGGGACAGTTCCCTCTAGGCATTACACGCCTCTGGCGGGTGGAGGAGATTTTGCATACTTTCCCCATCCCCTGACCAATCAGGACCTGGGGACTAGGATTGCCAGATGGTTTAACCAAAAAAACCACACACATACACACACACACCCCAAAAAAACCCACCAGGGAAAAAATTTTGTTGAGGGAAAAAAAGGGGGGAGACCAAAGTTGTTGAGCAAAAATAAATAAAATCAAATAAATAAATAAATAAAACCAGCATGGCCCCTTTAAGAAATGCCTTTGAGGCTTATTGGCACTAACAGGCCACCATCTTGTCTTCCTGCTCTGGGCCAGACTGCTCCCCTGCAGAATTAGGTAAGCACCCGGTATTTTTGGCTCCTGGATGGGGAAAAAAATCAGAAAATACCGGACATTTTAGGTGTCTGGTATTTTCTGAATTTTTTACTGGACAGGAGGTGAAAATACTGGACTGTCCGGTCAATACCGGACACCTGGCAACCCTACTGGGGACAGGGGAGTGCATGAAGTCATTCGCCATTCAAAACTGCTGGTGTCTCCCTCTAGGTGCTGTGCAACCCTGGTGGGGCGGGGGAGAGATGCCAGCTGCTTTGCAATAGTGAATGACTTTGCACACTCCCCCACCCTGAGGTCTTGGTTGGCCTGGGGACGGGGAAGCAGCAGAGTGGGCCGTGGGCTGGATCAAGTGGCTTGGCGAGCCAGGCTGTATCTTGCTCTCATAGCTAGTTCCCTCGGGTTTTTTTTCCCAGGCTATATTCCTGTATATTTGGGAGATAGATAGAAAACATATCTGTATAACAGCTATTCACTGGCCCTTCCACGTTCCTTCTTGTGGATCCCAGATATGCAATTCCAACTGTTCAAAAATCATGAGTCAGAGCACCCCTCCACTCCCAAAAAAGTATATGACTGTCTTAAAAATCATGAGATTAAAAGAATCATAATGCTTTTCACCTGTCTTTTAATTTTATTTCATTTTTAGGGGTAAGACATCTACCTGTAATATAGGTGTGTGATTATATCAGATTAAAATACAACCTTAACCCCCCCACCACATACACACACACATCTCCCTGTTCGCCACTTTGTGAGGAATCACTTACACTGGGGTGCTCCTGAATACGGTAAATTGCAGGATTGGAATCCAAGTTTACCAGATTATATTCATATGTGGCATTTTAAAGCACACCGTGGTGCAAGAGCAAAGTTTGAAGCAAATAAGCAGCTTTCCTCATGTCAAGATTCTTATCTTGTTGTTCAGTAGTGGTTGCTTCTCTTCAGCCTTTTGATACCTCCCCAGGTATCCTTTTTTTTTTTTTTTTTTTTCAATTTTAATTGCTTGTGGTTTGCTTAGCTATTTCACTTAATAGTCTAGGATGCATGCAGAGGCTGTGCCAAAGCCCACTGAAGTCAATGAGAGTCTTTTGGACTGCATAAGTACTATGAAAATGAAAAATGGTACAAAGAAAGCAGAGTTCATGGAAGATTCCTTGATTACCTAATAAATGTCATTTGAATGCCATTACAGTAGTGAATGTTCAGAGTATAAAACAAAGAAAGGCAGACTGGATAATCCGGGTTTATGGGCTGCAATATTCTATCAATTAAAATTAAAATGTGGATCAACCCTCCCAAAATTAATCAGCACTTTGATTGATGAAGAGAACTTGGTGGATCGTATTTTCATTAGAAAATGTGATTGTTTTCATTTCAGGTCTAAATTGAAGTCATTTGGAGGGAAAATGTGGATATACCTAAGAACATAAGAACGGCCGTACCAGGTCAGACCAAAGGTCCATCTAGCCCAGTATCCTGTCTGCCGACAGTGGCCAGCACCAGCTGCCCCAGAGGGGGGGGTGGACCGAAGACAATGATCAAGCGATTTGTCTCCTGCCATCCCTCTCCAGCCTCTGACAAACAGAGGCCAAGGACACCATTTTATCCCCTGGCTAATAGCCTTTTATGGACCTAACCTCCATGAAATTATCTAGCTTCTCTTTAAACTCTGTTATAGTCCTAGCCTTCACAGCCTCCTCTGGCAAGGAGTTCCACAGGCTGACTACACGCTGTGTGAAGAAGAACTTTCTTTTATTAGTTTTAAACCTGCTACCCATTAATTTCATTTGGTGTCCTCTAGTTCTTCTATTTAGGAACTAATAAATAACTTTTCTTTATCGGCCCTCTCCACACCACTCATGATTTTATACACCTCTATCATATCCCCCCTCAGTCTCCTCTTTTCTAAACTGAAAAGTCCCAGTTGCTTTAACCTCTCCTCATATGGGACCCATTCCAAACCCCTAATCATTTTAGTTGCCCTTTTCTGATACTGCTTTATTTATTGATTTAGACCCCAATTCAGCAGAGCACTTCAGCACATGCTTAACCAATTTAAGCACATCTTAAATCCATTCCATGTCATCAGATAACTTAATTACCTGCACAACTCAATGAACTTTCAATAGAGGCTAAAAATTAAGCACATAATTAGCTACTCTGATGCATATGGACAGACTTCAGCATACACTTCAGAGCTTTACTGAATTGTGGCCTTAAAGCTGATGTCTCTGCGATGGGTTTCTCATGCCAGATTTCTCTGCCCCCCTTCCCCGCCCAAGGAGTTACTAATGAATTGTCCATTATGAATAATGAACAATTACAATGGTAGGTAGATAGCTTCATTCTTTTACAGTTAGATAAGAATGACTGTGTAGGCTGGTATAAATATAACTGGCAGATAGGTGAATTAATAGACTGATATGAGGAATTTGTCTTTGTTTTTTCCTCTACCCAGGCGTTCAAAAGAGTGTGTTTAATAGCTTCTCATTCCTGTTATCTTCTTCCTATTCCTACTGGGAGTGTTTGACACAGGCTCTTCCTTCCCAATGAATAGCAATTTAAAAGTTACGTTTTCTTTCTGGCTTTCTAGTCTAAATTTTTGTAACATATCAGAAAACAAGAACATTATTTCATATTTGCCTAGTACAAACAGAAAAAATATCTGCAAAGAAAGTCTCAAATACCAACTTTATCTCCATGAAAACATTTCTTACCCACCAATACTTGTTTACACTGCCAGACTGGTGTAATCAAGCTTAAATAAATAGGAATGACTTTTTGTTAGTAGTGCAACTATTAGGGATTTTTCTGACTTTTGACTCTTTACTTAATAGTAAAGACCATTCTTCTGTACTGTAGTAGTAGCTTAAATCAGTAAGACAGTAGGTGCATAATTTTGATTAGTGCAAAAAAGGAGCAAAACTGTACCCCACGTTTAGAAGAAAAAAAACAAACCCCTCAACAGAATGCCAGAAATTGCATACATATGATATAGTAAGAACATTTTAAACTTAGTTGTTCATAAGTAATGAACAATATATTACATTATGGTCAATTGCATTTTGGAGGCTATTTCAGCTTAATATACAGCATCTTGGAAGTGGACCTAGCACATTCATAATACACAGAGAATTTAGAAGAACAGATGTTTGATGTGACAGCACTATTAATTCCTATGGCAACTGCTCTCCTTTCAGCCACAAAAGTTGAAGAGAAACTTCAGTACCATGGACAAAGCTATTCTAGCAAATTACTGATCTCTGCCCACACAAGAAGGGTTTATTAATCTTGATGGATTGCCATGCACAAACTATAAGATATGATCAATGCCTGGCAATGAATGGATAATGTTCAGAGAAACAGAATGAAAAAAATGTAGATTTATATTTTAGTTCACAAAACCAGCTGAGAGACTGTTGTTTTCAATATGTTTTAAAACTGGATGGAATCCTTATCAGTGTGATTATTATGATTGTGTTTTGATTTACAGAATCAGCTAAAAGAGAACAAGAACTTTTCATAAAGGATGAAGGCAATTTCCCAGCCTCAGTTCCACTAAGGCATAATTTTGTTTTGTAAAAATGTTTTATAGCATTCAAAACAAGACATGAGGTGAGAAGTGTTGAAGTCTAAGGGTTCAATTTTTGCCTGGTTTTAATGTGGGTGTGAATGAAGCTGGGATGAGGAGAATACAAAAACACCTTTCCCTTCATCTACATCTCAGGGAAGGGTGAGGGTCTCCTTTCCTTGAGGGGATCATAGGGGCTGTACTCCCCTGAGGACTGACAAGGCCGCCAATGGGTCAGAGAAGAGGAAATAGGCCTATGGCCCCATTTTTCCTCAGTTCTGATCTGTAGAACTAGCCCAATGCATATGGAGCAGCAGTGGGCATTCTCAATGGTCTGAGGAGCTCAATCAGCAATCCTTCCTCCCCATGCTCCTCGTTAAGCGATGTGGCTCAGCACCACCTAGTATAGGGGTGTTCCTTACAATAGTTAGCTAGTGACCTTGCAGTGCTTTGAATATTGGATAAAAAGAGACGCCAAACTGGTGCAAATCTGAAGTCAATAGAGTTATGCCAGATTACACCATCTGAAGAGCTGGCCCCCAAAGTATGCTATATACTACTTTAAAGTACCCTGGTGTTTCTTTAAAGATAGTCACCATACTTGTATAATAATGTGGATGTAATGAACTTTGCAACAGGGCACATTTCTCTTTATATAAAAAAGTGAACAAAAATACATATCTTCTTGGAATCCTTTATTTTTACTGATACTTTTCAAAAACAAAAACAAAACCTTTGAGTATGAAGCAGGCCAGTAGCTCTATTAAACTTATTGTATAAGCAGGACTGGTTATACATGTGGGCATATGGACAATCCATGGACCATTTTGAAGAGAAAAGAAGCATTACCAGGGTTAAATCACATAAAGCTGGGGGGACTAGGCCCACCACCAACTCTAAGGCTATGTCTGCACTCGCGGCTTCTTGCGCAAGTATGGCCGTTCTTGCACAAGAATCCGCAGAGCGTCCACACTGCCCACCCGCTCTAGCGCAAGGAAATTTACAGTTTGGCGTGGTAAGGGAGGGCTTCTTGCGCAAGAGCTACGCTCTTTTTTAACAGGTGTAAGCCCTCTTGCGCAGGAGCTCTTGCGCAAGACGGCAGTGTGGACGCTCGGCAGGGATTTCTTGTGCAAGAAAGCCCTATGACTAAAATGGCCGTCGGAGCTTTCTTGCGCAAGAGAGCGTCCACACTGCCATGGGCGCTCTTGCGCAAAAGCACAGCGCGCACATGGCAGTATGGACGTTTTCTTGCGCAAGACTTCTTGCACAAGAACCCTTGCGCAAGATGTTCTTGCGCAAGAAGCTGTGAGTGTAGACATAGCCTAAGTGTAGAGCCTGCTAAAAAAATGGCTATGCTAGACTTCAGTTTCTGAAGCTCAGGCATCAGTTCTATGTAATATCTGATGGTTACAAGCACATTCTGGATATGTGCACTGCATATATATGCAATGATCCTCTTTGAGATATATGGTATATCTCCATTGACTTCAAGTAGAAATTCTAGTGCGACATCAGTTTATGCCAGCTGCAGATCTTGGCATTGTGCACATTACACTACATAGCTTTGAAAAGCTAGAATGTGTTTTAAATATTGGAATAATATTAATAGTCTGAGTCCATAGTGGGAAAAAATTTGTATTCACACTGCCTGTGGATGATTGATGAATCTATGAAAGAATGATTTATTGTGCTCTTTAAGGTTGATAATCAAGAGAACTAGAAAACTGCAGTCCACACACACACACACACAAACACTGCAGTACTAAACTTTGTTTCTCTCCAACTGCGTGTTTTTGACAGGGCCTTTATTTAAATGTGCGACTGGGCCAATATTGGGGCTTTTCCTCCCTCTCTAGAGCCATAAATCTAAATATGCACTTTAGGTAATTTAGCCACTCCCTGGGCAGAAAGTTGTGTGTGTGAAATCAGTTCTAAAGTGATGGAGACAGGAAACCTGGTCTGGGCTCAAAAACAGTTTGGAAATAATAATAGGAATAGTGTGTTAGTGATATACAGAAGATAATAATGGAGAAGTCAGGACAGTGTGGTGAGAACAAGGAAGGGTTAAAAAAATAGTAGTTTTCATAAAATAATAGAAGAACCCTCAAGAGGTCATTAAGTTCAAGACTAAGCACCATCTAGACCATCCCTGACAAGTGTTTGTCTATCCTGCTCTTAAAAAGCTCCAGTGATGGAGATTCCACAACCTCCCTAGGCAATTTATTCCAGTGCTTATCCACCCTGACAGTTAGGAAGTTTCCAACCTAACTGTAATTTAAGCCTATTGCTTCTTGTCCTATGTAGCAAGGGCCCCTCTTACCCCAGCCATCACTGGGGCTAGCCTGTCACTCCCAACCCCAAAGTTTGGGGTTTGCAGCAGATCTCTGTGGTAGGGAGCCTAGCCACGACTCCTCAGCCTCCCTCCCCCCCTGGCTGGCTGGCTGGCTGTTTGTTTGTTTGTTCTAGTGCTGGTCTGGGTCTGAATCTCTCTCTCCCCAAGCTTCCAACTGCTGAGGCTTTTAAAGGCCTTCAGCCAGCCAGCAGAGGAGTCAGCTGGCCCCAATCTGCCTGAACCAGCTCCCCTCCCAGCTGCATCTAATTGTCCTGCAGCCCTCTGCTGCTAATTACAGGTTTTTACCCTTTTTAAGCTGCCTTTTTCTCCCTCTGCAGTAGCTCTTTGGCCTGACTCTGCTACACCTACCATCAGAGGTCAAGGAGAATACCACCACCACCACACCCCCCTCCCCCCCCTTCCTTGAAACCAACTTTCAGGTACTTGAAAGTTGTTACATCCCCTCTCAATCTTTTCTTTTCCAGACTAAAATCCAGTTCTTTCAAACTACTTCACAGGTCATGTTTTTTTAGACCTTTCATCATTTTTGTTGCTCTTCTCTAGGCCTTCTCCAATTTCTCCATATCTTTCCTGAAATGTGGTGCCCAGATCTAGACACACTACTCCAGTTGAGGCCTAATAAATGCAGAGTAGAGTGGAATTATTTCTCATGTCTTGCTGGCAACACTGTTAATACCTTCCAAAATGATGTTTGCTTTTATGCAACAGTGTTACACTATTGACTCATATTTAGCGTGAGGTCTAGCGTGACCCTTAGATTCTTTTCTGCAGTACTCCTTCCTAGACAGTCACTTTCCATTTTGTATGTGTGAAACTGATTGTTCCTTCCTAAATAGAGTTCTTTGCAATTGCCCTTATTGAATTTCATCCTATTTACTTTAGACCATTTCTCCAGTTTGTCTAGATCATTCTGAATTATAACCCTATCCTCCAAAACACTTGCAACCCCTCTTAGCTTGGTATCATCCACATACTTAATAAGCATACTCTCTATGCCATTATCTAAAGTGTTGATGAAGATATGGAACAGAACTGGTGCCCAAACTGATTCCTGTGGCACCCCACTTGTTATTCCTTTCCAGCATGACTGTCAATCATTGATACCTGCTCTGTAAGAATGGTTATCCAACTAGTTATGCACCTACCCTATATTAGTCCTGGCTAGGTTGTATTTCCCTAGTTTATTTATAAGGCCATGTATCAAAGGCTTTACTAATGTCTAGGTACACCACATTTACCGATTTCCCAATACATTCCAAGAATTTACTAGATAATCTGTGCCCTTCTATGTTACTTTACCAACAGATGTCTGGATAGTTGAAATCCCTGACTAAAGTGGATGTTTAGTAGTATTTTACATCCTAAAGCATAAGCTACTGTATATATGGATTGATTATAATGGATAACCACATATAATATCAAAATTGCAAGAACAATTCCAACCACTAGAGAAAAGGACAGAGCCTATGCACTGAATTTCTGGTTATTCCATGTTGTTAGTAAAAAAACTCCAGTCAGGAAGTTTTAAATGAAACTTCTGTTTTCAACATGACCAATTCACAAAGTGATAGTGGGAAATTTCTCATAGTTTACAAACACTAGACTTGCCTTCCCATGATATATTATGAAAAGCATTGAGTACTGATGTGGCAGATTTAAGCCATCCTAATGTTACCAAAATCTACCAGGAAAAGGGGTATTGCTTACCTGTACTGAAAAGATGACTAAGGCTTTGTGCTCTATGGTACTGGCCTTATTAAACTGTAATGGTATTTAATGCCTGAGAGTACACATGTACACATATACACCCCTTTAGGCAGAGGAGCACTGTAAATGTAGGATTTTGTTAAACTGAGTGTGTAGAATAATACAAGTGAGGATAAGGGCCAATCTTTAAGAGTCCACAACCAGGCCCACTAATGGGGTGGGGAGTGCAAAGGGAGCAGTTGCCCTAGAGCCCAGTGATTCAAAACAGTCTGGGCCTCCATCCATCACTTCTCCTGTGGTTGCACTGGTGGACAGAGCCACAGGCCCTAAGTTTAAATCGCTGCTGGAGTGCCATGTGGCACACTCTGGGCGGCTTTTAAATGGCCTGGAGGCTAGGGGAGGCCAGTGCAGTGCATTCTGGGAGGCACTGAGGGCTGGGTTTCCTCAGCTCCACCACACCTGCCCAAGCCCCCTTCCAAAAGTGGAGAGCCCCCACCCTCATCATGCCTAGAGCCCCAGTAAGCCTGTCAGCCCACCCCCACCCCCATTCACAAAAAGTTTCACATCACTGTAGCCATTGTAATGAAGAAAGTCTCATATTTTTTACCTAATTTCACCAGAAAAGCCCTCAGTTTTGTTTCCTCATGATTTTGCACCCCTAACATGCCTGAATTTGCATTATTTGCTACTTTAATGAAATGGTTGTTTTTACATATGAGGACTTATGAAAACGAAATGGTGCCATGCTTTTGGTGTGAAAAATACCTTCGCTCAGTAACGGGGAAATTTACCTTCAATTTGGTCCATTTTTGTTATAAAAATTCCAAGACTTTTGAAAAATTTCTAGAGAAAAAGGAGTGTTTTCAAATTCAGCACAGGAAATGGCACTATGATTTTCAATCAGTTTTGCATTCTACTCTGAATATTTCATGCACCTTCATCATTAAACAAAAAATGTGAAAATATATAATGACAAAAAAGGAGCTGTTCTTCATCTAATAAACTCAGCTTCAGGTCTCATTTAATGTAAGGAATCCTAAGGAAGGCAGCCCAGTTTTTCTGTAAAGTATTCTTAAACTACACTCTACATTCTTGCTAATGACAGACCAGGACAAAGTACATAGATAGTGAGAGCTATTCAGAGGGCTCAGAACTCATTAGTTAACCTCTTTGGATATGTCTACACTACAGTGTTATTTCGAAATAGCTTATTTCAAAATAACACGTCTACACACAAAATGCATTTCGAAATAGCATTTTGCTATTTCGAAATAGCACGTCCACACTGAGTGAACTCTGAATCACATTTAGGGCTGGCTGGAACCAGGTCCAGCAGGGCATCAGGTCAGGACTTACTGTGTGGGGCTGCTGCCTGAGGCTATTTGAGGTCTGTGCTTAAATCCCCCCAGTTCTCAAGTTTCCCTGCTTGCTTGTCTACCTCGATGAGGGACAGCAAAGCATTTTGTCTCTGCGTGCTCTGATTGCCCTCAATCGGGACACCACAGCACTCTGCAACATGGAGCCAGAGCTGCCCCTGGGCACTCTGGTGCTTCTCATGGACATGTTTCTGTGAGCCTGGCTACACTTTCTGCAGGCTGCCATCCAGGAGGGTTATCGGGGGGCTGTCAGTATCCAGGAGGCCCTGCGGGAGAGCTTCCACCCTGAGGAGCACTAAGAGCTTCTCTGGTCTGCCCCACTGGGGGCTTGTGCCTCATTCCTCCCTCACGTCCTTCCACTTACCCCTCCCAAACACCCCTTCCTGATGTCAAATAAAATACACGTATTTTCATGAACACATACTCTCTTTATTTAACAAAACTGGGGGGGGGAAGGAATGAAACTCTGGTGAGACTGGAGAAAGGAGGTGGGAGAGGGGAGAAGAGAGGGTGGGAAAGGGGAGGGGGAAACCTGGGAGGAGGGAGCTGGAAGGGGGAAGCAAGGGGAAGAAGGGGGAAGGGAAGCTCAGGGCTGAGGGTTGGGAGTCTCACCAGACCAACTTGATTGTCATGCAAACCTGCTCCTGGGCTCGCATGTGGCCTTTGGTGGCCAGGCTGGCAGCTATCCTGCCCTAGATGGCCACGTTCCTCCATCTAGTGCGGAGATCATGGACATTGGGGGCATCCCCCCTCAAACCTGAATAAGGTCCATGGTCTCCACCCTGGAATAAGAAGGTGCCCGCCTTCTCCAGGCCCTGGCAGGCTCCTGGGAGCTGGCAGACTGCTCCTGGGGAGTGGTGGAGGGCTGGCTGCCAATGGCTTGCTAGCTCATGTTTTGGGACCACTGGGCCAGGGGCACTGCTGGCTCTGGGCTGGCAGGCTTGGAGCTGGCACAGGCACTGTGGCCAGAGTCTACACCTTTAAGGGCTCTGGGGATGGGTGAGGGAGAGAAGAAGTGTTCTTGGCTGAGGTTGGAGAGGCCACCAGGGCACCCTGGGAAGGCTGGAGGCCCCCTATTTCGAAATAAGCATCTACACAGCACTTATTTCGAAATAGCTAATTCGAATTTGGCATTATTCCTCATGAAATGAGGTTTACCAAATTCGAAATAAGCGCTCTGCTATTTCGAATTAATTTCAAAATAGCGGTTTGGCTGTGTAGACACTAGGAAAGTTATTTCGAAATAAGGGCTGTTATTTCGGAAATAACTTTGCTGTGTAGACATACCCTTTCACAGAGAATTCAGTCACCTTGGCCTCTCCCCATTCTGATCCATAAGCATGAATCATGGTCCAAAGAGCCCGGAAGTCAATGGAAAAACTGTTGAATTTAGTGGGCTTTGGATCAGGCCCTAGTGCAAGATTTTCTAAATAGCCTCCTGAAGCAGTTTCAGGTTTTCCTTGCTGTTGTTGTTTTCTGACAGCCCAGTACAGCAGATCTTTCTGGCTATTAATTACTCCTGCAATATTCTTTACTGTAAACTCATTTGTCTTCATATCAACTGTATGCAAATTATGGCACGGAAACTAATTCTGCATCTAATTAGTGTCCTTACCTCTTGCACAGAAATGTGTGCTCCTTTAAACTTTTCTTCATAAGGCAGCATGTTCCAAAATAGCATTGCTGCCTACAGTGAAGGGCTCAATCCTGGAAGGGGCTGAGCCCTTCCTATGAGCTCCCAATTGCCCTCTACTCCTATTGCTTTCAATTGAGACTCAGGTGTGAGTTGATCATCCTATGGAAAGTAAATAATATACTTTGCATAACATTGCTCAGCACATGTGTTCAAGTTATTCCTCAGTTTGAAGACAAGTAAAACTATCCTATATCACACCTTTCATATATGTGTGTCTCATGGTATAATATAAGATAAATTTACACACACACCAGACTCACAAAAATTCAGTGTAGCTATGCATCTGGATCTAAATTATATTCATAGTTTTGGTTCCAGGTATTAAAAGCCCATGTCTGTTTCTTGGTGAGATAAAATGAGGTATTCAGTAATGAAATGGCTCTTGGAGCAATATGCTCATCTTTATCAGCTGCTTACAGTAGTAACATTATTGTTCTTTTTATGAAAAGCCAATATGAGCACATTCAAAAGCAGGCTTCCTATGTACCGAGACACAATAAATCTGCACCCAAGTGCTCCTGAATGCTAGAGTTGCTTGGAAACAAATGGACCTGATTCATTGTTTGTGCATGCAGTAATTTCCACACACACAAGAAAAGGCTCTGTAAAAGAACTTTGGCCAGGTTTGAAGCAGAAACTACTATTGAACTATTCATGTTCAGGAAGTAATAATATGTTATCTCTATTTCTTGGGTGCTTTACAATCCATTTATTTTAAATATCTGCTTGGTCCCATCAGTCCCACAAGGAACTTTTGTCTTTCTTAAATTATATTGTTTGCTGTTTGCAGCGAATAGTCTTTTTTTTTTTCTCCTTTACATGCCGAAGTCTTTCATTTGCAAGCCCTCTGTTTCAATCTTCAGTCAGAGCTACAAAAGGACATTTAAATAATAAAAGTAATTCAACAACTTTAATTGGGTTTCATATGACAAGAAACTAGTTTTAGAGTTTTGCTTCTTTTGTTCCTCAGCTTGACCTGCTTTCTGCTAGCAAAGCTGAAATATTTCTGCTTTCTATAAAATTGGCTAGTCTAAAGACAGACTGTTTTGCCATGGTTTGGGAATATGAAGGTAGCGCAATAAAAATAAACATTTATCTAATATTGCTTTCAACAATAACAAGAGTTCTCAAACTGGGCGTTGGGACCCCTCAGGGGCCATGACATAAGCTACTAACCTCCACCACAAATCCTGCTCTGCCTCAAGCATTTATAATGGTTTTAAATATATTAAAATTGCTTTTAATTTATAAGGGGGTTGTACTCAAAGACTTGCTATGTGAAAAAGTATGAAAGTTTGAGAGCCCTTGCTATTGTTGTAGACGCAATAGTATGTGAGCATCTACAACCTTCAGTAGATGTATCCCAGAACCATCAAAAGGAGTCATGTGTCTATACAGTGAAGTGAAAGATGGATTATACAAGTCACAGGTACAGCTATTTTCTCTGTTCATTATTGTCCATTGTAAGTCACTAGAGCTGCAGCACATAATACAGCTACCTTTAGGCTATGGAGAATCTACAAAACCCACAACCATAAAAGGAGTTAATATTACGCATCTCAAGTATATCCCATCATTCCCCCAAATTGATAGACTATTTTGGTTAACAGATTTCATGCTGTCAGGTCCTAGTGTGTGTTTGGTCTAGCAGTTATTAAATGTCAGTAAAATAATCTTGAAATATCTAGTTACTATTTGTCTTTATTGGGTACAAGGTCTCAGTTAGAACTGGAGCCCCATTGAGCTAGATACTTTGCAAATACATTGCAACACTTCGCCCATGCCTCAAAAAGTTTACAATCTAAGACTCACTTTCCAGAAATTCTCCTGTACCATTTATAACAGCTCAAGACTTCCTGAATGGGCCTTGTAAGCAATCTCCGCTTTTCTTCCACTCCCACTACTCTCCCCAACCAGGAATTCCCTGTCCTCTTAACGGTATCCTTCTTTTAAGTGAATTGCTAGAATGGGCATGTTTGGGGAAAAACACACTTTGAGAAGGTGATGTGGGTATCTCTCAAAAAGAATATTGCTGGACTGTTAAGTAGGTGTCGGAGGTAATGTCTTTTATTGAACCAACTTCTGCTGGTGAGAGAGACAAGCCTTCAAGCCACACAGAGCTCTGCTTTTCTTCAGGTCTGGGAAAGGAAAATATAAGAGCTGTGTGGCATTCAACAGCTTGTTTTTCTCGCCAACCACTTCTCCCCTCCAATATCCTGGTGTACAGTACCTCAGAGAAACATCCTGTAACCTACAAGTACACTACGGTTACGTCTAGACTGGCATGATTTTCCACAAATGCTTTTAACGGAAAAGTTTTTCCGTTAAAAGTATTTGCGGAAAAGAGCGTCTAGATTGGCATGGATGCTTTTGCGCAAAAAGCGCTTTTGTGCAAAAGCATCCGTGCCAATCTAGACGCGGTTTTGCGCAAGAAAGCCCCGATCGCCATTTTAGCCATCGGGGCTTTTTTGCGCAAAATGGTTCTGGGTTGTTTACACTGGCCCTTTTGCGCAAAAGCATTTGCGCAAGAGGGCTTTTGCCCGAGCGGGAGCGTCATTATATTTGCGCAAGAAGCACTGATTTTGTACATTACAAAGTCAGTGCTCTTGCGCAAATTCAAGCGGCCAGTGTAGACAGCTGGCAAGTTTTTGCAACTTGCCAGTCTAGACGCAGCCTACATGTATATGGCTATGATTTTTTTGTACAAAAAAATGTCTTGTAAGGTATGCTATGAAAATTCACTATTTGCTAAAACATATTGTTCTATGTCAATATGTATGAGATCATTGTACATAGAATTATGAGATTTTGCTATATGGATGTTATTGAAATATGTTATGAGTCTGGGAGACGCCCACAGCTAGCTCTCCAGTGGCAATGAAAGGATGTGATCCACATTCAGACAGGTGTTAAACAACCATCACCAGTCATTGACCTGATGGGGAATTGTAAACAAGAGATTTGCAATCCAATAAGAGAGAGCTCTGAGTTCCACACAATAGCGATTCCTTAACTCCGTGCCTTAGTAAGGCTTCCAGACATGAAATACTTGGCTGCAAGTTTGATCCAGTGTTTCTCCAAGCATATGAACTGAGGAATAAAACTGAGAGAAAGAGAGTTCACTCCTCTTTCCTCCTCAATCTACTCTGAAGGCAACAGGAACAGTTGGCAGACAAAGACTATGAACTTGAGATGGGACCCATATTGAGCAGAGAATTCAACCTGTGTATTAAGAACTGTGAACTGCTTACACTGCCTAGTGGGATAAGAAAAACTGTTTGATTCAACTCATGCTCAGTTTGATACATTTCAGGATTTAGGATGCATCTTTACTTTTTAGTTATGTATCCATTCCTATTCTTTATGCATACCACTTATAATCTATTAAAATCGATTTTTCTGTTGTTTCTGTTATCAAGCATTAAATATATTTTATGCTTAATCTTAAGCGGTGAGTTTGTCCTAAATGCTTTTGCTCTGTTTATAAAGGCATGTCCTTTGATGAAGTGGTGACCTAAGTAATGAACTTGCATTGTTCAAAAGAAGATCTTGAGCAGTGTAAGACAGTCCTGGGGTGCCAGACTCGATGGGAGAAAAATTTGCTGATGTATCCTTATGTATAGTTCCTGAGTAACTTGGAGAGTGTTCATGCAACTGAGCTGTGTTTGTGTGTTGTTAGGAAAGTGATAACAGCACCTGGACAGGTTTGCTGCTTGTCACTAGCAAACCATCATGAGAGACAGCGCAGGCTGGAGAGTTAAGGGGGCACAGCAGTGCTACTGTTCCAGGTTTTACCCAGGGGTCCATCACACCGGAATGGCTATAACTACAAGTTGTACATGGCATACAAGTACGGGTATTGATACCTGAGGTCTTCTTTACTGTAGCAACTGGACCTTGCAATCTGAGTGCACAAAATTTAAAATTTTCTTGGGCACATATGTAAGTTTTCTGTGTATGCAATGTCAGAGGCCATTTGCGCAAATACAACCATACATGTTTTGCATTTTAAAAATATTTGGCATGGTCTGAATCAAAATTGTATCCTAACATTGAACGATGATGTAATTAAACTGATTAATAATATTTCTGTCATTCCCTCTCTGAAATACACAACATTTTAGGAGATTTCTGTTCCATCTGTAAAAAAAAAATGGTTTCTTAATTTGTTGCATTCCTTGTAATCTTGGCATCCTTTGTGAAGATTACAGAGTAAAAGTCAGGAAGTAAGTAAATGTTAAATGCTTTGATTTCTTTGGGGATTTTTTTAGCCAAAGGCATCATCTGGCAGCTAAAAGAACACCTTATCGGCATCTTGTCTAGTTAAAAAGTGCTATCCTCCTGGGGTGAGACAGTAACATGCTGGCAGCCAGCAGTGTGAACTATTGGCATACAAATCATATGGATAAAGAAAAAGGCAGCAGTTATATTCTTTTATACCAAAGCACATGTTCTTATCATCTCATAAACTCACATCTACTGACTATTCTTTTAAATTGTGCAAAATAACTTGTTTCTGACTTGCTCAAATTTTCAGCTTGACACTTTTTTTTTTGCTGGAAACAAAACCAGCAAATCTTAAAGTGCTGTTATTCTATAGAAACCATATAATGGGAGCAAATCTTAGTTAATCAGCTCAACTATGTTGTTCAGGAGCAAAGATACCAACTTTCAGCTTTCTCCAGGGGTGCTCCACCCATGCTTCATCCCAAGATCCTGCCCAATCCCCACCCTCATTCTACCTCTTCCTGCCCTCGATTTGCCATTTCTCTGAGGCTCAACCCCCCACCCTGCCTCTTCCCACCCTCACTCTGCCCCTCCCAAGCACATCTTGCCCTCTTTCTAGCTCTTCCCACCCCTCCCTCCACTCCTCTTGCCCATAGATAGATTAGCTACACAGAGGGGAGAACTCTTCCCATCAGCATACCCATCATGTAGTATCTACACTGAAGTGCTACCGTGGTGCTTCTATAGTCCTTTAAGTGTAACCTAGCTCTTTGGGTATCACAAAGGCTCTTTGATACCAGAGTGCTTAGCAAGCTTTCCATGTTTTTAAACATTTTCATTAAAAATAAACTCATCAGAGCTGATTGTCTACAAAGAATACATCTACCAAGTACTTACCCCTGCTTATTACTATCAACCTTAGTAGTTCATTGCAACTTGAACCTATATTTTAATTAAAAACACACAGAACTGACCATGCTGCCAATGATTTTTGCTAAATGAGATTATTTTGATGTATCAGCTGTCCTAATTTCCTTTGGGCCAGATTCTGTCATCCTTACTGCTGCTGAGTAGCATCTTACTCCATGAGTGAGCATCTTACTCCATAAACCTAAGAAACCATTAATTTCAGTGGGGAAGGGCATAATCCCCCAACATAACTACACATGGCAGAATCTGGCCCATTATTAGCAAGTAATCTGCAATAATGAAATGTCACCAGTTTTTTCATGTGTGACATCACCAATGTACTACCTTGGGCCAGATACTTATCAGGAACTACATTGATTTATACCAGCTCAAGATCTGGTTCCTCATGTCTATAATTTTACTTCTAAAGTTTGCTATGACTAAAAAATGGGAGGCCAATTCTCCCTCCCTTACACATATTGAGCAGTCCCTTAATACAGAAGTGTCCCAGTGGTAACAACATGAGTACAATTCAGAGACTCAGGCCCCAGACTTAATTAACCAGATTTTTCAAGTAAAATAAAGTTCTTGATTATTTCAGTTCACTGAGGAAAGACCAAACTTGATTTGAAATAAGATTTCCACAGTCCTGTCAGATAGGGTAATGGGATCCTCCAAGCACAGTTGCTTTACGAATGAAAATATACATTAACATACCACTCAAAAAGCTTTCACATATAATTAATGCCTGGACAGTAAATTGACACTGAGATCAGAGCTCAGTGATTGTCACTGTCACTTTATAGGCAACCAATGGAAGGAACACAAAGTGGGCATCATATACTTACATAGTTTACTAGGTCAGCTGCAATTTGAACAAGCTGCTGAAAAACAGAGGAGTCCTCTGATAAGGGAATATTATATAATGCAAAACTTCCTGTGACCAATACAGTGCATAGGGCCATTAAGTGTGAATCAAAGGACACTCTACGAATGCCTTAAGTGTACAAGAAGATATATATTCAACCACACTGTGCTTTCCATAAGTCCATTTGTTATGCAGAACTGAATAACAAAGACTAACAAAGACAGGCAGTTCAATAGAATGTGAGGGTCACCTGAATTGCCTTTATCGTAATCCATACCCTGTGAATTGTGAGAGTAAGAGTTTCTATCTAATCTTTTGGGGAGAGACAGCTTGGATAGGTTGCTCCCGTTAAAATGCAGACATTTGCACTTAGGTCAGGGATAGATCTGAGCTGTTTCCTCAAGCCCTAATTAACTGTCAACTATAGTCAAATAAGCAGTCTAATAAATACATAGTAATTTGATCTTTGACCTTTAAATAAACATTTCCTCAGTGGTAGCTTGTTTGCTATCTATATCTCTGAGCTATGTTAGATCATGTGGTGCTGCTGAGTTTTAATGGCCTGCAGTTTCAAAACCTGCAGTGTTCAAATGTTGTAGAGGAAAATAGCACAGACAGATATTGTTAAGAAATGTATGTTATTACCAGTGTCGTTTCCCCCAATCTATAGAATAATGTATTACATTGTATTTTGAAAGTGCATACATACATATTAAAGCAGTGATAGTAACATCACGAATTATAACCTTTGCCAATACTCTCTGCAGAGTTTTCATTTTATGTTAGAGCAAAGAGGAAACACCAAGGGATAACGTTGTGATGCAAAAGGGTCGCAAAGCTCATCTAATAGAGCAGTTAAGCATACCTGTAGTAAAGGGAAAACTGTGCCTGCTGCAGTGCGATCGTAACGGGCGGTAAGTCACTCCCTACAATGGGGAGACATTCAATGAGATTAACAGGCTGCAGGTTGAAAATAAACAAAAGGAAGCACTTCTTCATCCAAAGCACAGTCAGCCTGTAGAATTCTTTCCCTGAGTATGTTATGAAGGCCAAGACTATAACAGGATTCAAAAAAGAAATAGATAAATTCATGGGGAAATTGATGATTACTTGTTCTGCTCATTACCTCTGGGGCACCTGACGTAGGCCACTGTTGGAAGACAGGATACTGGGCTAGATGGACCTTTGGTCTGACCCAGCATGGCCAGTCCTATATCAGGAATGGGAAGGAATGTATCTTCGTCATGTTGGGAATGAATCTGGAATACCTTGCATTTTAGCAGTCCTCAGACAGAAGAATGGCCTCCATTGAGGGTTGTTGGAACTGGCATAGGTTTAGCGCAGCCTTGAGGCAGCTCTGATTTATAGAAGGGACATCCTTCCCCCATCCTCCTTTGCATCTACCTCAGCTAGATACCAGGAACTGGCCCATTAAAATTTATTGGCACTATACATGATTTATTTCTTGCTCATAACTGCTGTGTTTGAATTTGAGACAAACTTTAAAAAAGAACATGGATAGCAATAAATTTAGTACATCAGAACACTGGAGATGTTTTGATTTACCTGTCGTTACCTAATAAAATTCAGTACCCTGATCCAAACAGGCTGTAATATCAGCATCCTTTTTGTGTGTGTGTGAAGTAAGCATATATGGTTGATGAATGATACCCATTTCCCATAAACATAAAATTTAAACACTGGGGGGAAAAAAGAGACAGATTTCACAGACACTTCTGATTGTGAGCTTGTTTTTAATGGGAATCTGGGGAAAACCTGAAAGCAATTTGTTATGCTTTCAGACATAGAAAATATTTGATTTATATTTCTAGAAACTGCTAGCCACAAGGGAGTCACTTGCTGGTGCAACAAGTCTAACAGAGTCCCCAATTGATTGTAAATGACATACTGAGGGGTTAAAGAAGAGCAATGTAGAAGGAAAGCAATTAACAAAAGGTTATGAAATGGGCATAAGTCAAAGCAGCATCCTTCACTTTCCTAAGTGATTAAGAGGAATTTACAATGATCGAAGTTAAATTAACTGAAATTTCTTACACTCATTGTCTCCCTACCAACTCTGCAAAATACCTGCTGCTTTCCTTTTCCACAGAGTACCATGTATGCTCCCCAAGCTGGGATACAAAGGCAGAGAGACACATCTCCAGGTGGAAGATGGGGAAGTCCATCTTGGGGAAACCCAGGAAGGTTGCATCAAATATTGTAGAATAAGCTGCCTTGAACTAGCAGTATCTATGAGAAGGAAAACTGATTTCAAATCCAAGCAGTCCAGGCATGTTAGATTTGGAAAGCAAACAAATAGGATGGAACCACTGACACCTGTTTCCAGCAGCCCAACAGGTTATTCAAGGCATTCCCATGAGCTGAAAATGCCCCTTTACTCCAGATTGTGAAATGGACGAGCACAGCACAGGGATGAGTTTGCCAGAGGAATGGACAAGAGAACAGTTTCTCACAAAGCAAGGTTAAGTTGCATGAAAACACAATCTGGCCAATGATGCATGCAGTAAAAAAGGCTACCAGTGAAATGACAACAAATGCCAATGAAGTGCTGGAAGTACACAAGATTCATTTTGATAAAATGCTGAACCTTACAATTCATCCAGATGCAAGCACCCTACACACATTAGCTAAAAAGGGCGGCTTGTAAGGCAGAATGACAACACTGAACCACCGTCAGAAGAAGAATTAGAAAGAGCAGTGAGGCAGTTAAAATGAGAGAGCTGTCGTAATTGCAATGTAATAGGTGAGCTGCTAAAAGCTGGTGGGGCGAGTGCCATAAAGCACTAGAAAAATTCTAATTGAATTCTAAGGGAGCATGAGGAAATAGCAGATGACTGTCTAATGGCAACAATTGTACCAATCTAGAAAAATTCTGCCAATCTGAATAATCCAAGGGGTATAATAAGCTTATTGTCAGTAGTAGGAAAAATCATCACAAAAGTAATTGTTAACATAAAAAGGCAAGTTTAGAGAAAGTGGTAGGTTAGGAACAGTGTGGCTTCGGACCAGACCAAAGTTGTCTCAATCTGATATTCATGCCCTGCTAGTTGATGGTAAAGAAATAAGAATAGTGATTAAAGACATTTACTATTTTCATCGATTTCATAAAGGCATTTGATTCAATTTGAAGGGAAGCATTAATAAAGATTATACAATTATGAATGATGAATCTGTTCTGCTATCCATATTGGCAAAGATGCTCAGGGTGAAAAAAAAACAAAAAACCTTTTGGGTGAGGAAGGCTCCCACGGCAGTGGTAGGATTACACTGAAGCCAAACTGCCTGGGATCTATATTGCTAGAGACAATGGCTTTCGAAATGGTGCAGGAGCACCATTCACACATGTGGCCTAGTGCATCTGAAGGTCCTGGTGGCAGAACAACAACCTCAGTCTATGGGAAGAATGAGGACAACTCCCGTCCTCCTGATGGAACAAAGGGACCAAGGAAAATGAGGCATATTTCACAGTTTCCCATGGCTTTTCATGCCAGGGAGAAGTCTGACCTCTAGTATTTGGTTCTGGAAAAGTTTTATAGAATCTGGTAGATAAAACAAATGATGATTTTAACCATTGTATAGAATTTCATAACAGGAATGTAATTGTTGATGGAATTCTACAGGATAATTCAAAGATGCTATAGAAAAGTTATAATTGTCCATAGTACTTTTTTCGTAACGGACATAACTCCATAGAAAATGCAATATACTGCTCCAGGTTGGTCCTGATGAGCCAAAGGAGGTAATCACAGCTCATGGGCCTGTTGCTACTTCTACTATCCTGGCTTGTTAAATTACTTTTATTAAAATCAAAATGAAATGTGTCTGTGCCAAGACACCAAACATATTTTAAGACTGTGCTACTTCTTTGAAATTAATGCAAAACCTCAGTATGATTTACCATATTGTTTTGTCATATGGGATCATTGGATTCTGTTTTTTCTCAAAGCTGAATGAATGAATCTATCTATTCCAGATGTCTATATTTCACTAAGTTTCAGTACAACAGGTACTTAAGTTACATTTGATAAGACAGACAATAGAGTTTCTATTCTTTCAACCTACTCCCAGGATGAAGTAGCCACTTATTATGGATTTTGTGTATGACTTTAATCTTGAGTTTAGGCACATTGTGTTTAATCTGCTTGCAACACATTCTGTAAAAGCAACAACTGTATGACCCTTGGTTCATATGAAGATTTTTTTAAATGTTACAAATTGTAACATTTCCAGTTTGGCACCAAGACTTTGCTTATTCATCTAGTTATTCATCTAGTTTATAAACAGAATAGAATATTTAGTACTCGTTTTAAAAGTGCACTGCATATAATAGCAAAGGGCTTGTCCGTCATAGGTAGTAATCAAGATGCCTCATAGGAATGCAAGCAGAAAAGAGGATAGTAACATTTTGGGAACTTATGAAGGTCTCTGTTTCAAATGGGACCTACAGTTCTTCCATAGCTATGGTTTCTTTAGGCAGTGTCCATCCAACAGTTTTGCCAAGTAGCTTCCATAAACAGGAAACTCCATTTATCCATATTCTAGCAACCAACAAAAATCATTACAATGCCAATCTTCTGCCTTCACATAACATTGACAAAGAGCAGATGCATCTATCAATGCTTCTTATTATCATTTTTTTGCTATCGAATTCTTATATACAAAAACATTTTAGGCTTTTGTTTGTAGGTGGCACATTCACAATATAATGTTTTTGTTGCACAGAATGAATTACTTATATCTTTGGGTACAGGCTCCTTGTTATTGATTATATGTATATTCTTATCTGGTACCTAATTCCATAGTTTGAGTCTCCCAGTAAAGAAAATAAGAGAGAGTCTAAGTAGTATATTTTAATATGGGTGAGCATCTTCTTTTTCACATTCAGCTATTCCCCCTATTATGCAAAGGCTAAATAAGGGAATTTTGCTCTTTTTTCCTGAAGATATGGAGGTCTGAGGTCACACTTACATCCTTCAGAGTCAAGACTCATAGAAGTGCAGGACTAAAAGGGACTTCAATAGATCATCTTGTCCTGTTGTCTAGTGTTGAACCAATTGCTAAGAAAGCTTCTTCCCTTGCTCTTATAAATTTGCTTGATCATTTCATCATTCCTGTGGAATGTAATTGGCAAGAGGTCATGGCTCCTGTGTGACTACCAGTCATTTGGAGAGCTTGTTCCCATGCAACAGATGGTCTTAATGATGCAGACAAACATCTTGAAATTAATCTTGTGCTCTATGGGAAACCACGGTACAATGTTGGAGTAGTAACGTAAACTTATCTCAACTTTTAGTGCTGCTTAGGAGAAGGGGGTGCTGCGTTTTGGACCAGTTAGAAGTTTATGGAAGTCTGTATAGTCAGTCTCCGCTGCACTCAATTTACAATAATCCAGCTAAGGGCTGAAACTCTCAAACAAAAAGTTTGCCAGGTGGGCAGACACAAAACCCAGCCCATCATGCAGGCAAAAATGATTTTATCAAAAGGTAAAAAGCCATTTATGATTAATGTCCTACAAAATGAGCTATTAAGAAACTGTCATGGTAAAAAGTAGCCTGCACCTTTTTATCAGCTCTTATTGTGAGTAAGGGGGGAGAGACTGTGCTTAATGATGTGGAAAGTAGTTCTTAGCATCTCAGCATCACTGCCTCACCTGTCAAAACAGCTATTCATTCCCATGGCTTGAAGTGGCCGATATACAGCAGTTTTCCAGAAATGCTTTTTAGGCTGGTCGTGGTTATCAGGTGGTTTATGGAACTCACATGGTAGCTTCAGAAGATAGAATTGTACAGATCTGAACTGCATGGAGCCCAAATATGGAGGATTTAGATCAGTACTGATGTTCTTTTACATAAAAACCACCAATTGCACAAATAAATTATACAATAACATTTGTAAGGAATACCTATTCTGAGTGTTTTTGTAAAGCAGCAGGTTTTATTTCAAACACTAGACTAATACTGACAACTTGGCTATGATTGCAGTGTATGCACCTTTCATCTTTAATGCTGTAATTGTCCTGTGGTACTTTGTGCTCCTAGAATAGGTGTCTGCATGATACGGGGAGTGAAAAAACGATAATGGATAAAAGCCCTTTCAAAACTCTGCCGCCTACACCTGCTGTGTTGTATCCTACTTCCATGGAAGTCAATGGCAAAACTCACAATGACTTCAGTGAAACCGGATCACACCTACTGTATTTTGCAGATCTGAAAATAAGAATTAAAGGCAAAAAAATCACATGCAAAGTAGGGCTTTCATTATGGGGTTGGCTTTTTGTGTGTGTGTTTTTTTTTACAAAAAGGTTGCTGAAAACACAGAGGTTGATGAATGGGAGACTTTCAGGATTAAATTTAATCTGGATTATGTAATATAAAATAGTATCCTCGCCCATTTAGTTTTTTCACAAACATATACAGTTGGTCAGATCCCTAGCTAGTGTTAATCTGTGTAATCCCATTAGTTTGAAAGGGCTGCATTGGTTGACACCCACTCAGGATCAGTGCTTTAGTCTTTAGCAGTGACAAAGCTTAACAAGAACAGAGATTTGACACTTCAGCTCATGTTCTGATGCCACACCTAGCCACTGTCCCTGTCTTTACCCACTATGCAGCATAGCTAAGTGGACAATAGTTCTTTTGTGGAAGGAATTTAAAGCTCAGTCCCAATTTCTTCTATGTGGGGTAATTCACATCTCCGCTCCCTGTCTGGTATCCATTCAGCAGCATATTTTGTCTTAGTACATATACAAGAAAAACTAAAACAATTTGTAAATGCTGCTATCTAGGTTCTTCATCTATTAAAAAAAGGGAAATTTTATTTTCAAAATTACTTGTAATCACCTTTCAGACAAAAATATGTCAAATTACTGGAGCTTCCAGTTATGACACAATGTACTTCATTATGTAAAATAACACGATGTGCAAAATATGAGGTGATGAGAAACATGAATGAATACGGGAACTTTGATTTTCAACAGGATCAAGACATTATTCAAATGTAATTCTGATGCATCAGACTGAAAATAGTAACTCAAAATGAATAATGTGTGGGCTCACAAATTTTAAGAGATGCTTTATTATTTACATACCTGTTCAAGTCTTCTGGAATATTTTACCCCCTGAGTTATCAATTGCTAACAAATAACTGAAATATTAAATAAAGTACAAAGCAATGTGTTATTTTTAGCATAATACACAAATTAAGTATTACAGGCTTAAGAACATATTATTGTAGATAGACAATGTGAGATATCAGAGAATCGACTAGTAGAAGTGTAGTTCTAGAAGGCACCCATGAGGTCATCTAGTCCAGTCCTCTGCACTCAAGGCATGTTTTCAAGTGCAGAAGGTGGGGACCCTCAAGACTTTAAAATACCCTGCTACTAAAGGCTTCTTTTTTAAAATTCCCCACGGTCACAGATTCCCTGACCTTGGATTGGTATTGCTGCCACCACCCAAATGCAAAAAACCTTTTGAGAACCCAAGAAGATGCATTTAGAAATTTCTTTCTGTGGGGTACCCTCAAGCTCTTCAACCCTCTCTCTGGAGAAAGCTGGAAAAAATGTAGTTTTTCTTAATAGCTGGCTTTGCAGTCTTAGGCACATGCACACAGAACCTCCTGCATTCTAGGACTCAGATCATGGTCTTAATAAAACAAATAAAAAAAATACTTTGTGAAACATTACTTGGTTGCTAGGTGTTACGGAGCAATTGAAAAGAAAAAGAAATATTAAAATACAGAGAATTGCTTCCCTGGGATTTAGTTTGGAAAGTTACAGTGTAATGGAGGTTAAATATATCACAGAGAAGCCCAACAAACCCCAAAATAAAGAAAATAACCTGATTGTGTCTGACTAAACATCCCCTGATCTACTCACATATCTTTTGTTCCAAGATTTAGTCCTTTCCAAGGCATGTATGTTGCTGAATATTCCATTCCTTGCTCCCTGGCTCAATTCATGTCTCCCAGGCTCTCCTCTGATCACACAAAGACTGGAACAGGAAGATCACTACTTCTAATTCAAAAACCCACACTCTCTTTTCTTTGGCTCTCCTGGCTTCCTGCCACTCAAATCCTGCTTTGCTAACATTCCTGGAGACTTTCTAGGACCCACTATCGATAGTTTTAACTCTTACAGGCAATTTAGTTAACTACTGAATAGATGGAATAGCCAGAAAAGGATAGTACCGGTGTTCCCTCTAAGCTGCGCAGCAACACAGCTTCACAGGTGATTAATCAGCCCTGCCCAGTCAGTCAGCTCCTTGTATGGAGCCCTGAGCCTCTGACTGTGTGGGGCTGATTAGCTGACTACGTGGGGCTGTGCCGCACAGCTTAGAGGGAACACTCAATAGTACCTTTCCCAGTCATCACAAAACTAGATGCTGCTTTATGAGTAATTCAGTTAACGTCCTCCCACCCCCTAATCCATCAGTTCCATAGCCACATGTTAGAGTGATGTGAAACATCCATTACAGAAATTTGACCTGATTTTAGGTTTCTTTAATAAATTAAAAATAAATACGATTATGGGTTGGATTAAACTTCATTGAAACTGGTGGGTGTACCAATCATCCTTCTTTTGGGATAAATGTAAAAAACAGGTAAGCTCCTTTATAGAGATGGATAGCTGAAACTAAGAGTAGCTTCCACCCAAAATGCAGATGCGTGTGGGAAGAGAGTTTACTTTGAATGCTTTTGGTGAAGATTTGTGTATCTGTGACAGCAAGGCAGAATAGGGAAGCAGAGAGAACGCAGCAATGAAGTACTAAACATAGACATAAAAACAGTGGGAGCTTATGCTTGAAAAATAGCTCAGACAACTCTGGGGAAGAGTATTTGCTAGAAAGGAAATTTTCTCCTGCTGCATTCAGGAGACAGGACATTGCTGTGGTCTTGTTTATTTACAAAGAATGTACAAAGATATTTTGCTCCATTATTAATTTCACCTTTTAATTGAAACAATCCACAAAAGCCTGAATTTTGGCTAGCAACTCAGGTCAAAAGGGATTTACAGTACATTTTTTTAAAAATAAGTACATTAAAACTGAGATGTGCCTGGATACTGTGGTAATTGGGGTCCACGGGAACACCTCAGATAGAAATTGAAATTCAGGGAAGGGATGCTTATAGAGTTGCCAAGTACAACATATCAGACAGTGAATCTGTATTGAGGTTCCAATTATACTTCTCTGGTTGTTTTTTTAGGGAGGAACCAAGTGAAAATCAGAGATTAAACTAATACTAACTGAACCACAGCTGTTTTCAGATGAGTTTTGCTTTGCGATGTGTAATTCAGTTCAACATGAAATTCAAAAGTAGCTAAATCTTACCATCTGAAATGGCTAAATTTCAAATTTCACTAAGGTACAGGGCAAATTCCTGCATATTGTGTTCTAAAATATAGTCTTCCTGACTTTAAAAAACAACAAATAATATTGTAGCACCTTAGAGACTAACAAAAAAAGGGGTAGAGCATTCAATGGGATTTATTGTCTGAGAAACTCAAACATTATTGAGATCATAAAGGCTACTTTTGCTCACTGAAAGTCATTCTTCTTTCTCTGTTTTGGACCAAAATAGCCAGTCAGAGATATAATCATATTGAATCAAATAGGACTTCACTCACATAATGTACATGGGATAAGAGGCTCACAGATAGAATACACTTCTTCAGAAAAGGGCTTTGATCTTTAAAATAAAACCCACTTCTTTGCTTCATTACTGTAGTTTTACCAGATAAACTACATCTGGGAAGAAAGCCTTTAACCTCTTCAAATTTTAATTAAATATTATTTCTAATGGGAACACGAAAAAAAATATGAACCAGACTGTCATTTATAAGAACATTTTAGCCTTTTATCTGCAAGAATGGTGGCCACATTTTTTCTGACAAAATTGCAAAAAGCTCTAATGGGAATGGGAAATCCATGCACCTGAAACTGATTTTTTAAGAAGTTGTAAAGAGCTAGATTCTGCTAATGGGTGCAGGAGGAGGAGTCCTCCTTTTAACTTTTAATTTTTAGGCTAGAGGCAATGAGAGACTCACAAACAGTTTCCTACTCTAGGTGAGGTGGCAACAGGAGATGAACTTGGGTCTCCCAAATTGGAGGAAAATAACTTGGCTCCTGGGCTAGGGGATATTTGAGGTGGGAAAAGGGGCTCTCTAATCCCTTTTGAAACTTTTCCACTGGTATAATAGTGAAATAGTAATTTATAATGGCAATGATTAGTCTTTGGGCCAGGGAAAGGGAGCAAAACTGATTCTACAATGTTGGTGGTTATAATACTCGGTTAAGCAATGAGAAGCCCAAGTACCTTTGAATCACTATGTAATGTCCCACTTGTTTAGTAATGCAGCCTGCAAGAAGCAGATTACATCTGTACGCTGGGATAATTACTAGTTTCTAGTTGAACTGGATATAAATATTATCTATAACACACTGATGCTCTGAAGCCTGGCTACCTGACAGACTATCATCTAGAAGTTGCAGCAACCTACTTCTTCAGTAGAGGACACCATCTTCCTATCAAGCTGAAATTTTTCCTGGCTTTTATCAACCATACTTGAGTTATTTCAAGATGCTGGTCCTCACTGAAGCAGTCCTTATGGATCTCATGTGATTACCAGGTTAAAAAAAAGTGTTTTTTTAAAATATCTAGAATAAAATGGCCCTAATGAACTAGGCTCTGTGTGTTTCATAACCACACAAGTACTTGGATAATGTGTGTGTTTCTGGTATTCAAGGGCTAATCATAGCAATTTATGGCAGTCAGAGAAAGCTGTCTGAGGTGGATTCCAAACGCCCTCTGTCCACCCACTCGTTGTGCAAGTTTACTGTTTGCTGTACACAAGAGCACAAAATAAATGGGAATTAAGTTGGCATTTTAATGACTCTGGCATCTTTAACAGTTTGAAAGAACAGTGGAATCACTCATTTCCCACACGCACACTGTACACACCCAACAGAGAGCTCCTAAGAGTCTGTGAACATGGCCATTTGCTTCTTCCTGCCTTTTGTGTGATTGAATGAAGTGTTGTAGGGTAACTCCCTCAAGGGTATTTTTTAGGACATGTCATTCATTGTTGAGTGAAAATGTGGGAAGCTGTAGAATTATGGAAAGCAAAGATTCTATACCCACACTATTAATCATCCCCTAAGGGGCCTGATAAGCCTGAAGAAGTCAACAGCTCCTATTGACTTTCAGGGGCTGTACTGTAGACAAGAGAGAAAATCCTGAGGTACTAAAGGCAACTGAAACACTTTTAAGGGTGAAGACTGTTCTTGGTGGAAATTAATTGTTGGTACATCAGGAAAGAAGGGTGGAATCAGAAAATGGAAACATAGAGTGAAGTGACTACTATAAGCAGCATGGTTGGTTCTAGGGAGTTGTACATAATAGAGAGTTCACTTTTGCTATCAATGCAATATATGTATTATATTGGGTTTGTATATTGCTCAGCATAAGAGTGGAAGCGCCACACATTACACCTATTTCAACAAACTCCATCGGTATTCAGGCAAAGAGGCATTCTGGTCGAGATTAATTCTTTCTCAGTAGGTCTTGAATCAAAGCCCCCAATCTGAATATCTCTGCAGTTTGGCTGCAGAGATATGAATATATTTTTTCCAGTTCTGTGAATAGTCATACCTTTCTTTTCTTTTCAGTTGTCTTTTCTCTCTCCAATTAGTTTCATTAGCTCCTGCAAACTTAAATAGAATGGGTTTGCAGAGTTAGCACATCAAGAAGCACCATTGCTCAATATAAATGGGTAAGACACAACCCAATTCATGCAGCTTAACTTTTTATGGGGAAAGGATTTTCACTGAGCTGAGCCTTGTAAAGAATAAATGCTTCATACAGGTCTATTTGCCCAACAGGGGTTTTAAGGGAAAAACTTCAAGTCAGAAATAGAGTAAAATAAACTCATCTGAAATGGAAATTATAATATCTTTGCATCTCTGTGCATTTCAGGCATTGAAAATATATCAAAAAATAAAGACACAGCCATGTTGTTCCTACTTAAATTAGAATATATAGGCCTATTGGCAATTCAGATGGACTGCAAGACACTACACTAGAAAGTATGACTTCATTTATTATGGTCATCTTGCCATTGGAAGAGATCATGTCACAAAACATGCATGAATTAGAAAGGAAGCGCAGTCTAATAGGTAAGACACTGGCTTGAAAGTCAGGAAAGTTTGGTTCTAGTTTCAGATCAGTTTTTGACTTGTTGTATGACCTTGTAAAAGTCATTTGACCTTTTTGGTCTATTTCCTGTCCCACCCTCTGTCTGACTTGTCCATTGATTGTAAACTCTTTCAGGAAGGAGGTTTTATTATTAAGTAGTTGTACACATAGCACAATGGGGCCTCAAATTCAGAAATGTTACAATAATTGTAACAAAAATCTGACCTTCGTGAAGAAAAAAGGGAAATGCTATAAAGTACTGTGACTCTAGAGCTGTTTGAGCTGAACGATTTTACCATTAGCTGAAATTTTTCACAATTTTTGGATTTGGTTTTGGGCATACAGCATTTTTTTCTACTTTTCTAGAACTCCCAGCAAACAAACAAACTTGTTCCCAGTAAACAAACAAAGCCAGCTCTACAGGAGAGTTACCACTGCTTAAAATTACCAAAATTAACATATTAGCAGGATCTCAGATACAGTTCCAAAAAAAAGTCTGACTATGGGAGACTTTCTGCTTTCTTGCCATGGACCATCAGATATTTCAGTTTTGTCAGGTTAAAGGATTCTAGAGCAGATCTAGTATTTGAACATGCTAATAGCCCATTGATCAAACCTCTGGCACCTCCTGATGCTCTCATGACTTGTATGTGTGTTGTCTGTTACACGTCAGACTTCTGTGTTTCAGGGTTGATTAATTTCATTTTCAGGGTTTATACTTAGCAATTGGTGACTTCTGTATAGATGTAAAAAAAATCTGTGGTTTTCAGGTATCTTCTTTAGATAAGTTAATAGTGTTTCAAACAGCACTATGTTAAAGAGTCCTATAGGAAGCTTTTAATGTATATCAGCAGGTTTGCACAGACCCATTAGGTCTAGCTCTGCACTACAGACCTATATGGATATAACTAGAGCTATGTCTACACTGCAGAGTTTTTCCGGCATACTGGAGGTATCCCGGAAAAAACTCTGCCGGGTTCAGGGAATGTGTCTGCTCTTCCAAATTTTTTTCGGAAGAGCAGTCGTGCTTTTTCAGCATCTTGGTAAATTTCGTTTTACGAGGAAGAAGGGATGTTCTGAAAAGGGGGGGGGGTCAGATATTTGGCCCAGTGTAGATGGGCTAAATGTTGGAAAAGCCTCTTCCAAAAAAAGAAGCAGAAAAAACTACACAAATTGCAGTTCACAACTTGCGTAGCTTTTTCTGGAAGAGAAGTACAGTGTAGACATAGCCTAGCTTGCTCAGAAATGTGAAAAATCCACACCCTTAAGTGATCAGTTACAGCCTCTCTCCGAGTTACGAACGAGTTACGGACCAAACACTTGGCCATAACTCGATCTGTTCGTAACTCGGACCCCATTGAGTTACACGCGACCGCGCTGTTCGTAAGCGTGGGTCGCGTTCGTAACTTGGGGACCGCCTTTACGACCGCTCCATGGGAGCTTTGGTCGTAAGTGCGAACAGTCGTAACTCGACTGTTCACAACTCGGGGAGCGGCTGTATATGGATCCAACACCCTATGTAGACACACTAAGTCAGTGGGAGAGCTTTGCCCATTGACACAGCTACCTCCTCGCTCGCAGGGAGATGAATTAATGGCACTTATAGGAGAAGCTCTTCCACTGGCATGGGGGTGCAACTGCACCTCTGTACATGTTAACAAGTCCTAATATGCACTTCAGAAGTCATACTCCCATAGTCCACATTCCTGATCCAGGTAGATAAGCCCCTAAGTAAAATCAGAAAGTACATTGCCTAACCAAACAAACTACATTGGGAAAGGTATGAAATCAATATAAATTAAGTATCCATTCAATATTTTTTTTTAAAATTGGAAAAGTTTTATTGGGTAAAATCTAAAATCAGAAATCCAAGTTATACTTTGAGCCCTGTAAGATGAAGTAACTTCTAGAAGCAGATTAATGCTTTTTATAGGTATGCGAGTCTATCAAAGGATGATGACTAATAGAGAAAAGTACAGTCTGACGGACATCTTAAAGATTAAAAACTGCTAATATTAGACTAATACATTTGTTTTACAGCAGAGTGGCATATATATTGCAAATTTTGGAAGGAAAGGCATCCTTGCATAGAGACATTTTCTTGTGGGAAAATGAACTAGCTGCATATTAATCACAACAGAGCATAATTACATATAAATTTTTCCACTTTTCAGTGAGGAGCAATACTTCAAGACAAGTCATTTGCACAAAACCCCCACTAGCAGCAGCATTTCATTATAATCAATAAGTCAAACATTTATTTAGCACCACTGCTGCTGACAATTAGTCTTTTGTCTTTTTCACATCTGGCGCTCGTAGTGAAATACATATAATCAACACGTTTATCCAGATAGTGATTTATTTCCTGGTGCTTTCTTGCTTCATTTTGCAGTCTTCATTCATGGAAAATAAATACATTAATTGTTTCATTTGTTAAGTGACCTTGATAACTAGTCTGTTATAAAAACTAAATTAAAAGCACATTTACATTTATCTTAAAATAAGCATCAGGCATTCATTATGGGGTGTGATTTTAAATTCCCTTAAGCACAAAGAAAGATAACCCTGATGCCAGGTTTGAATGAATAAAGCAGCTTGTGTTTTGATTTTGGGCCAGATTCTGTCACCTCCATTAACATTAATCAGAACATCATCCCCACAGATTTCAGTGAACACAAATGGCAGAATTAAGCAGAACTTCATCAGCAGCACTTTGCAGAATATCCTAGTCCTTGATGATATCATGCTGTCAGGAATAACCCTTTTAGAATAGTGATAGAAATGTAGCCGTGTTAGTCTGGTGTAGCTGAAACAAAAAACAGGACTATGTAGCACTTTAAAGACTAACAAGATGGTTTATTAGGTGATGAGCTTTCGTGGGCCAGACCCACTTCCTCAGATCAAATAGTGGAAGAAAATTGTCACAACCATATATACCAAAGGATACAATTAAAAAAATGAACACATATGAAAAGGACAGCAACTACCTCAACCCACCGGATAATATTGTTAACCTCTCCACCTACAAACTCAATCCAGCAGAAGAGTCTGTCTTATCCCGGGGTCTCTCTTTCTGCCCCACGTCCCCCACAAACTGGATACAATTTTGTGGTGACCTTGAGGCTTTTTACGCCTCCGCCTCCGAGAATATTTCCAAACCACCAATGAACATCAATCTGACCTACCAGATCCCCCCTATCAACACCAAAGGAAAAATAATTCTATATGGACTCCCCCTGACGGTCGGAATTACAATCTGGATTTCTATATACAAAGCTTCCGCAACAACGCACAGACTGACATTATTCGCAAACGACAACAAGCGACACACAATCTCAGCTGCGCTGAACACCATGCCATCCAGAGTCTCAAAAACAACCTGGACATTATAATCAAACCAGCTGACAAAGGGGGTGCTGTGGTCATTATGAATAAGGCCGACTATAACCAGGAGGCAACCAGACAACTCTCCAACACCACATTTTACAGACCTCTCTCCTCTGATCCCACCTCGGAATACCAAAAGAAACTACACTGTCTCCTTAAAAGCCTCCCTACAGCTACTCGGGAACAAATCCACACAGAAACACCTTCTGACCCCGACCAGGATTGTTCTATCTGCTTCCCAAAATCCATAAACCTGGACACCCCGGACGCCCCATCATCTCTGGTATTGGCACGCTCACTACTGGTTTATCCAGCTATGTAGACTCTCTTCTCAAACCCTACACAACCAACACCCCCAGCTATCTCCGAGACACTACTGACTTCCTAAGGAAACTACAAAACATCAATAACCTCCCCGATAACACCATCCTTGCCACCATGGATGTAGAAGCTCTACACACCAACATCCCACATGAAGACGGATTACAAGCGATTAGAAACACTATCCCAGAGGACACCACTGCCAATCTGATAGCAGACCTATGTTACTTTGTTCTCACCCACAATTATTTCCAGTTTGAGAACAACTTATACCTCCAGATCAGTGGCACAGCCATGGGTACACGCATGGCCCCACAGTATGCTAATATCTTTATGGCTGACCTAGAACAACATTTCCTCAACTCCTGCACTTTTACCCCTTCTCTACTTACGCTACATCGATGACATCTTTATGATCTGGACGCATGGCCAAAGAAACACTGGAGACATTCCACAGAGATTTTAACAACCTACACCCCACCATCAATCTCAGCCTGGACCATTCTACACGAGAGATCCATTTCCTGGACACCACAGTACAAATCAGCAATGGAAAATTAGACACCACTCTCTACAGAAAACCCACTGACTCATACAGTTACCTACATGCCTCCAGCTCCCATCCAGAACACACCATACGATCCATCATCTATATCCAAGCCCTTCGATACAACCGCATCTGCTCTAATCCCACTGACAGAGACCAGAAACTTCAGGATCTCTACCAAGTATTTATAAACCTCAGCTACCCACCCGGAGAAATAAAAAAGCAAATTGAAAGAGCCAGACGAATACCTAGAAACCAACTACTTCAAGACACACCCAAGAAAACCAACAATAGAACACCACTTGTCATCACCTACAGCCCCCAACTTAAACCTGTCCAACACATTATCAATAAACTACAGCCTATACTGGAACAGGATACTAAACTCCGAGAGGCTCTGGGAGACAGACCCATAGTCTCCCATAGACAACCACCTAACCTCAAGATGATTCTTACCAACAACCACAGGACATACCACACTAATACCAACCCTGGTACCTTCCCTTGCAACAAACCCCGTTGCCAGCTTTGTCCACATATTCACTCTGCTGATACCATTATTGGACCTAACCAAGTGAGTTATAAGATCAAGAACACATATTCCTGCGCATCCAGAAATATAATTTATGCTATCATGTGCCAAAAGTGTCCGTCTGCTATGTACATTGGGCAAACGTCTCAGACACTTCACCAAAGGATCAATGCCCACAAAACAGATATTAGACAGGATCACAAAGAAAAAACAGTTTCTTGCCATTTCAACCAGCAAGGACATTGTCTCAACGACTTGATTACCTGCATCCTGCGTCAAAGGCCTTTTAAGACTACACTTGAAAGGGAATCCTCTGAACTATCATTCATGCTTAAATTCGACACTTTACACTCAAATTTGAATAAAGACTCTAATTATCTTACCCATTACAAAGATAGCTTCCCCAATTATCACCTCTAATATCATTAGTTCACAGACATTTACTCTCCCCCCCCATGCCCCTTCTGTTCTGAAATTTGATTTGTCCTTTTCATATGTGTTCATTTTTTTAATTGTATCCTTTGGTATATATGGTTGTGACAATTTTCTTCCACTATTTGATCTGAGGAAGTGGGTCTGGCCCACGAAAGCTCATCACCTAATAAACCATCTTGTTAGTCTTTAAAGTGCTACATAGTCCTGTTTTTTGTTCCTTTTAGAATAGTCTTCTCTGTATGATCTACTCAGAAATATTTTTTGTTCTTGCCCAATCTGCGCCATATACAAATTTACAGCTTATTATCCATAAATGTCAAACATGACTGAGCTTTTCATATTGACCCAGTAGTGAGCCTCTGGCATGACCAATAGGTAAATGGACTTCTTCACAGGTAAGTCATTTTTTTTTTAATTTAAAGAACTCATCTGAAAACAATTTTCCTTGCAAAAGCAATAGATAGCATGTAATAAGTGACTACTGTGGCATTTGTTGCCAACCCTTGAAACTATGGTCTAAAATAGGAAATACAACAAGAAGAACAAAACAGTCATATTTTAAAAATACTAAATTTCAAGATATCAGGTAGTTAATTCTGAAATGTCATGATGTTGTAATTGTAGGGCTCCTAACCTAAAAAGGAGTTGGAAAGTTATTGTAAAGGTCAGTTGCAGTACTGCCACCCTTACTTCTGTGTTACTGCTGGGCAGCTAGAGAGGAGTGACTGCTGGCAGGTAGCCCAGCTCTAAAGGCGGAGTCACCACTAGCAGTAAGGATGGTATGGTGTGGTATGGTCATCCTGACTCCTGTGCTTCTGCTGTGCCTCTGTGTGTGTGTGTGTGTATTTGTGTGGGTGCACACATGCTGCCTTCAGATCTGGATGCCTGGCCAACAATTGTTGCTTTCCAGCCACCCAGCTCTGAAGACATCACAGAAGTAAGGGTGGCAATGTTGCAACCCCCCTAAAATAGCTTTGCAATGACCCCCTGGTAACTTTTTCTGGTCTGGACATTGAATTTGAGAAACACTGGTCTCTCCCCATGAAGTCTGTATAGTATAGGATAAAAGAACACAAAAGACCTGATTTAATGAGGGGAGACCAGATTTCATGGTCCATGACACATTTTTCTTGTCTGTGAATTTGGCAGGGTCCTACTAATCAGCATAGGTAGTAACTGTGCTGAAGTGCAACAGCAGGGCAGCTGCACTGATGCAAAGCTAATACCAGTGATTAAAATTAGCAAAAGGAGATCTGGAAGAGTACATAGTGAATCACAACTGCTTTTCAAGTTTCCTCATCATATTTCCACCCTTCGCCCCACCCCCTCACACACATCACATCTCCTCCGTGGTTTTCCTGAGGAAAAGTAGCCTGCAGATTAAAGGTTATGGATTCTTTAAAAAAAAAAACATGTAAAAATCATGAACTCTTCAGGTTCATGTTTTTATTTATAGACAGATCTGTTAAGTTTGGCATGATAACAGGAGCACTGAAACGTTGTGTCTGGTTTGAATTGGGAGCGTTTTGGTTGGGAAGATCCTCAGTGCTGCAACTCAGCCTGGGAGACCCTACAGGTATGGGGAAGAAAGACATCTGCTCCCAGAAGTGAGGGGATCCTGGATGTGGATGAGGAGGCAGCATGCAAGAGGCTGAATGTGTTACTGGTCTCCTGCTCAGGGGATGGGGGTAGATTTTTGGAGCCCTGTCCAAGCCAGGAGCTACAACTAAGCTGCACAAGGTTTGCATTTTGGAGGGTGGGGCGATGCTACTCCCTACTTCCCAAACTATGCCATTATTAAAATGTCAGGGGCATGACCCCCCTGGCTTTCCCTGGTCCAGCACCAGTGGTCCCCACCACTTCTAGAAAGGTTCTGACCTCCTGGGCCATGACAGGAACTGACTGAGGCTGGCATGCAGTGAAGTCAGTGTGAGTAAACACAACTTTCTTTGTTAGGGAAAGTGCTTGTGGAGGAAGGGGAGATAGTGAAGAGACTTTAAGGGTTCTCCTGGACTGTGAGAAGATAAGTGGTCTTATTATTTAACCAGGATTCAGAGTTACTGACCTCTGATTATAACAACTTCCATCTTCAGCAGGGTTGTGCAACTTCTAATGATCCTAAGTTGGAATCACTCTGCCCCTTGTTGCCTTGGCTGGACTGTATTACGGAACCAACTGAGTGCTGTCCAGTTTTAACATCCTCAAGCACACCTGTGCAGCATCTAGAACTCCTAAGTAGAGCACAAGCTCAAGGACAGGATAACTGGCGGCGGTATAAAAGTTCTATTTGCCACAATAAACTGCATTTATGAATTGATTTACTGAAGTGCCCCTGCCAGCCTATAATGGTTGTAACATTTTAATTATTCTCCAACTGCTAGATAATGGCTTTCTAAGTAAAGTTGAGTTAATTTTAGTTAAGTTTAGGGCTGGCCTAGAGCAAATGGTGACCCAGGCGAGAAAAATCTTTGTTGCCCCTCCACCTTTTGTTAAACTTTTGAATACTTTATTTTGTATTGCATTTGCAGCCCATTTCATGACTTTGAGGCATGATTTGTATGCATGATTTCATTTGCCATGAAGACAATAAATGTCCGTGATAGGATATGTAAATTTGCAAGCCCTTTGCAAAAAGCCCCATGTGGTCACCTGGGTCACTTACCCCTAAATCTGACCCTGAGTGTATGGTCTGTACATGGTTTATAAGTGGTACTTCTGGTTTAGATCCATGGCAAAAATCAGCTTTGGTTGTTCCCTGGCGGCTCCCATGGCTCAGCCAATTGGAGTCACCACCATGATTAAATTCCTTATAAGTAAAAGGACTTAAAAGTAAGCAAAGGGGCAGATGGAGTGCTCCACCTAGGCAATATTGCCACTAGGATACTCTGTATTTCCTTTACTGTCGACAACTTCACAAGCTCCAGCACATGAGTGGTGCCTGCTGCCACCTGACCAGGGAAGGAAAGGGGGAGGGGCCTACAACAGTCAAGAATAAATGCTTGACTATAGTCAGAAAAGGAATTTCCCAGCAAGGACACTCCACTATCTCCCCTCCCATAAAGGACTTCCTATCTGTTCCCTTCCCCTCGTTACACTGTTTTCTGACTCTGTCCCTCACCCTTGCCTCTCTCGTTGTATCTTCTCGTTCCTAATCCCCAGTTCTGATTCACTACTATTTAAGGTTCTCTTTTTGTCACTCTACTCTACCACAGCACTGACATTTGAGGTTTTGTGGCTATGCAGGGGAGCCAAAAGATTACAAATGGATAGATCCTTACTCGGGCCAGTATTGTGGCACCCCTGTCCATGCTAAAACCCTCACAGGAGAGGCCAGGGAAGAAAATCTCCACACATATCTCCATTGTTATGTCCCCCTCATGGTATTCCACAGAGGAGGCAAGGTTTGTGCTATCATGGAGAGAGCCGGGGGGGGCGGTATCAGCCTCCTAAGGTAGACGATCTCCAGGGATCTATAACAGGCCTAAACCAATCATGCAGCGGCTTATGTGCATTGGAACAAGTGTTAACCCCTGTTGACTCTCCTCCCACTAAGAGCCTGGCAGTGCAGTTCCAAAGGAGGGGTGTTGTTAGTGACTGTATCATGGCTGCTGCCACCACATGGGCTCATGGTTGGGGAGGAGCTTTGCAGCAAATTTAATACAGGCTCTTGCTCTGTCTCCATGAATTGGAGTGTTTCTCCATCCCCATTCCATCTCACATACTCCTCAACCTGTTCCCCATGTCATCTAGTCTCTACTACTGAGGGACTAGTTACCATCTGTTTGCTCTTCAGTGGCCAGTGTGACATGAATTTGTCTTCTCTTCATTGCCTAATACACCCTAACACTTAGGTAACTACCACATTAGTACTACATGGCATCCTAGTCTCAGTAACTGTGTGGGTTAGAAAATGGAGAAAAGTGACAAGCACATTTTTGCAAATTTTCATTAGCATGTTCTTACCAGCTCAACCCAGCAGGGAGGGCCAGGCCTTATGAAACATCCAAATGGAATGGTCCAATCACCTCTATGGATTTGGTCCTTTTAGGCTAAGGCAGAGTAGTGCTGGCAAAGAATCTGCTCTGGTCTTGCCCACACTATGTAAAGAGAAGACTCTAGGGCTGTCAATTCAGGCTGTATCATGAGCCCTAAATTCCTTATTTGTAAAGAATGAAACATTATGAAATGAAAAAGTCATTATGCCTCTTTTAAATTAGGTAAAATCTGTAATTTAAGTCTGCATTTAAGAAGGAAATTTCAAAAATCCAAGCTACAAAGGCTATAAACTATGACATTCCTATTCCTGTACACATATCCCAAGACCCAGTGCCCTGCTTTCTCTAATCTAAGAGGAAATGGTGGCATATAGACCTTTGTCTACTCAACAGAGTTTTTTCAGAAAAACGGTTGTTTTTCAGAAAAAAACTTCACTTACGTCCACACTGCAATCACGTTCTTTTGAAAAAAAAAAATTGAAAGAACAGAGGGGTTTTTCCAACACTGGCAAACCTCTTTGTATGAAGAAGAAGGCTTTTTCCAAAAGAGCCCTTTCGGAAAAAGGAGTGTGTGGATGGGGAAAAGGAAGTTCTTTCGAAAGAAGAGGAAAAAGGAAAAATCACAGGTGCCCTGGTGGCCACTCCGTCCATAGTAATCGCAACTTAAATGCAAGATAGCATCTGTTCAGTGTGGACACTATCTTTCAAAAAAGCAGATTGCTTTTTCGACGTACTCTGGCAGTGTGGACGCTCTCTTTCAGAAGAAGTTTTTTTGGAAGATCTCTTCCAGAAATGCTTCTTCCGAAAAAAGCCTGCAGTCTAGACGTAGCCTAGAGTATGAGAAGATAAAGATACAGCTCATCCAATACCCACTGAAATCAGAGGAAGTGTTTCCACTAACTTCAGTTGGTTTTGGACTGAGCTTCAAGAAACCATTCCAAATGGTATTTTAAATGTCAAAAGAAAACCCCAAATGAAGATTTACATTCTTAGCATATGTCTTTCAGTAACACTTTATTCCATTCACACTGTATTTTACCTAAAAAGTGTTCTTTTAGGACCATTTAGCTTTTAACTGCTGGTTTTGATAGCATGGTGAAGAAGAAATAGACTTGTTAAATACCAGTAATTTTGAGAAACATTAAAAATAGTTCATTATTTCATCATTTTTATAGGGAAGTAATGACAATTCTAATACTGCATGACTGAAAACCCTTTCTTCATCATTTAGATTCTGTGTTATAACTTCAAGTGCTTTGAGAAGAACAAGGTAGAAATTGTAGATAACTTTGTGGTGCAAATTAGGAAGAGATTCATTTCAACATGTGAATACTTCTATCTACTTGGGTTTTCATACCATTGAGCAGAAACACAATGATAGTGAATACTGAACTCTGCAGGCAGGATTGCAGAGCAGGAGGAAAAGTAAGTTCCCCCACTATTTTAGCTGACTAGGCTGCTGAATCTTACCAATGTTTCCAAAGTATTCTGCTACTTCTATAAAACCTAACTAGACTGTGCAGATAGTCCAGACATGCAAGTACAGAACATACACAAGCATCGCAAACAGGGTGACCATATTTCCTAAAATAAAGGTGGGATGGCTCGTGGCTCATTGAATCCACCCTCCCTACCTGCAGTGCTCCTCAAAGATGACTCCCCCACCCAAGGCTAGGGCTCCCCCTCATGCCAGCCCTGTTCTGCTCCCAGCTGGGAATGACTCCCACCCAAGCTCTGCATTGCTCATGGCTAGAGCTGAGCACTGAGCTCCATGAATCTGTGGCTGGAGCGGACACCTGCTGAGCTGGGGATAACTCTCTCTCCCCAAGCTCTATGCCTTCTGCTAGCACTGCTGGGCCTGAGCACCAGATTCCCATGCCACTCATGGCTGGGCTTGAGTCTTAAGCCTATATATTTGTAATTTTGAATGTATCCTCCATACATACCCACACAATAATATTAATAATCAGCATGGTATTTGCTTTCTAATGATCTCACCACCTCTCTGACATGGCAGCCTACATGTTATGTCATTAGTGAGTTGGGGTACACTGAACTCAACAGCACTGTCAACTCAACTCAACTCAACTCAAACTCACTGTCAGGTATCGGTGAGCCACATGCACTATGATGCCATTAGGAGCACAGAATCCAACAGTGTAGCTAGCTCCTCAGAACTCCTGCAAGTGAAGTACTGTACTTTACCTAGATTCTAACGTTTGCATCCATGCTAAGACACAGGTACAGAACTGCACACTCAATAGGAAGGCTGGCATGAGGCCCATTCTTATCCCTTTCCATTGTTTTGTTGCTGATTGCACAAATTGAAGATCTGTGTTCCAAAGACTCTAAAGATACAAAAAGTTAGCACAGTTCATTCATTTTTACTGAAATATTGGAATGATGCCATACTTGTGAAAGAGCTGGTTGCATGGTCACCTGATAGTGAGGAAAAACACATGCCCATGGCCCTTGTCGTGGGACTACTATGTGTGTTAGTACAGTTCAGTGCCCATGCATCTCTGTTGAACTCTAGCCCAGAGCCTCGGCATAAATCCGTATAATATCAGTGGAAATTGTTTACAGCAGCTGAAGATCCAGCCCAGTTGAGATACACTGCCATAAAAGTGGTGTAAATGATAAGTAGTCTATGCTTGGAAACAGTTCTAGTAAGTTTAACAGTAAAAGTTCTATACTATTGTTTTTTAATTAGGGCTCTCCCAAATTCACAGTCCATTTTGGTCAATTTCAATCATAGGATTTAAAAAATGGTAAATTTTATTATTTCAGATACTTGAATCTGAAATTTCAAGGTGTATTTGTAGGGGTCCTGACCCAAAAAGGAGTTGTAAGGGGGGTCACAAGGTTGTTGAGGGAGGTTGTGGAATTGCTAGCCTTACTTCTGCACTGCTGTTGGCAGTGGTTCTGTCTTCAGAGCTGGGCAGCTGGAGAGCGGTGGCTGCTGGCTGGGAGTCTAGCTCTGAAGGCAGCGCAGAAGTAAGGATGGTATGGTATTGCCACCGTTATTTTTGCACTGCTGCCTGCAGAACTGGGACCTTAGTCAGCATGCATCTGCCACTCTTCGGGTTCCCAGTGCTGAAAGCAGCAGTACAGAAGAAAGGGCAACATGGGTATGGTATTTGACATCCTTACTTCTGCATTGCTGGTGGGGTGCTGCCTTCAGAGCTGGGCATCCAGCCAACGTTACAACCACTGCTCTCCAGTTGCCTATCTCAGAAGGCAGCACAGAAGTAAGGGTGGCAATACCGTGACCCTCTTAAAATAAGCTTGTGATCCCCCTGCAAATCCCTTTTGGGTCAGGACCCCCAATTTGAGAAACACTGGTCTCCCCTGTGAAATCTGTATAGCATAGGACAAAAGCACACAAAAGGCCAGATTTTACAGGAGGAAACTAGATTACATGGTCAGTGACATGTTTTGCATGGTTGTCAGTTTGGTAGGGCCTTATTTATTATATGCCCTTCTAAGGTACATTTCCTATACAAAAGGCCAGATCATCAGTTTATGTACATTTGTGTTATTCCAGTGATTTACGCAGAGCTAAACAGATTTTCACCAGCTGAAAATCTGAGTATTTTTGTGAGAGATTCCAGCTATGAATACACTTAAAAATAGCACAAAAACACATTTTGGGTGCTATAAGAAGGCATTGTTAGGAGGATGATTCCATTTAAATAGCTAATAAATATTGCATGAGACAAAGTTGAAGACGAAGGTGTAAATGGATTCATTTTCATACAGTCTCAAGGCTTACATATGAAAATTAAGTGAATCCACTTGCCTCAGTGTGCAGACAAGGAACTTGTAAATTAGCAAAATTTCATGAAAGTGTGTGCTGTCTAAATTAAAAGTCCAAAAAAGTAAAATGAGTTGGGTATATAATTCATACTGCATAAAAATAAAATTGTAATCTGATGTAATCACCCTTATAAAAGCTGCATGGAGATTTTAATAACCACAAAGAGAATGTCCATCACAGAGACATCTTTAACTGCTTGAACATAAAATGCACAAAACAATTGCAGTTATTTAGGTAATGACAGCATATTAGGGAAAAGCTTCCATTCTCTTCATTACATCTCCACTTATCCACAAGTGCTAAGAGTCTTGTTTAACACTGACACAAGGAAATCAAAATAAATCACTGCATGGCAAAACAAAGAGATAAATATTCCTGTAGCTGGAAAGTGTCAGAATTGTGAGTTCAGACAAGTATTTCACTCAGTATATAAGGCAGGTAGACAAAACTGAAATGTATTTCCAACACTCAGGAGAAATGTTTAATTTCCAATACGAATATACTCGGATAAATTCTTTTGGCGATGTTGGACCAGCTTTGCTGGTTCAGTGAGTCTCGCTTTGTGCCATACTACTGGTGTAATGTGGCCCAGATGTTTGTTTAACCAGCTCAGGGAAGATTAGTCCAGTGATGACCTAGTACTCGTCTACACTATGGAGAAGATCGACCCTCCGGATGTCGATCTTTCAGCATTCAAGTTAGCAGATCTAGTATAGACCAGTGTTCCCTTTAAGCTGCAGGGAAGCACAGCTTCACAGGTGATTAATCAGCTCTGCCCAGTCAGTCAGCTCCTGCACCCAGCCCTGAGCCTCCGACTGGGCGGGGCTGATTAATCACCTGTGCAGCTGTGCTGCCGTGCAGCTTCGAGGGAACACTGGTGTAGACCCCCAAATTGAATGCTGAAGGCAGCCCCTACCAGTGTCTGGTGCTCTTCCTTCTGTGGGAGCATGTTTGGACCTAAGAAATGTTACTCTTTGATCAAACTAGTCATTTAAATTTGAAGATGAAGGAGAAGCTAAGTTTCTATATAGACTATAGTTTGGAGGTTCTGCTCTCATGCTTTACTTGAGACACCCCAAACTACTTGGATTTGCAAGGCTTGAGCTGCAAATCTCTTGAGATTGGACATTTTCCAAAATCCTTGGAAATTCCTGGGGATTTAGAGGTTGGAAATACCCTGAGAGGAACCTTTTTCTCCCACTTCACTTTTTGACAACAGAAATGTAAAGGGAGCGGAAATGTCAAAAGAATCAATGGAAAGGAAACTTTAAAACTTCTGTTCCATTTAAGCTTGAGAGAGATGTGAAGGTACAAGTAATTTGTTATGTTATCTGAACTATTTTGCCTATCACTACTACAGCTGTTCACTGTTTTTAAACCCTCACAGACACTGTCAGAGAGTACCTTGTTTTATCAAGGCTTCAATTTTCACAGAATACTGTAGAAGAATTCCTTTTTTGAAAGATTCCCTTCATATCTTCATTTTGTAAGGATTAGCTTTGCCATAAAAAGGGTTGGAAGTGAATCTGTCCCAACGCTGTTCTGTAGACCATATACTTCCATCATACCAACTGAAGATTACACATTAATAATGTGTAATGTAGCATTCATTAGCTATGGAACTGTATAAAGGGAAGGGAAGGAAACAAATATAAGAAGGTTCTGGAAAAGGAATATGAAATCCTTATACTGTTTTTATTGTATATGTTGGGTTTTCTGAATGTGTTTTTTATTTTTAGGTAACTTATGTCTCTCTATATAGGTATATAAAGATTTCTGATGCATGTACAAAATACTGTGCTATTTTAAATATTTAGCCCTGTACCTCCAGGGATCAACTTCCTAAAAGCACTAGAAGCCTCCTCCCGAACCTCTTCTTTGACAGCCCACTTCACAAACTTCAGAACAAAGCTGTAAAGGGTTTGGGGTCTATGTTACTAGATGTGATGGATGGGAGGGGTACCACTCTTTTCTAAATATCCTAGCATTCAATAACTAAAGGGTTAAATTAAGAACAGTGGGTATCCAGGAAATGTTGGCAGAGAGCCAAGAAAACCAATTGGAAAAAAGTGTTGAGATTTGATTTGAAAGGGAATCTGCCTGCTGCAGATTTCCCTCAATAAGGAATAAAGAAAAATATCCTGATGGCAACTAAATACACGTTTTCCCTCTACTCATGATCCATGCTGATCCATACTTCAAGGCCCAGTTCGTTCCTATGTCCAATATTTCTTGTGGACATGGTTATTCTGATAAGGACCAGAGGAAGCAGATGCAGTACAATTTTTTCACAAAGGGTATGTATGTCTACACTGCGGTGCTATTTCACGTCTTGACAGCATGCCCCTTGTTTTGAAATATCTTTTGAAATAATGAGCATGCTATTCTGACATCCTTGTAAACTTTGTTCTACGAGGATTAAGGGATGTTTTGGAATAGCAATTTCTTTTGAAATTTGGCACTGTGTAGATAGCGCCAAATTACAAAATAAGCTATTTTGAAATTAACTTGAAATAAGCTATGCAATTTGCATAGCTCAAATTGCATAGCTTATTTCAAGCGAAGGGTGCAGTGTAGATGCACCCAAAGAGAGCAATCAAGGTATCTAAATACAATTCAAATTTCAGCACTGTATCCCCATTGGTTCTTCTGGCCTCCTGCCAATACCCTGGCTAGCTACCTGAATTTAACCCTTTAGTTACTGGGTGCTGGCCAGCACTCCTCCTACCTATCACACCTTCTAGCTATATTATACGAGGAACTCATATACAACTGGTGATCTATGACAATCTCCTAAACCCTTTTCAGTGTCACATGTATTGTTCTCACAAGGCCACTTTACCAAGTGATTCAGAACAGTTTATATAACTGAACTGTCCCAATAAGATACTCTGTCTTATTCTCTCAACATTCTGTTTGTTTTTTTGACTGCCACTGCACATTGAGTGGATGTTTTCAGAGAATTATTTACAATGACTCCGAGATCTCTCTCTTGAGTGGTAACAGCTGATATTGTTCCCATAATTTTATATGCATAGTTGGATTTATGTTTTCCAATATGCATTACTTTTCATTTATTGTTTATCTATTGCTAACCTGCAAGGCAAAATTTGGGCTGACAGAGCCCAAAAGAGAGTGTTTGAAGGGATGGTGGTGTCATGGACCTGAGAGCCAAATATCACAAGAAAGATTCCATCTTGTTAGAGCCAGCAGATAACAAGGTGACTCACAGTCCTGGGTACCTGAAAACCATCAGACCAATAGCCCGTTTTCATAGAAGACAAAGAGCTGCTTGTGGCAAGATTTCATGATTGTTGTATAACTAAGAATGAAGGACATTCCATTTCTTTGTCCAGGTTTACACAGGGCCACCAAAAATAGCTTCCTGCCACACTTCATGGTGCTTTGACTCCATTCATGTATCCCAACCAACACTCTGGTCTGTAAATCTTCTAGGTATTATTTTTGTACCTCATGGTAAACAATAATTCTCTTCTGACAGCTACATATGTCTAGATAAATAAAAAAAAAGTCTTTCATTCACTATGTAATTGGGCTCATTCCAAAGAATACACTGCATTACTTTAACCAAAACATAAGGCAACATTTTAAAAACAGGCAATCCATCTTTTATCCTCTGGAGCAACTGATGCATTATTCTCTGAAATTCTGCAAGCATTTTAACAAAACCACAAAGGAATGTCCCAGACTTCCACAGATCTCTGCAGACCCAGCGATAGGAAAGAGGACAGGGCAAAAGCATCAGTTACCCAGGGCCCAGGCGATTTAAAGGGGCCTGCGGTGGCAGCCAGAGCCCCGGGCTTTTTAAATAGCTATCAGTGCACTCCAATGGAGAGGGGGGACACTGCAATCCATATAGCATGGAAGGCCCGCTGCCCATGATCCTGCTCCTTCTGCTTAAGGCCTCGCCCCTTCTGGGAGCATGGAACCAGCCAGCTCTCTCTCTCTTTCTTTCTCACACACACACACTTTACCCAGGGGCCCGCAGAGGCTGTTGGCTCCCCTAGCTCTTTGAGAATGCTTACGTATGGCATGTTCTGAATCTGGTTCTAACACAATCTGTAGCCCAGGAGTGGGCAATAATTTTGATGGGGGGGGGGGCACTCCAAGAATTTGGAAAGTGGTCGAGGGCCACACTCTTCCAGGATATTAATGATAGAGGCGTGGGGTCTGGGATGGAGGTAGGGTGCTGATATCTGCTTCTTATTCAAAATGTCACCTGAAAGTTAGAACAGGCATTTGCATGGCACTTTTGTAACTGGCATTGCAAGGTATTTGCCTACCAGATATGCTAAGCATTTGTATGGCCCTTCATGCTTTGGCTCTCATTCCTGAGGATATGCTTCCATGCTGATGATGCTTGTCAAAAAATAGTGCATTAATTCTATTTGTGACTGAACTCTTTGGAGTGAGAACTGTATGTATCCTATTCTGTGTTTTACACACATTCTGTCATACATTTCATGTTATAGCAGTTTCAGATGATGACCCAGCACATGTTGTTTGTTTCAGGAACACTTTCACTGCAGATTTGGCATAATGCAAAGAAAATACCAGCATGAAAATTCTAAAAATCATTATAGTACTCTACCCAAGGTTTAGGAATCTGAAGTGCTGTTCAAAATCTCCAAGGAAGGAGATGTGGAGCATGCTTTCAGAAGTCTTAAAAGAGCAAAACTCCAATGCAGACATTCCAGGACCTGAACCACCAAAAAAGAAAACCAACTTTCTGCTTGTGATATCTGACTTAAATTATAACAATGATCATGTATTGGTCCACACAGCTCTGGATCGTTTTCTGCGTGGGCACATGTTGTCTGGAATGGTGATTGAAGCATAAAGAGACACATGAATCTTCAATACATCTGGCACGTAAATGTCTTGTGACAGCATATTCATCAGCATATGCATGCAAATGCCTGTTCTCACTTTCAAGTGATATTGTAAACAAGTAATGGGCAGCATTATCTCCTGATAATATAAACAAACTTGTTTGTCTGTGTGATTCACTGAACAAGAAGTAGGACTGAGTGGACTCATAGGGTCTAAAGTTCTACATTGTTTTATTTTTAATGCAGTTATTTTTCTACATAATTTTACATTTGTAATTTCTACTTTCGTGATAAAGAGATTGCACATTGCAGTACTTGTAATGGGGTACTGAAAAATACTGTTTCTTTTGTTTTTTACAGTGCAAATATTTGTACTCAAAATAAATACAAAATTAGCACTGTGCACTTTGTATTCTGTGTTGCAATTGAAAACAATATTTGAAAATATAGCAAACATCAAAAATATTGAAATTTCCTGCAGACCTTTTTGGGTTAATGAGGTAATATTTATACACTAGAAAATGAAGACAGCTCTAGAAGCACTATTATGAAGTTCATACAAAGCTGAATTTAAGAAATTTTACATTAAATAATATTAAAAATGCTATTCAGGCAACTCTGATGTTTCTGTAGAGGCTTTGCTTCTATGCAAAACTGAATAAGTGAAAAACTGGACTCACTGAATACAGTGGTAAAACTACTTACTTCAGTGGACTTTTATCCCATATGTTCAACCAAAAACGGAATACGTCATGTCAACTAAATGTATCAATACTCTAGCATTTGGCTCACTGCTGTCCGTCTTCATTAGTGTCTGAAGAAGATGAGTAAAGAGAAGAGAAAAACACTTCCTCCAAAAATCTCTCTCGTGTCATTTCCTATCGACCTATCGACCGATGACTGTTTATGATTCCTCCAGTGCTGAGAACACACACACTCTCAAATAATCTAAATCAACATCATACTTCAGCACTTACTGAGTGTAAATTTTAATTATTTAAGTAATTAAACCAGAGAAGTATTACAATGACTTTGAGACTACAGCAGGAATATTAGAATTTTAATGCATTTGGATATAAAACTTTGTGAAACAAAGATTTTTTTTTTTTAAAGAGAACTGTGAGAACTCAATGTCTTCAAATACACAATACACACGTAAACAGTAGCCAACCATGTTACTGGCTGAAGGCTAAAAATCCACATCATGATTTGTTCTTTGTTCTGACTAAAACTCTTTCCTCCAGTTTTTGATATTCACATGTTTCTTATCCTTCAGGATTCTTTGGGAATGGAGGTGTATTTAGAAAAATTCCTTACAGGTCATCAATGTAATAATGCAGCCAGCAGTCATGTTCCACAGGCTAGATGCTCTTCAGTGTATATGTATTTACGGTCAGGTTTTGAATCTAAACACTCTCCGGAGGCGTCTTAAAGCATGACAAACCAAACTGGCTATTGTCGGTGATAAAGAACCATACATTTTGGTACAGTACAGTGCTTTCTGAACAAAAAAAAGCCCTTTCTTTGTGTGTGTGTGGAGAGATACCTTTGTTTGAGGTTAACCAGTCAAGACACTTTTTATTACTGTTACCAAGAGATTACAAGCTGTCTTTTTTTCTCTCTGTAACTCCGCTGTTAGTAGGAGAGCCTTGTGGCTAATGTTGAAATTCAAGTCAGTTGAGATTCTAAGTCTCTTGTTAGGTCCAAAGCCAGCAACAATTTCACAAGACAAGCACCAGAGAAACCTTTCCATTAGGTGTGCTGGTCTGGGCTCTGCCCATAGCAACTCTTTGCATATTTTTACAGAGATAAGGTGGGTGAGGTAATATCATTTAATAACTTCTGTTGGAGGGAGAAACAAGATTTTGAGCTGAGGTCCAATAAAAGATACTGCCTCACCTGCCCTGTCTCTGTACCTTCCCTGTCTGGCACCCTCGGGACCTGAGTGCCAAACAACAGAGTTTGCCAGATGAGGGGAGGTCAAGGCTTCCTACCTGGCTGTAGGCTCTGCTTCCGGGTGAGGCTGCACTCCCTACCACCTGCTGCTGCCTCCAGCCCCCCACAGTGCCAAGCCTGGTCAGGGCTGTGTCCCGCACTGTGCCAGCTCTGGACAGGGGCCGGCCCTGTTGTCTCCAGCTCTGGCAAGGGCTGTACCCCCTCCACTCCCACCTCACAGTGCCAGCCTGGGCTGCTTGTCCAGCTGACTCCAGCCCCAGCTGGGGATGAGCTCCAGCCAGGACTGCCCTCCTGCACTGCGCCAGCCCCGACTGAGGTTGCACTCCTGGCCTTGAACCCCACTATCTCCAGCCCTGGCTGGGGCTGCACTCCTTGCTGCCAGTCCTAGCCAGGGCTGTGCTTTCCCTTGTGCTGGCCCCATCACCACCCCAGCCCAGGCTGTGCTTCTGAAACTGGCCAGCCAGGCTCTCTAGTCCAACAATGTTCGTGGTCCTACTGGACCACGGATGTTGCCGGACCAGAGATCCTGGATTTTAGAGGTTCAACCTGTAATTTCCTGGGACCAACACTGTTACAATACTAGCATATACCACATTTCCATATAGGATGTTTTGGAAAATCCACACGGTGAGTGAGCTCATGAATGAAAGCTATTACAGCTCACCAGCACAATTAACGAACATTGATGAATAAATTAAAAGTAGGGAGAGAAATTAGAGCGACAATAACAACAAATTAACTAGAGAAGGAAAGGGCAAAGCAGTGAGAAAGAAGTGTTTAATTATGCTGGAGATTTCCTAATAATATTTTCTCCCACCCTGCCCAATGAAAAGCAAATGCCATCTGGTATGTGTTGCAGATGCAGCTACCGAACTGCAGCACACATACAAATGTGCATAGTAAGCACACAGCTGTTTCCATTTCGGGTTGCCCAGTAGCCAGATCATTTCAGATCACCCACTGAGTGTGAGGGACCTTGATGGGTGCTAGCCGTAATATTTTTTTAAACACTAATTTCCTAATTCCCAACTGAGGGTCACTGCTAGATTTGGTATCCTTCTGGATGCCTCTACTACAAGAATTTGATACAGTACAATTTGTGCCTAAGATTACAGGTCTCTATGTATACTACTAATTGCAAGTTCTTTAATTCTTCTCTGCAGGACAATATAGCTATTCCATCATTCCACACAGAGCTTTGCTGCAAGTATGCTTAACAGTATGCGATCATCTCATTAAACACTTTCATAATACATGTGCACAAGGAGGATGCACAAATTAAAGATGCACAGGCAAACTCTGGCATTTCCTAACTTCTGAATGCTTGAGCTTGCAACCTTTTCAATTGTATATTAAGATTAAGCTTAGGAAGGCACAGAGCACATTCCTTGTACTTTGCCATTGTAATGCATAGTCTGAGCAACCTACTCATTTTCAGTTGGGAAAGACCTTCCTAGCCATTCAATAATTCCAAGACTTCCTAGCAAAATTCAGCTTCCTGCTAAGCTGTGAGAGTAAGTAGAGAAATCAAGCTTATATTTTTTCAGAATTAAACTTAAGGGAGGAACAAATACAGAAAGAAAACACAGGGCTTGGATTGAAATAAATGAAGGGCAAAAGGGTTCCTATTGGAAATAAATCAATTAAAAAACCTGCTCTCTCTGTCAGCATTTCCCCATCCCTCCAAATTGCCTCCAATTTGAGGTCTGTGAAAATAAGTAGGTTTTTTAAAAAGGCAAATATATTTTATATCCCTCTCCTCACAAAACATATAGTCTATGTTTGTGAATAATTCACATTATCAGCCCAGCTCTATAACTGGGAGAAAAATATGAACAACAAGTAACAGTGTGGCCACTGAGTAAATTATGCAATGAGATCACTTCATTGACTCCTAGCGTGTTTCTTTTCTCTCCTCCCACGCTCAGTTCTCCTGTACTCCCTCCCTCCCCCGACTAGTATAATGCCTGCTAGATGAGCTCACTCAAATTCCCCTCGTAGCCATTTTCCCTGACGGGTTTTTTGCTCAATGGGAAAGTGTTAACTATTTCCTGTGAGCCACTGAAGAGAGTCTGTATAGGTGCCATCACACTCTGGCAAACTCAGTGTCTGAATGCTTTAATACAGAACACTGTGGCATGTTTCCTCAGCAATAAAGGCTACCGTGAGCACATTAAGCATGTCCTCACATAGGATACTGAGTCAAGTTCAAGGTCTCAGCCCTTGAAGATGTTCAATGGCCTTGTGCCAGGGTACCTAAAAGATCACCTAAAGATCTGGGATGAAGACTATCGAGGACATCTTCCACCATCAGTCACAATGGAAGTCAGGGCAGGGATTTCTCAGAGCTATTGTTTCAGGCAGATGGCAGACAGCGCTGTGCCAGTTTGGAGGTTTGGCAAAGCCAGAAGAGCTAGCAATGCAACTTTTACAAATAAAGGCATTGCGTGTGTCATGGCAATAAAGCAGTTCTCTTGCAAATTCTGTACCTGAAAAACCAGAGTCCATAAAGCCATATGAATAATGGGCCACATCACACTTTCCTCTGGTGAAGCCTGTATCAGAAGTACAGATAGCCCAGGAGAGTCTGGGAGAGGAAGCTCAGAGTTCCTAATTTAGAGCTTGTCTACATGAAAGTGTTGTACCATTTGTCTGGAGGTACTTCTTCATGCAATGTTAACCAGCAGAACTATTTGATAGAGGATGCTGTGAAGTCCAAGACTACAGCAGAGTTTTTAAAAAAAAACCTAGGTAAATTCATGGAGAATAGATCCAATGACTATTAGCTAGACCGGGAAGGGATGGTGTCCGTGGTTTCTGTTTGCCAGAAGATGGGAATGGGTGACAGGGATGGGTTACTTGATGATTGCCTGTTGTGTTCATTCCCTCTGAATGAACCTGGCATTGGCCACTGTCAGAAGACTGGATACTGGGCTAGATGGACCTTTGGTCCGACCCAATATGGCCATTCTTATGCTCTAAGTCACAACCATAACGGTAAAGCCTTTCTGTGCAGGAGATAGAGCTTTCTTGGGGCCAGTCCTAGAGTGTGGAGCAAACTCCTATAGGGCCATCACAAATTATATACCTTCCACTGGCAAAGTTCAAGGTGTACTTCTTTGACCTTGCCTTCTCTAACAAACACATACAGCATGTACTTTTTTTTTTAAGTTTAAAAAATCTCCTTAAACAAAGTCCTGCATTGCACACACAATTCTCCCCCTGAGGAGAAACACCTGATTGATATTAATCATATCATTTAATGCATTACTGTGATGATGGTGGTTCAAGAACCTATATGGAATTCAGTTCTCAGAAGGGGGCAGGGCAAAGATGCCAAAGCAAGAAGCTGAATGTGCCTGAAGTTTGGAATACCAAACCTTTGCTTCACAAAGTTCTGCACATTTATAAAGACAGATGTTTGGAAGATCAGCTGGCGAAGCAGCTAAATGACAAAAGAAATGTAATAATCTTTACTTGTTTCTCTTTTCTTCCATTTTTTTAAAATATGAGATTGTTTATTTTCCATTTTGCTTTCATTAGGGGGTAAGATTTCTAGCCACTCAACTTAGAACTTGAATGGAAGACAGTGGAATCTCATATATGGAGCAGAGTCAGGACTTTACAGGTATTACACCACGTCTCATCTGCTTCCTGTCATAACAACTATTCTATTCTTATACATTGTTGGTCTCCATTGTCTAATTTCTCTGAGCACTATTGCCTCTTTCTACCCTTCATCACTTTTCTCACTCCAGAGGGCCAGTTAAAGTTAAATTAAAGTCTTCCTGGTACGGGGGAGGGCACTCCAGCTAAGGGGTACATCATGTGACTTCCCCACATGACCCTCTGTGTGACTGCACCTCAACCCTAGCCCAGGCTCCCCATGCTTTTCCCCTCCTCATTTCATGTTTCCTGGGGATGAGGGGGACTGGGGATAGTACAACAGCTGGAAGAGCTGCCAGCGGTTCTGCTTTCTCTGCTCTGCCCCTGCCAGTCGGGAAAGGAGCAGAAGCCCCAGACCTGCCCCCTGCACTTCCATGAAGCTGCAGCTCCTCTCCATACAGCAAGCAGCTTTGCCAGAGGACAAGGGTGGGGGAGTGGAATTGTGGATTTTGCTCCTTTCCCTGCTCAGAGGAGCAGCATCACACGGGGGAAGGAGCAGAACGCTGGCGGTACCACTCCCAGCTCCCCATACCTGTTCTCCTGAGAGGCAGCTCCATGCAGGGGCTGGAGGCAGAAATGTGTCTTTCCAGTATGTCATACTGGCTAAAAATAATGGCTTCCTGACCACTTTTTTTGCCAGTACAGTGCATCGGGCCATACTGGCTTACTTTCACCTGTCTCACACCTAGCTGATTCCACCTTTTGGAGACAGACAACAAACAATGAGATTCACTAAGCTAACTGTAAAGCAGTGTTGCCAGCTCAAGAGTTTATCATGATTCTCGTGGCAATTGATATTTTTCTTAAAGCCTCAGCTCCTGGAGTTAAGTGACTACATGAAAATCTCAGCTTTCATTTTTAAAAAGTGCAGTTGGTAGTTCATATGGTTGCAGAGAAAAGTGTCAAAACTTAACCAGAATGCTAATGGATTACCCCCCCCGAACCAATAAAAAAATATATCTATATAGAGATATTTTAAATGTCATGGTATTTTGAGGACTGGCGTGTGTTTTTGAATGCTTAGAGTTGGCAGTTCTGATAGTCAGACAATTGTGAATAGCCATAATTGAAGAACATTGTTATATAAGGTTTTCAGTCTGGAGAGAATAAGGAAATGAGAGTAAACTGGAATTGTTGTGGCAGGAAATTACAAAAGACAAAAGAAAGTCACACATAGTCAAGTCCTATGTTGCCCACCATTTTTCAGTTGAATAATGTGCTAAATAACAATAACCACTGAGGTCTGATCTCTGTCATATAATGGGGTATTAACTGTGTAAACAGACCCAATTCACACGATGGGGCTGAGGAAAAAAAAAAGTCTCGTTGTTTTCTACCACCACTTGTGTATAGGGTTGTGGGGGTAATTAGTGTGGAGGATGGAATGGTTATAAAATGAACAATAATTGAGTTAAACAACTGTGTAGTTGGGGGGAAATATGAATATGCCCCATCCTAATTATGTCAGGGTATGTCTACACAGCAAAGTTATTTCGAAATAATAGGTGTTATTTCGAAATACCCTTCCTAGCGTCTACACAAGCCAACTGCTATTTTGAAATTAATTCAAAATAGCGGAGGGCTTATTTTGAAATTGGTAAACCTCATTCCATGAGGAATAGCGCCAATTTCGAAATTACTATTTCGAAATAAGTGCTGTGTAGATGCTTATTTCGAAATAGGGGACCTTCAGCCCTTCCCAGGGTGCTCTGCTGGCCATCCTGGCCACAAGGTAACTTCTGACCTGATGCCCTACTGGAACCAGTTCTGGCTGGCCTTAAATGCGATTCAGCGTCCAATCAGTGTGGACACACTATTTCGAAATAGCAAAAAGCATTTTGTGTGTAGACGCGTTATTTTGAAATAAGATATTTCGAAATAATGCTGTAGTGTAAACATACCCTCAGAGACAAAATGAGTGGCCTATTGCAAAGAGAGGACACTTAAATATGATGTATATGGCGTATTAACTGTTCTGTTGAAAATGCATACACTTCTGCAATGTAACATTGGGAGGGTAGAGGGAGAAACACACCAGCACATAACCAAACAGCATGCACCTATGGGCTGATACCAGGACTATGGTGCACAGATGGGTCAATGGAACAAATTGTTGTGAATAACCAGATCAATTTGTTCCACCCCATCCCACACCAAATGGTCAAGTTGGTTTAGAAGATACTGAACTTTACTATTGACATGCAATGGACTTATGATATGGACAAAAGCACTCAAAATTGCAAGAACAGTTCTCTGCAACAGCTGACAATTAGACACATTTGAAATGTACGCTCCAGAATATCCTGAAAGAATTCTAACACTGCCGAAGGAGGAGGAGCAATGCCAGTGGTGGTGGTGATGGTCCAAATGTTAGACTATATTTCATTGGACAGGACATTAGATAATATTATCATAGAATCATAGAATACTAGGACTGGAAGGGACCTCGAGAGGTCATCGAGTCCAGTCCCCTGCCCTCATGGCAGGACCAAATACTGTCTAGACCATCCCTGATAGACATTTATCTAACCTACTCTTAAATATCTCCACAGATCGAGATTCCACAACCTCCCTGGGCAATTTATTCCAGTGTTTGACTACCCTGACAGTTAGGAACTTTTTCCTAATGTACAACCTAAACCTCCCTTGCTGCAGTTTAAGCCCATTGCTTCTTGTTCTATCCTCAGAGGCCAAGATGAACAAGTTTTCTCCCTCCTCCTTATGACACCCTTTTAGATATCTGAAAATTGCTATCATGTCCCCCCTCAATCTTCTCTTTTCTAAACTAAACAAACCCAATTCCTTCAGCCTTCCCTCATAGGTCATGTTCTCTAGACCTTTAATCATTCTCATTGCTCTTCTCTCGACCCTCTCCAATTTCTCCACATCTTTCTTGAAATGCGGTGCCCAAAACTGAACACAATACTCCAATTGAGGCCTAACCAGCGCAGAGTAGAGCGGAAGAATGACTTCTCATGTCTTGCTCACAACACACTTGTTAATGCATCCCAGCATTAATTATGTATTATTATGACACTTGATCTACTATTAAGTGTTGCTTTTGCAAAATATGGATGGCAGAGGGCAAGACAGCAAAAGCAAAAACATCCATCAGTCGTAACAGATGTGTGAATAAAGCAGTGATTCCACCCCATTGTACACCAGAGAATCTGGACTCAAACTTCTTGGGCACACTATAATGGGAAGCCTGAGACACTAATTGATATAGTGCAGAATGCCCATATGAAGGAAGGTGCAGGGTAATAACTAGCATAGGGAAATGGAGCACTTGGACCAATGGCACAGTCCATCTTGATACCTGGCCCTTTCAGAAAATGTGCTGTCCTATGTCCTATGCTTTTCTCAGGATGCCTGGGCAGGAGGATCCCAAAGTAAAGGGCAGAATGTTAGGAGACTGTGAAGTAAATAGGGTAGAGACTAACTAATAATCTTGCTTCTGGACTTGCCATTAGTTTAAATAGGCTGAATGAGCAAGCGAGTGTAAATGAAAGCACAAGGCTGCAGCCACCTCCTCCCTCAGCTGGTAGCCTTGAAGTTAAGGGGCTAAGGGAGCAAGGGATTGCTATGGTAACCAAGCAGCTGGAAGGGAGGGGAAGGTGTAAGGAAGAGAGGCACAGTCTGCAAAAAAGTGACTATAGCAAACTTTGCTCCTTTCCCCTCCCACCAGGTACAAAAGTTGTGGTCTCATTGCCCCCAGACTCAAGAGCCCCTGGAACAGAACATGGCCATATACTGGAAGGGGTGGTACTGAAGAGGGGCACTAGAAGTATAATTAAGTTTGCCAAGATGAGGAAAGAGGAAGAGGGAGCTCCATCAGCATGCAGAGCTAGGGGTCAGGAGAAGAAGGGGATTCTATAAATGTACAGCACAGTAGTTGGGGGAGGGGAAGAGGAAAACTATCAGCACAAAGATATAAGCCCAACTGAAGTGAAGGATTTTGGAATATTATTAAACTCTATTGGCCTAGAGAGATAGCTCGACTGGTTTCAGAACATGCTTGCTTGTTTAGCCCCAGTAAACCCATCAAATTGCCTGAAGAGTGGATTCTGGACTGTTTTTTCCAATAAACTGTTGGAACGGAGAGGGAGAAGGGAGCTGGACCCCTACCACCATGTAGCACCCATATCACAGCCTCATATGCTTTTTTAACTGAGGGGAGGAGGAGTGGGAATCCTAGCAGAGACACATATCTCAATTACTTTCCCAGGACAATCCTCTTAAGATAGTATTCATGAAAATCTAGAAGAAAAAAAAATCTTCTCAAATCAATTGCTTTTCAAGCAGTGTTCCTTGATAGTTCCTGATGTTTTGGGGGGAAATACTGTCTTTGCAAAGTCAGAGCTGATACATGGAATTTCCTATACTGAATTCATTGCACTGCATGAGATTGCATAGCACAGTTGTTTAAAAATAAAAGCTACCAAGTCTTCCCATTTGTAATGTTGAAAGAAATTTTACGCTTTGTGGATAAATTTAAATACTCTGTTAGAAAGGAAAAGGGCAACTCCCATTAAAGGCTAGACCTTTTGTGTTTTTCTTTAAAATGTCACACGGCTTTTGAATGATCTTTTAAAACAGTAATATTGTAAAACCTGCTTTGCTCTTTTATAATTGAACTAATTACAAGTACTGAAACAAGAATGTAGCCATTGAAAAGAAACACAGCATAGCTGCACCTTGCAGACAATGTAACAAACCAACAAAAACAAAGACTACTCCACAGGGGCCAGTTAGGTGTTCATTTTTTCCTGAAAGTCAGTAGGTGCTGCCCTTACTGTCTTTTACAATTTCCCCCTAGACATCTATTAGCTAGAAGGCACCCAGCATCTTAGGGTGTTAATATGAATCAGTAGGTGGCATGGGCAGCGAGTTATATGGGCTCGTGGTGCCCATGCTCCAGCAATATTCAGAGCCGGGGGCCCTGCTCCACCAATATTTGGAGCTGGGTCTCTCCCCCAGCCCTGCCTGGAGCAGGCCCCAGCCCCTGGCCCCGAGCGTCCTCCCCCAACCCCAGCCCCGGAGCATCCCTGCTGGCATAGGCATGCGCACGGGGTGAGACTGGCCGGCTGGAGGCTGCTGCTGGAGGAGGAGGGGTGTGATGGGGCAAGCCTGCAAGAAGATGCTGGCAGCCGTGGCATCAGAAGCTGAGCAGCCCGGCGCGCCTCGGCGCAGCCCCGCGGGCACTTCAAAAGCTCCCCCAGGCACTGGCCGGCGCGGAGCTGGCGATGGCTGGTGGCAGCCGGGCAGGAGCGCTGAAGCGGCAGCGGAGCCGGCCAGCCAGAGGTAGGGCGGGAGGGGGGCGCGGGGCGAACCTGTTGGGCATGGCAGGAGCCCGGCCCAGCTGCGGGGAGGGACGCGCGGGGCCGACAGCCTTCCCCAGGCCGCAGCCTAGCCCATGGCATGGCTGCTGCGCCCAGACAGAACAGCTCCTGCTGGCCAACCCACTGTAGGCGGACTCAGTGGCATGGGAGGGAATAGCCGTACGGGGAAGGGGCTTCACGTGTTCTGGGTTCTGTCCCAGGCTGTGCTGCAGGCTTGTATTTGATGGACCAGTTGCTTTGCCTCAGTTTCCCCCATCTGTATAACAAGGATTAAGAAGCCTCTCCTGCTTTTGCTAATTGCTAGGATCAGGGCTGGGGGAGCCTCATTAGCTCTATGCTGCTGCGTTGGTTTGCCACAATTTCAGAGGAAACTCGTCCGTTAAGCGTAGTTTCTCGCTGACATTTTAAAGCCACCCCTCCAGCACACTCCCCCCCCCACATAGCTGCCTGTAAAGCCTCTTTGTTAGAGTGCTGTGAGCTGGCGGGGGCCCTTTAACAAAGCCTTCCCTTTGGTCAGTGTGAAATGGGGGCCAAAAGAACTAAGCAAGCCTGGGTTGCAGGAATGGGGGGATTTACAGAAGGAGCAGAGCGGCTCTTTTCTCTGTGTCCCTGGCACTGGCTCAACAGCCGCTGGGATGCTGGGCCCAGGTGCAGTGCCCACAACTCCGAAAGGCGGTTGTTGAATTAGAGAGCGTTCAGGAAAGAGGCACAAAAAGGATCAGAAATAAGTTGCCAGGAGGCCAGAAGGATTTCAGGAAGGCACACTTTGGAGAAATAAGACATCTAGTGAGTTGAGATGAGAGGGTGGGAATCAATGTGCCCTCTAGTCTTTTCCATCCATGTGCAGAATAAATTGTGTTATGTGCACCAAGGTGAGTTTGAATGTGCACCACCAGGACAAACACAAACCTAGATGTGGGCGCGCTGCTAATCAGCTGGGTGGCACTAGAATCGCTCTTGAGCGGCCGTACGAGCACACAGGTTACAGGGAACACTGGTGAGAATGTTAAAATGTACTTGTGTAGAAGAAAGAGGATGAAGCAGAATGAAGGCCTAACAGATCATAAACTCCCTAGAAAGTGTGCAGCAGAGTGTGGCAGACGAGAATGTTTGGGGGAAGCAAAGTTCCCTTCCCCTGGGTCTGAAGATGAATTTCCCAGATCAGAGAAGTATCCATTTTGTACTTTTGATGTTAGCTTGTTTTGATCTGTATTTATGGAGCTTCTCCCCCACTAAACAGACATTCTTGCCTATTGCTGTATCATTTGGCTTTTGCTCATTTCAGTTTACAGGCCCATGCACACTCTTTCTTCTGAGGATGCAATATTGTAAATGGAAAAATTACATTAAGATGCCTTTCTCACTTCAGTTTATGGGGCTCTATAGTGAGACTGAAAGAGTTAGGTCTATTTGGCTTAAAGTTAAGGGGTGACTTGGTCTATAAATACCTGCTTGGGGCAAAATACATTTGAGAGCGGGCTCTCCAGCCTAGCAGAGAAAGGACTAACCCAGCCCAATGGCTGGAAATTGAAACTAATCCAATTCTGATGGAAAATAAGGCCTGAATTTGTAACACAGAGTAACTATTCTGTGGCACATTTTACCGGGGGGCAGATGCTCCATCACTGACAATGTTAAAATCAACATTGGTTATTTTTCAGATCTGCTCTGGGAATTATGTGGGGGAAACTCTCCAGCCTGCCTTCTACAGCTCACTCTGGATCAGTGGTTCTCACACTTTCTGGATTCAGCCCTCCCCTCCTCTCAGTTCTGAGTCAGGGAAAAGGGCCCTGGATATCCCTAGACCAAGAGGCTGTGAGCCCCATTTCTCCTCCTGCTGACTGGTGTAAGTGAGGAGTAACTGCACTGGTCTTAATGGATATACATTCTGCTCATGGGAGGAAACTCTTAGAGGGAACGCTTCCCCCAGCCTTTCTGCCCCCGAGTTAATGTCACACACATTGGGTTAATGCAATTGCAGGATAGTTACATGAGGGGGGTTTGGTGGGGGCCAAACTAATCCCTATTGGTAGGAGGATGGTGGGAAAAGTCCTTAGAGAGGGGTCACATGACACCTTTTACTTCTGGTCACGTGTCCATCTCGAGAGTTTTACCTCCAGAGGTGTGGCTAATGGGAGTCAGGGGGTGTGGCTAATGGGGGTCAGGGGTGGGCGGGAGGAAGAAGGGGAGAGACTAGACCCATTCTGGGCACCACCAAAAATTATACAAACCTGCCGCCCCTGGTAGGTGGCACTTTGGCATGAAGGACTGAAGGTTACTGGATGCTGGAAAGTGGGACATGTGGGACTTTCATGAGAATCTATCCTGCTTAAATCAATGCCAATCTCTTAGAAAAAAACCCTACTATTTTGTTTTAAACCACTGCTTCTGCCATCAGTTTCTAATTGCCTTGTGTCTAGAACTAATAGGATCACAGGGTTCTGTGGAGAACAGAGACTGGGAAGAGGAGCACAGGAGGAGAGCAGAGACAGGCAGGCAGTATGATGGTATCAGTCTGGAGGGAGGCAGGGTAGATTTCAGAGCTTAGCAGGAGAGGTAAATTTCATTGGGTTGAAAGAAAGGAGAAGAGGCTTGAAATCATCATCTCCAGTTGCTCAAACAGCACTGAGCACAATCATACTTGTCTTCACTGCTCCTAAAGCTTAAGAGGTTTGGAGGAAGAGCCTTGGATTATTGATAGACCGATGGGAAAGAATTAAGCCACTCGTCATTTTCTCACAACTGCAGTTTTCCACAGTAGATCTGCACATTATTTTAGCACAAATGCTACTGGAATTATACAGTAAAGGGAAACCAGTGTTGAATGACTTTGGACTCACTTCTGATTGTGTGTCATCTGTTTCTACTAAGCTTTGATTCAAAACATGCAGGAACAGTGGCTGAAGATTTCCTGAGTGTTTTATTAGCTTGTGTGGGCATCTCTAGCTAGCTGGATTTCCACATTTCTACTGAACATACCACACAGGAAATAAAACTAGTTCCTAGCCTTTCTATAGCTATTGTTCTTCAAGATGTGTTGTACATGTCCATTCCAATGCAGGTGTGTGTGCACCCTGAGCACAGTAGCTGGAATTTTTTTCCCTAAGTGGTATCTATCAAGTTGGATCATAGTGCTGGTTTAAAGGATCCTTCCAAACCCCCTATTCCTTCTCACTCTCTGACTCCAATAAGAGTGGACAGACAGTGGGTTTTGGAATGGGTACGTGCAACACATCTCAAAGAACAATCATTAAATAATAGCTATTTCCCCCCTCCCCGTTTTAGTGCTTACACATATCTAGTCCAATTAGATGACTCCTAAGCAGTTGAACAGGAGGTGGGATCAGAGTACAAGAAAAGGCTGAGTGCAAGACTGCATGACCAAAATCAGCATCATCTGTGGCCTTCTAGGTGGTGGCATAGTGTGCTGAAAAAAAAAGTGGCTAACTATCAGTTGCTACTCTACAGGTGGCCTGAATAGGGATTTGTGCTAGGAAAGAGAACTGTGATCATGTGGAATGAATAGTCATGTTAGTTGGAAATGGGATGCTGGCAAGTTCATAAACATACCTGGATGTGTGCTGTAACTCAGGCTAGGTCTACAGTGATCTACTGGAAAAAGGTACGCAAATTGCGCTCCACAATTTGTGTACCTTTTTCAGATAGCTTTTTCGGATAGTTTTTTGTCTACACTGGACCAAATTTCAGAAAAACCTCCTCTTTCAGAAGAGCCCTTCTTCCTCGTGGAAGGAGGAAGACAGGGCTTTGAAAGAGCGTGCCTGCTCTTCCGCAAAAAAAAGTGGAAGAGCAGATGTGTTCCCTGGATGTGGTGGAGTTTTTCCGGAATACTTCTGGTATCTCAGAAAAAACCCCGTAGTGTAGACATAGCCTCAGGGCAAAATCTTCTGGGCAAAGACAGGAAGAGACTTCATCCTCTCTGCTATTGCTATGGGTTGATCTGCAACATGGTGTGGTTCTTTGTATATAGAAAGCTGGGGTGTGTCAAACATCTAAGGAATGTAAATGCTGCCCCTCACTTCATATGCGGTTCTGGTTGGAATACTAGCAGAAAGACTGTCTGGCTGCTGTGGAATTATGAAACCGCTTTAGTGAGGAATTATGGGTATGGAAACAGCTTCCCCTTATCCATTAAAAAAACCCTTTGACTGAAGGTGATGACCACTAAAAATATCACTTTCCAGGAGAGGTAAACCAATGAGCACATTGCTGGTGATTCAAATGGGTGACCTGTAAGCACTGACAGGATGAGGGTTAGATCCCCAGGAGGAATTGGCTCTCTTACTTGGGGATACAACATCTCCAGGCCTTTAAGAAAATGGATGACCATATCATGTGAAAAGAAAAGGTTGTCAACGTTGGGACGGAAGGTCAAAATAGTCACTATTAGACCTTGACTGAAGAAAGGACTATACCCCATTATGTCAAAAGCACAAGATACTCCAATAGGAGTTTCAATAAAGACTTTATAGGTGGAATTCCACATTAAGTGGACCACATGGAGAATGGTTTCTCTTTCGCAATGTAAGTGACCCTGGTAGAGAATTTTCTACTGCCGAGCAGGACTTTAAAGATTTGTTCTTAGCAAGCTTGCTCTTGAGAATTCACCCAGGTTGTCAGATGAAGACAGCTGAGGTTTCAGGAGATCAGGTCCAGTTACAGCAGAAAATGCATTAACAGGAATGTTGTAAGCAAGACATGAGAAGTCATTCTTCCACTCTACTCTGTGCTGATTAGGCCTCAATTGGAGTATTGTGTCCAGTTCTGGGCACCACATTTCAAGAAAGAGGTGGAGAAATTGGAGAAGGTCCAGAGAAGAACAACAAGAATGATTAAAGGTCTAGAGAACATGACCTACGAAGGAAGACTGAAAGAATTGGGCTTGTTTAGTCTGGAAAGGAGAAGACTGAGAGGGGACATGATAGCGGTTTTCAGGTATCCAAAAGGAGGAGGGAGAAAAATTGTTCTCCTTAGCTTTTGAGGATAGGACAAGAAGCAATGGGCTTAAACTGCAGCAAGGGAGGTTTAGGTTGGACAATAGGAAAAACTTCTTAACTGTCAGGGTGGTTAAACACTGGAATAAGTTGCCTACGGAGGTTGTGGAATCTCCATCTCTGGAGATATTTAAAAGCAGGTTAGACAGATATCTATAAGGGATGGTCTAGATCAGTGTTTCTTAACCAGTGGTACAAGTACCCTTAGGGGTACTTGAGAGAAGTCTAGGGGGTACAGCAACACAATTGAAATTTGGAGAAAAATGAATTTTTGTTTTAAGTTTTACAGCGTGTTATTTTTGTAATTTTTACATCCAAAAATTTCATCGCCCACCCAGCTACGATTAAGTTGTTTAAACAAAAGTGTTGCAATGGTAGAAAAAAAAATTATGTGTCTGAAAACTGTAGGTACTGGGGGTACTTTATAAAAAAAGGTTGAGAAACACTGATCTAGATGGTACTGGGTCCTGCCATGAGGGCAGGGGACTGGACTCGATGACCTCTCGAGGTCCCTTCGAGTTTTAGTGTTCTATGATTCTATGGAGACTCCACTCCCGTGAGGGGTCTAACAAGACTATGATTACCTGAAACTGATCTTCTAGAAGCAAGACCTTTGTGTGCATGTAGTCAAGAACTGCCCCTTTGAATTCTATCCTTTGAATAGGCATAAGGGTGGATTTTGAGTGTTTATCAGTTAGACCTAGTGCCCAGAAGGTTGAATGGATGAGACGGATGTTGGATTCCACCTGAGCGTTGACTAGCCAATTATCTTATGGGAATATGTGAACGCCCCTTTTCTGAGGAAAGCCTCCACCAGCACCATATATTTGGTAAAAACTAGTGGGTGGCAATAGTCCAAACAGAAGCACTGTGAACTGGTAATGTACTCAGTTCAGGACAAATCTGAGGAATTTTCTGTGACTTTGGAGTAGGGGAGAATCAATATGTGGAAATATATGTCCCTTAAAATTGAGGTGGCATACCAATCCTCTGGATCCAGGGAGAGAATGATGGCAGCCAAGTAGATCATGTAGAACTTTAAATTCTTGAGATAATGCAGGTCTATTATAGGCCTGAAACCACTTGTCTTTTGGGATTAGGAAGTCACAGGGATAGAACCCCTTCATCTTAAATTATTGAGAAGCTCTTTTACAATGCCCATTCAAAGGGCTTCTTATTCCAACAATTGCTCATGAGACGAGTTCCTGAAGAAAGTGTAGGAAAGTCAGGTAAACAAAAACTGGAGGATGTATCTCACTTCTATTGTGCTGAGTACCCAAAGGTCTGAAGTAATGTGGGTCCAGGCATTGAATAAGTAGGAAAGCCTGTTTCAATTGGATCTAGCATTGTGGGGATTGAGATGTTGACTCTGAGCATCTCCTCAAAATGAGCATTTCCAGTTCCCCAGGTGTCTAAGAATAATCAGCATTGGTCCTGTTGAGGAGTGCCACAGCTGAGGATGCCAGGTTCAAGAAAAGCTGCTGAGAAACAGAGTAGATTCACCCCAAACTGATGGTTATTCTTCCATAAGTTATACCTACCCGGTAACAAAATTAAACTTCTGGATCACCACATTGATTAACAAGTTCACCACACACACACTAGACTTAATGATGAGTGGTTATTTAAAACCAATTTGATTAAACAACAGGTATTTCTTGTGATGTTGAAGCCCATATTCTTTAAGGAAATATGCTTATGAATATGCCTAATTCAAATATGCTTTATGCAAAATATTATACATAACCTATCATTGGAAAGCTAGTCCCCTGAATGTGTATATTCTATTTATATGCATGTACATTTTCTGTATCTGGACTGAAGAACAGTGACTGTACATTTATTATCATGTCCATGTTGAGAAAACCCTATTTCCAGTAATGTTAGATATTGTGTATTTTAGTAATTGTGTTGTCGTGACAATTTTTAGCAGTTACAGTTACTAAAATACTCCCTACGGGCAGGGTCTGCAGCCAGTGTGCCCCCCCGCCACTCCAAACTGCTGCATCTGTGTCAGAGGATTTGTACGTTTGTCCGTGTATGTAACCTGTTTTGAAAATTGCAGCTACTCTTTTCTAGCTGTATTTCTAGTGATACGGGGAGTGCTAAGAGATCAAAATACAAGGCACCACCTTAGCTCTGCTTTGGAAGTATATGTAGGCCCTGATTTGAGGGGCCAGTTATGAAGGAAAGCAGAACTTGATCATAGTCCCTGCTGCCAAATGAATAAAGCACACGTCCTTTATGGGCCAGGACCCCTACAATTACAACACTGACATTTCAGATTTAAATAGCTGAAATTATGCAACTTACAATTCTTAAAATCCTATGACTGTAAAATTGACCAAAATGGACCATAATTTTGGTAGGTCCCTACCTATCCCTACTTTAAGCAGTTTCACCTAGTGTTCTGTTGTGTAGAATATTTGTTTGGAAGTTGAAGGGAAATCTAGTTGTTAAAGCCAAGATGTAGCTTTTTCACTGTCTTATTGTATGACCTTGACCAAGCCACTGGAGCCTTATCTTGTAAGCTCTTCCGTGATAGCAGACCTTGTTTCTTGTATGGCACCTAGACTCCAAGTGATACTCTATTTGGGAGCAGGGCTATGAGAGCCTGTAGTTTACCTAAGGTTTATACTTTCAAAGCAGTGCACTGACTTTAGTCACCTCACATAGATAGCTTGTATTAATTTTAAAGACGTGTGTGTGTGTGTGTGTGTGTGTGTGTGTGTGTGTCATTTTAATGTGTAAGAGAAATAACTGAAACTCTGAGCAGCAGAAACTCTGCAAACTGCCTAAAACAAAATTTAGGGTTTCAAATTACTGGGTGTAACCTGTTGCTTTGGTATATTAAGATTAGTTTGCATGTTTTATTTGCTCAGTATTCTGCTTTGTCCTGTTTGCTATCCCTTATAATCACTGAAAATTTACCTTCTGTAGTTAATACTTTTTTGTTCATCCCCAAACAAGCAATTCATATTGGAGGGAAGGGAGGTAAAACATAAAACTCCTTCCACCGTCAGGGAGGCAATTTTTATGCAGTTGCATTGGACAAAACTCTCTGTACAGCACAAGACAATGTTATTTTGGATTTTCACTACAAAGGAAGGGTGTATGTGAGTGCAGGGTAAATCCACAAGCTGAATCCTCTCACACAGGCTACGTCTACATTGCAGGGTTTTTGTGCAAAAAGTATTTTGTGGAAGAGTTCTTGCGCAAAAACTTCTTGCGTAAAAGTGCGCCCACACCTCAAAAGCACATCGCAAAAGAGAGCATCCACACTTCATAGACGCTCTTGTGCAAGAAAGCTCTGATGGCCAGTCACAGAATGGCCATCAGAGCACTTGTGCTTTTCCAGAAAGGCTCTTTTGCACAAGAAACCCCTGTGGAACATGCACACATGCCTTTTTGCACAAGAGCTGTAGCGCAAAAATGAATTATGCCTCATAGAAGGTTTACCTACACCACAAAAAGCCCTCTGTTCTGCCATTTTACTGTTGATTTCCTTGCGCAAACATATACTTGAAATGTGGATGCTCCGCGGGTTTTTGCACAAAAATGGCTGGTTTTGCGCAAAAACCTTGTAATGTAGACGTAGCCACAGAGCTGATTTCAGTCTGTGTCTGCAGCTGGGTGAGAGAGAGAGAGAGAGAGAGAGAGTGTGTGTGAGAGAGAGAGAGAGAGAAAGAGAGGGTTAAAGAATGTTTGATAGCCTGGCATAGCAGTCTGATGTTTTTGTATGTATTTGTTCACTTAGGCCCTGATTAGACCCATATAACCAGACCCCAGCTGGCTCCATTTGTAAGATGGGGTCTTATTTGACCATTTATAAACCACAGTTATGTGTAACAAGACTTCCAGACATTAGAAAATATTGGTGAGGTTTTGCCATAGTTGTATCTATGTTTATCAATTTACCAGTATTTGGGCGGGATTCTTCACTGTTATGGAAACATCGGTACAAGCAGTACGGAATCTTGCTTTTTTATATAATCCAGATAAACACCATTAACTAAACTATTGATGTAGTGGGGGAGAGACTCTGAAAACTGAGGATGGCTGGAAAAGAATCACTGTCTGATGCTACTGTTTGGACAGAAATAAGATTCCCGTAAGATTATCCTTCCACCTTAAAAAGCAGGAAAGGAAAAGAATTCCCTAGCAGATACGGTTGTTTGCTTCTACTTCTAAATCAAGCTGCTTGAGGAAAATAAAGATAGCTGTAAACTAGAACCTTAAAGGCAGAGTACTTGAAAGCTGCTTTTAGAAAACATAAAAGCCTTGAGAAAATACATTTAGAAAAACAAAGAGGAGTCTTCAAATTACACTCTTAATCAGTACTGTGAAGCTGAACCTCTAAAAGAGAGGGAATAGAGTGGAGAAGAAAGAAGTGTTTTGAACTTGACATAAGGTAGAAAGGGCACCAGGAGAGAGAGAGAGAGAGAGAGAGATCAAAGGAGGGGTCCAACTGAAGGTGACAGAAACAACAGGGGAGAGCTAGTGCAAATGATTGAATGAGAAATACTGTGAGGAAGCAAAGGAGAATAATAGAGAAAAAGCAGAAAAGAGTGCTCCACTACTCAGTCAAGTTGAAACGAATGACTAGGGATGAGAAGAAAATGCAAAGTATAATTAAATGTATCCATGAATTTTAATACCCTTCATTTTCATAGGTCTAAGCAGCACCTAAATACAAGACAAAGGGCTAAATGCATCCATGGTGCAACTCCATTGTCTTCAGCAGAATGACAGCTGCTTACATTGAGGATGAATTTGTCCTGCAGTATCAAACAACTACTCTTGACCCTGGTCTACACAAGGGAGTTATTTCGAAATAATAAGCAGAACATCGACACTAGCAAGTCCATTATTTTGAAATAACAGGCTGATTATTTCAAATTCTGTACTTCTGCTTTCCTTGGGGAATAACATTTATTTCAAAACACTTATTTCAAAATAGTGTTAGTGTGGATGCTCAGTTGCTGCTATTTCAAAATAACTACTCCCCAGAGTAATTTGAAGTAATTACTTCCCAGTGCTTTCGGGGGCTCTAAGTCAAAGTAGCATGTCCACAATAACGGAGCCTGCCTCGGACTAATTTCATGGTTTCCCCCATAGTGGGGGCATATTATTTTGATTGTTATTTTGGGAGTTATTTCAAATTTAGGTATTTCAAAATAATCTCCTAGTGTAGACATGTCCTGAGACAAGAGGGGTCAAAGTGAATTCTCTATTTCCTGGATCATCAACAGCAAAAAAAGATTCTTCAGCTTACATTTTGTTCTCCTAAGTGTTTGTGAAAACATTGGACCAGAAAGATATTGAGGTTAGAAAAGTATTACTGAAGACATAATCTAAAGACAATGGAATTGCATATGTGTAGATGGGGGCATAATTTGGCCTGCAGAAAGTCTAAACTTGATAAACTGAGTTAGATTCCCACTGTCAGATCTCAGGGAAGGAAGAAAGTGGAATGGAGGAAGTAGGAAGACAACACATGGTTAGGATGTGAATTAGTGAGATACTATGAATAGGGAGTTCCACAAATCCCTTTTAATAGAGTCCCCTTCAAGACAGAAAGGCTCTATAATGACATTTATGGAAGGGAAAAAAATTTAGATCAGCTCCTTTAGAGTGATTGAAGGTGTTCTGTGACACGCTAATGGGGCATTCCGACCATCAAACTGGCAGATATGCCAACGTAAGGGGGAGAGTCTGGTGGTGCAGGAATGGCACAGAAGCTCTTAAGCAGCACCTTTTCACTGTTTCCAGCATAACCGATGTAGCCATTAAAAAAAGGGGGTACAGGTGGGCTATCCCTATAATGCACCAACTCATTTGCCAAAGCTTGATCAACCAGGGCAACAACTTCTTGTAAAGTTAAAGAATTGTACAGCTACAGTATACCATAAAGATGCCATGACAGATTCCAGTTAATGCTTTTGATCTATTGCTATAACCTGAATATATAGCAGGCAGCAAGAATGCAGCAAAAATGAGAGCGCATACACAAGGAAAAAACCCAAACCAACCAAAACAAACAAAAAACCACCACATTTCGGCTACGTCCATCTTGTTCTACTTAAGTTTTATTGGTTTGTTAGCTGTTCTAGATTTTTACAAAAAGTTATTTAAAAACACCACAGACTGAAAAGTCAAGCACTCAAAAGTTAGAAATTGCCAGAATTAAGTTTGTCTGTGCAACCTGAATGCAGCCCTTAGAATAAAGGGTGTGATTTTCAAAAGCACAGGTCCCATTGAAAGAGTGTGGCAAATAAGGGGGCCACCCAGAAAACAAAGATAAAAAGAAATACTGCATAGTTACCCATTCAGTAAGCACTCTCAAACTGGTGTGCATTGATTGAGACTGGGAGGTACTGCAGAAAAAAAATGTTATGCAATCATTTAACTTACTCATAACATATACATACAATAGGGAGCAGAATTAAGGTTGTAGAGAGGCTACAAGTAGGATTTCCTCTGTAAAGGTTCATTAGCTCTGAAATAGGATCCTGACATTTCCCTAATGACAATATTGGCTGGATCAGCTCCAGGTAAAGTGGTGGGACATTGTTACCTTTGTTCTCCCTTGTCCCTCCCAGCAGCATCAGGCACTGCCTGGGCACAGCTGGGGAGCTGGTCCAATTGTTATGAATTATTTATTTTTATCATAGTGCCTAGGAGCCCTAGTAGGGCCTCACTATATTATAACTGTACAAACACTGAACAAGAAGGTTGCCTTGCATATAGTTTTTTCTTTAGATTATATTCAACTTGGAGAATTAAAAACTAAATAATTTAACAACTGTAATCAGTTACCACTAAAGTGCTGAAAAAACCTTAAGAGTTTAGGACCGCTCAGGACTTCCAGATTTAACCAGCCAATTATCCTTTCTCTCTAAGTCAGAAAGAAGTTTGAATTCTTACTGTGAATGTTATAAGCCTTCTGTACGATTGTGGGCAAAGCATTAACCCCTCCATGAAATGGCACTGCTGAACAAAGTGATCAATATATGCATTCTTTCAATGAATAACAATTCTTCTGACTCCACTTTGTTATTGCTTAACCAAGGGTAGCCAAGGTGAGAGCAAACTGGCTTAGAAAGAATGTCAATAAGTGTTGGTCACACTTCCAAAACTATGCCAGAACATGAAAATGGGAATTTAGTGCAGCTGTTTTCTACTATACCTCTCCACGCTAAGGCTGTAATACATTTTTTCGTCACTTGGTTACGCAGATAGGAGGGTCTGCTTGTAGTGCCTTTGCTATCTGACACATTTCCTCACAGATGTGTGTATCCTCTCCATGCTGCATTATTATTCTGCTTAAAACAGCCCATAAGACGCATAGCAAAGCTTCAGCTGCAGTGCCAAGAAGTCAGCAAAAGACATTTGGAATTTACTGACAATAAGACCTCAAGTTTGCTGAGCATCAGCTGAAGTTTTCATATTGTCCCGCATAGCATCTATTTAAAGCTAAATTTAGCTTATCTGAGAAATGTAAGTTACGTTATACCAGCCAATTTTGGTATTTTGAATTAAACACTGTTCAGTTTATTTCCCAAAATAAAATTCATGCTGATCTTTTAATCATCAAGTTAATCATTCTTACCAAAACTCACAGTTTATAAATAATTAACTTTATTTCTGAATAACCCACAGTCTACTGCCCTAATCCTATAGCTCATTCTGCTCAAGTGGGCACTTAAGCCTGGGGGGAAGAGGGGTCATACTGGAAACAATAGGGCACTGAAATAATGGACACAACTGAAGAATTGGTACATAAGCCATTATTCTTTCTAGGCACTTGCCGTTTGGTTATGTCTGTTAATAAGGATTTCATTACCTATATAAATGCAACTTTATGGATGTAATTCTTCCACTGACTTCAGGATAAGTTGCTCAGAGAATAGGTGCAGAATCAGACTACTTCACATATATAAAATATGTAACATCAATAATCTCATTAATACTGAACACCGTATTTCTTCTTCAGCTCTTCAACAGTATTGTTCTCCAATCCTGATTGGTTCACATAACTGAACAATGCATGTGCAGCTGTAAGAGAGGATAAGAATTAACATGGTTTTCCATTTTTAGTCTTTTAGACACAACTATTTTTAAGTATAAGATTTTAAGTTTACAAACAATCTGTTACAGAAAATGTCTCTTTTTAAAAAAGCTAACATTTAGTATGTCATCTAGATTTATTAGATCAATAGTAACTAGTTAAAACAATATGTGTGTCTATAAAACTGAACATAAAAACAAAACAAAACAAAAATCCACCAAATGGCAACAGTCATTTTTTGTTTTGGTGCTCTAAACTATGACTAAAGGTCCTCTGACAGCAAGCAGTAAGCCAAAAAGCCCCATAATTCCTCAAACTGGTGCCTATTCCTGATGGCAAAAAACAGAAAAAATAAGATATAAACTATCTTGTCTTTATGATATTAAAACAGAAGGTAAAAAATGTGTGCCAGATGTCAAACAAAATTGGCATAAAATAAAGTTGTCTATCCAGTATATTTTTTATTACTGCTTATACATTTGAAGTAGAAAAATTTCAAATCATTAGAAGGTTTCCTTGTAAAAGACAATTTGTCCAAGAGGCTCATTTTTTATTACACTGAAAGAGTAGTAGATGTAGTGAAGCTCAGCTGAATGTAGTAACTGCCTAATTTTTTTTTAAAATGTACATTTATCAGCAATAGATGTAAGGCACCAAACGGCTTATGTGCATAAAACTGGTGGTCTCAGTACAGACCTGAAGTAGACAAATATTCAAACATATACACCATATGCTGTATGAAAGAATGATCAAGGCGTAAAGAGTAAAACTCCTGTGAACTAACTGAGGTGATGCTTGAAGAAAAGTGCTGATGCATACTGGAAGAACAATTTAGAGATGCTTTCACTGTCTGCTTAAATATGTTCTCTGACAAAACAGATGATGTCAATCTCTAACACTAATTAGTGTTCATATAGGTGTTCTATTTTTTCAGTTAGATTTCTCAAAAATAAAATGTCAGAAAACAATTATACTGTATGAGTAATATTCAAAAGATGCTAAGAGGAATCCAGTAGAATCTGATTTATTCATTACATATGAAAACAACCAATATTAAACACACACACACACACACACACACACACACACACACTTTTTTAACAAGGGTATTAGGGCAAAAATCTCTAGGTAGGTTACAGCCCTTTGCATAAAAGTGGTACAGAGGGATCATAATGTAGCTGCAATGTCCAGCAGAGATGTCCCTGAAGCACAGGCTCTCTGCTGGAGTATGTGTACTTTCACAGATCCTGAGGCATATATCCTACAACAGAACCTAGAGGGACTAAAATGGTGGAGGAACAGCAGTGCATGAGGGCTAGGGATCTATGATGGCAATTATCAATTGACAAGGTATATTAATGATTCTTTTCCAATGGCATAAGTTAGAGCTGCTATGAAGTAGTTCTAAGGTGCATTACAGCTGGGGCCAGCCATGCAAATCAAGGGTCCGTTTTAGCCTACCAACCTTCTCCTGTGCCAAGACAGAATCAATTTGAAAACAAAAACAAAAACCCACAAATGGCAAGTCATTGTTTTTCCTTTTGGTGCTCTCTAACGTAAATAAAGGTCTTTTTACAACAAGTTGTGCCTTGTTATTACACTGATGGGGAAAATTCAAAGGTGGCAGCACACAGTACTGCAATTAGTAAAGGAGTTTCACTCTAAAACATTTTAAAGATTTTCTTCCCAAACATGATTTAGTGGCAATCAAGTATGACATCTTGCATATTTGTACTATATTGTGCTCAATTACAATGGCAGCTACTGGGGTTTGTATACAACATTGCTACTTAATATTGAAAACAGTAGTCATAACCAGCATGTCTTTTCTGGCTGTTAGTTTGAGTTTTAAGGAGATCCCAAAAAATGAAAGTCTCTAAACAGCACATTTAAAACAGCTGATTTGATCAAGCATTCATATGTAATTCAAAATCATCTAGATTGAATTTCTACATTTCAAAAGTATTCAAAATGTTCTAAAAGCTCTGCTCTAGGAATTCTTTTGGTGAAGTTCCATGGCTTGTGTTATACCAAAGGTCATACTAAATGATCACAGTGATTCCTTCTGGGCTTAGACTCTATGAAGATTAATTTTTTTCGCGAAGCTTCCTTCAAGCCCAGACAGTATCCTAAGGATATGTCTCCATTTCTTCCTTTTTAAAACCCATTTACAAAAGCCATAAATAAACTGATCACTCAGCCAAGGAGGATATGATTTGTCTGGAATGTGTCCGCCTCACAACTGTATAGGCAATAATTGTCACTACACAGTGGTGAAACTTTCCCTTCTCAGAATAGTTGAGTTCAGTGCTTTTAGACTGATGTTCTCCCTCTCCAACCTCTCACAAAATAAACTGAAAATCTTTTTAGAAGCATGTAGTTAAAGCTGCCTGTGAAGTATAAATAAATAAGAATTTGTATGTCTATTTGCATTATCATTATAAACTGAACTGATACTGAAGTTTATTGTTTCTGGCTGAAACAAGACCTATGCCAAGATCCAAGGTTTAAAAAAAATAAATAAATAAAAAAATTCAACATTACTTTGTACTTACTTTTTTTCTCCAAATCTGACATAAACATCACTGCCATATCAAATCTTTTTAATTCAGATAGCTTCTGGAGAATTTCAAGGATAAGCGTTGGTTTCTCTTTCCTAAAATAAAAGATTATTAAATATATATGCAAATAACTACTTCTGATTAGAAAGATCCAATAGCTATAAAAAGGATTATATATTTCAAGCTACAGAACAAATATTTTTAGTAATAGATAAAGATAAAAAAAATACAGAAAGGAGGAAAGTTGACAAGGCATAAACATTAAATCATGCACTAGCTATTACTATTCCTATATATCAAATCATACTTTTCAGTACCCAAAAGACTGGTGCTTAAGGTGTGTGTTTCTTGTTGAACTTTTCCTTTGAGCTGTTATTCTTGGCTCATGATAATGAAGAGGAAAAATAAAATTCATCTTGTTTCCAAACAAAAATGGAAGCAACAGATAATGCAACTTACGGCTTTTCCCTCGGAAACACGTACTCATACAAACTATGTTAAGTAAACTGCCTTACTAGTAAGAAATACACTTGACTTACCACTTTAGACCTCTACAGATCATGATCTATTGATTAAATGTATGGAAATCCATAGGGTTTCAGGAGTAAAATAAGGAGAGATATTTTAATGGGAACCTAGCAATTTGATTACTAGGCACATCACCACAATCAGAATGCATTGCTCTCATTTTTGGCACTAAGGAAAAAGTATCAGGATTTTTTTTTTGACAATGTTAGCATGTGAGATCACTTACCTTCCTCTTTCACTACCAATGACTACAAGTTATCTTCTTTTTTCTTCATACCTCACATTCCCCTCCTTTTTAAAAACTAGTTTTATCTTTCTGCTCCCAATAAATTCACTCTTTAGCAGCCATGCATGTAATAACACTGAATGAAGGACATGCCTCTTCAGGTGTGGTGATTCACCTGCATGATTTGCTTTTGATTGGACAAAATTTGTTGCCAGCCTATACCCTGACTCTTAATTTACACTTGCCACTCTGCATAATAATAAACATAACATTTTTAGAGCCCACATTAATTCAGAGTAGCAAATTATTCATAATGAGCGAATGAATTTTATGCAGCACTGAAATATGACAAATAATTGCTAAATGCTTTTTATTTTCTTAATAAGATTTCCATTTCCACACACATGCTTGCTACTTCTATGTGTTCTGTTACAGAGTACAAGCATATAATTAAAGGAGAAAAATAAAAACCAAGACACTGAAGGCATGACAATGAAGACAGCTAAAATAATGAAATAGTTGAATTTCTTAGTTTTTTTGCTCTTCTTTGAACTACACTGAACTGTTTTAAAAATGAATTCTGTGCTAATGGAATGTGCTGTCCAATAAAAACAAATCATTTTAAAATAGATCACTGAGTAGACAGTCAGTAGTCACTACTGAGACAATCTGAAGTTAAACCAATGACTAAATCAAAAGGCTTTTTATTACCAATTTTCCCCTAGCTAATCCTTCTGAAATACTCTTCTGTATTGAAAGCTATTTTCTTCAGGAATACATTTAGATAAGCCAGTGTTATATGCTATTAGTTATCAGAGTATCAACAATTTGTTCTGTAAGGCAAACAAAAAAAGCCTCTGTTGGCAGCAAGCAATATAAAACCCTAAGATAACACTGGTCTACAATTTTTTAGAAGTTGTCTGCTTCAGAGATAAAATGTGCTATTTATTATGTATTTTGATGTGCTGAATTCAAATATGACAATTAAAACAACTGATTGGCTACTGTTTCCAAGATATTTAAGTTTTTACATTTTACGTCTATGTATATTGTGTAGATAGTAGAGTTTTAATCATAAATTATAAACCTAGGTCTTTTCATGTGTTTATGGTTGCTTTACATGATAATATTTCACCTGTCCTGTTTATGTAACACTTTAAAAATCAGCAAAAGGGTTATATCAATAAAATTTATTATGAAACAAAAGGCAAAAAACTATTATGTACATAGTTTAGTCCTATTCAGTGTCTACTCGGCGCTTCTTGGCTTGTCTCTTGTATTCATTAAATGGAGCATCTCTTGTCACTGTCCAGCAATAGTCTGCAAGCATTGATGGGCTCCATTTGCCCTGATAGCGCTTTCTCCATTGTTGCAATGTCTCAGGAAATCGCCATGCTCGTCGCTCACTGCCCGCAGTTCGGTGGAAAAAATCTAGATGAGAGTGCAAAAATGTATCTTTAGTGACATGTTGCAACCAAGGCTTTTGTATGCCTTGAGGAGGTTTTCCACCAACAACCTGTAGTTGTCTGCCTTGTTGTTTCCGAAAATTTATTGCCACTAACTGGAAGGCTTTCCATGCCGTCTTTCCTTGCCACGCAGTGCATGGTCAAATGCATCATCTCAAGAAGTTCACGAATCTGAGGACCAACAAAGACACCTTCCTTTATCTTAGCTTCACTTAACCTTGGAAATTTTCCACGGAGGTACTTGAAAGCTGCTTGTGTTTTGTCCATGGCCTTGACAAAGTTCTTCATCAGACCCAGCTTGATGTGTAAGGGTGGTAACAAAATCTTCCTTGATTCAACAAGTGGTGGATGCTGAACACTTTTCCTCCCAGGCTCCAATGACTGTCGGAGTGGCCAATCTATCTTGATGTAGTGGGAATCTCTTGCACGACTATCCCATTCACAGAGAAAACAGCAGTACTTTGTGTATCCAGTCTGCAGACCAAGCAAGACAGCAACAACCTTCAAATCGCCACAAAGCTGCCACTGATGTTGGTCATAGTTTATGCACCTCAAAAGTTGTTTCATTTTGTCATAGGTTTCTTCATATGGACTGCATGACCAACTGGAATTAATGGCAAACATTGCCATCATGCAGCAAAACAGCTTTAAGACTCGCTCTTCGATGAATCAATGAACAGTCTCCACTCATCTGGATCGCGAACGATGTTGAGGGCTGCCATCACACCATCGATGTTGTTGCAGGCTACAAGATCACCTTCCATGAAGAAGAATAGGACAAGATCCTTTTGACGGTCACGGAACATGGAAACCCTAACATCCCCTGCCAGGAGATTCCACTGCTGTAGTCTGGAGCCCAACAGCTCTGCCTTACTCTTGGGTAGTTCCAAATCCCTGACAAGGTCATTCAGTTCACCTTGTGTTATGAGGTGTGGTTCAGAGGAGGAGGATGGGAGAAAATGTGGGTCCTGTGACATTGATGGTTCAGGACCAGAAGTTTCATCCTCTTCCTCTTCCTCATCTGACTCAAGTGAGAATGATTCTGGTGCATCAGGAACCGGCAGTCCTTCTCCGTGGGGTACTGGGCGTATAGCTGATGGAATGTTTGGATAATGCACAGTCCACTTTTTCTTCTTTGACACACCTTTCCCAACTGGAGGCACCATGCAGAAGTAACAATTGCTGGTATGATCTGTTGGCTCTCTCCAAATCATTGGCACTGCAAAAGGCATACATTTCCTTTTCCTGTTCAACCACTGGCGAAGATTTGTTGCACAAGTGGTGCAGCATATGTGTGGGGCCCACCTCTTGTCCTGATCTCCAATTTTGCAGCCAAAATAAAGGTGATAGGCTTTCTTAACCATAGTGGTTATACTGCGCTTTGTGATGTAAAGTCACTTCACCACAAACATAGCAGAAGTTATCTGCACTGTTCACACAATCGAGGCATCTCTGCTCACTTTGGCTAAACAGAAATGTGTCCCTTTGCAAAATCAAACACTGACAAATAAGAGAGCACGACACTGTATGATTTCTAGAGCTGATATAGGGCAATTTGTTCAGCAGAGTGGTGTAAGCTTCGTTATGATTGCATCATCCATGACTTCTAGGAATAACATGATGCAATTCATATCATGTATGATGCAATACCAGCTTCAGATTGCATCATTCATTGTTTTGCCTAAAAAGCAAGTACTGTCCAAACCCAGTCATAGATTTATTCATAGATCCAGTCAAAGATGTATTTTAGTCATTTCTGGTTTAAATTGAGATCCCTTCCCTTTATAACTCACTTATCCTCCGCCATTCCCAAGTCAAGGGTCATATATACTGACCCAATAGCATATCTTGAAAACTAGAGCCAATCAACAATTTTAAGCATCATTTTTGTTCTCAGTGACCCAGAATTAGTAAAGTTTGACTACATTTATTTCAGAAGCATTTTGGCTGTAGAGCAGTGTAATTAGTGAAGAACTGAACTTACTCAATGTAAAAGTCTTGCAGAATTTTCAAAATCTGGTTAAAGACATCTGGATCTAAGGATTTTTTGGAACAGCTTAGGGTAAAGCGAAGGCTCTATTTGCTTTGGAAGAATAAAAACACTGTTATTTACAGACATAAAATATGATTCAATCATGAAAACCGGAAACAAATAATTTTAAGCTCTCCTAGCAGGGTCCATTCCCTTCCACATACTTTATAGTGCTTATCAACATATGGGCCCTCTTGAAAATGAATAATAAAAGCTACAAGATTACATTTTGGCCTATTATGCATATGTCCTTCTATATGCTGTTGAATTGATAGCTGTAGTTACAAGGAGATATATTTCTCTTCCTGGAGCTACTCATTTTATTTTATTAACTTGTACCTTTTTGCAAGATGCATATGATTGTTTTTAAAAAAATGTAAATTAACAAGGGAAAAACAAACATTCCTTCAAAATATTAATTCAAAGCAGTTCAAAACACTTTAAAGAATCCATACAATCGATACAGGGATAAGAATACTGGCATTCTTTAATGCTATAATTCCAATCCAGCAAACACACACACATGAGCAATTCGAGTTCAATGTGGATACCAAGGTGCAAATTTACATAATTTGGAAGGGATAAAAAAAAATTAGGGCACTATTTATAGACTTATGTTCTAAAATTTGAAAATTAAGCACAGAATGAAAATTATTTTCATGTGGAGTCAAGGCTATTTGGTGTATGATAAGGATATTGACACCTAAGAATTGTTAAATATTTAGATGCTAATTTCTCAATCTACTAATATAAAAAGGGACTATTTCTTTAAGCATAGTTGCAGTCATAGACTACTATTTCTCTTACCTTTAGGTACATGTACATCTTATCTGGGCAGCCTTTCAATTTTCTGAAATCAGATTCAAGCTGGAATGAATTTGCAGGGATTGCAGGGACATCAGATGTAGACACGGGAAGTGATATTTTATTTTCATTGTCTAGATGATTTTTCAGACTGGAGAACTGAGGTGTAGCTGATGACATATCTTTCATATTGGCAGGAACTCTAAAATATTTAAATATACATTTTAAATTAAAAATTCAGGCCATTTCATAAATGAGCTTTAGTTTGAGCTATTGAGTACCACACCTCTTTTGCAAACCTAAGCCTTAATAAATGTCCTCACTTTCAAGGTTTTGGTAATATTTTGTATAAAAAACAATTATTTTCTCCAGAATAAAATATTCCTACATTTGAAATAAAAGCAAACAAACATACTTAATGGAATTAATTAAATGTTTGTTAAAGTATAATTTTTACTTGTCCACTTAAATGATTTTCTAGTCCTGAAAAAGTATGGGCTACATATTTACTTTATTTCCAGAAGTAACCCGTTTTAGTGTACAAAGCTTCTATATTCAATATATATCAGCATTACAGAAATTTTCCCCTCACAGCTGCAAGAATACAAAAATAAGTTTTCTTTGCAATTTCATAATGCAAAACAATAAGCATGTCAAAAGTGAAAACATTTTCAACACTGATTACAGTGCAGCCATTTGTTCTCCTATAATTTATTTGTCTTTTCTATCAGTATATTTTTAGCAGTTAGAACATGGCTGTAAAAGTATACTTTTGCCCTAAATACTACCAACTAAATCCATTCAACTGTTCAGGGGAGGAAAAAAAGATATACACTTGAGTTTTCTAGTCAGTAAAAGCACGTAAAAAGAGGCAAGGAATACCATATTAAAGCTCTCTGACGGTTCAAAGAGCCTGGGAAATACTCTTAAAACCAGCCAAACAAGGATTCTCAAAACCTGGGTGTAGGGCACTATCTTTACTGGTTCTGTGTCACCCTGTCCAGACCATACCCAGGGATGATTTAGGAGTCATCTAAGGGATGATTCCAGCACAGAATGAAAATGACCCTGTCAAAGGCTGGCTGGTCTTTTAAGGAGAGAGTCAGGCTCAGCCTAGTCCAAGAAAGGTCAGTTACCTTCTCCTTCCAGCTGATCCTCATCTGCTAGGGTATGTTTACACTTGCACCCTAGTTCAAACTAGGGATGCAAATGTAGGTGACCCGAAATTGCTAATGAAGCGGGGATTTAAATATCCCGCGCTTCATTAGCATGATCTCGCTGGCACGTTACTCCGCTCAACAGCTGTTCCGAAAGTGAAAGTGCGCACCGGGACGCGTTAGTTCGAACCATTTTTTGAGGAGTAACGTTAGTTCGAACCGAACCCCTTGCTTCGAACTAACGCGTCCCGGTGCGCACTTTCACTTTCGGAACAGCTGTTGAGCGGAGTAACGTGCCGGCGAGATCATGCTAATGAAGCGCGGGATATTTAAATCCCCGCTTCATTAGCAATTTCGGTCACCTACATTTGCATCCCTAGTTCGAACTAGGGTGCAAGTGTAGACGTACCCCTAGAGAGCTGGGAAGAAGTTATGGGAAGACCTCAAAGGGTTGCAAGACTTTGGCTGGGGAAGGCAGGCAGGCTGATCTTCTAGTAGGCTCTTGAGAAATATAGCTCCCCCGGAAGACAACCTTGTGAACTGAGGGTTTCAGGAAGGAGACTGGCTCCTATGACTGACCCTGGAAGCAGGGAGGCTCCCATGTGGGAAATGCCTAGAAGAGTCAGTGCTCTGAGGAGAGTGGGAAAGACCTGAGAGCTTAGGCCAAGAAGGATGGAGAATTTTTCTTTTTATGGTTCACTTGGGATTATTGTTTAAATTCATTACCAGCAGCTCGCCACGGGGGCTGATGGAAGCCACCTGGGAGAAAGCTAAGGCATGGTAAATAGTGGTGGGCCAGAAAGGCATGCTGCTGCCACAGGCTCCTTGGGAGCTCTTATCAGCAACAGTTCTTGGTGCAGACATGAGACTCCTGGTTACCTCCACAATTGGAGAAGTGGTAATAGCTTTAATATCATCTTTATTGCCTCTCCAAATCTCCTCCATGTGCAGAATTAGAATCTTGCCCTAAAATTCCCAACTGAAGTAACTGACGTAAGATATAATGCACAGGAAATGAAGCATTATTTTAGATCAAGATTACACATCTTACCTCAGTTATTTGGAATACCTGAGCAAAACAATCTAACAACTTGTCCGCTGTATCTAAAAGGCTCATATTTTTGTTTCAAAATTCTCACACACAAATGCATAAACATATTCCTAAATAAATCCTTCAAAACAAGGTGCATACAGCTACAAGATGACAAACAATATAGTAGTTACATTTTCAAATTTCAATTACAAATACATTTAAGCAAGGTTTTTTGGTGCAACATTCAAAGCAATTAATAATCTGAGGAGGATTACATACCCAGCTATGTTTGCTTATCAAATTCGAGAACACCAGAAGACTTTATTATACTCACTGGCAGGCTGGTATATCACTGATTTCTTCTATTTTCAATTGTTTTGCTTTTGGAGTATCAGATGAGGTTAAGAGGTCATTTTGACTTTGATTCTTTGTTGTTTCGATGTTTATAGAATTAATCCAATTATTGGCTAGAGTACTAGGGTTAGGCGCATCAATATTCTGCATCTCATCACCAACTTCTTCAATGAATATTCTTCTCAAAGGTTTCTAAATAGAACAAATATCTCAGGTTAGTGAGATACTCTATTCTTTGTATAAATCACAAATACAAGACTATTGTTCACAATGGAGCTAGAACCTCAGAGCCACCACGTTAGAGTGTGCTGGTGTCCAGAGCAGATACCTTACAATAAAAATATACAGTGTGTTTGTATAGTTATAACAGGTTTTCAAAACTCATTATAAAATTAAAAATATTCCGTCTTATTTGGCCTTCTTTTCCCTGCTACCATTTTACTTTATTTCTCTGTATCATGGGGGATCCTCACTTCAAAGTCATTCCATTTCTGTATTGTTTTCCCAGATAACTGAAAAAAACCCCATACTTCTTTTGAGATCCTTTAACCTTCCAATTTAGGATCTATCATATGTGATCAGTTCATTAGCCAATCAAATTTTGTATCACGACTTCAAAAGCAAGATGTAGCAATGAGGTTCAAATAACTTTATTTTGCATGGATAACTATAAATGGGTCTGTGGTCACAAAATATAATGTGTTGTGCATATTTACAAGGTCACATTCAATTATTAGTAATGTGACTGAAGTTCAACTAGCCAGTTAATTCATTCAAGGGATGCACACTGTGGGAGGCAGTGGAGGAGGGTAAAGGGGGGCAGACAGCTCCACGGACCTGGCAGACATGGAGAGCAGCTTAAAAACTGTCTTCCCACCCCTATTGGCACCCATCACCTTGTCCCTTGCTGCCTCTGATAACAAGGCGGTGGTGCGTGTAGTTGGTAAAATGAACTGATAAGCCCAGACTTATGATTTCATCATGTAGTCGACTACACATTGACATCCCTACTTTCCAGCCCTCAGCTCTGGTTCAGCACCCACCTCAGATTAGAACAGTGTGACTTGCTCTAACAACTATGTCAGCAAGCAACAATCTCCAAAGAACTGTCTTCCATCTTGGGATAGCCAGAGAGCAGTCCATTATGGACACAACCCATCCTGACCCATGTCAAGAGAGGTGTAAGGTCTCCACTGGGGAGATCAGGTGATTTCTGTTCTCTTTGCTCCCTTTTCAGTGCTCTTACAGATAGAATAAGACAATAAATGTGTGTCTGTCTAACATTAAACAGTACCATGAAGGACAAATTAACTTATATTTAGTATTTCCCGTTAGTGCCGCTTTAAAGATGAAAATTAGCAGGTCAATAAATGCTACCGCTGATATGCCAAGGGTAATTTAAAATTCGGGATGTTAACAAATATTTATTTTTCTAAATGTGTAACTGCTGAAAAAAATTTCAGCAGTTACACATTTACATATGATGGGAGCACACGGCTCCATAGGAGCCAGTATGTGGTTTGAAATCCACCGTGCTGCTTCCTCTATCGAAGGCAGCAGTGCCGGGAGGAGGGCGGAGGGGGGAGAAAAGAGTGGCTCTGCTCACTCATGGTGAGCTGCCTTTTAAGCTTGTTCCCCCCAGCACCGGCTGTGGGAGGCAGTGGGGGAGAAGAGGGCCCCACATGAGACCTAAAGGGAGGTGCAGGGGGTGTGAAGCCATTAGGATTAACCGATGAGCTCAGGCTTATTGGTTAATCGTGTAAACGACTACATGCTATCATCCCTATTTAAAGCTATGGAAGATATCGTTTATTACATCTGTATTAATACAATATCTATAATTGTATGTAAATAATCCAATACTTTCTTTTAAAATTTTAAGTAAAAGACAGGATTTTCTCACTTTAGTCTGTTAATCATTTTAATTTATATTACAATTAATGGAGTCAAGAAACAAAACTGTTTGGTAGTAAGTTTTTAAATAAAGAAAAATGTATTTTAAACTTTAGTATGCTTTGCACTGTACAAAACACAGCAAATGCTACTATCTCTGTTGCTGGGAATTTCTCTCATACATTTAGAAAGCAGAAAATAATTAAAATGTTTGAATAGTGTAAGTCTAATGCACACAGAAATCTTTATCTGCAAACCACATTTATCATCTTAATATATGTTTTTAAAAGGTCTCTCTAAACTCAGGAATTATTACACCAGAAGTGTGCCTGACAATATCAGTTTGCATTTGCAATACAACAAGCAAGAAAGGAGTTAATTGTTGAACTCCACCATTTCTTCATGCCCTACTTAATTTTCAAAATATCGCACTTTCCCCTGCTGCCCCAACATACTTACAGTTGATCTAAGATGCAAGGGTTTATCAATGGGTTGCACCAGGTTTCTTATTTCTGCTTCTTCTGCTGATCGTTCAGGACATTCCTGGTAAATCCACAGACCTTTCTCAGCTAATTCCTTAAAGAAAATTGTTCAGATAATTAAAATTAAGGTTGGTTATAAAACTCATTCAATGTATACATATAATTTAAGCACAGAAATATTATATAAACAAACTGCAACACAGTCAAAAACATACATACGTTCTGTATTTTGGTTAGTTCATTCATTGCTTGTTTGTTGCCTGGTTCCAGCTTCAAAACTGTTTCAAAATCTAAATGAATAAAAAAAATATGTACAAATTTGAAGTTGAAGTATTTGTTTTTTATTAAAAGTATCTGTTTTCTCCCAAAAGGTAAATCCAAATTAAAAATACAAAAACTCACTCAATATAAATTTGAAAAATAGAAATCTAGACGATTTCCTAGTAACTAGTAATATGTAATATAAAGATTTATTTATTTAAATCTAAGTGGGAAAATACATTTTATGTTAAAATAATATTTCTTATGAAAGCACCAGTCATAGATCCATATTTAAGACTGATTAGCATATTGTACTTAAGCATAATTAAGGCACCCAAGCAGCCATAACTCTGTCCTGAAGTGATACCACAAGGTGGCAGAGTTAAGAAAAAACAACAAGTGAGCCTTCAAAACAATTTTTATCTAACCTGGAACAGTAAAATGCTTTAATTATGTGATTATTGTCTGGCATTAGGCAGTTAAGATTGTTTAGATGCCTTAACTGTGCTTTTACAGGCCTTTAACTTGTTCTGATTCCTTTTAAATATAACCTTAACTCTGAGTTTCCTAGTTTCATCATGTTTGTTTCTGGAACAGGTACACTATTCCTGTGATGCATTTTCCCCTAAATTACTATTTTCAAACTAGACTCCATTTTAATGTAGTTTTTGACGCAGGATAATATTGAAAACACATGCTAACACTTGCAAATTCAATTGGTTTAATATATCACTGTGGTATCAGTCTTTAACTCCCCTGTTGTCCCAATATTTATGTCCCATGTTATTGAAACTTAATTCTTTGCAGGAATCGAAACCTAGAACCCGTCTACAACACTCTTTAATACATTCTGCTGCAATCTTTAGAGAGAGAAAATTATCCATTCACATAAGAGGTGGATGGGGGGCAAGTAAAATAAATCTTCAATTTGTCCTATCGAGACAAATAATTAAAGACTTGACATTTATGGAGTAATATGAGGGCCTGAAACATAAGCTCATGTATTACAGGCCTGAAATGAGGCGGCCTAGGCCACAACGATCAAGACGGTGCTAATATAAAGCAAAGTTAAAACTGTGAGCACAAGGCAGGCCCAGCTAACAGAATCTGACACAAACAGGGTTCATAATTTAAAATACTAAATAATACGAGGCACAAGCTGGAAGTACATTCCAGAGAGGTCATAACAGAACACCTCGTGAAGAACAAACTCCCCACAAACAACAGACATACTGATCCAGGATCAGGACAGGGTCTAAAACTAACAGCATGATAGTAACTGAACCCCCACATAAAAGGTAATGGGTGTTATCTATGTATCGTCAGAGGGTAGCAACCTAATACGGCAGAAGTGATGTGTAACGAGTGTGTACCTATGTTTAAAAACGTACCCCAGGAGTACATGTTAAATCCCATGTTACTTACTGACTGAGTCAAGTCCATTGTCAAGGGCTCACATTCTTAAGCCTATCTATAGGCCTGGGATCCAGGGAAGCTATTACTATGCTTCGTTTACAATAAATCTGGTTGGGTGCCTTCGATCATCATCTGATTTTGTGGTCTTTGGGGGCTCTCTTGGAGTATCAGCAATCTATACAGAGCTAATATAATATACAGAGGGAGCACACATGTAGCCAAAAGGTTATCACTGGCACAAGGCCTTTCAGGACACCACACTGGTGACTTGACAACCTCATTGGTGACCCTAACTGCTGATCTGTTAAGCAAGTGAGCTGTACCTCTGTTGGAATTGTGATCTAACATGACAGAAAGCCATGAGTGAGGGAATCCCTTTAATCCCTCCCTAAAAATCCTCCCAGAGGGTGTGTCTAAACTACACCCCTGTGCTGACAGAGGGATGTAGATTAGGCACATCGCTATTGTAAAGGAAGTGGGGATTTAAATATCTTGCGCTTCATTTGAATAGAAATGGCCGCCGCTTTTTGCCGATGCTGCACTTTGCCGGCCAAAAGCGGCAGTCTAGATGGGGATTGGTCGATAAGGAAAGCCTTTTCTGACCGATCCCTTATGTCTTGTGCAACGAGATTTACAGGATCGGTCGGAAAAGGCTTTCCTTGTCGATCGATCCCCGGCTAGACTGCTGCTTTTTTCCGGCAAAGTGCCACGTTGGCAAAAAGCGGCGGCCATTTCTATTCAAATGAAGCGTGGGATATTTAAATCCCCACTTCATTTGCAATAGCGATGTGCCTAATCTACATCCCTCTGTCGGCAGAGGGGTGTAGTTTAGACACACGCAGAGTGTTTATATTAAAAAAAAAAAAAAAAAAAAAAAGTCTTGCCCCAATATAAAGGCAATGCCAATACAGTGGTTTCTCTCTACATATATAAAAGAGTTTTTCCTGACGGATGACAGAATATTCCCACCAGACAACAGAATGACATCACCACATCAGCAGACTCTCTCAGCAAAGCAAAATGGCCACAGGGGGGGGGAAGCAAGCAAAGTGAGCATAGGGCACAGTCCCCTAGTAATTGTGTATTAGGAGTTTAAAAAAAAATCAGGACAAAACAAATCTACAAATCTATCACAAACATTTATTGCATTCAAAGTCTCACCTTGCATAGCTTCTTTTAGTTTTCCTAATGCTGCTCTGGCAGTACCTCTTCTGGCAAATGCTTTAGAATAGGAAACATCTAGTAGCACTGCTTGTGTACAGTCTGCTTCTGCCTCTTCATATCTCAATAGAAAAGAAGTTTTAAAAGATTACTATGCTAATCATGTAATGAAAAGAGTTTTCAATATTAAAAAAATAGTTCTTCAAATATGTAAACATTTGGAATAACTGGATGCCTAAAATTAAGTCCTTGAATCTATAAACACAAACAATCTAACTTTCAGAAGTGCTGAGCATCAAGTATTAGTTTATTTCTAGACTCTTCCTCCCCCCCCATAACTATGGCGTTTTTAGAAAGCAACACTCTTCCAAATAAGCATAATCTAACAGACTTAAAATTTCTACATTATACATTTTAACATATTGGTTCTGTACCAGAACTTTGTGACAACCACACAGAAGAACACATACTATATGGAAAGAGCCTTTACAAATAAACTCCAAAAAAACAAACACACACACACACACACCACCACCACTTGTCTCATTTGATTATAAAGTTCAGAGACAAATGTATGTGTTTGTATTACTGAGACTTTTTGGATTTATTTAAACAACCACCATCCAACTACCTTTCTACACACAATTGAAAACAGCTTTTGACATTACGATGTATGTGTTTTTATAGACTACTTATAACTATCCCCTCAGAAGTTTGAATTTGAACCCATGTCTAACAAAATTAGACAGAATTATTCCTATAGCCGACTGCTATATGAGACATCTATTTCCTATATGAGATAGCTAGCAAATTTCTATCTTTTTGCTGTATTTAAACAGTATTGATCCAGAAGATGCCAGAATAGTTGTGCAAAGCTTTAAAGAAAGAAAGCTAGGAATAGACAAATTGAGAGAAAATGGTTCAAGTTTCACTATGATTTCTACCGATCCCTATTTTTCTTTCAAAATGTTTTCATTTAAAAACAAAACAAAACAAACAATCATAAAGATAACATTTGCACACATTAGAGGAGATATAAAAAACTGATAATTTGTTTGAATATATTTTATACTGAATTCTAAGAACAGTGTAGAATGAAGGGCCGTAACCATTTGAATTTATATGAAATTGATGTGATGTATCACTTTTTTATTCCAATTTACAAAGAATAGAGAAGCATACACTCAATGCCACTTACTTCTGAATCTTGAGATAGGCCATAGCTCTGTTAGCTGGCAGAAGTGCATTGGTGCCATCTGCTGCTATGCCACGTGTATAACATTCTATTGCTGCTTCATATTTTCCTTCTTTGAAATATCCATTTCCCTGATAAATTTGGATGAAAAAAATATATTAAGCAAGTTGACAAACATTAGATATATTCAGATGCTTCAGGGGGTAGCCAAGTTAGTCTGTACAGGATAAACTTAAAAAACAACAAATGGTCTGGTAGCACTTTATAGACTAACAAAACATGTAGATGTAGCCTTTGTGGGCACAGCCTTCAGATAATGGCTCTATAAAGTGCTACCAGACCATATGTTGTTTTTTAAGTTTATTAGATATATTGGCAAGCATTTAAAATACTATTAAGAATTAGAAGTATTCTACTACTGTAAATTGTAAACATTTCAAGAGCCAGATGTGGCTACTTAGTTTTCATATTTAGAAACATCACACTGGAAAAACTGTTAGACATGGATTCACTTTTAACCTTACCACTACTCAAATAATATTATCACAGAGCCAAAGAAGATTAGAGTTGGAAGAGACTTCAGAAGGACATCTAGTCCAACCCCCTGCTCAAAGCAGGATCAACTCCAAACACATCATTCCAGCCATGGCTTTGTCAAGCCTGGCCTTCAAAATCTCTAAGGATGGAGATTCCACCACCTCTCTAGGGAACCCATTGCACCCTCTTCATTTTTCCTAACAACTAATCTAGACCTCCCACACTACAACTTGAGACCATTGTTTCTTGTTCTGTTATCTGCCACCAATAAGAATAGCCTGGTACCATCCTCTTTGGAACCTGCATCAGGTAATAGAAGGCTATCAAATCCTCCCCTCATTCTTCTCCTTTAAAGACTAAATAAGCTCAGTCCCCTCAGCCTCTCCATAAGTCATGTGCCTCAGCCCCCTAATCATTTCCATTGCCCTCCCCTGGACTCTCGCCAATTTTTTCACATCTTTTCTATAGTGGGCCCCCTAAAACTGGATGGAATACTCCAGATGTGGCTTCATCTGTGCTGAATAGAGGGGAAATAATCACTTCCCTTGATCTGCTAGCAATGCTCCTATTAAAGCAGCCCAGAGCAGTGCCTATATTATATATAAAAAGAGAGACAACCAAATGTAAGTTGTGGATTAAATTTATCATGATCTCTGTATGAAAAGAGAATTGATAGAGCTTCATTTAGAAAATGTTAACATCAAAAATTTTGGAGATGGAGCAAAACTGTACTATTCTGAGTTGCACAATTTTAATACATGTTTTACATTACTACATTTTGCAAAGTTATTTAAAAAGAATAGGAACTTATTACAATATAAACACGTCCTATGGGAAATTCCACTGATTCAGGAATATTTTAAAAAGGGTTGAGTCATGGCTCAAATCAGGCTTATTGTGTGTAGTTTATTTGCCAGATCCCTGCTCTTTGGAAGAAGACTACAAGATACTACTTCAAAAATAAATAAAAGTCTCGAATCTCAAATAATACATGTGGCAAGACATTCTACTGCATTATGGTGGAAATTGACACCTGTTATGATGCATTTTTTTTTCAGAAAGTTATAGCATATCAACGATAGTTACTTCAAGATTATTTCAAGACATATGACCCAACTGTAACCTGCAGTATCACCTGTGACAGAATAAGTGAGAAGGAAGAAAACTTATAAGCATAGAGGAAAAAACAAAAGCAGAAAGATTTCAGCATAAAGAATCCTTAAAAATAGTTTATGACTTAGCTTAAGAAAAGCCAAAAGAGCCACTTTTTCTACATACACACTTAACTACAGTCTACTAATTTTCTTCACATCACAAAATTCCTCCCCTTGACTATGGAAGTCTATATCTCTAATTATGGCTGTTCTGAAAACAAAAATACCCCTGGCACCACTGAATGCTCAAGTTGCTTTGAAAAATGATGAAAAATAAAGACCATAAAAAGGCTCCTAATTATTTTATTCCTTCCAGCATACTAGCCTCAATAAACCTAGATGAAAAAGGAAAAGATCCTAATTTCTGCTTATGACTCCAGCAACAATAACTGCCAACAGAAGGAAGGCAGCATTTGCTTCAAGAGGTAGAAGACAAGCAATTACTGCCTGTTTTTCTCCTACTCCGACTTCTTATTGGGCAGGAGAAGATAACACAGGGAATAAGGGAGTCATTTTGTGGGGTGCTCCTAAATGGCTCCAATGAAGACATTCTCCATCTTCTTTCTTGGAGACCTTGAAAATGGCAGCAAAGAGGCAATGTGATGATTCTAACATCTTTAGTACTCCCAGCAAACAAACAAAAGAAAAAAAAAATCCCAAAGTTCTATACCAGGGCCAAATCTGCAGCTGCCTACTAATCTATGTTCTTTAAAGTTTCACCTCACCCTTAATCACTCCCCAAGTTGCCAGGTGCTTCCAGGTGTATTTATTGATTCATACTTACAAACTCCCCTATAAAATAGGAAAGTATTAACTCCATTTTACAGATACGGAACTGATTCACAGGAAAATTCAGTGACTTGTCCAAAGGCATCTGGTGGCACAACTACAGACTGAACTCTCCTACATCTCACTCCAGTTCCTCAATCTCAAAATCAAAGCTTAAAGGTTCTCACATGCTGTTTTTTCTCCATCTCTTCCATCTGCCCCACTGACCCCATCTTTTATCACTTGATCCCCACTCTTACTTCCTCCTCAAGCTCTCATTTTCCTCAGGCTTCTTCCCCTCACAGGCTTACACATGCTAGGGTCTCCCTCGTCCTAAAAAACTCACTCTTGAATCCAACCTATCTTTCCATTTACCATTAGCTCTCAGCTTCTAAACTTATTGCTGTAAGCTCCTCTCCAATTCCATCTTAGTTCTCTCTCCAATTTGCCTCCCATTCGTCCATACAATTAAACATTTCTAAAGAACTCATACTGCAGGTTGAACCTCTATAGTCTGGGACTCTTTGGTCTAGCAACATAGAGACCTAGTGGCAGAGGTTGCCAGTGGCTGGGAGCAGAGCTGGCCGGTGGGGCCAGCAGGGTAGCAGAACCCACAGGGCACCAGAACCTGCAGCTGACGGGGCAGGGAAACCAGCAAGAGAGCCAAGGGTTGCAGGGCCCCGAGGCCTGCGGGGCTGCCGGAGCTCACGGGGCCAAGAGGCTGGGGAAAGAGAAGCCTGGGTGGCTGGGGAGAGAAGCACAGTGGGAGAAGCTGGCGCCCCCTTACCAGACCTTCCCTGGTCCGGCATAGTCCCTTGTCCAGGACTGGTTAGGTTCTGATGGTGCTGGACCAGGGAGGTCCAACCTGTTGTAGTATCTCTACTCAATCTTCATCCTGCTTGACCTCTTGGGTGCTGATCATACCCTGCTTCATGAAACATTGCTATTCCTTGGCCTCCCTTAGTTTCATCATTGGTGGAAAAACATTTCTTCTGCTAAATACATGTGTTTCTCCTGCTACACAGACCTACTCTTTGCCTTTTTCTCTTCTTTCTCTGCATTCTTTGTCTCTGGACTATTTTAAATGTTCATATGATTTCACCTATGCTAGTTACATCAATGAGTAACAAATGTGCATCTGCACTTCTGTTTCCCTCCAAACTTGCCACCGAGTCCATCTCTGACACCTCCTGATGGAAGTCTCCCATCAATTTAAGTTTAATTTTGCTCAGATTCAGTTTCTCCCCCCACCTCTACCTTAGGTCATTCCAGCCTGACTGAAGCAGTCTCCCTGCCCACCGCTGGGCTGGAACAGCCCCTGCCTGTAGTCCCCGTGTTCAGGCAGGATAACCTCTGTCCTGAAAGAATAGGGAGTCAGTTCCTTCCAACGCCAGTCTAGCACGTGATGGGACCATGCCAGAAATCCCTCATCAATTCACAAGTCCCATGCCAGCCCCTCAAAACAGCACTTTTCAGAATTAAAAGCCTTTTGAAATGAATGGGTTCACATTTCAGACCGCAGGCAAACATCACTGCATCAACACACTGTTTATATTCTCGAGGCTTTCTTAACCCTGAGGGCTAGAAGCAGGGTTTTTGGGGGTTTTTTTAAGACAAGGCTACAATTCAGACATCGTCATCATGGGACTCCAGGAGTCACATCCCTAGGATCACGCCCGCAGTGCATATTACCTAATCCAGCCCTGCCTCCACTAATTTATTCTTCAAGCATCAAAGATTCCTGTCCTCAGATTGAAGGCCTCTCAGATCTCTATCCCTTTTTATTTATCTGCTCTATTATTGTATCACCCACTGTCCCTTCAATGATCCCAGCCTTAATAACCTAAATAATCTTAACAACATAAACCTTCTCCAATATTTTCTTCCAAATAATTTCATGCAAGGAGGGTACTCCCTAAAACTACTCCTGAAAACTATTACTGTCCTTCAAATCCTATATCACAACTCAGTTAGTGTATCCTAACTCAATAACAAAGATTAAACATATAATAAATTACTAAGTAGATGACCCCCACATCTATTTTATTTATTTCTGACAAAAAAGCAAAAACCAAAGCAAAGATTATGTCAATCATCATAATCTAACTGGGCAACACCTGTTCCTGTCAGTGTAACCAACATCCCCCATCATCTCTTAAGGAAATGTTTTGTTCATTTCTCCCTAACGGGTAAAGATTATGTGATTTACCAAGTCTTTCTCTGCAATAGCTTTCTGCTTGAGCTGCTGTTCTTCAATTTGCTTCTTTTCTTCATCTGTTAATTCAGGCTTCTTTCCAACTTCATCTGTTTCTTTTTGTTGTGAATTATCTTTTGATGTTAGAGCCTGGGATAGATAGCATCAGCAATACTATTCAACTCATTTTCTCTCACACATATACACACAATTTGTCTACATGGCATCTTTGTTGACACCAGGCAGGAGTGTGACTTCTAAAGTACACTAATATCATTCGCTAAGTCAGTCAACTAGGTATTTATTAGCGTATGCCACCAGGGTCTACACAGATCATTTATTGTGCAACATGAATGTACATCCCTCCTGCTGTAGAGACTACTGCACCATGTAGAGAAGCCTACACACAGACATTTTCTTCAACTAGAATATATCACAATTTGTAGTCTAATCAAAACTCTATATTGGAAACCATTTATTTTTAAAGAAGCTACTTTGTTATAACTGCTGTGAATACAATTTCTCACCGTTAAAAATAAAAACATTTCAAGGGACTAGCTCTTTAAAAAGGAACTAGAGCCCTTCATTGTGTTGAAGTGTTTACCTACAACATGTCTGTGAAGCTGAAGAGGAGGTTACTTACCTGTGCAGTAACTGACATTCTTTGAGATGAGCGTCCCTGTGGGTGCTCCACATTAGGCAGGTGCGCCGCCACTGAACCCGTTCTATGGAGTCTTCAGAGCAGTGTCCCTGGAGTCGTGTATGTATGCGCTTCTTTCCACGTGCTCCCACTGCGCAGGCATCACACATGTGCAAGCTTCCTCCTCCCCTCAGTTCCTTCTCTACCCCGGAAGCATATAGCCCCTCGAAGAGGCCAGGACATGTCCATCCTGCACAGGTATCAGATCTTTGCAGGAAGAACAGCACCGGAAACCCAGGGAGCTGGGCATGTCGCTTGCTATCACTAACTATCTAGGAGAAAAAACTTGGAAGAAAATGTTTTTTTTTCCTTTCTGAATACTACAAACAGGGGGATAACTGACCAACTAACTACAGGTAAAACCGGGGAAGAACTGATTTACTTATCTAAAACATGGGACGAGTCTGGAAACACTGCCGAGCTCCATCTGTGACCGGAGGCAGTAGGGAAGGAACTGAGGGGAAGAGGAGGGCTCACACATGTGCGATGACTAAACAATAGGAGCGTGCAGCAACAGGTGTACACATGCGCAGTCCCAGGGACACTGCTCTAAAGACTTTGGAGAATGGGCTCAATGGTGGGCACGCTGACCTAATGTGGAGCACCCACAGGTACATCTCTCTCTCAGAAGAAGAAGAAGAAGTTTGAGTGTTTGTTAAAATATTTAGCAGAGGGCAATAAACATTCTGATGTTCTGGTTTCTGCAATACAACTGTAGTTTAGCCTATATTTACACAACAGTCTGCATTGATGCTCTGAGATCAATCCACTGGCCATTGATTTAGCAAGTCTATAGACTGCAATTTGCTCTCTTCACAATCTTGTTAATCTACAGGATGAGAAGAGGAAGGGGAAGTTGATGGTCAATTTCTTTGTTGACCCTCCCCCCCTCTCCCCCCCGACTCTGTGTAGAGCCCCCTGATAACTCAACTTCAGGTATGCTGACTCCAGCTATGTTATTCATGTAGCTGGAGTTTCATAGCTTCAGTCAACTTCCTGTTGTGGTGCAGATGTAGCCTTATTCCCAACACTGTGATTGTACAACATCAACTTCAGCTGGCAAATCATTTTAGAGTTAATTACAAAGTTTAAAGCTCAAAGACTGATTTTTAAAAGTAAGATTTCCAAATGCTTCCACAATGATAGGTGTCTATTTTTGGGACACTGAAAAGCTTGTCTTTACCACAGCTCATTATAATCAACATTCTCTCTCAGTACACTGCTTGTGTGGTGAACCTACCATAGATTTTTAATCCACAAAGATCTCCTGCCTGCTTATACTCATTCGTATATGCTTCCTAATATGAATCAACTATAAAAATTAGTTTGAGGCTTAATTAAAGCTGTACTCAAACATACAGTCAACCAGAATTACTCTGTAGCTAATATGTAAAGTTCTTCCATTTATGAACAGCGTTACTATGCGACTTGTACTGGATTGATTAAAAAAAAAAACAACCCAAACACGCAGAGATGAAAGGTCATAAACCATTTGAAATCAAAAGTAGGTTTGAAACATGACATGGTTAGAATATTGGCATCCACTGTCCCCCCCTCATCCAAGATTTATATGGGTTGGTCCATTGTAGGCCAATGAACTACCATTTCATTGATCAATGCTTATTGATTTGCAAGAAGTAGACTAAAATCTTTCTTAAAATCCTGAAGAGGAAAATATGCTATGTACTAAAAGCATAAATATACAATTAACGGATTTTCTGGCATCATGAATAAAGTTAATATAAAAAAAATGTTTAAGACTGCTAGCCACCCTTCATTATCTCTTACCTGATCTATTTTCTGGAGTTCGTTTTTTGCTTCAAAGTTATTTGGATCCAGTTCTAAAACCTTTTCATAATCTAAACAAAAGGCAGAGGGACATAAAAATTCCATATGTGTATATAACAACATTACAGGCAATAAATTAGAAAACAGTCTATTAACTTTTACCAAAATGTGAACTAGGAGCATCTATCAAGTCATTTAGTGGTACTACAAACCAAAACTTGCTAACTCATGCAGTAGGCAGAATTTAATGTGTCACACACAGTTTACTATTCTGAGCCATTTAATATGCAATTATTTTATAAACTACTTATAACTAGTCTTCTTTAGACTTACTATCCCTTTTCAACTTGCCAGCTAAACTCAGTCTGGCATCCCATTTGATTTTTTTTTCTTGAAAATAGAAATCAAGAGTCCTTTATCAAGAGAGATAAACACAAAACAAAACAAATCTACAAAAATAAGCTTTCAAGTAGTAAGTGTATGAATAGTTTGCATGTACAATAAGGATTGTTTTAAAAAAAAAAAAAAAAAAAAAAAAACCACTAACCTTCTTTGGCCCCCCCTCAAAATTTTGCAAAGCAAAGCGAGCAGCTCCTCTCCTGGCATATGCCTTTGTATAATTCTTATTTAGCGCAAGTGCTAAATTGCAGTCAGATTCAGCAACAGAAAACCTATAACAAGACTGCAGTTAGTTATTTTGAATACAGCTAGATTAAAAGAGAAACATAAGTATGGTTCTGGATTAAGCTAACAGGATTTTCATAAAGTATGACAGAATGTCCATTTTGGGGGAGATTTCATGACATTAAACCTCTAGATAAAAATGGTGGTAGAGGCAGTATTCAGAATTAATTGTTGACATGAACTCTGATAATTTTAGGTGCACTCTTCCTCAAGGTATTTGCAGCACTATTCTGATGCTAATCCCCTTTGGAAGTAAGAATGCAAACAGCTTGTTTTCTCTGGCAAGTATTGCAAATAGCTTGCTCTTTACAGGGCCACCTGGGCTTTTCTTGACAAGTGGTGACTAGAGCAATACCTACTGCCCAGAGTGAATTCTCAATAAAAGGCCTGGGCCCTGACCACAAACGAGGTTTATATTTCAGTTGAGGTACTTGATAAAGGGTACAGCAAGGGCTTGTCAATATGAACACTCAGTTCACAACAAGTTGGGGGTATAAAATCTACCTCAGGCTAAACTATGGTGCACTATGTGCAGATATTGCTTCTCTGCACTCAAACTTGCCTAGTGAGCTCTAATCTAGCTTGCTTTGAAATGGGAGGGATTAAAATGCACTAGGGAACTTCATGTGTATACTACCACACACTAGAAATTTCCATGTGCACTTTAATCCACTTCCAAAAAAGGGTATATTAAAAGCACTCTAGGAAACTTCTAATGTGGAGCAGCAGGTTCAACACAGACACAGTATACCGCAGACTAGAATAAGTAGATTTACACCCCAGGTGGCTGCAATCTTAATGTTTGTCCAGATGGTCCGTAAGGGCATGTCTACACAGCAGGCCCAAAGTCGAATTAAGATACGCAACTTCAGCTACATCAATTGTGTAGCTGAAGTCGAAATAGCTTAATTCGGCTTTTGGCACTGTCTAGACAGCAGGAAGTCGAAGGAAGAACACTCTTGCTTCGACTTCCCTTACTCCTTGAGAAATGAGAGTTATAGGATTCGGAGTAATAAGTCCTCCAGCTCACCATTATTTCAAAATGACTTTATGTGTAGATGCACATTTTGTTATCTCAAAAAAAGTCAGTTATTCTGAAATAACGCTGCTATGTAGACGTACCCTAAGAGGAAAATATATTTTCCTTTTCTTTGCTATGCTGCACTAAAATATAATAGCTTCAGGGGGAAGCCAAGTTAGTCTGTACAGGATAAACTTAAAAAAAACCCCAACCAACAGTCTGGTAGCACTTTAAAGACTAACAAAACATGTAGATGGTATCATGAGCTTTCGTGGGCACAGCCCACTTATAATAGATAGACAGAGTCTTTAGAAACCACAATTCTTTTCTCTCTACTGCTGAGAGAATCTCCTTCTGACAAAAATGGGAAATTTTAGAAGCACTGCTTGGCAATTTGGGACTAAATTTGAGGATAAAAAAAAGTATATTTAGTCATATGCACTACAACAGGTAGGTTGGGACTTCTAGTCTGAAGATGTGGAGGCAGACTTGAAACTGGTAACTTCAGCAGAAGAGAATTTCTATTCTGACAAAATTGTACCTCCCAAACCTTCAAAAAGCTGCAAATACACATGAACAGATCTAAAAAAGTCTCAGAGGGGTAGCTATGTTAGTCTGTTACTTTAAAACAACAAGTAGTCCTGTGGCACACTAGAGACAAACAAAAATTGCTCTTCGGAAGAAGTGGGTTTTGCCCACAAAAAGCTTATATATACTTTTTGTTAGTCTCTAATGTGCCACAGAACTACTTGGTGTTTTAAAGTAAGGGTATGTCTAAACGACATCCCTTTTTCAATAACGGGATGTAAATTAGACATATCGGAATTGTAAATGAAGCCGGGATTTGAATTTCCCATGCTTCATATACATAATGGCTGCCACGCCTTTTTTTTTTTGAAAAGCCACTTTTCAAAAAAACAAAACAAAAACCAAACACAAACACACACCCACGCACCGCGGTCAAGACAGGGATCTTTCGACACGGGGCATTTCTGACACATATTTTGAGGGTTACAGAATCTTTCGAAATGGGGCATTTCTGTCAAAAGACCCCTGTCCTGACCGCATTTTTTTTCTGGAAAGCGGCTTTTCGGAAAAAAGCCGCGGCCACCATTATGTAAATGAAGCGTGGGAAATTCTAATCCTGGCTTCATTTACAATTCCGATATGTCCTAATTTACATCCCTTTAATCAAAAAAGGAATGTAGTTTAGACATACTAACACAGCTACCCCTCTGAGACTTATAAACAGATCTGTGGATCATAACATGATGAACAATATATTTATGGCTGCAATTCAAAGCAAAAATAATATTTCAAAGAAAAATTAGATAAGTCTTACTTTTTCATTCTAAAGAAAGCAGATGCTCTGTTTGTGGGTAGGACTGGATTGTATGGATCAGCATTCATCCCCTTTGTGTAACATTTTATTGCTTCATCATACTTTCCTTGTTTAAAGTACACATTGCCCTGTTTTTAAGAAAAAAAAAAAGCTTGTCAATTTGTCATAGTACAATCTTTTGCTAAAAAACCACTTCCGTTCAGCTTCTTAATTTGGTGGTGCAAAGAGAAAGCATTTTATAATTTCCAGTTCAATATCTATTTCCAAGCATTCCTAGCATTAGAATGTTACTTGCAAAACATTTCTAAAGTGTTTCTCACCTTCCTACAATCAGCAATTTTTATCTTCCCTGTAATAAAAATAATATAAAAAATGGTTTACATTTTCATATACTACTATTTCAAGGTTCTCAATGTAATATAGACCAGAGCTTCATGAATTCTCACAGAGAATTACTAAAAACTTCATAGATTTCCAGTGAAAATCCAACCAAATATCAGTATTTTAGCTTGCCAGGATTTATGATGTGTCATAACCCCTTTACTATTTTCCTTTTATATTCCAAATAATAGTTAGGCAAGCTAATATTTTGACCTCAGAATAATTTGGAGAAAGGATTTGGGAGAGACTTATTGTTTTGGAACTGTTTCCACAGTTAGGGAAGCAGCTTTCTATTTGTATTCAGAAAGGTTAGGCTGGGTTAGATTTTAAAGCAACATTTAAGACAACTGACACCACTTTGAATTGAGACACACCCTGAGAGCTGTGTATATTTTCTACATTATTCATGTTTTCTGTCAATACACTCCAATAATAGCACCTTAAAACAAAATCTGCTACAAAAGTAACTGTTGTACAAGAGAGAAGTCAACATAAAAATCTTGTGCAGAATATTTGTCCAGCTCATTAGTCAAGATGAGCTATCCCAATCTGTAATGGAAGAACAAAGTGTCCCACAAATAAAAACAGTGATTGTAATGTTCACTTATAAATGAGAGAGACTAAAATAACACAGGACAACATGCAAGAGAAATTCAGAAGTAATGGAAACCCTTGATTTTTCAGATGGCTGGATCTAGGACACTTGTGGGAACACAATCTCTAGAAAGGAGGATGACATATGCAGCGCACTTTTTTTACCCTTAATAGCCTGCTGTGGTCTCAGACAAGATCACTAAGAATGAGCCCAGTGATTTCAACTGCTGTATGAGGCTCATACAGGTAAGCTGGAAGCTCAGAATTGAGAGATAGTATATGTAAGAAAAGAAATGGAAAAGTCAGGAAACTGACAACAGGATATGAAGACTAGAGTCCAGCCAAGGTTGAAAGCGACAAAGAGTACCATCTGAGTTCTGTACAGTCATATATATGAGTTGGTGTTCCCAAATCCAGATGAATAGGTAGTCAAATAAAACCCCTCCCATCAGAATTGGCATTCTTCTTCAATGTCATCAGAAAGATCTAGGATGAGACCTATGGATGAAGAAACTACTCTCTCACTCCTAGATTTAGTTTCTTTAAGTCCATGATGAGGAATACTGGCAAGGTGGTGGAGGAAGACGAGACAGAATAGTATTTACAGATCAGGAGGTTCAGCCTCAACAACCTAGCTCCTTTAACAAGCAGAAACTTAAATAAATGCTGTGTAAAGATCAGGAGGGAATCTTTTCACTCAGAAGAATATAATGAACCACAGGCCTTTGGCAGATAAGGACAACATACATCCCAGATGAACTGGAAGGAAGAGAAAAAAAAGTATGGTTACATACCCTACATTAACTGTGGTTCTTCGATATGTGTTATCCACTCAGATTCCCTCTTCTGGTGTGCATGTGTTCTATGCATGTGATATCAAATCCTTTCAGCAGCATCCACCAAGGTGTGCTGCTCACCCATCTCACCCCAGGGCATCCAAGGCAGAATGGGTTCAACGATCCCTCATAGGAAACCTGATACTGCTGGTCAGCCTTTTTGGATGTAGATACAATTGGTGCTGTGATCTGCTGCAAGATCTTAACTGTTCCAGCCTTCATTAATGGGCATGGCAAGCCTACAAGGCATGAAAGAGTGTAGGACAACTAGTAGTTTATATGTATTTTTCTATGCTATCTCTATCGGAATTTCTAACATATCTGTTGTGTACTTAAAAACTCACAGAAGCTCCTGAAGTCATCGGTCATTCTAGTACTAGAAGTGATTACATCACATAGTAAAGAGAAAGGAGCTGCTGTTGAGAATAAGTGTTCTTTCATGTCCAGCTGCTATTCTTCATTGCGACAACACAACCATGACAGACTGTGAACTGTACTAACTGATCCTGCTGAATAAATCTATGGTATCTTGTAGGAGAGGGAGATCTAGCTATAGAGCAGAGGAATAGTGATGGTAAGGACAGCACAAGGTGTCCTGGAATGACACAGAAGTGGAAGCCACAAAGAATGTTCTCCTGCATTTTCCTGAGGTCTGTGCTTATAATGGCACTCTCTAGAATCTATATGACCAGTAAGGTTTATATGAGGCAAAGGGAGGTATATGCGGAGATCTCTTCCTGCTGTACTCCGAAAGACAGGAGGAAAATGAATGTGCTTCCTTTAATGGGAGGAGATATCATGTCAGGTGTCCTAAGGTCCTCCCACAACCAAGTGACCGATTTAACAGGTGAGTTCACCAGTACCATAGTCACCTCAGAAGGCAGCACTGAGGCAAAAGCAACTCTGCTAGATGATGCAGATAGCAGGGGTGACTCTAGTAGCCTGGTGACCATAAGACTAGTCAGAACGTAAAAATTTGGAGCCATCAACATCTGCATGGTAGAGGTGAAGTCTGAGTCATGGGCACTGAGGTTTTCAGTACCAAGTGTGGGTGTTCTAATGGCAGTACTCAGGGAAGTGAAGACCCTGGTTTCAGATGGCGCCATAAGTTCCTGATGATCAAATGTGCAAAGGCTTCAGATGGACCCAGACGGGGTTACCAACTGCCTTTTGGCTGAGGGGCATAAGATCTTGAGCCAAGTCTTCTGTCTGTCTTCATTGGGCACCACGATGGGTGACCATGATTGTGCCTGACCTTGGAGCAGCACTGTTTTTAGACAGTGGCTGGGTACAGTTCTTGTCTAACCTGCCAGACGTGGTAGTCTTAGATTAAAAAAGCACTTAGGAGAGCCATAACTCAGCAGGGCTCTTAATCAAATACACTAAGGAAGCAGGACTTTTTAGCCTCAGGCTCTTAGGCCTTCATTAGAACTTTAAAAGTAGACCTTAAAATGGGCCTCAGTGGTTTTATGTTCTCTTAGAAAAGGAACGGACTGAACACTCACCAGGGCAGAAGAAATACCAAGATTGCTCACTATTATACAACATAGCAGCCTCATAAGACAGACAAATTTTAAATCCCAGGGATTTAATTTCAACAACAGAAATTAAGTACTAGGCTAATTGCAAATCTAATTTAGCCAAATGAGGTATTAAGTAACTATTGACTAACAACAATAAACAAAGTTCCTTATCCTGAAAACTAACAGTTCAGTGCCCAGAGTATGTGGACACTACAAGAGTTCTGTCTTGCTGTCAGGAGCAGTAAGAAAGAAGTCAGGCATAGCTGGTCCCATTGCGTCCTTTATGTCCTTTTTGCGGGCAGGCCAGTATGACTGTGTGAAGAGCAGTGAAACTGTTCAAGTGTATGTCGGGCCTGGGCATGGTCCCAATGGACACTTCTACCCAAAAGAATCTGCTACTGGGCACATGCTCACCAGAAGTGGAATCCATGTGGACAATGATTTGGAAACAGCCCATGTTCAAATGTGTGGGTCACCTTTTTTTTTTTTTAAGGGTCACTTAATGACGCAATAACCTTTTCTTTCTCAGCAAGAGCTTTTTCTTCATCTATATGAATTCCGTCTTCTTCCGAGTCCGATTCTGGAGATAACGAATCATGAGTACTATCTTCTTTGTCAAGTTCTTCAAGTATTTTGTCCTAAAAAGCATACACAATGAATTTACTTATGTATGTTCATTATAAACCATGACTCTATATAAATTGTAACTAGATATTCACAAAAGACACACTAAACACAGTATTTTTAAAATACAAGTCAATTAGTACAAATACTGATGACAGTACTTCGTTTTGTCTTTATTTAACCAAGGTTGCAATCTTGCTCAGCCACAGGGGTTCATTTGTGCAGATCTCTGTACTAAGGATGTTAGCAGCTAGTTGGTAAATTGTTTAACCAATAAGCCACAGCTTATCAGTTAATGGTCCTGGTTAACCGCAACACTCTTACCCCAATTGTAAGATTTGAAACTGACAGTGGAATAGTTAGCTCATGACTGTTTTTAACATTTGTGTGGCACAATCAGTCACAATTAAATGAAAAGCATTCACTCAATTCTGATTATGAAATCATGATTTGTCTCATGGTATTTCAGAGTATTCTTTGCACTTTGTTTTAGTTCATCTCAGTCCACAATTTTGTATTGGGAAAAATTCATTAATAAACAAATAAGAGGTCCCTCATAACTTAATTATGTCTCATTTAGTATTTGCACAGTCACGATAAACCAAACACACAGCAAAGAGAAAGTTCACTCTTATAGGGAAATATTTATCATCCTCAAAACCGACCCCACACCTAGTGTTTATTCAAACATTTTAATTGCTGATAACATGCTCAGTCTCACATAGATTCTTCATTTTCTGAAACGTCAATAAAAGTGGGATGAATTTACTATCTTAATACTTATTATACTATGTATTTTATTTCAGATCAGATTAAAGTTTTAGAAGACATTAAACACTGGAATCCCATCAAAGTTAGCTGGTCAGTTATTTAAAAAAAAAAAAAAATAGCACGTCTACCTCAACTCCACAGAAACATTATATATTTTTTTTAATCAAAGGTATCTTTAAAAACAGCCATCTTCAAATCTCCAGCTTCTGTAAACTGTAACTCCTTGGGTAAACCTAACTGTGTAGCATTAGTCAGACATATTCAATGATAAACCTGAGACTAAAATTCATAAGAGGCATCCTATTGGTATCCTGAAGGTTTCCATTCCTTTTAAGAACCATGCTTCTTTCACTTCAGGAACTAGTTAAAAGACAGTGCACTAATAAGACTTCAGCTTCTCACACTGTCTGAATGTTTACAATGTCAACAGCAGGAGAAGTAGCATGAGCTCATGAAATCAGGGTCTGGCAAGTACTTTAAGAAACTATTTTCCAAATATTTTGTTTTTAAAAAAACATATCAATCATAAGCTTATTCATACACACTAGTAATAAACTGGGGTGTCAAACATGCTTAAAAATATATAGACCACCTTTAACCAAAATGCCTCCATAAAAACTTAACAGGAATGTTAAATATGTACCTCAGATGTTCTTTTACTTCTATTCTAAACTACTTCTTGTAGAATCATTTTACATTTAAAACAAAACAATATTTTAAAACCATTTTTTTCTTAAAGACAAAAATGTATCATAAGCCAGGACAGTAATCTAGTGTACTTAAATTGCAGTATCTGACGTCACATCTTTTCAAGGACCATCTTTTCAAAATGTAAGCTGTTTGGAACAGGGAGTGATATTTTCTGTTCTTACAATAACTAGTGCAATCGGGAACCAACCTAGCAGGCCTATTGGCAAAAATGCAATACAATATTAAGCAATAGTATCAATTAGGCATAATGCATAAGTATACCATATTCCTGGAATAACATACCACATCAAGTTTTCCCCATGCTTCATAGTCATAAGATTTGATCTTGTTTTTTTTGTTTTCCTCTGTAGTTTTCTTAGAAGGTGTTCTAGCTTTGTTCTTCTTTTTCCTATATGTCTCATTTCGAATTGGTGGTAAATTCTAGGTAGAACAACAGTTATTTCAGTATAGGTTTAACTTATTAATAATTTTACAATGAAATAGTTAAGATTTTTTTCTGATGAGATTGGATAACATTTACAGTAATATATATATTATATTTTTAAATTAAGGATGATTGAAAATGGTGTTTTAAAGATGGCAGACATATGGAGGTTGAGCTTTTGTTACTATAAACAAAATAATTGGTTTTATCTTCTAAAGGAGCTTGCAAACTTTAAATATTCCAAATAGGTTGGAAAGTGAAAATCTTTTTAAATAAATGTAGATGAAAGTGCAAAAACCATTATAGTGCTTCAATTCTGACATAAGATAGACTCAAAGTTGAGTTTTAGATTAGGTTTCCCTGAATCCTAAACATTCTGAAGGAAACTGTTACCCAGCTTTGCAACTCCACTCAAATAATGTTATGTTCATGCTGTTCCACAAACTGACAAAGATCTTCCTTATGGATATTATAAATCTAATAGGAAGTGTTAAAATGCAGTATCTAAAATACAAACATCAAGATGTTTACCATGGTTGATTCTCACTGTGACTAAGTAAAACAAGATTCAGTCCATTTTCTGGAGTTGAATTTCAGACATAAATACATGCATAATATTTTGGATAAAAATAGAGGAGCAAAGGAAAAACAAAAAAAGAGTCATTGTGTCCATAGTGCCAACTAGGTGGATCTAGTATACAGCTTTCTGCTTTCCAAGAATACCTGCCTCACTTCTATGGAGCAGGCTTTCTCCTCTGGGTTCAACCATGGAACAACCATGCCATGAGATGGAGTGGTAGCAGGTTCAGATGCAGGGACAACAGATATGGACAGAGTGGCAGAGAACGAGGCTTCTGTACCAAGAGACTCAGAGAATGTACTAATGTTGGTGCAGCCACATTGGCGCAACAAATATTACTCATGCCGTGTCCTGTCTGATTTTCTGCAGGTCCTTGCTGACCAGAGGAAACATGTATGTGAGGCCCTCCGTATAAGAAGGAAGGCATCCACAAGGGAGCCTTCTGCTGGGCCTTGTCTGGAGCAAAACCAGAGGCACTTCGCATTCTGCCTGGTCATGAATAGGTCCACTTGCAAGGAGCCTCACTCTTGAAAGAGAGCAGAAGCCACCTCAGGGTGAAGTGTCCACTTGTGGAGAGAGAACTGTCTACTCAAGTGATCTGCGATGACATTCATGGTTCCCAGGCTGAGCCTCCAAGAAGATGTTGTGATGAACACAGAAGTCCCAGAGCCAAGTCACCTGTTTGCAGAAGTCTGCGGAGTGGGCCCCTTCCTGCCTGTTGACGTGGAACACAGTGGTCATATTGTTGTGAGGACCCGAACTACTCTGCTCAACAAGTGGGGTGGGAACACCTCACATATGTTCCCAATAGCCCTGAGCTCTTTTATATTTATATGCAGGTTCGTCTCTTCTACAGACAACTCTCCCTGCACCCTCAGCATGCCCAGGTGAGCACCCCATACCCAGTCTGAGACCCTGGATAGCAGTTCCCTGGAATGCAGAGCTCGATGAAAGGGAACGCCTTACATAATGCTCTAAAATTAAAGACTAAAGCTGAAGCTGGAGCATACAATTCCATGCACCATCACTGGCAACAAGAAGGAATTGAAGGAGTAGGGGACTCAGCAGAACTCTATATTGTGCAGCACATGTGTACCACTCCGGAGGTACTGGAGCCGGTCTCCTATGGGTACTGCTGAGGGAAAAATCTCCCGGCACCGGTGTGTGTGGCGAGCACACACACCTACATTAAATGGACATGAACAAACACTCGAACAACTACTGTAACATGCATATCTGTGAAAATTCTTTGTGCTGATTATATAAATCTCCTTGTATTTTCTTTCCTCTGAAACATTTTTTTTTTTTGAAAGTCAGTGGCAAGTTTCATAATTAACCATTTGAGTGCAGAGGGTAATATCCTGTCCTCACTAATATCAACAGAAGTTATGCTATTTATTTCAATAGAGCCAGCATTCCCCTCAAAGTTACTCTGCAGAGAAAGAAACCATATGCCTCCATATATTTTAGTGTTTGTTAAATTCTTTCAGTTTTATACAGAAGCATTAGTTTACTTGTAGACGGCCAAATCCTAGTTGCCTTACTTATGAAGGCAGCCCTGTGATGTCAACAGGACTTCTTATAAAAGAGTGTATCAAAGAGAATTTGACCCAGCACAACATACAGCAGCATAGCACTGCATGTCTTTATGGAATATCCTCGAGGAGCAGCAGTGACATACTTAGACCAGCATTAAAATGAGAATCAGTTTGGATTTTAACCTATGCAAAGAAAAACAAAACTAAATAAGAAATTAAACAACTACCACCACTTTTTATTAATAGTAGTATTGATATTGAGATTGGATTCTTGAATTTACCTCTTCTGTGGCACCACTCTGTTTCCTCAATTCAGAATCCATCTGCTTGATATCTTTTTCCCAGCTTTCTAATTCTCTCACAAAATCATGCAGCTCTTCAGCATTTTGCTTCATTTGAAGCTGTAGCTCTAGTGCTTTATTCGGTGAAGTCATTGTTATCTGTTGATTTTGGGGAAAAATAAGTTTTTAATGAGAATAAGTAGTATTTATTCAAGGAAAATCGTTTCAATATAATGAGAAAAAAATCATGTCTGAACCCAAATGAATGACTTTGCATGCCTGACTGAATCTTCCCACGAGTAAGAGCAAAGACATAAGGAAAAAAAAGAGATGAAAATAGAACCAGTTGTGATAACTTTCCTTCATTTATCAAAGACATAACTATTTTGACATACTGAAAAATTTCAAATGAAAGAAATAAGTCATGTTTTTCATTATTATAGATTTGGTGTATGACCCCTTTAAAGAGCAAGGCCACATCTACACTACAGCCCGCATTGATGCTCGAGTTCAATCCACTGGTGGTTGTTGTAGGGGATCTATTTAAGACCCACCAAATCGACCACAGATTGCTCTCTCATTGACCCTCCATGGTGTAGACGCATGGTAACTGGACTTAAAGCATGCTGACTCCAGCTCCTTTATTCATAGCTGGAGTTGTGTAGTTTAAGTGGACTTTCTGCTGTACTGTAGATGTAGCCCAAGTCACCATGGTACCCAGCAGGTAAAAAACTATGTCATCTTATATTAAAGGAAATGTGCCTTCAATAATTTTTCAAAGCTTCATAGTCACACAATCTTGTGTGAAGAAACAAAGAAACTGACTTTTAAAAGTTAACGTTTAACAAAAAAAAAAAGCTAAATATAAAATGTACTAATTTTATAGGTGCTGCCTCTTATCTGCATTCAGGCAGGAGATTTGATTGTTTTTAGATTTAAATATGCACTTGCATTTTAACTACCAGGAAAAGGGAAGGCACTTAAAGTTTTGTTTTAAATTAACATAATTCGGTTTACTTTACAGGACTATTTGCACTTGAAGTGATAGCATGCATCCAACTTTTCCTAATTTTATCCTTCCAGACTTATTCCCTTCTCCCCAACCTTGTAACAAAACATACCATTCAAGTTTTAAAATAAACAAGCCAGTCTTTTCCTCTAATCTTGTTAGCTTATTGCCAGTGCACTTCCCCTTTTGAAAGTCATCCTTTGCTAGTTTCCTATCACAGAAATGTTGAAGCCTCGAAGACCGTGGCATCCTACATGCTAGTCACATGTAGCTATTTGCCTGGTTGAGTGTGGCTAGCTCATTATTAAATAAAATTATTTTAAACAAGTACAGGTTGAACTTTCTAAATCTGGAACTCTCCGATCTGTCAACAGCCATGGTCTGGCAGGATCACGGCTATTGCTGGCCCAGAGAGCCCTGGTGCCCAGGAGTGCAAGTTGGTTGGGAGTCCAATGGCAGGGAGCTCCACCATTGCGAACAGTGAGTCCTGGAGCAGCAGCAGTGAGGCAGCCATGAAGACCCGTCCCCAGGAAGCCCCAGATTAGTGCGGCGATAGCAGGGTATTGGTGGAGCCACATTCCAGCAAAGTAGCAGCAGGTCCACCAGCAGCTGGTCAGTCCCATTCCTGGGAAGTCCTGGCCAAGTGGGGCAGAAGAGGGGCCGTGGAAGCTGGGGTGCTCCATCCCCAGATAGCCCCAGTCAGCTGGCAGCAGTAGGCGAGAGCCAAGCCTAAGCCCTGTAGCAGCAGGGCTGGAGCCCAGTGCCAGTGGGGCTGGAGCAGAGGCAGCCAGAGGGAGGGGCAGTATTCTGGGAGGCCGGTGACAGAGGGCCTCCCCTGATATGGTCTAGTTCAGGGGTGGGCAATAATTTTTGATGGGGGCAACTGCAAGATTTTGACTATGGGGCTGGAGCACCAAGGGAGTTAGGTGTTTCAGTTGGGGGTCACATCAGTGAGAGTTGGGGAAGGGAGGGATGTGAAAAGATGAAGCACAGAAGTCTCATTAAATAAAGTCCGTGAGTACAATGTTTCATTTATGCTATTATTAATCGTTATGTCAATTACCAATAATATTAAGTTGTATATTTTCAGTCATGCAAATGGGCATTCTTATATGGCACTTTGTTGACCCCTTGCTCTGAATGTTGATGTTGTTTGGCTCTTTGCTTTGAAAAGGTTGCCGACCCCTGCCCTAGACTCAATTCACAGGTCTAACACAGATTTCTTGTGCAATCTTGGGCAAGTTATTTAGACCTCGAACCACAAAGGTACGTAGGTGCTAAACCTAATTTTAGGTATTTAAAATTCAGTTTTAGGCAATGAAAACCCAGTTTTAAATGCCACCATGATCCACAAAACTCACATTGAACCTCACAAGCACCTAAATTCACTTGGGGCCTAAGTTTACAGGTTCCCTCTGCATCTAAATTTCAGCCTCTCTGCATGCACTTACGCTGCTGGCACACTCTATGCATCTGCATGCCTGAACACCAGAACGAGGCACAAACCAGTAGAAGACAAGCATTCATCTGCCTATTTTGTGCACAGAGCCCAATGTGGTAGATAGACTGAGGGTACCTGTCAGAGCAGGTCCCATTTAAAGTCTGCTTGAAGGAAGTAGGGTCATCTTGCAATATTTAGCATAGTGGTCACCTGGGAGGAAGGCTCAGGCATCTCAGGAAGATGCTCTTATCACTGAGAAATAGGATATTGATGTGAGGTGTGGCTATCTAAGCATTGATTAAGAGTGGAGAAGTTTTAACAGAGAAAGACTAAGAACCCCACATCAGACTACCCCATAGATCAATGATTAAAGCACTCACCTGATTACTCCAAGAGATAGGTTCCTGGTTATGGATCTCTAGTATGGACTGGTGACTTCTCACAGCCCAAAATGAGGCACCTCCCTCCCTACAACGGCTATTTTATCATGAACTTAAAAAACAACAAATAGTCTGGTAGCACTTTAAAGACTAACAAAACATGTAGATGGTATCATGAGCTTTCGTGGCCACAGCATGCTTCCCTTTCCTAGAACACTGGCTGTGTAGATCAGTGGCTCTCCACAACTCCCAGGCTACTCTACCCTCTCCAGGCCTCTGATCTGTCTTGCATCGTCCAAGTTTCGACTCAATTAAAAACTACTCGCTTACAAAACCAGCCATAAAAATGCAAAAGTGTCACAGCAAGTGACTACTGAAAAACTGCGTAACTCTCATTTGTAACCATATCATTATAAAATAAACAGGACTCCGCATGCTATCATTACGTTGCACTGCACAGGGCAGAGAGCAGGATCACTGCACGAATGTTTACTTTGCCGTTACTGTGCTCGTGCTTTTTTTGGAACGAAGAGCAGGCCAGGGACCCCGGGACCCTCAGGTGGCCGCCACCGCTCGGCCCCACGCACACCCAGGCACCCCCGCCGCATGCAGACCAGGTCCCCGCCACCCCTCGTCCTCCAGGTCCCACCTGCGCCGGGTACCGCCTCCTCCTGCCGCGGGTAGCGCCGTAAACCGCGGCCAGCCCTTCCCAGCGTGCACTGGGGCTGGAAACCGAGTCACCCGCGCGCCTTGTTCCAGCGGCCGCCCCCACGCAGCGCTCACCCCTAGCGCCCGTTGCCTCTGGTGTCATGGCTGACGGCACCGCCCCTCGGCTCGCGGGCTGCAGCACGTGATGCGCCGCCGGCTTTGCGATTGGCGGGGCGGGGCTGGGGGGGTAACCTTTGCCCGCGAACGGCCGCAGCCCGTCTGGGGCCATGTCCCGGAGCCGCAGCCTGTGAGCGGCCGGGGCCATGGATCGGAGCGAGCCGCCGCCGGAGGTGGCCGAGGGGGAGGATTTCGGCTACCGGCTCTTCCCGGAGCGGCGCAGCGAGGCCAAGCGCAGCTTCCTGGCCACCAGCCTCTTCACCTTCAACCACAAGTGCCAGGTGATGCTGAGGATCGCCCTGGACACAAGTAAGGGCCGGGGGGAGCGTCTCCGGGAGGGGTTTCCGATCTCTCTCGGTCACACTCGGCCCCGCAGCTCGGGCAGGGCCCCCTGCGCTTTGTGGGGGCAGCGAGGTCTCCGCGCCTTGCCCCGAGTGCGCCCCGCCGACCCTCAACCCGGCTCCGCGCTAAGGCTCTGTCTGGCTTAAAAGCCGCTTTGCCCCAGCACTATCTCTGTGGTGGCGGGGGGAGGACACAGGGGCAACAGCACTGCCTTTTTAAATGCAGTAAGAGTCCCCTGGCTATTACTACATTTGAAAGGCAGAGGCGCAGCGTGGGTCCTGGACCTACCCTCGCTGCAACTCTGTAGTTGAATGTAGTAGGAGCTGGGCTGCCTGCATGCCTGGCTCCTACTACATTTAAACTGCAGAGCTGTAGTGGCCCTTTATCAACTAATCGTGTACTCGATACAGATGGTGTCGAGTATACGTTTGCTACTCAACAGCCTTAGATTATTCTGCAGCCAAGGCTATCAACCTTTCCAGACTATTGTATGTCTTTTGAGAATTTGATTTGTCTTGCATATTCCCACGTTTCACCTCACTTACTACTACTTACAATCTACTTACTTACAAAATCAGACATAAAAATACAAGTGTCACATCACACTATTCCTGAAAACAGGAGTCTTGTGAGCAAGACACGAGAAGTCATTCTTCCACTCTACTCTGATTAGGTCTCAATTGGAGTATTGTGTCCAGTTCTGGGCACCACATTTCAAGAAAGATGTGGAGAAATTGGAGAGGTCCAGAGAAGAGAAGCAAGAATGATTAAAGGTCTAGAGAACATGACCTATAAAGGAAGACAAAAATTGGGCTTGTTTAGTTTGAAAAGGAGAAGACGAGAGGGGACATGATAGCAGTTTTCAGGTATTTAAAAGGGTGTCATAAGGAGGAGGGAGAAAATTGTTCTCCTTAGCCTCTGAGGATAGGGCAAGAAGCAATGGGCTTAAACTGCAGCAAGGGAGGTTTAGGTTGGACATTAGGGAAAAATTCCTAACTGTCAGGGTGGTTAAACACTGGAATAAGTTGCCTAGGGAGGTTGTGGACTCTCCATCTCTGAAGATAGCCATGTATCAGGGATGGTCTAGATGGTACTGAGTCCTGCCATGAGGGCTGGACTCAATGACCTCTCGAAGTCCCTTCCAGTTTTAGGCTACGTCTACACTCGCGGCTTCTTGCGCAAGTACAGTCGTTCTTGCGCAAGAATCTGCAGAGCGTCCACACTGCCCTTTCCACTCCCCCCCACCCCCTTGCACAAGGAAATTTACAGTACGGCATGGTAAGAGGGCTTCTTGCACAAGCACTACGCTCTTTTTTTATCAGGCGTAAGCCCTCTTGCGCAGGAGCTCTTGCACAAGAGGGCAGTGTGGACGCTCGGTAGGGATTTCTTGCACAAGAAAGCCCTATGGCTAAAATGGCCATCAGAGCTTTCTTGCGCAAGAGAGCGTCCACACTGCCATGGGTGCTCTTGCGCAAAAGCACAACTCGCACATGGCAGTGTGGACATTTTCTTGCGAAAGACATCTTGCGCAAGAAGCTGCCAGTGTAGACATAGCCTTAGTGTTCTGTGATTCTATGAAAAATTGACTATTTTCTTATTTTTACCAGGTAAAAATAAAATAAATCTCTTAGTCTATAAATACATTTCATTTACATTTCTGTGTATAGTAGTGGTTCTCAACTGGGGTACAGATAGATCTTCGGGGGTACAACATTAACTAATCTAGATATTTGCCGAGGTTTATATTAGGCTACATAAAAAGCACAAGCAAAGTCCCTACTAACTAATGTCAAACAATTACTTGTTTATATTGCTTTATATACTTCACACAGAAATGCAAGTACAAAAGTGGCTCCTATATGTTTTTTTCCCCCCAGAGGTCCTCTTCTGTAACTCTTCTTTCTCTCTTACAGATTGAAAATATATATTCATTTTCTGGGTAGCTTGCATTATTTTACACTGAGGTTGGGTGTACATGTCCACTGCTGTAGTGTGGACACTTACTACAGGAATTGAAAGGGGTTTTTCTCATTGTAGTAAATTCACCTCTCTCAGGGCATGGAAAGTTTGGCCTACATTTTAGTTAAGAATGGCCATACTGGGTCAGACCAAAGGTCCGTCTAGTCTAGTATCTTGTCTTCCCACAGTGGCCAATGCCAGATGCCCCAAAGGGAGTGAACAGAACAGGTAATTACCAAGTGATCCCTTTCCTGTCTTCTATTTCCAGCCCCTGACAAACAGAGGGTAGGCACACCATTCTGGCTAGTAAGTATTGGTGGACCTAACCTCCATGAATTTCTTTTATTTAATTTGAATTTATCTAAACCAATTACATTTATCCACTGTAGCATGATTAAAATGTGAACTCCCCAGAAGTGTGCTCCCCAGCATCAGGGGCTGGAAGCAATAAGTCCTGGAAAGGGATTGACTCCAAAGTTTTAAAAAAGGTTCTGGCTCTTAGTGAGATCAGATCCTTTGCTTGCCTGCTGAGCATTCTCATTGTCCTCCTGCTCTTCTACCATTTCTTCCTCATTGCTGCTCAATGCTGCCTAAAGAGTCACTGGTGGGATATCCACAGACAGCTATGGGACAGTGACTGAGTCATTCATGGAAGTGGCATCATTGCAGCTGTGACCCAGACTGACTATTTGCCTCCTTCGTTTTTTGATACGCCTGTCTGAGTTTTTATTTTCACATGGCACTGCTGGGTGTTCCAGGTGTATTCTTTTCCACCATGTCCTGTGTAATTTTGGCATCGATATCAGCATTTCTTCTGCTGCTTTGGAGTTCTGCGTGCACGGATTCTTCTCCCCAGACACAGAAATCAGATCCAGGATCTCCTGCATGCTCCATGCTGGAACTTGTTTACAATCCTGGGCATTCGTGGCCAGCTGTGTTACTGAGGTGTGCAGCTGGGCTCCCCACACTGGCCAATTCCAAATTTCCCTGGGCTTTTCCTGTATACCTGGGAGAGCAGTAGAGTTGAAAGTGCTGGCCAAAGACATAACATTGGGCCATAGTGGGACACCTGGAGTTCAAGCACATCAACTTCAACAGCAGTGCATCTGTACTATCCTGAAATCAACCATGAAGTGTCAAATTTAGCACCACTCATAGAGCTGGAAGAGACCTCAGGAGGTCATCAAGTCCAGCCCCCTGCCTAAGGCAGGACCAATCCCAACTAAATCAACCCAGCCAGGGCTTTGTCAAGCCGAGACTTAAACACCTCTAGGGATGGAGATTCCACCACCTCCCTAAGTAACCCATTCCAGTGCTTCACCACCCTCCTAGTGAAATAGTTTTTCTTAATATCCAACCTAGTCCTCCCCACTGCAACTTGAGACCATTGCTCCTTGTTCTGCCATCCGTCACTACTGTGAACAGCCTTTCTCCATCCTCTTTGGAACCTCTCTTCAGGAAGTTGAAGGCTGCTATCAAATCCCCCCTCACTCTTCTCTTCTGCAGACTAAACAAACCCAAATCCCTCAGTCTCTCCTCATAGGTCATGCACTCCAGCCCCCTAATTATTTTGGTCGCCCTCCGCTGGACCCTCTCCAATGCGTCCACATCCTTTCTATAGTAGGGTGGCCTAGAACTGGACACAGTACTCCAGATGTGGCCTTACCAGAGCCAAATAAAGGGGAATAATCACTTCTCTGGATCTGCTGGCAATGTTCCTCCTAATGCACCCTAATATGCCATTAGCCTTCTTGGCTACAAGGGCACACTGTTGACTCATATCCAGCTTCTCATCCACTGTAATCCTCAGGTCCTTTTCTGCTGAATTGCTACTTAGCCATTCAGTCCCCAGCCTGTAACAGTACTTGGGATGCTTCCGTCCCAAGTGCAGGACTCTACACTGGTTCTTGTTGAACCTCATTAGATTTCTTTTGGCCCAATCCTCTAATCTATCCAGGTCACTCTGGACCCTATCACTGGCCTCCAGCGTATCTACCTCTCCCCCAGCTTAGTGTCATCTGCAAAATTGCTGAGGATGCAATCCATCCCCTCACCCAGGTCATTAATAAAGATGTTGAACAAAACCGGTCCAAGAATTGATCCTTGGGGTACTCTGCTAGAAACAGACTGCCAACCTGACATTGAGCCGTTGATCACTACCCATTGGGCCCAACAGTCTAGCCAGCTTTCTATCCATCTTACAGTCCACTTAGCCAATCCATACTCCCTTAACTTGCTGGCAAGAATATTGTGGGAGACCATATCAAAAGCTTTGCTAAAGTCAAGGTATATCACATCCACTGACTTTCCTATATCGACAGAGCCAGTTACCTCATCAAGGAGCAATGCAGAAATAGGGACTCAGTTGTATAGACTCACTGGTTTTAAAATCGACCTAACATGGCTAACTTCAACCTAATGTCATAATGTAGACCAGGCCTAATTTCTGTACAGGTCTCAAAAGTAGTTTTGGCTTCTCAAGCATTTGGAATCTAAATAATGTCTATGTGTTCTGCAGTAAATTGAGCATTGTATTGCTTTGAATGTAATTTTTCACCTACTGGGAATAGGATATTTGTAAGTTGACTTCTGATCCAGTTTTAGTTTAAGATATAGTATCACTTTATCACCATATAATTATTAATTGTATAGAGCACATACTGTAATTACTTTGTGTAATAAATTACTGAACTTGCTGTACAAAATTTTTGTCTAAAGAAATTGATTGTTGCAGCAATGTTTTTCTAGATCCATACGCTCAGCTTCTTCTTGATGCCATGAAGCAGTCGGGCTGGTAAGTAAATCTCTGACTTGTGTGTACTATATTGACTGCTAAGGAAATGCCATTCATTGTTGAAATATTATTTAAAACTTGCCTCTAATTTTATGCATTTTGACCTTTCAGCACTGTTTATAAAGATCGGCACTTTGCATGTGAAGACTGTGATGGGTGTGTCAGTGGAGGCTTTGATTCTGCAACATCACAGGTGACTATATTTTTTAATACCCTATGAAGTGTAAAAGAAGATTGCAAGAAAATGCATTTATAATCACAATCAGATTTTTAAATAACGTTGGACGTTTGATTTAAATCCATAAAAAGAAAGGAAACTTTAAAATCAGGTAGACCTGTGTGTGCGCTTAGATATTGATGCTTCTTTGTGAAGTGCTTTGAGCTCTGCTAGTGAAAACAATTAAGAAAGTAAGAATTATTATTTTTACTCCCAAGTAAAATAACACAAAATAAGGCAATATCAGTAATATTAGTACACAGTAGGCTAAAGATGTGGGCAGTGGAGAAAAAGGTGAGATTCCAAAAGTCCTCTGTTATGCAGATGATTTTTCTGGGGTATTTGAGGGATTGTAGGATAAATATGAAATGAACAAATTTGGGTTAGCTTAAATTTTTTGTTTACAGAAGTATAGGTGTTGTAAAGAAAGGTCTTGAGTAGCAAATTGGAAGGAAGGCATTGAAAATACTAAGTTAAAGGCCAAATGAAAGGAAGTGTGGCTCAAAGAATGTAATATATAAAGGAGAATGTTTGTATGTTTGTGCTCTAATAACTTGGACACTAAGACATACCACAACCAAACTTTCCATGGGATAACCTTTCCTCCAGGAGAATGTTTTAAGGTACTGTGGGAGGGAAGAGATGAGAGACCAATGCCTCTCCCCGGGGCTGCACGGAGCTTGGCAGTGCGGGGAGAAGCAGCTTCCCCACCATTGCTGGAATCATATGGAGGCCCCTCTTCAATAGCGCGATTGGCTTGGAGCCCGGCAGCCGACCAGTGGGCGGGCAGGTTGCTGCTGGGGCTCGCTCTAGGTGGAGGGGGTGGGGCTGGTGTTACTGCTCAGCTGCCACTTTGAAAAAATGTCCGGAAAGAGGCGCATCGGGGACCTGGAGGTAAGAGTTGGGGCGGGGCTGGACCATTGGGGCGAGTGGGGTAGGGCAGGATTGGGAGGGGGCTGGACCATTGGGAGTGAGTGGGGCGGGAACTGGACCTTTGGGGGCATGTAGGGGAGGGTAGGATTGTAGGGGGATGAAGGAAGTGGGGCTGGACAATCCTGCAGGGAGTGAGTGAGAAATGAAGCCCATGGCGGGGGCGGGGGGGCTTCTTTGAGGGGCACTGGCCCAAGGGGCAGCACTGGATGATGCTGGGTGGGCGAAAAATTAATCGGGGGTTGGGAATCCCTCAAATCTGGGCACTGGTCCTAGGTTTGATACTGGATGATCGCGGGGGTGGGGGTGAGAGATGCAGTCCATGGGAGGGGCAGCTGGTTATACTGGCAGCTGCGGTGTGGCTGGAGGCTGTCAGGACCAGCTTCTGTTTTCCTAAATTTTGTTCATCCGGTTTCCCGAGCAATGCCAGGTAACTCTATCTAGTAAGTAATAAGTAACAGAAAATTTCTGAAAAAAAGTCCTCTAACCGATAGGATTTAAAACTGAATCTGCATGGTTTTAAGTAAGAAGAATCTTTTAAGTAAGAAATAAAAGGAGACAGCATGGCTCTGCCAACCCCACAGATCACTATTATCTAAAAATTAGGGTCTATGTAAATCCAGATGCAAAGGAAAAAAATATTGGTTTAGCAAGAAGAAAGGGATGAGATGGGGAGAAAAGGCCTTGCAGGAAAAATGGAGTTGTGAATCTTATTTGGAGTGAGACTGGAAAAAAGGGTTCAGTATCACAAATTGTTTTTACCTGATGTCAATAATTCAGAATAACATCTCTTATTTGTTAAAGGGTATAAAAAAGTGAATTCTTAAGGGATTCATTGCTAATACTTGCTAATACAGCCAACCAATGTAATGTATATGTTAGAATATTCAGGCAGTTTACTGAGGAGATATCTGAGTGATTATCTTCAAAAACTCATGGAAGATAGGGAAGATTCTAGAAGACTGAACAGGGCAAATATAGTGCCAATATATAATAAGGGTAACATGGGAAATTACAGACCAGTCAGGTTAACTTCAGTACCAAGAAAGATAATGTAGCAAATAATTAAGCAATCAGTATAACAGTTTTCAAGTACGTAAAAAGTTGTTCCAGAGGGGAGGGTGAAAAATTGTTCTCTATCCATTGAGGTCAGGACAAGAAGCAATGGGGTTTAAATTGCAGAAAGTGAGGTTTAGTTTGGAAGTTTTCCCTAATTTCCTATCTGTCTGAGTGGTTAAGCACTGGAAAAAAATTGCATATGGAGGTTATGGAATCTCCATTATTGGAGATTTTTAGGTTAGATAACACCTCTCAGGGGAATGGTTTAGTTATTACTCAGTCATGCAGGGGACTGGACTAGATGACCTAATAAAGTCCCTTCCAGCCATACGCCTATGAGCCTGTGGGTTTATCCCATTTGTAAGTTTTGTGATTTAAATGCTTATGAAATGTGGTATTGTTGGGATTTAGTAAAATGCTTATTAGTTAGGCTTTTAGGCATATTTAGAGTAATTGTATAAATACCGTTCGGACTTTGGATTTAATTAAGGAATGAATTCTGGTTAAATTAGTGTTGTGGTGATACCCTGGATAAATAGTAATAATTTGAGTAGTGTAAGGAGAAGTTGAAAGCTAATAATACTGTTCAAAGCTAAAATTCTTGCACTGAAAATTCCTTTAGCTTTCTGATGAAGATTTCCTATATTTTTGTTCTACAGATTGTTCTGTGCCAGAACAATATTCACCAACAATCCCATATGAACCGAGTGGTTACACATGAACTGATTCATGCTTTTGATCATTGTCGTGCACATGTTGACTGGTTCAACAATGTCAAACATTTAGCCTGTTCAGAGGTAAGTCAACATACTGTCATATGCAAGTAGGCTTCCCACTTGAGATTGAGTGTTACTTACTGGTGGTCATTAGAGGTACTCGGTCCTGAGCCAAATGTTCTATCCAAGCATAGTTCAGTAAAACTCACTACTTCATCCCTTTTTTTCCTCCTGTTGGTTCAGTCTAGAGACTGGATTTGTTCAAAGTATAATTTGAAATACTTTGTTTTGGAATTTAATAAATATGTATTGTGTTACATTTGTTTATCTACTTCTGATATGTAATGAATGTAATTTCAATAGCTACAGAATAAAATGTAGCTAGTACAGTATTTATAAATATCTTTTTTCTACAAATTAGTGTTATCTTCAGAGTAGAGTTCAAGATTAAAGTTAATAACAAAAAAGTTTCTCTTGCTGTAAAAATATTTATTTCATTTACTGTGACTGATAATATACTCTAATAATCACAAACCTCTGTTCATGTCACCCTAATCCTTTTGCTACAATCTGGTTATTACCAGATTATTATTGTAGCTTGTATAGCCTGGTGAATTTAATGGATTATGAAATGAAGCTAAGCTACTTACACAGGTTACTAATAGTTGATTTTGGAATATGAACTAGAAGTACATGAAGTATATTTCCATATAAATGTCATCTTTGTCATTTGGATAAAGTAGAAAATTTCCTCACTAACAAAAAAAATATTCCATACCATAATAAAGACAGTGCAAATGTATAGGATTACATGGCGCCATGTCATTTTAGTTGTTTTAAAACGTTTAGGAATACTTTCCAAGAATTAAAGATGATATCAGAAACTAAAAGGTTTCATTGTAAAACTGCATACTCAGTGATATGTGCTAATAAGAGAAGTAATGTAATTAATTTGCTACAGAGAAGTTAGATTTCAGAAAGGTACATTAAATTGTGTGTGATGTTTGCATTTGTTTTACCTGGACAAGATGGAAGTCAGCTGTGATTTCTGTAATTCTTCATGGAAATGAATTTGGTTTAGTATCCAGCAGGCAAATACACGGTATCATTAAATCCACTCCAGAGTTCAGAAATACTGTTATCCGCCTATCTACTTTCTCTTAAGGAAGTGCATGTCAAAGTGACTAGGTGCCAAACAAAAAATTAGGACATAGGATTTAACTTATGATTTTGGCTTATTTTCCTAGAACTTCCTTGCTTTATACTTTTTAGTTATATACAGTCACATTGGCCTCTGGTTTTGTGTCCAAAGAACTTTTGCCCTGTTGATCCTTTTTAAATTCACCATTGCAAATACCAGTTTTTTCTTACAAAACAATGTGGTTGGTTTTTTTTTTCCTGCACATGATTTCAAAAAAAAATTTTTTTTAACTGTTAGAACAGTGTTTCCCATCTCAGAAAGTAGCCCCAAATGAGTCTGGAGGAGGAAAAGAAAATGCAAGGCAGAGGAAGAGAATACTGAGGAGCAGAGAAACGTATATGAATCTAAGTTTATCCTTCTCTTAATGTAGCTATGTTTCTGCTATTGTGGAAAATTCAGCAGGTGGTTCTCTGAAAGCCACTTGGCTGCTGTATGAACAGCCTATAGTGTAGATAGCAAGAACATCTCACAGGGTTTTCATGTTCAAGCATTGGCTCACAGATCTAAGTTTCTCTTCTCTATTCCTTGAATACTCATCTTGGCTGCAAGAGTATGTGTGACTTGGCCCCCTGGAGTCACCAGGAGACATTCCCTGAAGAACAATATGTAGCCTTATATAGAACTGGAGACCGGAGGGAGTACTACAAAAAGAAAGAAAAGTACAGGAGAGCAAAATCAGGGAAAAAGATAGTGAACCAGGTCTTGGCATAGCTGACACTAAAGGACAAAGAAGGGTTAGTCTTTCCTAGCCCAGCACAATATGGGAGAGTGTACCAGAAAAATCATAGAAAACTAGGACCGGAAGGGACCTTGACAAGTCATCGAGTCCGGTTCCGTGCCCTCATGGCAGGACCCAGTACTGTCTAGACTATCCCTGATAGACATTTATCTAACCTACTCTTAAATATCTCCAGAGATGGAGATTCCACAACCTCGCTAGGCAATTTATTCCAGCGTTTAACCACCCTGACAGGAACTTTTTCCTAATGTCTAACCTAAACCTCCCTTGCTGCAGTTTAAGCCCATTGCTTCTTGTTCTATTCTCAGAGGCCAGGAAGAACAATTTTTCTCCCTCTTCCTTGTGACAAGGAGTCCTGTGGCACCTTATAGACTAACAGATTTATTGAAGCATAAGCTTTCGTGGGCAAAGACCCACTTTGTCAGATGCATGTAGTGGAAATTCCAGGGGCAGGTATAAATATACAGGCATAAGAAAAGAGTACCAATCAAGAGTAAGGCTGGAGATAACGAGGTCAATTCAGTCAGGGACGATGAGGCCCACTTCTAGCAGCTGATGTGGAGGTGTGAACACCTAGGGTATATCTAGACTACATGGCTCCGTCAACAGAGCCATGTAAACTAGTTTACCCGGCATAGGCAAAGAAGCGGGGATTTAAATAATCCCCGCTTCATTAAAAACAAGTGAGCCTCATGAAATGAGGTTTACAGGATTGGTCGGCAAAGGCTTCCCCAGCCGACATATCCGCGTCTAGACTGCTGCACTGTGCCGGATCAGCTGATTGTCGGCACAGCGCAGCGGCCATGTTTATTTTAATGAAGCGGGGATTATTTAAATCCCCGCTTCTTTGCCTATGCCGGGTAAACTAGTTTACGTGGCTCCGTCGACGGAGCCATGTAATCTAGACATAACCCAAGAGAGGAGAAACTGCTTTTGTATTTGGCTAGCCATTCACAGTCTTTATTTAATCCTAAAATGATGGTGTCAAATTTGCAGATGAATTGTAGCTCAGCAGTTTCTCTTTGAAGTCTGTTCTTGAAATTTTTTTGTTGCAAGATGGCTACCTTTAAATCTTCTACTGTGTGTCCAGGGAGATTGAAGTGTTCTCCTACAGGTTTTTGTATGTTACCATTCCTGATATCTGATTTGTGTCCGTTTATTCTTTCATGTAGGGACTGTCCAGTTTGGCCGATGTGTATATAGCAGAGGGGCATTGCTGGCACGTGATGGCGTATATTACATTGGTAGATGTGCAGGTGAACCGCATTTGCTCCAACCCCTCAGACAGAGACAAACACCTACAAGATCTTCACCAAGCATTCTTGAAACTACGATACTCACCCGGGGAAGGGAGGAAACAGATTAACAGGGTCAGATGCGTACCCAGAAGGCTCCTACTACAAGACCAGCCCAACGAAGAAACCAACAGAACACCACTGGCCATCACCTACAGTCCTCCTCTAAAACCTCTCCAACGCATCATCAGTAATCTACAACCCATCCTGGACAATGATCCCTCACTTTCACAAGCCTTGGGAGGCAGGCCAGTCCTCGCCCACAGACAACCCGCCAACCTGAAGCAAATTCTCACCAGCAACTATACATTACACCAGAGTAACTCTAACTCAGGAACCAATCCCTGCAACAAACCTCGGTGCCAACTCTGCCCACATATCTACACCAGCGACACCATCACAGGACCTAACCAGATCAGCCACACCATCACGGGTTCATTCACCTGCACATCTACCAATGTAATATATGCCATTATGTGCCAGCAGTGCCCCTCTGCTATATACATTGGCCAAACTAGACAGTCCCTACGTCTGACTGAATTTACCTCGTTCTCTCCAGCCTTACTCTTGATTGGTACTCTTTTCTTATGCCTGTACATTTATACCTGCCCCTGGAATTTCCACTACATGCATCTGACAAAGTGGGTCTTTGCCCACGAAAGCTTATGCTCCAATAAATCTGTTAGTCTATAAGGTGCCACAGGACTCCTCGTCGCTTTTGCGGATCCAGACTAACACGGCTACCCCTCTGATACCTCCTCCTTGTGACACTTAGATACCTGAAAATCTAAATGCAGGAAACCATCATTATATTTAGACTTACTGTAATGCTTTGAGTTTTCTATTTATGTTCTATGGTCTTTTGTTTTCATGATAGATTCGAGCTGCTAATCTCAGTGGAGACTGCTCGCTTGTAAATGAAATTACCAGATTTAAATTCGGATTAAAACAGCACCATCAGGTAAAGAAGAATGTACCTTGTAAATACTACTGATCTACGTTAAGGAACAGTTAAGTAAGACTATGATAACAGTGTACAAAGCCAATCAAACAATACAGCAATGCTTATTAAATTCCTAGCCATAATCTTGCTCACCTACTCATTCACCTACTCAAACCTAACTTTCTGCTCCTACTCCCTAAAACCCACATTCTCCCATCCAGCTCCTTTGGCTTCAGTCCTTTTCCTTTTTGAGGAAGAACAGCTTTTGCCCAAGAGGGGGTTTTTGCACAAAAAGGAGCCATCTACACTGCTCTTTTTTGCGCAAAAGCCTCTTGTGCAAAAACGGCTGCTCATTAATTATGTAAATGAAGCACGGTGATATTCCATGCCAAGCTTCATTTGCATAAGGTTTTCTGCAAGAAGGCTACAGTGTAGACCAGCGGTTCCCAACCCTTTCCAGATGGGGACCCGTTTTGACAATTAAAGAAGACTTGGTGACCCAAGGCAATTCAAAAACAAGGGGAGGAGGAAGGGCAGAGCCATCTGGGGAGACACTTGGCGACCCTTTTGAAATGTAATGGTGACCCATAGGTTGGGAAACCCTGGTGTAGACATAGCCTTAGCTTCCCTTTCCTCAAGTCTCACTGCCCTAGTCCAGACTATGGGACTAAACTTGAATAAATCTGTTCTTGACTGATCTAGAGCAGCAGTTACTTGGGGGGGCGGGGGTGTGTGTGTGTGTGTATATGTGTATGTATTTATATGTATAGAGAAGAAAAGCCTCATAGGTAGTAGTTGCTACAGAAGAGTGGGATTAAGGAAAGTAATGATGAAAGTAGGGATGTGAAAGTGTAACCATGTAAACGGTTAACCATTGAGCCTGGGCTCATCAGTTAACGTTGATGGTTACATGCAGGCTCCTAAAACATGGGAAGCCACCTGAAAAGCCAGCTCCCAGCACACACCAACTCTTAGAGTTATCTGCTGCCCTGTGCTACTGCCTTTAATACAGAGGTAGCAGTGCGGGGTGGCAGGTGAAGCTGGCTGTGTTGCCCCATGTGTAACTGCTGAAATTTTCAGTGTTTACACGGTTACTTAATTCTACACATTTTAACATCCCTAGATGAGACAGAGATAGTAGAAGAAACAATTCCTTCAGATCTTCTGTTTTATGATAGTTGAAAAAGACTACAGTGAGCCATGGATCTAAGTTACGCAACTTCAGCTACTTGAATAGCGTAGTTACAGTCGACGTACTTAGACCTACTTACCACAATGTCTTTGCTGCAGTGAATTAACGGTGGATGCTCTCTCATCAACTTCACCTACGCCTCTCATTTTGATGGAGTACTGGAGTCAATGGGAGAGTGTGATAAAATGCCCCCATTGAATTGATCACTGCCTGTTGATCTGTGTGGTAGCATAGACATTTTCTAATTCAGTTGTCTCCAGCCTTTTAAGCACAAGGTCACTTTTTGAATTTGTGAAATCCATTCTTTGCCTCAAACCTAAATACCCTTCTCCAAGCCCCTGCTCCTGCCCCACCAATTCTGAGGCCCTGCCCTGATTACTCCATCCCCTTTCCCTCCCCCATCCTCACTCACATTTACCAGGCTGGAGCAGAAGGTTGAGGTGTAGTGTGGTAGGGGCTCCAGGCTGACCCTGGGGCAGAGGTTGGAGTACAGGAAAGGGTTCAGGGCTGGGGTTCAGGATTGTGGGCTGGGCACTGCTTACCATAGACAGCTCCCAGATGGTGGTGCAATCACCCCTGCCCTGGCCCTGTACTGCACCTGAAAGCAGCCAGCATGTCCAGCAACGGCTCCTGGAGGGGGAGGGGCAGGGGCAGAGTGTCTTCATCTCTGACTTCAGTGCCACGCTCCACTGCCTCCTCCAGCTTGTACAGTAAGCAGAAGTCTCAGAGCTGGGGAGCAGCTCTGAGGTAGAGGCAGTGAGGGGAGGAGCAGCTGAAGTGCAGGTACTTGATAGCCGCTCAGCCAAATCTGTCAAAATCACCTGTCAGAGGCTCCAGGATCTACCAGTAGATCCCGATCTACTGGTTGGTGAATACTGCTCTAACTGAACCATGGCTTTTCATCTTTGAACATTTTTTTTCTCATATGATTATCTAAATTGTATAGTCTTTTCACATAAGACCAGAGTTTTGCACTGCTTTTTAATTATTGCTCCTCAAAGAAAAGTAGCATTTCTTCTTTTTACAGGAAGGTTTAGGTGCATAATGAAAATTAAATGGTTCAGATTTATTTTCAAGGTATCTGTGTTTGGAATGGTGTCAGTTTTCTGTGATACGTAATTTACAGTAACCTTAATGTTGATGCATGTGCAATAGGAATTCATATTTGGCTAGATCTGCATAAAATGCTTTGTAACCTTAAATCTTCCTATCTTAACTTCAATTTCCCCCCCCCCCCCCCTATTTCTCTCAGACCTGTGTACGAGACAGAGCCATTCGCTCCATTTTGGCTGTTAGAAAAGTTAGCAAAGAAACAGCAGAAAAAGCTGTGGATGGAGTTTTTGACTCCTGTTTCAACGATCATGAACCATTTGGAAGAGTTCCACATAGTAAATCAGATGCAAAATATGCTTACAGAGACTTTCAGAATCGGGATCGATATTATGCAAATTTGTAAAGAAGAATGTTACTCCTTTTTTAGCAGTGCTGTTACATTTAAAATGAAGAATATATACTTGGTACCAGTACTCAGAGGAAATTCTGGCAAGTAAACTACAGTTTCGTATGGAAAGTTTACACAAAAGCCAATTTCCACTGATAAATTAGAAATAATCTGAATAAATGAACAAGAACTGTAAACCATGTATTCCCTTGCCTGTTTGTCTGTTTCTTTTGACATATCACATTTTTAATCCACATGTTTCAAATCATATATACATCTACTAAGTCCAAGCAAGAACTATTTTCCAAAAGGTTTGTCTTTTATCTTTACCAAATAAAATGATTTAAAGTGTTCAGAGTTTTACAGAATGTGTATTGTCTGTATGCAATATTGAAAATGAGCATTCATTTTTCAAAGTGGATACCTAAAGTCAGGATCTTAAATCCACATATGGGCATGTAAGGCTTGATCCACGAAGGGATTTAGATGTTTAACTGCCACTTCAAGTGCCTAAGTCCAGTATTTAGATCCTAAGAATCTTTGCTTAGCTGCTGCCAATCCCTGCAGATGCCTAAATTTCGTAGGCACCAACATTTTTGCTGGTAGGCAACTGTGTGCAAGCTTTAACACTCACCACCTAAGACCTGGCAGAATTCACAAACCTGGCTAACTTACTGATATGGTGGTAGTGCTCAGAGGTCACCAGGTTGGACTCTATACAAAAAACACAGCTTGTAGTTGTGAGATTCCACTAGGCCAGTGTTTCTCAACCTTTTTTTATAAAATATTCCCCCCCCCCTTTTTTTTTTAAAGTTATAAGTACCCCCAGTACCTACAGTTTTCAGACATGCAAAGAAAAATTCTACCATTGCAACACATTTGTTTAAACAACTTAATCATAGCCAGGCGGGTGATTACATTTTTGGGTGTAAAAGGTACAAAAATAATAAAGCACTATAAAACTTAACAAAAATTCAGTTTTCTCCAAATTTCAGTTGTTTTGACATTCCTCCCCCCCAACCCCCAGCCTTCTTAGAGGTACTTGAGAGGGTACTCGTACCACTGGTTAAGAAACATTGCACTAGGCGACAGGGTCCCTAGCTGATCTTAAGTCTCTTTTTGGGACTCTCCTTCCAGGCTTGTATACACTGTACATTAGTGAGCACTAGCAAGGGAATACATTCTTGTGTGCACCATAGTCTTTGTCTACACTAACGCTTTTGCCGGAAGAGGCTATGCAAATGAAGCGCTGATTAGCTTTTTTTGTTGTGCTTCATTTGCATAATCTATGCCAAGCCGTTTTTGCACAAAAACAAGCAGTGCGGATGTTTCCTTTTTGGACAAAAACCCCTTTTTGTGCAAGATCCTTGAGGCATAAGGATTTTGCACAAAAAGGGGGTTTTGCACAAAAAGGAAACATCCGCACTACTTGTTTTTGTGCAAAAACGGCTTGGCATAGATTATGCAAATGAAGCACAACAAAAAAAGCTAATCAGCACTTCACTTGCATAGTCTCTTCCGGCAAAAGCCGTACTGTAGACATGGCCATAGTGTTTCATCCTAACACTCCATGTAGGCCCTGCTGCGCACACTAAAATTTACCTAAAGCTCATTGACATAGTGCTGCTTGAAACACGTGTCAACGCGCTGCAGGATCCATGTGGGTCAGTTAGTACTCAATTTCCTTGTGCATGCTAGAATTACACCCTCCCTGGCGTACAATGTACTATGTTGACAAAGCCTTAGGCTCCTTTAAGATCCAAGCCCTAAATAAACAGCACACAAAAAGCTCCCACTAAACTCGAGAGCTTTTAGGCATTCAGTTTTGAACACTTAACCCTGTCTTTAACTGCAATTTATGCACCCACTTCTAAAAATCTTACCCAACCTGTTTAATGCTGTTAGTGGTAATTTAAAAACTTTAATAGTGACTTTTTTCTATTTTTAGAGAGACAAGAAGATACCCTTTCATCTCAGGTGACTACTTACAAACATACAGTTTTGACCTTCGCCTGTGCTGGCTGCTCCAAGCTGTGACTTGTGGAGCTTTTCTCAGGTGTAAGAGTTGCAATTCAATTTTATCTGCCCTGATTAGATTATTGAATTTGATGGGCCAATCCAGTCTTTGAGCTCTCACTGAGGTCAGGGATTTGCTCTGCTGCACATGTGCTGTGGCTCCCAGAAGGAACAGCATGTCCCCCCACCCTGTTTAGCTGTGAAGGGGCATCTTGTGGTTTCCGTGTGCTACTCCCATGTCACGTGCTACCTCCACAGCTCCCCTTGTCTGGGAGCCTGCGGATGGGGCAGAGTACAGAGCCACTTGCCAGCAGGAGCTGGAGTGGGGAAATGCTTCTGCTTCTGGAAACTGCTGGAGGTAAGGACTGTCCCTGCCTCCCTCCATGCCTCTTACCTCTGCTTCAGTCCTGATCACTGTCCCACCCTCCAAACCCCTTGGCCCCAGCCCCATCCTAAAGCCTGCCCCTCCCAGCCAGAGCCTTCACATGCACACTGTACCTCAACTCCCTGCCTCAGCCCTGATCTCCCTCCTGCCCTGTGAGCCCCTCAGTCACAGCCCAGAATCCTCTCCTGCACCCAAAACCCCACATCTGGAGCCCCACCCCAGTGCCGGCGCTCTGGTCCTCCATACAATTTCCATACCATGATGTGGCTTTTGGGCCAAGAAGTTTGCCGACCCCTTGTGCAGGATATATGGTAAAAGTAGTAATGGATTATGATTTTGCAAACACCACAGGCTAGAAAATAGATCAATATAATAACCATCCATTGATACTTATTCAGTGTCTTGGGAAGGTGGTTTTCTGTAGTTTTTGATTCAGGCACTCAGAATAGAACCACATTCATGCCAATTGTTTATCAACTGGGTAGTGTTAAAACAAGACAATTTGGTCAATTACTTGCACACCACTTCCCATCTCTCCTTCCCGTCTCCTTCCCAACAGATGGAGAGTAATAAACACTTTTAACTTATTTTCATATACATCTGTGTGTGTGTGTATGTATATATAAACACATTTCCTGCTGGACAACAAAGTGACATATCATATATCCTCATGCTGCCATCACTGCCCACCTCTGCCCTCAGCCGCTTGCTGTGACCATCTCGGTGTTGTCCATTCAGGGCATGGGCTGCTCCTGCTCCAGCTTTGTGCCCCAGGGGGCTACATCGCTGGGGAGGAGTTGCTGCTGGGGGCTGGGTTCCCTCTGCCATACAAGCCTGACCCCTCCCTTCTAGTCACCCCACATTCCCTTGGGGAGCTGCTGCCACAGCTGAACATGGGTGCTCCAGAGTCACTCAGCCTCCTCCCTCCCCACCCCCATGCTTCAGGGAGGCAAGAGTCATGCAGCCTCCTCCCTCTTGCACCCCCCCCATCTCTGCCAATGAGGGGGATGGGGGTGCAGGATCTGAGTGGGAAGTAGGGTGTCTGGCCAGTGAGGAAAGTGCCAGAGTGGGCCAGGCATAGGGTGTAAGGCCAGGAGGAGGCTGATGGTAGGGTGTGGGACCAAGGAAGAAGGTGCACTGGTGGTAGGGCATAGCTGCTGGGGGGAAGGGGAGAGCATAGCAGCCAGATGGGACAGGGGTAGCATGTGTAGCAGCCGGGGGATGTGGTTTGCAAGCATAACAGCCAGAGAAAGGGTTGGCATGCGTAGTGGCCAGAAAGGCGGCTTAGCAAGCAGGGAGCGCAGCCCTCTAGTTATATTAATCTGAGGATCTGAATATCACTCCTAAGTAACAAACTCCTACTTTCATAATAAACTTTATCCTTTTATTTATATATATACTTGAATAGCAATGTGAAATCATTAACTATAGTTAGGCTTGGGTAAATTCAGGGGTATTTTACAACGCGATGGATAATGTGTTTATTAAGCATTTTTATCCATTTCAGTTTTCACTGTGGGAAATTGGATTAAACTTTTTTTTCCTATTTTTATTCTTGATTTTCTGCAATTGCAGAAAATTATGGGTGGGTTATACTTATTTAATGACATGAATCAAAGTGTTAAAGCTTTGTAAGTAAATAGTTTAAATCAAATTTTAATAAGTTTGAAGTAAAATTTTCCTTACTTTGCCTTTCTGAAAATTTCCATTGTCAATGGAAATATTGTCAGTTTATGCAAATAAGATTAAATCAGTATTTATTGATATTTACCAATACAAAACTACCCTCTTCAAGCCTAACTATAACAGACACAAAGCCTTTCATAATCCCACTTAACCATAACTTGTTCAATTTCAAAGCTATTTTATAACAATTTTGATTGGAATCTGTTACAAAACAAGGACATGCACCAACTGTGCCAGCCTTTAAAGCACATACATGTTCTTACAAACTACCCAGTTTCAGCAAGTAATCAACTGAGTGACTTGAGTTGTCACCAAAAGAAAATCTGTGTTAATTACCAGGTCTTCGCTAACCTGTCAGTTTTCAGTTCAGTTACTATTCACAGCCGAAGTTGAAGCTGCAGGTGGAGGAAAGGATGGACATGCCTGTAGTCATATCCTGATATGCTAATGAGCAACTCCAATTCCTGGAAAATAAGACAGTTAAATGTGTCTATCTAAGATAGCTCTCCTGATGACATGAGATACTTAGGAGATCTCAGTCTTCTCCCTTCCAAGTGCTTTCAGCGAGTGATATGTTGAAGGAGACAGGATGTTGCTGGGTCATCCAACTTAGTCCTGCTGGTTGGAGGGCTGCTGTGGACCAATCTGATGACGACCCATACTTCTGCCAAAGATTTGCAATATTCAGTCAAAATGAGAGTTGTCCTCTCACTATCTAATCAAGAAATGAGCTCATCACCTTTGTTCTTCCAAATGGAGCTGGAAATTTTTCAGTCTTTTCATATAGAACATCTTGTCATACCAGCTTGTGTAAAACAAATTAAATCATAGCTGGGTTGGTACAAGCATCTTGGGACAAACATTGAGTATGAGCTAGGTTGCTCTAGTCCCCAGCATTTCTCAAATTGGGGTCTGAGGGAACTCCAAGGGTTTTGTGGGCCCCACTGATCGACTCCTCCCCACCTTTCTCTAGTGCATCGTGGTGCCAGCTTCCTGGGATTAAGGCAGGTTCTCTGTCCTCGGTCCGTGTGTCTCCTGGAAGCAGCCACCAGATGCCTGCAGTCCCAAGGCATGTGGACAATCAGTTGAAGCCCTCCTCCTGTACCTTAACCCCCTGCCCCTGGCCCAGAGTTCCCTCCCATGCCCAAACTCCCTCCTGGAGCCTGCATCCCCCCTTTACACACCAATCCTCTGCCCTAGTCCAGAATCCCCTCCTGCTCCCCAAACTCCTTATCCCTGGCCCCACCCCAGAATCCACATCCCCAGCAGGAGCTCTCAAACTCCTCCTGAACCCTACCTCCCTACCCTAGACCCATGAAACTGAGTGAAGGTGGGGGAGGGGGAGCAACAGAGAAAAGAGGAAGGGGACAAGTGGGCGGGGGGTCAGAGAAAGAGGTCCATGAAAAATTTTAAATCTAAATGGGGGTCCTCGGGTTGCTAAAGTTTGAGAACCTCTCCTTTGGTCATTAACTTACCTCTGTAATTTGCCTTCTGTGAGTCCCTTTGTGGTGCATCCCTTGGACAACTGCAGAGGTGATGCTTTGTCAAGGTGCAGTTTCTCCATCAGCAGTCTACTAGCTGCTGAACTGGTTACCCCAAAAATATTCTCGCTGGAGACCACCCAGCATTACACTAGTATCGGGTTTATTGTTTGAGGAATTAGCACTCCACTATTTACACCACAAAAATAGAGCTGCCACTAAAGGTATAAACTAAAGAAGATACAGAGCTATCTTTCTCTCTCACACCACAAACAAGCACACACACACCCCGCCATTCATTCACTCATTCACACACATTCATTCTTGCCCTCAGGCACTCACAAACTTACACAGGCATATGGGTTGCAGAAGGAGCCAAGTCATGCAGATCCTGGAGGGTCTGTTCATCATGGCTGGGGAAGCTGGTCAGGAGGAGAGACACTGGCTGTAGAGAGGAGTTTCTCAGGAGCAGGGGAAGAAAGAGAGAGAAATCTCACATGTGCTCCCTCTCCTTATAGTGTGTCTGAATGGGTCCTGTGACTCATTCACCTCATCATCAGGGAGCATGCCCAGACTTCCCTTTATCCAGCAAAGCAGCAGTCTGTGATGACTCATAACCATGTGCTCCAGTCTTGCATTACAACTTCAAAAACACACTCACACTCTCTCTCCATTCACTCGGAAGAATGCAGTTTAGAGCAAGTTACAAGCAAGGTGGCTGAGAGTTACAAAGATTACAAAGTTGCAGCTTATAGTAAGTTTGAGAGTTACAAAGTTTTACAAAGATTACTGGAAGTTGCAAGGTTCGACAAAGATCACAATGAGTTGCAGTTTAAAACCTTAGCCCTTACAGTTTAGTGTAGTTTCAGAAAATGCATGTGTAAAATCAAATAAGCTCAGGTGGAGGCTTTTTTATGCAGCAGAACTGTCCAGTTTAAAGTTCATATAATTTATAAAGTCCCACCACATTCTTTGCTGCTCTTTAAACTTGTCTTAAACAGCCCATTGTACAATGCAAAGTCACTTCAAAAACCGTTATTCTGCAGCAGGCTAGAACAGATCTTCCATTTCTGTGCTCCTTGGTTTTAATAACTGTAGGAACCTTCTTATGCATAGCTGACCTACATAGATGACTCCGGTCATCTGAAGAAGTGGGCTGTGCCCATGAAAGCTTATGATACCATCTACATGTTTTATTAGTCTATAAAGTGCTACCAGACCATTTGTTGTTTTTTAAGTTTATCCTACATTACTACATTACTGATCAAATATATCTGATTACTTCACTCTCATTGAGTCCTTATAAAATGCAATTTGGTTTCAGTCATTTTCATTTATGGTTTCTTTCAGCACAGGTGTATTTCACCAGCTTGATTGCATAAGCATTCTTGATTGCAGTTATTAGCCTTACTTCACTTTATCACTAAACTAGAAGAATTCAAAATGAATGCAACCCTCTCCTTTTCTTAGCAAGATTGCCTAAGAGGTAAAATCTGTCATTAAAGTTGGCAATATTTTGCTCCAAGCTGTATCACTTAAAGTCAACTTTCATTTTAAAATATATCACCTTCATTGAATCACAATAGTTGATACAATCTGGTCTCACTATTTTATCTGGCAATATAACATAGTATCTTAATATTTTAACTATATTCTAATTCATTTGCACACAGGAAAAAAAAGGAAGTCTCTTTAGCTGTATCAACAGTTCACTCATGAAAGGCTATTGAAAATATAAGTTGCCTCAGGCTATTTGGAAAGTGAAGAAACCTTGCTTTTAAGAGTTTTATTTTTATTTTGTTTTCCGAGCCTTCTGTCCTGTTTTTTCTATAAAAAGCCTGGATACCAGCACAATTCTTAAGTAGTGATAGCCCTTGCTTTTTGGAGCTGTAATCATTACAAGGGATTGTCATATTAATCCTTGTGGGCCACTGACCAAAACTGATCTGTTAGAGTCTAGTTCAAGTTCATTATCCTGATTTTCAAAATCCTGCGTGGGATTAGTTCACACTGCCAGTGCCTCAATTCAGGAAAGTGTCAAGGGGGGGCAAGCATATGTGCATCTTGAATCAGAGCCCAAAAGATCACTTCTCTGTACTACTATGACTACTATCCACTGCCACAGTGGAACTATTGCTCAATAGTAGGAGATCTGTGAGCAGCAGATATGGAATTTTCATAGGATCTAGATGCAGGCACAGAACTCTCTGCCACAAGAGGAAAGAATGACCATAGATCCCACAATATTTAAAATTAAATTGAAAGCTTCTTTGTAAACTAGTTTTCTTGCAATAGGTATGACATACACTGAGTAATGCTTCTTAAATGGAAAATAACATTTTCTTTAACCAGGAAAGAGATGCCATCACTTTAGTTCATGTGGGCCATCATACTTCGGGTCTGATTCCCCACTGCCTTCCAGTCAGTTTAGTCATTTACATTTGTGCAAAGTAGAATCATAGAACTGGAAGGGACCTTGAGAAGTCATCGAGTCCAGTCCTCTGCTCTCACGGCAGGACCAAGCACTGTCTAGATCAGGGGTTCCCAACCTGGGGTACGTGTACCCCAGGGGAGAAGCTTGTCAAGGGGGTACGGGGAATATTTGGTAAATAACTAGATTATCCTAACTGAAATATTCCAAAAGTAGTAGTGTTAGTGAAAAGTTGTGGATTCTAGAGTCTAGAATTTATTTCCTTTCATATTGAATAGGGGGTACGGGAAGGTTTACTAAAAGCCAAGGGAGTACGGGGACCGAAAAAGGTTGGGAACCCCTGGTCTAGATCATCCCTGAGAGATGTCTATCCAACTTGCTCTTAAATATCTCCAATGATGGAGATGCCACAATCTCCTGTGGCAATTTATTCCAGTGTTTAACCACCCTAAGAGTTAGGAAGTTTTTCCTAATGTCCAACCTAAACCTCCTTTGCTGCAATTTAAGCGCATTGCTTCTTGTCCTATCATCAGAGGCCAAGGAGAACAATTTTTCTCCCTCTTCCTTGTAACACCTTTTTAGTTACTTGAAGTCTTAGTACAGGTTGAACCTTTCCAGTCTGGCACTTTCTGGTTCAGCAACACCAATGGTCTGGCATCATCCGAGACACATGGGTGTCCCAGGGTTGGAGTACTTAGGGGGGAAGATGGCACCACAGGACCATGGATGTTGCTGGACCAGAGAGTTGGGCTGGTGGGCTGGGAGCCAAGCCCCAGGCTGGCACCAGGGAGCTGGTGGCAGGGAGCGGAGTCTGGCTGGGGTCAGTGTCTGGAGTCCTGGGGCTAAGGGCAGAGAGCCGGGTGGCCAGGACTGGACCCAGGCCTAGGGGGCTGGAGCCCAGGGGTGGCATGCCAGGAACTGCAGACCATGAGCTAGATCTGATGGCCAGGGCTGGGTGCCGAAGGCTGGTGGATTGTGACTGTGAGCAAAGTCAGAATCTGGTGGCTGGAAACAGAGGCAATGGCCTTCCCTGATGAAGCAAACTCCCTGGTCTGGGACTGGTCAGGTCCTGAGGGTGCCAGACCAGGGAGATCCTGTAGTGTTTGATGCTGTTTTGCACATATTTCATAGGTGTAAATGACTACACAAGGGCTAGGCAGTGGAGAATCAATCCTGAGATGGATGTAGAATGCAAGGCTACTGACCAGTTGGTCAGCTATGTTCTCCACAGAAAATTCTTCAGCTGAGCTGCTAAGAATCATATGCAAGGTGTTGTGATACGGATCCCAATTCACTTCAGTTTAAAAAGTTTGCCATTAAGCATCTCATGCTTCATTTATGGACTAATTCTACAACTTTTGCATTCACTTATGTGAATAGTCCCATCAACTTCAGTGGAACTACTCCCACAAGTAAGTATTACTCAGGATAAAAACAGATTGCAGTAACAAGCCTTTGATGAAGATGGCAATTTCACCAGGTAGCAGGAGCAGATTCTGTACCATATTGTCTTAAAAATATCTGGAGACCAAAGCATTTGGAGGGCAGGATTCAGAGACAGTGGGCCACAGACATGGTCAGCACTGCCCCAGAGGAACAATGGAGCAAGTCAAAATGGCACTGGAATGTCAGAGAGTTTTATTTAAGATTTTTGTTCTGTAGAAATAAGATGAAAAGCTGCCCTATGTTCCCAAAGGTAGCAGACGTGGTTAGTTGATAATACTGCTGCTAGGGTTGCCCATTAATGCAGTCCTTTTGGGATCACATCCTAGCTCTGTTGGAGCTGGTATCATCAGCCTAAGGCTCCCCAAAACCTGTGCTTTCAATAATTTTTCAGAATTAATGTGGAGAGCTACTAATCTTATTTTATTTGAGTAATTCTATCAGTGACTTGCTGTTGCATAGCCACAGGTTGCATAATGGCTGAATATCCAGCAGAATAAAATGGTTAAGGAAAGGACATAATACCAAGTACTCCTATGGAGAAAATTACACCTTGAATTCTAAGCTTTCCTTCTTTGATGTAATCTAACTAGACCGTCTGCATTCTCTAAACTCCCCTGTGGATCACAGATGCCTTGGAACAGCATAATCTTACATGTTAGTATACCCTTAACCTTTGCTTCCTCTTCAAATTTCCATTTTACTCCATGTGATTCATGATGCTGCATTTTTCATAATGCATATAACATGTATTAATTCAAGTAATTCCCTTTCCTTGATTTTACACCTTATTTAACATAGTTCTGTTGTGATAAGTATATTTAATATTACGCTTTGAAAGCAGCATACATTACTTTGAGTGCCTGCTGCTGTATTTTGATGGGGATGGACTGGTAGGAGAAACTGTAGATCCTATTTAGAAATGGAGAAACAATGACAGACATGAATATAAACTGCTTATTGGATTTTATTTAGCATTTTTGGCTGAACATGTAAAGCATTAAGAGGTAAAGTATTCCAGTGATATAGCTGAAAGTGACACACATGAATAAAATAGTATGAAGTACAGAAAGGAACAATTATTAAAAATAATCAATGAGAATTAACATAACAAGGTAATGTGATGCAATCCTAAACTACTGATAAATTCCTGTTATACAAAATCACAATCAAAATATAATGACAAAATATGCACTGCAGGTCATTGAAAAGCAATCAGAAGATTGGGGCTTTTCTCTAGTCCCTGGAAAGATGAGGGACAGTAATTATACAAAACTTTGCACAGTCTGTTTGTCAATTCAAGCAATCATTTCATTGCTTTAGGTGCAATTTTAATCTGCATCATTTTTTCTCATCAAACCACAGTGATGATTAAAAACACAGTCAAACTCATTGCAACTCTGAAATATTAAGGCAATCAACTAAGCAGCAGATGGAGCTGGAGTACCACTGATCCACACAGGCAGATGGAAGTAGAATGGCAAAGAAGACATGTAGTTCTTTGTGCAATTCCATTTTTATTTAAATCTGTATTTTAATCAAATTTACATAACTCTAATGTTAAAATAGATTAGAAATTAAACACATTTCCCTTGCATTGTTCGGCTCCTGTATGGTCCAAAATGGAATATTTACTTTCCCTGAATCATCTGGAGGATGCAAATGGAATATATTTTGCCATCTGTAACATTTTGAGTATGATGTGTTTTAAGGGGCAGTGAAAAAAGTAGAGAAACTGCTGGTTTGGGAATTGTAGCACAAAACCCTCCAGCTACAAGATTTGTTGGTGAGAATCACCAATCTATGAGTTCACATCACATTTTACTTAATCCCTCATTTAGCACGGCTAAAATTCAATTATATTATTGCTTTTTCCTCTCATTTTTTGAATGATTTGGGAGTTTGGGATAAAAAGTTTTAAGCTTATATCGATTTTATTAGGACTAAACTCCAGGTAAGAATATAGGAGCCTTCTATCTTTCTGTTCTGAGGAAATAGGTATTCTTTTTGACACACACCTGTACCTTCATTCAATTGCTAGGTGAACAAAAACAAAGAAAGAATGTCTTGAGACAGTATTTGTTCAAATAGTTGGGTCTAAGGAATCATTTTCTGAGCAGTTTTGTGTTTGTAAAGGAGTGATAGCTCTGACATGTAGCTTAGTGACATTTCTTCTGCAAAACTGCACTACTGGAGGGTTTCTTGTTATTCACTTCTCAGTTGCATGGGGACATGTCAGAGATACCATAAGGAAGTTTGGGAGGCAGTTCCCCCAAAATTATTGTAAAAGTGAATGACTGCAAGTGTGAGTAACAAAAGTCAATTGCAAACAAAAATATTAAACATGATTTTTAAAGAACAATAGCAGTGTTTGTTTAGAGGACTACGTATCCACTATCCTTTACTGAACTTTAGTAAGTTACTTGGTTAAGGGCTTGATTATGTCTCTTCCTGAGAGAAGCACAATGGAAGCAGAGCACCCAGGGTGCCTCCCCTCCTGATGAATCTCCCCACCTGATGAGATTAAGCACTTCCCTGAGTGCAAGGCTTACTTCCCGTTCATGTAGCTGCTGGCACCGTCTCTCCCGCAGAACGATTGGGGATATCTCCTCCTGCACTAGGCAGCAGAGCTATTTCTGTGCAAATTGTTGATGGTAGGAAATGCGTAAGGCAACTAGCAGCTCAGCTTCTGAGGGGTGTTTCAGCTCCAAGCTATCTCTACTTCTGCTGTGACTTGAAGCCACATTATGTGCTCCTTCCTGCCTGCCTCACTATGATTGGAGTTCTATTTTCTGAAGGATACCTACCTCTTTGGCTGGAACTTCCTGGGTTTTGCCATTTAAACTTTTATGGTGTTTAGCGATACACATGTTTTCTGTGAATCTGCCGTGGCAAGCTTAAGTAGCCTCCATGCTGGACTTCAAGATCTTTTTTACTAGCTTTGTTTTTATTTTATTTTATTAAATAATCCTTGTTTCTGAAGTTTAGCGTCAGGATGCTAGTTTTTTATATGATTTCCTCTTTTGCCTCTGGATGTGTGAAAGGTAAGTATATTGTGGTCATTCTTACTGGCTCAACCACAGTTATTTCTAGTCCTTTGTGTTCTTTAGGAGTAAGCAGAGAATAGCCTCTCTTCTACAACTAGCTGACCCAGGAAGCGGCCATTGAAAGTGTTAAGAAATTGGTTCTCTAAACCTTGTCTCATTCTGACATTTGACTAATTTAGATGTAAGCAAAGAGACAAGGGGAGTGAGGTAATATCTTCTACTGGACCATCGTCCATTGGTGAGAGACACAACCCAATGAAAAATGTTACCTCATCCACCTCACCTCTAATATCCCAGAATGAACATGCCACAGACAACAATTAGATATGAATAATAGAAAGAAGCTGTAATTACTGCTTTGTTAGAGTTTGCTAATGCTTCATTCTGCCTCAACTTGTGCACTCAATATTCTTTTCTTCATCAGGAGGCAGGCAGCATAATCCTCCTAGGATATTTGTATTCTTATGACTTGGGATTTGTACCCATACATGTTCTACTGTCTAGACCTCTCCACTCAGAATACCATCTCATTAGACTCCACCGAATCTTTGAAACATAGAAAGCTACTTTCCTGCATCCAATTTGCCCTACCTGTTTAGTTTACAAGCATATGTTATAGCATCATATTAATATGTCACTCTAGCATATTTCAGTAATATCTATTATGCAAAGTCCTATTTCATTGTCAGGCGTCCTATTTTTTACTTTTAACATGCTCACATTTCTGTATAGCTATTTATAGGTTTGTGTATTGCTCCGTGGCAATTTTTATTTCATACTTTAGTCTGACACCCTGCTATTTTTTCTGGAATTTACCTCACCCTTTATGTATTGGCTGTCCCTTTATACAGAAAGTCCCCAGTTTTTAATATATCTAAATATCCTTTCTTTACATCATCTTCTCACCAATGCATTGAGATTAAAGCTCCTACCATGAAGCTGAATTTGCATATGTAACCGGACTGTTTTGCTCTAACTACACTGACATAAGCCTTACACTTTTTATGGACATGGAGGTATTATATCAATATAGTAGACCACTAACATCAGTGGGAGAAAGGCTGTAATGTAGACACTGACATAATGAGGTCGATATAAGCTGTACAAGAAGCATAAGTAGCTGCACATTCTGCACTTTGTGCAGTAAATTGGGTATTCTCCACCAATTTAATCTGCTGACTTTCTATCTCTATAGTCCAACAGGCTTTTATGTGTGATTAACTGCCTGTTAGGCTGTACTATGTTTCCCTTAAATTAGAAGCTACAGAATCTTAGGTGTTAATCCATATTTTTACAAGCTACAATCAACTAATTAAGATGACGTCTTTCTCTTTCTCTCTGCCATACTCCCACTCAGACCACCTTCTACAGTAGGGCTACTCAACTTTGGAAGCCCTGGGGGGTCACAATGATACTCATAGCACGTGCTGAGGGTCGCAACTTAAGTGTGGTTGCATATAAATGGAAATATATATGCAAATATATGCAAATATCTTCTTTCACACAATGCCCCGGCACTCCCAGCACCTCCTCCCTGGAGCTAGAAACACTGACACCCTGTACCCGTCTGTTCCAGCTGGCCTGTCCGCTTGCGACTTTCAGTGCTCACCCCGGCTGGGAGATGCCTCGCCATTGTGGAGCGTGTTCCCAGTGGAGATCATGTTCAAAGGATCCCACCTGTGGGCCTCATGTTGAGTGCCATGTTAATCCAAACCTCACTGCAGGCTGCAAACAAACGGGCTGCGGGTCGCATGCAGCCCATGGGCTGCACATTGAGTAGCCCTGCTCTACTGTGGTTTCTCTGCCAGTGCCTCTCACTCTGACTGGAATTCCCAGCTGGAGAGAGGTAGTTGTTAAATCACTGCTAGGAGGAATTTAGACCTTGTGGCTACATCTACACTACAAGGTTTTTGCGCAAAAACCTGGGGAGCGTCCACACCTCAAATGAGCTCTTGCACAATTAATGGGCAGTTAAATGGCAGAACAGAGGGCTTTTTCCACCGCAGGTAAACCTCCTTTTCTGAGACATAACTGCTTTTAGCGCTACAGCTATTGCACAAGAAGGCAAGTGTGGACGCTCCAGAGGGGCTTCTTGTGCAAGAAACCCCTATGGAAAATGCACAGGTGCTCTGATAGCCATTCTGTGAATGGCCATCAGAGCTTTCTTGCGCAAGAGCATCCAGCAGTGTGGACGCTCTTGTGTGCAAAAGCACATCGCTTTTGGGACCTGCTTTGAGGTGTGGACATGTTCTTGTGCAAGAAGTTTTTGCACAAAAACTCTAGCGCAAAAGGATTCTTGAGCAAGAAGCCTGTAGTGTAGATATAGCCTGTAAAGCCTTGGGGCATGTCTACACTGGAGTGATTTTGAAATAACTCCCCTTATTTCAAAATAACACGGTGAGCGTCCACACTACCAAGCCTGTAGATGGTATCATGAGCTTTCACGGGCACAACCCACTTCTTCAGATGAAAACCCAAATGGGTTTTGCCCGTGAAAGCTCATGATACTATAAATATTTTTGTCAGTCTCTAAGATGCCACAGGAGTACTCATTGTTTTTCAGTAGGTAGCAGTTGACCTATTGAACTCTCTGTTCTTGTGATAAAATATAAAAGTAACATCAGTAAATATCCCGTGATGCATTTTCTAAGAAGAGGTGTGTTAATCCTCATGTCCTGGCTGAATTCCCACTTCAGTAAGTCTGCCTTCTTATATTCACCCTGCATTTTGGAAGAGGAATTCATTTCCTGTCCTAAAGAGACACAGGGTATGTCTACACTGCGACACTATTTCAAAATAACTAGTGCTATTCCGAAATAACGTAGTCCGTGTCTACACAGCAGGCAGTTATTTCGAAATAGTGTCAAAATGCTGTCAAGCTGGAGGACTTCTTACTCCGACTCTTGTAACCCTCATTATACAAGGAATAAGGGAAGTCAGAGGAAGAGTGCTCTGTGTAGACGCTCCCAATTTAGAAATAAGTATTTCAAACTTAGCTAATCAATTGACATAGCTCAATTTGCATAGTTTATTTCAAGTTAAGCCCTGCTGTGAAGACGCACCACACAGTTTTGCTCCTTACTGTTAAATACTGATTTACAACAGAGGTTGCTGAATTTCAGGGTTGGATGAAAAGATCGCTGCCTAATTTCTTAAATTCTGCAAAGCACTTTGGGATTTTTTTGCCATGAAAACTACTATATAAATGTAAGATCATTATCACTGTAACTTATCTGATTAGAAGGAGAAATAAAGTGACAGTCGCACTGCTCTCACAAATCTTAGCAACTTCCTCATCCTATTAAACCCATAGGCTTTATTCATTCAGCTCACAATTACTGAGCAAAGAGGACATAATAGGCTACTTACAGCAAATTGTGTTTTCCACAGCATGACTATAAATAAGTTACCCAAGCAAACTTTTCTGAAGCCAATTTCAGTATAACAGTTTAAACCTAAACTCAGTGAAAAAAATAATGCAGGCATTATTACGAGTGGTCACCTTCTCATTGTGATGATTGCTGATTTGTGGTCTGGGTATTTTAAAATAACGGATCTTTCCCAAAGATCCATAGTTACAGAAATGACAGATATGTGAATTTTAGATTGTAGAATATATTCAAAAAACAGTAGCATGAACAAGAGCTGGGACAATAGTAGGAAAAGATATTTGCAGATATTTTGCTCATTTCTAAACAGACTTTGCTTTGACTGTGTCCACATCCCCTTTTGTAGTCTTTTTGCAAACAATATTTTATTTATATAGTTCATGGAAAATGTATTCCAGGTCTGTACACTGTGAAATAAGAAACATTTGGGGGTAGAAGCAGTGTTGGAAGGTTAGGTCATCCAATAAGGGAAGAAAATCAATAGAATGTGATTTAGGTGACCAATCCACAGTTCAGATATTGAAACATCAAACAAATGTTTACAGGGCTATTTATAGGGAACAGTTCATGAGCAACTCAGAAACTGAAATTTGGTGTGCAAAATGCATTCCTTAAACAATGTCAAACAGCAAACACAGCTTTTAAAAATTGCAGTCTGTTTGCCAAATAAGTCATTTATCACTTATGAACAATTCAGTGAACTAGGCTTAACACTACTCATGCTTTAATATACTGACCGTTCGCCATTGGAGCTCACTATTTGACTTCAGTTCTGTATTGAAATGCACACAGTCCCCCACAACAACTGCTCTAAAGTACACTAGATCTATTGTAGTCCCAGAAGATCAAAGATCTAGTGGAGCTCCAGAGGTCCCATCCATACCTCCTCTCCTGCCCTTCTCTACTCTTGAAACACCACAGAGAATGGTCAGTGGAATAGATCTACAACACCTCTGAGTATTCCCCGTGTCAGGGATAATGCTTGCTCAGTTAGAGCAGGATTTTGGGTACTTTGGAGAGAATATGGCCCATTGTATCCTAAAAATAGACTGAATAACTTTTACTCTTTGAAAAACACATTTGCTGTTACTCAGTACAGTTTAAAACACAGATCAACCTTACTTGGGAGTCCATATTTCTTGTTCTTAAGCTAAGTATTAGAAACTTTAAAAAAAAGTCCTAGCAATTCAGTGGTTAAATATTCACAGTTGTTTAATTTCTCTCAACTACCACATACTAGTAAAACCAAAGCACTTAGCATAAGATCAGAATGTTAAAAATTAAAAGGACCTTCATGTATTAATGAAAAAATATACCAAATATTTGTATATTTTCTGAAATCTAAATTACACAGCGGTGTTGTGGCTAATTGAATGTCACAATATCAGTGAGTAATTGCGCTGTCTATGAAAGAAATTTGTTCCAAAGTCAAAATGTCACCTTGCTGTCAAATAATCCCATAGATTACCATAAACAGAGCTAGAGAAATTGTACTGTGACTGAAAAGATATGTGATGTGAATCCTAGTCATTATCCAAGACATGACTTCCATTGTAATTATCTGCCTATCACAATAGCTTCCTTCTACCATCTCTTGCTTACCTGCTGCCACACATAAACTCATTAACATTTTTGTCAATGCAGTACCATTTGTACAGTTAACCTTTATGCAAAGTGGGGTCACTTCTTCATTATGATGGATTCTGTAATACCACAACAACTTGTATTGAGGATTAATATTTCTCTTTTCTTCATTTATGGCTAAATTAGAAATTAGTCTAACACCTGGGTTCCATTATTGTACTGTGTTTGCCTTCTCATGTGTTGAGAATGCAATTTGATTTACAGGTAGCTTTGCAGTTCTTTGTGTAAGAAGGGATTAAATAAATGGCTACCATTGATAACTAGTTTTAAAAACAGATATAATACTTGTGTTCACTCTGAACAACTTTTTTGTTTGGCACAAAAAAATCACTGTGCTGGACAAGGGTCTACTTTTCATATGAAAATACCAAAATTCAGGAAGTACAAAAGACTTTTTCTAAATCCAGATTTCCTAATAAGAGTATGGCACCATCACTTTTCTAAATGGTGCTTCATCTTTATGGTCCACAAGCACAAGTTCTCACTCCATTTGTTGGACCATTGTAAACTATACATTTTTTCAGCAATGCCCATGGAATACTCTCCATAAGCAGTTACTTGATCCTGATAAATTCACATTAAGAGTATTACAGCATGACACTTTTAAGGGTGATTGTAAATGCATTTTTAAAAGTCACCAGTATTAAGAGCAGGAAGGTGCTAGCAAGGGGATAGCTGTTACATTTCAAGTTCTGGGCAGCTCTTCTGAGTTTGTTGCTGTTGGTGTTAACATTTCATCTAGCAAGTCAAAGAAATATTATTCAGGCAGCTGGTGCTTAAATTAATTCTATACTTTTCACAATGAGGTATCCTGCGGAACTGAAGACAAGTATGTTACTCATTCTAAATTTGCCCATCCTCCCACTATGTAACACTCTTCTTCTCAGCTGCTGATCTCTCCCTCTTCTTCCCTATAGGAGATCAGACCCTTTCCTACCTCCTAACCCTCCCACCATCCACTCTACAACTGTTCCTGATTCCCTGTCTCAGGCAAGTCTGTCTCTTTCTTTATTCTATGTCAGTTCCTTTCGTAAGCCCTGTAGGTCAGCTGGGACTGTCTGTGTCCACTTCCATTTGCTAATTTTGCAGCCCTAATTGATGGGCCATGATCTGGCAGCTGGGAGGCAGGTCACTTGGAGAATGCATGCCGGCAACAGGGGGAGGGCTCTTGGCAGCAAGGAAATGTGTTAGGTCAGGACAACATTGATCAGATGAGTTCTCTTGAAATCCAGGGCATGTACATTTAGCCAGGCATTAATTCAGTGAAGGATACAACTTTTGATACATTGGATAGTAGTTTAAGACAAACAGTACAATAGAAAATGGAAACAAGTATTCATGGCTCTATGCAACATGGTTTTATAGTTATAACTTTAATTATAACCTAGGGTCCACATTCTGACTGCAAGTGTATATAGGACCCATGGACAGAGGACAAATGAGAGTTGAGGTTTTCTGTCCCTATTCCTGCTGCTCACAAGATGTGCAAAGGCTATTCCTCAGGTCTCCTTACACAGAAGCCAAGGAATGGTATTACACAATGTAGTCTAGGGCCAGGTCTACACTAGATCTGGCAGCTTGGCTTAAGGCTTAAGGTATGCAACTCCAGGAATGTATTCTATGTAGCTGGAGTCAGCTTACCTTAAACCAAGCTTGGCAGCATCCCTACAATAGGAGGCGGATGGAAGCAAATGTTCCTGTTGGCTTCCTTTTATTCCTTACAAAAGGAGGGATAGCAGACACTTTCAGGGCACCCTCTGTGTTCTATTTAGCACGTCTTAACTAGACTCACTAAATCAAACTCTGGAAGACTGATTGCAGAGGCAGTGAGAGAAGACAAGCCCATAGTGTCTATACATTTGTAGACCTAGGCTCCTCATCCATAATCCAGGCTTCAGGTCTCCATTCACAACCCTGCTTTGATGCATACTTAAACTCCAATGGGATTTAGGCATGTGCTTTCCTAAACCAGAGCCTACCCCCATTGTGCAGATTACTTTCCCAGTAGGACTCGTGTAGGATAGGCATCCATGTTTTGAGTGCATAATCACTCTCATTCAGAAAACAATCACACAATAATACTGTTCTCATGTGTGACTGAATGTACCACTATATTCACACCCTACAGACTGCTGTAATTATCTTTGTACAAAATATACCTTATGAGATGTCATTTGAAAACTAATTATTTGCTGGTCAGTAAGATCACAGTGAAATGTATAAAGAGCATTATTATTAGTAACGTTATGAACATAAACAGAAATCATGATCGAAGTATGATTACTAGACAAGCCTGAGAAGTGGATAAACCTGTTTCTCAAAAACAAAGGACAAGTTGACATGACTAGTCTGGTGTCATTCAAGTTTACAAGGTATCACCTGTCAAGTGACCATTCATTTGCAAGAAGGAGATGAAGGAACAAACAGATCTGCATTGTAGCAAACAATGGCATGGAATCTCTTTTACCACCAAGACTCTTAATCTTTGTCCTCATAGTGGACATGAACTTTATCTAGGGTAACCCTCAGGAAAACTCAATTTCAAAGGATGACTAAATTATAAAATGAGAGGGAAAATACTAAGTTATCTCTCTCTCCATCTCTCTTTTTCACTTAACAAGACAAATCAGGTCAGAAACATCACTGGAAAATGTGGTAAGGGACTTTACCATCAACCAAGTCTAGTCCTAGGGCTATGTCTACAGTGCAGAGTTTTTGCAGAAAAACAGCTGTTTTTCTGCAAAAACTCATGAAGCATCCACACCTCAGGTGTGTTTTTGCACAAGAGAATCGAAAGAACAGAGGGGGTTTTGTGCAATTGGTATTCCTCTTTCTACGAGGAAGAACGCCTTTTTGCGAAAGAGTTATTTCACAAAAAGGCATGTGTGGATGGGGAAGAGGGGTTTTTTGTGCAAAAAGAGGAAAGAGGAAAAAGCACAGGTGCCCTGGTGGCCATTCTGTGCATACCAATCAGTGCATACTTTCAAGAGAGCGTCCATGCAGTCTGGACGCTCTCTTTCACAAAAGGGCATCACTTTTTCGATGCACTTTTGCAGTGTGGATGCACTCTTGCGCAAGCAGTTTTTGCAGAAGATCTCTTCTGACAAAAGCTTCTTGCACAAAAAGCCTGCAGTCTAGACATGGCCTAGGTTTCAGCAGTAGGAAGCAGTTCATCCTTATTTATTTTTTCACAATTTCCAACTTTAATGCCTTACTGTTGTTTTCACTTGTACTTAAATAAACTTGTCTTATGCTTTAATCAAAACTAATCCAGTGTTTTGAATTGGAAATATGCTGGGATCGCTCTACAAGGGTAACCATGGCTAGGTAGAAACCAGAGTGTGATGGATATGTGGTTGGCAGTCTGCAGCCATATGTAGAACTCAGGATGTGACCTGCACGCTGGAAAGCTATTTGTGAGTGGCCTACATGGGCACCAAAGCAGCAGAGCATTATGAGGCACCCAACTTTGCAGGCCCTCACTAGTCTGGATTGCATCCTGGAATGTCATATCAAGTCATTTCAGTAGGGATGCATAATTTGGCTCCAATCCCTGTAAAAATGTGAAATAAATTATTCAAGAAATGCAAGTTGAATTTTTCCATGTCTTACTAAGCAAGAAACTGATTTTTCACATTTCTTATGTAATAAGACCCCAATCTTGCAAGATATTGAGTACTTTAAAGAGTTGCTGAGCAATCTTCACTCTGATTGGGGTTAGACACTCTGCATCTTACAAGGCTCTAAAATGAATACATGCAGACTTTTACAGTATAATGATCAAATATAGCATTTGAAATCAGATTAAAAATAAATATCTTAATCGGTTCAGTTATTAAAAAAGGAATAAAAGCACCAGACAATGTGAAACGCTTATAACGATGGTCCAGTCTACACTCCATGCTTCTGTCAGAGATGAAAAGGCATTGAAAAGTATGGGCTAGAGCAGGGGTTCCCAAACTTTTTGACACGGGGACCAGTAAATCCATTCATGAACTTTTGGAGGACCGGTAACATTAATTTTCACATTTGCATATTCATTAATCAAATGATGAATATTCAAATAAGTTGTTTCTGGTCCTCCCAAAGCAGTGCCAGCTTTAGCAAAGCTTTTGATATGGTCACCCACAATATTCTTGCCCTCAAGTTAAATATGGATTGGATAAATGGAGTATAAGACAAACAGAAAGCTGTTTAGACCAGGGTTTCCCAAACTTTTTACTTTAGTTGGAACCCTTTTTTTTCAGTACTGTTTTTTGCAGCCCAAAAATATAAACACATAAAAAACAAACTGAGAAAATACCAGACATATAACATGTCTGGTATTTTCTCATTAGATACGTTTTATTATTACTAGATGTATCAGTTTGTAGTTTCGAACTGCCTGGCTGCTAAATGTGCTCAGGCTGCATGAGTGTGTCTACCATCCAGCCAGTTCGCAACTACTCGAGGGGGTGGGGGTGGGGCCACAATAGAATCCCCAGGCCGGACTCAATCGTGCTTTGCGGGGGGGGCAGCACCCCGAGATCTACATATGGCCGGGTCAGTCCTGCTCCCCCGCCCCGTTCCCCCTGCTGCGCCTCTGGCCAGTCCCACTTCCCCCAACCCCCTCCCGGGCAGCCAGTTCTCCCCCACTTCTCCCAATCTCCCTTGGCCAGCCCCGCTGCCCGTGTCCGGCCCTGCTTCCGGCGGCCACTTCTCTCCACCCCCCATCTTCCCCGGCCAGCTCCCTACCCCTGACCTCGTGCCCCGGCAGCCCTGCTTCCGCCGGCCCCCCAATCTCTCCCGGCCAGCCCCAATACCCCAGGCAAGCCCTGCTTCCGACAGCCGCTTCTCCTTTACTCCTCCTCCCAATCTTCCAGCCAGCCCCCTGCCCCCCAGCCAGCTCTGCTTCCGCCGGCTGCCCCCCGCCCCAAATCTCCAAAGCCCACCCCGATTCCTCTGTCCAGTGCTGCTTTCAGTGGCCTGCTTGCCTCTCCTCCCCCCGCCGACCTTCCCTAGCTACGCCTCTGCTGGGAGCCAGAACATCAGGCTGCAGGTTATGCCCAGGCTGGCCAAGGTCTTGGTGGACCCGATGCCACACAGGCACTCCGGGAGCCCGGAACACCCCGGCAACCACGCTGAGGCCCGGTATTTTTTTCCTGTGGCCCGGTAGCGGGCCGCGGCCCAGAGTTTGGGAAACGCTGGGCTAGAGATTACATTATAGGAGGGAGACAGTTGCACCCTGGGAAGTTGACCCTTTGCTCCCAATCACCTCAGTGTAACAAATTTTGCACTAACATGCATTGCCAAAACTTCCCAAAAGACAGCATGCTGGATGATGTTGGGTTGCACACTACAATACCTTCCCATGGTGCACTGCATTGTGTATTGACACAAGCACTCCTGATGAGGCCATGCAGTGTTAACATCAGGAGCTAAGCATGCATTCACACAAGCAATATACTAACTGCAGTGACATAACCTTCACTGACCAACGTTTGTAGTGTTGACATGGCCTATGAGAAAAGGGTAAAAACAGATAACATAAATTTTAAAGATAAATGACAGAAATGTGTCAAAAAGATTTGCATATACTGTACTGTATTTAAAAAATAAATACCAGTGCAGCCTCATGTATTCAGAGCCTGGCAAGTTGGAGTCATAGAAGTCACCTATGCAGCTGGTGCAAGTAATGGAATTCCCATCAGGCAAATTTAAAAACTCCAAAGTAATGTGATGAATACAATTCTCCATCTGTTTGTACCCTACTGAGATAAACATTAAATCTGCATGCAGTCTATAAATGGATAGTGTATCTTTAGAGAAACAATTTATATTAAGCACCCTTAATTACATTTATTTACTATATAATTATTTGGCAAATATACACTGGTTGTGTGTGTGAGTGGACATATACTTCTCACTGTTTTCAAGACAGATCCTGTTCTCACTGAAATCAGTTGCAAACTTCCAATGTGTGTGTTATCATTACAAAGAAAGTCCAAAAATATTTTATGACCATACTTAGCCAAGTGTTTGTTATTGAAAAATGTCACGGAAAAAGAAGACTATAAATCAAACTGAAATGGGGAAAAATTACAATGAAAGACATAAGAGAAATACTTTGGTTAACAGTGAACAATAGGCAAAATTCTTCTCTTAGGGCTTGTCTATATGGGAAGTTAATGTTCAGCAAACAAAAGTGAATTTACAATGCACTAACTACTCTCCACCACATCCCCATGTGAACACTCTTAGCACACAAAGTGCTTTTATGCCCTTTAGCTTACTACTTTAAAGGGTGCTAAGTACTTTCCTCTATGGGCACACTGAGTGAGAGGTGAACATGCCCCCAGTGGGACTTAGTGCAAAGTAACTAGTGCATTGTAAATCCACACTCTAGTTTGCTGCACACTAATTTCTGTGTATACAAGCCCTTAGATACATGAGAGCAACTCCTGCTTTAGTTAATGGCAGTTGTGTGTGAGTATCTTAAAGCTAGAAATGAGAAAATCTTCATCTGCTTTAATATTTAGATACTGTTTTACAAAATAGTTAAGAGTACAATTAGCCTGAGACAGGTGACTGAATGTAAGATTTTGCTTAGATTTTATTTGTAGGGTTGCCAACTTGGTCTGACTGGATGCCTTTGCCACAATTGGTGCCTGGTCCATCTTGTCTGACCAAGTTGGCAATCCTAATTGTTCAGTAACGCCAGGAGCAGACCAGGGAATGAATAGGGACTTGGAGGGTAACTATGCCTTCAGCTTGTTCAGAAGGGAAGTAAGTTACATACATCATCCCTTTCCATACACTAGTTTACTTCTGTGTGTCCAGCTTGTGTGGGATGTGGGGTTGGGAGTAGACACCATGGATGGCAATGGCATTCGGTCCATGTGGCCTACTGAGTTAGCAACCCTAGTGGGATGGGAAGAGCCGCTTGTAGGGGAGGAATCAAGCTTTATTACTTTTACTCACCAGCAGAAGCAAGCATGGACTCTGAAAATCAAGCCGTACTGATGGGGTGTCCCCTGTTTTGTAAATCATATTCTCTATTTATACTGTCCTTTTTGCTGATCTGTTTGATTATACCTACTATGAGGGTTTGATATGGTGTGTATAAACTGATGGGTCAGATAATTGCTTAAATAAATCATTCATTAATTATGAGTCATTATCTTTTAGTAACTCACCTGGAATCCCATGGAGAGCAGAGTGCTATTTACTTTGTTCCTATACCGCTACACAATTTGTTGTACAATGGCTCAAAAAAAAAAAAAAAAAGTGGTAGTCAGCGGGGACTCAACAAAAACATGACCAGCATTTTTTGTTTTGTTTGAGTCAATATTTTGGAAGAATATGCTGGTGTAGTAAGATGAGGGCCTAAAACATAAGGCCAGGTATGAGGTGTGAAGCCTTGACAGCAATGGTCAAATCTTTGCTGATATAAAGCAGAGTTAAGCTGTGAGCAAGAGGCAGGCCCTGCTCACAGAAGTTGGCAAGAACAGGCCTGACATTACAGAAACATTCCTATCTAAGAGGTAGTAGTCACAGGCTGTAAGCACATTCCGGAGGGGCCGTAACAGAACACCTCATTAAGAAACATCTTGGTACTAACCATTTCTCCACAAATAACATACATACCGACCCAAGTTCAGGACCGAGTCTAAATTGACAGTATGATGGATATTAATTGAACCCCCCCTTGTGTGAGGTAAGGGATGGTAACTAGGTAACAGCGGGGGGCAACTAGATACGTCAGGAGTGATGTGTAATTTGTTTGTACCCATGTATAAAAGTGTACCCCAAAGAGAGGTCGTTGGCTGACCTAGGGGTCAATGCTAGATCCATAGTATTAATTAGGTGTTAGTCCATTGTCACGGTGTACATATGTATAGTGGCACAGTGGCAAGTCTGTTCACTGACAACTATCATTGTACCGCACTTGGCAATAAACCTGGCTGGGTGCTTTCGATCCTTATCTGATTTGTGGTCTCTGGGGACTTTCTCAGAGTCTGTCGTGTTGACTAATAGAACATGGTTAATGTGGTAGACAGGGGAGTGGGTGTGCACATGCACACGCACGCACATACACACACACACAAACACACAGAGCCAAAAGCTTATCATCACTGATGGAGCAGAAGACCTGTAAGGAACCCATCAGGACACCTGACTGATGACAGCCAGCTTACACATTTTGCCCCATTATACCACCAATAAATCTGCTTAAATAGTTACAATGACTTTTATAAAATTGAAGGTGGCGGCTTAAAAGATTATACCTTTGTGAATTATTATATGATTGGGGAAAACCATGATAACACTTCTTTATTTCTATAAAATTTTAATAATTGTATACTACTGTAACTTGGCCCAATATCAGGAGGAAGCTGCTGCCTCTTTCCCCAGGCTTGTAGAGTCATTTAACCTGTGGACAAATGAGTAAGTTCTCTGTTCCTGGGGTAAACCAAGAGTCCAAATAAACACTTTTACATCCTCCCCTCCCCTTGACTTTAGCGATCCCTGCTCTTGGTTCTCCTTGGTTCAATCAATAGTCCTTTCTCCTCCAAGGTTTGCCTTGGCCTCCTCTTTGTTGATGCAGGGGTTGAAAGGTTGGAGACTTCCTTCTGCGCTCCCTAGAAGCCTCAGCCTGAAGCTCCTAAACAAGGAGAGATCCTAACACTGTGGGTGCGTCTAGACTGGCAAGATTTTGTGCAAAAGCGGCTGCTTTTGCGCAAAAACTTGCCAGCTGTCTACACTGGCCGCTTGAATTTGCGCAAGAACACTGACGATCTAATGTAAGATTGTCAGTGTTCTTGCGCAAGAACTCTGACGCTCCCGCTCGGGAAAAAGCCCTCTTGTGCAAGTGTTCTTGCGCAAAAGGGCCAGTGTAGACAGGGAAGGAATTTTTTGCGTAAGAAAGCCCCAATGGCGAAAATGGCCGCCGGAGCTTTCTTGCACAAAATCGCGTCTATACTGGTCACGGATGCTTTTGTGCAAAAGCTCTTTTTGCGCAAAAGCATCCTTGCCAATCTAGACGCTCTTTTGCGGAAATACTTTTAACGGAAAAACTTTTCCGTTAAAAGTATTTCCGCAAAGTCATGCCAGTCTAGACGCAGCCTGGGTCACCAGCCCAGTATTATGCTATGCCTTCACTTCTCTTGTTGCATATATCCATGTCCTGCTTCCTCATAGCTCCCTCCTACAGACTCTCCTGGGCCTGTTTCACTAGTCTTGGTCTCCCCAAAGATCTTATGCAGCAGGAGTTACTGTTTCTCAGATCTTCTTCCACTCTGAAAAACAGGCTGCTTCTACTTCCTCTCTCCTATTTTGCATTTCAGCAGAGGCTACAGTTCCCAAGCATCCTCTGAGAAGAAGAATACTTAGCCAACCTCTAGATTAAAAACTCTACAAATATCAGTAGCAGGAAGAAAATCCTATATTTAAAAGTAGTGTTTTCCCCATCCCTGAAAGCTATTTGATAAAAGTTTTGAAAGAAAAGTGACTTTTTGAATGCTCTGCTATGCTACTTTGATACTTAGAATGTTCCATGGTTGCTTTAGCCTTATTTCTTTATATGGACAATGTATATTTTTTCAGTGAAATAGGTACTGGGTTGATGTAATCTGGCATAATGCAAAATAATTCTAACATTCAGCTAAAGAACGTATAAAGCCAAATTTATTCAAAATGCTTATAGGGGAAAAAGCTATTCCAAAGCTATTTAGAAATCCACTATTTGCATGAAGATTGCTCTATGGTGTATTCAGGTAATAACTGTGTAATTATTAGATAAGTGTACCTGCAGAGAGCACATTTTTCTTTTATCAAGAAAGAGTATTTTTAAAAAAAAATTAGGCATAGTTTAATAATAATCACTCTCTAATTAGAGATAATTAAGTGTAATGTTTTAATTAGGCAATGTTACAACATAAAAGAACACAAAGAGCATATTTCATGAACGCGCAATGGCCGTTTTTATTTTCTTTCACAGTAACTGCTGTCCTGCTGATGCCTAGCAATTGGCAAGGTAATGAAAGAACAATCGTAACAACCTGTGAGCAAATGATTGTCAACATGGTTTTGGGGATAATGAAAGAAGGGAATAGGTTATGCTTAGTGAGTCCTAAAAAGTTCATTATTTAAATGCTTAGTAAGGCTCAGTCCAGGTTTATTACTGTTCTCATGCAACATACACTACCCTAGAAAACAACAGTTTAATATAAGGTAAAAACTGAAATTTGAATAGTGACATGGTTACAAAATGCTTAAACTTAAACCTCTGTACGGATAGGATTATGTAACATCTGCATCCAATAGAGAGAGGTCAGGCCATCTAGATGCTAAGCAAGATTAAAAATGTTCTATGTGAAATGAAAGACTATGTCTATTTTAAGCAGAATTAAATAGGAGCATTCTGTAGGACATGAAATTGCCAGTGTTTAGGAGTGTAAAGGAGTGTAAAATTCAAAGGCAAAATGAATGCAGTGGGTTTTTTTTCTAGATTTACAGGAGTGCAATCATTTCATTTTCTGGTGTGTTACAATGTAGCTTTCTTCCTTAATTTATTGGGGAAAAATTGTAAAAACAAAAATAAAGTGTAAAATTAAGTGAAATTTCATAAATAACTCGAACCTCCTATGTGCAATTAAAACCTATGTAACCAAACCCTGGGTATAGAATGTCATCTGGATAGCTAACTTCACACCTATTAATAGAAAATTACACTTACAAAAATTAGGCCAATAGAAAGGCAAGCTTATTTAATTAGGAATTTTATGAAGTATAAATGTTTCAACTGATATAGTCTTTGTCATATGTAAATTTGTGGATAACTGGTTTTTACATACTAGTTCAGGTTCCAAAAATTTGAAAGGGTAGAGCAACACTAATTTTACATAAACTTCAGCTTGGGGATGTCAACGTGTAATCAACTACACAATTAACTGATAAGCTTGGGTTTATCGATTAATCCTATTGACTACACACACTCTTCCCTTGCTGCCTCTGCTCCCACGTGCCCCCTCTCTGTTTAAAAATGTAACTGTGTAATATCCCTACTTCAGCTCATACTCACCAAACACTTTGGAGAGTGGTGCTGCACAGAGCTTGTACTGTAAGTTATCCAAGGTAATAGTAATTTTTAGTCGAACATAATGGGTTTGAAAGCCACCCAAAGCTGGAGACAGACCTGTGCAAACTGTATTATTTAAATTGAAAAGAACTGTGATAAGGGGTCTTCAAGGCTCGGGAACATACACAGGGATAAACATTTGACTACTTTTGTAGGGGCACTTTCTGTGCCCTCTCGGGCCTGAGGAGCTAGCTCTCCTCCTTTCCCTCCTACCCTAAGGCTGGAGGAACTTACTCTCTCCCAGTAGGTGGAGGCATTAATTCTCCATGCTGTAGCACCAGAGCTGGAGGAGCTGGGTTTCCCCACCCTAGTCCTGGAGGAGTTCTGTGTCCTCACTAATTGGGTCCCGTGCTTGACAGCTCCCCTCCTTCCCCAGTCCTTGTGCATGGCCTCTGGAGGCTTCTGTTAAAGTCCTGGATTGGCACGAGAATGAGCTGGAACATTCTAGAAATGGGGAAAGTGTTTCTGGTTGAAATTACCAAATGTGTTTCCACTGGTTAATTTTAATGAGATGAAGTTGCCAGTACTTCTTTGATATTGTTTATCTGACGACCATTCAATGGGAGCACAAGAACACTTAGACTGAAATAAGTAGCTTAGTCATTAGGGCTGCTACCCCCTAGTCTATGGAGACTCAAGATTACATGGCACCGTTTGATAGTCATCCTGACCAGACTGGGGTGGAACAAAGGAACCAGATTACACCACTACCTTCAGTTACTTGGGCTAAATTCTGAACACCAGAGTTACAGGCCTTAGTTTTCTGCTGTTTCCCCCTCCATCACATCAGTTGCTTGCTCCCCCTTATTTCTCCTCTTTTCTATCTTTTTGTCCTCTAAGAAGTGTATGGCTGACAACCAAGACAACTCTACCTTTCCAACACTGATGTGAGTGTGTGACCTAAGAAGCAGCTAAAAGTAATGTTTTTAACATCCCAACGAGCCAAGGGACATGTCACTGCTCCCGGGTAGCTATGAAAGAAGTTTTCCTGTGATGCTGACTGGACTTTTAACAGCAAAGTCAGCAGCACTGATCAGATTTGCCAGGGTCTCTTTTTGACCAGGTGTTCTGGTTCAAAACTGGATTCTTGGTAACTCTATCCCCATGCCCCTCTAGTTCTAGCATAAAGGGCTGGTCAGGTATAGCAAGAATATGAGTCATTCTGTATGGTTAGCATATGGACCTTTGGGATTGTCAAACTAAGGGATGTTCTAACTTGCAGTTTGGCATGGGTAAGAGTGGCCTGCAACAGAGGATCAGGGAGACACAATTAACTTCCTGATGGTCTCCCTTGTTTAGGAAATAGGTTCTTAACAGATCTCTGTTCTGGAGCAAATCAGACCTATAAGTTTACATTGTGACAGAAATGTCCAATAATTGCATGTATCTATATAACAACTGAAAATCAATTCAAGAGTGGTTGCAATTTATTTTTCCCCATTAATTAGTTAACTCATTGTGAATAGTTTATGATGTTTTGACAGTTTAATTCTCTGACATAATTTGCAATTCTGAACCTAGCCCGTTAACTGGCACATCTCTGTTACACTGATAATACTAACTACCTAAAATGAAGCAACCTACCTAAAGTGATTTATGTTTCAAAATCTGAATTTGTGTAAAATGAAAAAAACACAGTTGCTATTAATCACACTTATCTATTACATTCTGTCTTGACTGAGGTTTGTTTCATTTACTATTGTAAAGTCTTTCCAAAACACATTAGTTAAATGGGGCTGAAAATCATGTATGCATATTTTATGGGAAAAAATTAGATATGTCTGCAATTTTAAGCTATAAACTATGACTTTTCTCTGACTATTAAAATATTCTGCCCCATTTAAGATGAACTACATAATAAAAGTGATGTGCAGTAATAATTTTACAATGTTTAATATAAAGCACTTTTTCGCAAACTGCATTTTAAGAGATTTTATGAATTATTCAAGTACTTTTGTTCCATTTTGCACACGAAATACAGCATGTAAGTGAGGTGCAGGTACAATCTACAACTGAAAATTTTTTTAAAGAAAATTAGTTATTTTTTTCAAAAACATCTTTGAAGGGTCTGGCCTTTGCTAGAATTAAAGAGGACTGATGTGCAAAGGCATTCAAGCTGCTGGGGCAGGAGGTATCAGGACCAGTGACACAATGAGAAATAACATGCTCACAATTTTGGCTAATACAGACTCTGAAATTGAGTTTAAGAGGAGAATAAAGGACTATTTATGTGTATTTAATATCCCCTATATTACCAATTCATGTCACTGAAAAGAATTTCCCTTTGCTGGCACCAAAAAGAAGGTTTCTGATCTTCAACCAGCCACCTGCCAGCAGTGCCCTTTAACATGCAAACTAGCTGAGGGGTTTTGTATGCCTCCTCCTCCCCATCAAAGCATGAGGAGCTGAAGATAGATCACTCACACTCTGACTCTGAAGCCCCTACGCCATTACTAATGAAGAGGAGAGAAAATGGAGTTAGAGACCCATAATCTGTGTCTATTAATGAAGGGTGAGTTATAACTCAGTGTTTTGGAGTATTAAAGGCAGGCACTTTTTTCAAAACCTTATCAAGTTGAAAACCTCAAACAGAACTTGAAAAATCAACCCTAGGTCAGAACAAGACAATTATCAACCTGAAGCAAAGGCCAGCAATGTACAGAATGAATAAAATATATGGGCATATTGAAAAACTTAAAATTAAATTAAATTAAAAATTAGCCTATTAACTAATAGAACACTGGTTTCAGTTCCTCACCAATAGTTCAAGGATCATGTTTCAAGGGAGAGCCTCCTCTATATTTTAGATTTCTTATTTTTATGTTTTCTGTGTTTATTTTTACCTTTAATTATTTGGTCTTAGTTGCTTAATTATTTTGCCCAGAACATTAAGAGAAATTATAAACCCACTGTTGAAGTCAATGGAAGTTGAGTATATGCAGCTTTTGTCCCTATGGCCCCAATCCTGAAATGAGCACTGCATGAGTGAATCAACTTTGTAGAATTGCAAAAATTGCAGAATTTGGACCTTTTGGGACAAATTTTGCCCAGCTGTGTACATGCACAGCTTCCATTGACTTTAACCCTTGGACTGGAGCCTACATGTTTTTGCGGAAAAGGAGGCTGATTTATTTTATTCCCAGTTTGATTCATCCATTTTGGTGGGGAGTAGCTCTTGCAGAGTGCAAATTTCCTCTTTCCATTCACATTTGCAGGAGAGCTGACAACTTTTGCGGGCCCTGGGGCAAGGTGTGTGTGTGTGGGGAGGCGGGTCTGGCTCTGCTCTGCTAAAAGGGGTGGGTCCTTGGGCAAAGGACTGTCCTTGGGCAGCGCTGTCCATCCCAGCCTTCAGAGCTGCATGGAGCACACAGAGCAGCACTCTGGTGGGAATGTAAAGGGCCCAGTGCGCCAGCTACCACCACTGCTGCAGTAATAGTGGCAACGGCCAGGAGTCCTGGGCTTCTTTGAACAACCGGGCCTTAGGGCAACTCCCCACTTTGTTCTTCCCACTCCCGCCATTGGCAGGCCTTGGAATGATGTCTCTATTCATGAGCTGGCCCTCAAAGTGACTTGTGTGGCTGTGTCATATCACCATGGAAAGCAAGGATGCTTATGTACTGGCATTATAGGATTTGATTTTATGATCAAGGGAGTGTAGCCAAACATCAGAGTACCTTTACCAGCTTTCAAACCATCCATATTCCTATAAATATAGGAATAGATATGGTGAGGAAAACTAGATATGATGAGGGAAAAAATCCTAGGTGATTTCTAGCCTTTGCCCCATGTGGGGTCATGCAAAGCTATGAATCTGGAGACACAGGAAAAGAGTTTGTTCCATTTCCTCTGCAGATAATTTTAACAAGTACATGCTATCAGGAAAGAAATGATCATTTTAATTAACATTGCCGTATTCACTCCCTTATCCCAATCAAGTTTAAATTCTTATCACATATACCAATTGATGAACCAGAGGTTCGAGGATTGTCTAGGGGTGGTTTTTGTGGCAAGGGACTGGGGCTGCGAAGGAGGAAGGCCCGAGACTTAAATGCACTTAACCAATTACAAACTTTATTAACTACAATTTGATTATATTAAATCACTGTCTTTGATTCGTCTTAGACAGCGCAGCATGCAAAAAAATAATATAACAAATAAAACCAATACAGCAATAATAAAAACTCCTCCTGTAGCCAATCCTTCTATGATTATCTTTGAACAGCTGGTGGAGTTAGTCATTAATCTACATATACTTAACAACCTCTAAATATGAAATGGTTAATACAATATAGTAAGCAATACTCACAAGCCCAGAAACGATTACAATGCACAGACACAAAATAACGCGTAGCATGCTCCGGATTCGTACACCCATTCGTAATTCGGTGGGTGGGAGGCGGCCTTGGGTGATCAACCCCTCAGCCAGGCTGGACGATACGTGCCTTCTATTTTTTGATACGGAACCTCCCCGAGCTTAGGGCTCAGGGTGCTTTATACTATAATTTTGACATCCGGTGCCATATTAGGGTTCAGCTTCAGTTGATACTATGATTTGATATCCGGTACCATATTAGGGTTCTTTCCTGTTTGATATGACGTCTGCCTCAAGGCATTGTGGTTAGTGCCTGATGCAGACATGACTGGCGCACGTGAAAGCTAGCTATGTTTTTTCTTTCCCTGTTCCAGGTGCTTGTTAACTAGTGTATTATGACAGCTCATTTCCCTTATTCCTATCTTGTCCTGTTTTTAGTGCTCGTTAACTTAACTTTTTTCCCTACTCTTATCTTCCTGGCCTAGGTGCTTGCCAAGTTCAAATTCCGTTTACTGGGGACTGCGCTGGGGCTTGAAGGCCCCTGGCCCGGGTGCTTGCCAAGTTCAGTTCCGTTTACTGAGAACTGTGCCGAGCACCCGAGGGAATTCAAGCTCTGTCTCTGGATCCACCTCAGTGGCCTGTGTTTTCTTGTGAGGGGCTTTTGTGTGGCAGTTTGGGCAATACACGCAAGGCCGTGGTCAAAAGGACCTGCCAAATGACACCAATATATTATTTTCCATTTTATTTCCTGCTGACACTTGATCAAGCATTACAGATTCGGATGTTTCTAAGGGAAATGCCAATTCCATTTTGAATATGTTCTTTCCTGGCATATTAAGGACCAAATTATGGCTCTGAGTCAGTGAAGTGCAAAAGGATGTATGGGAGAGCATCTTATGATCCTGAATGATGTTAAGAGAGGGAGTAACGTGTGTAAGGCATTATTGCTCCTTGAACACAAGAGGAAATATGTTGAGAAGTGATAATGTTACATCACCATAAGATGTAGTGAACTTCTGAAACCCTTCCCAGAATTACCCAGGTTTGTGAGGCACCTCTACCATTACTTGACCTTAGCACAAGGCAACATTATCTGTATTTGCTATGGAACAACTTCCTAAATCAATGGCCTTAGGAAGCACAAGCACCACCTATCAGCCCTCCCTTCCCCCAAGCCTTGCTTTCTGGGTACAGGGGTTGATAGGCACACAGAAGTCTCCAGGTACTTGGAACATTCTGTGCAGTATCCATCCCCTTTTCCTCTGGACACTCATGGAATTTCCAGGCCTGCTGTTACCAAAGGAACAGTACATAGCAGTTTAAAAGATTCAGGATTATCACCTTGTTTTACACCACAGCACTGGGATACATTTACAGTGAAAACTGGGAAAAGTGTAGAAGTGCTACACTGCTTCTTTTTGCGCGCAAAATCCCCTTGCGCAAAAAGTATCCACAGAAAATATGCTAATAACATCGCGACTCATACTATTGAGTCCGTCATTAGCATACTCTCTGCCGCAAAAAGCTTGTAGTGTAGACAAAGCCTTATAGTTTTGGCCTTCGTAACATTGCCTGGCAATGATTTCCACAGGCTGACTGTGCATTGTGTGAAAAAGTGCTTCTTTTTATTTATTTAAACCTGCTGCCTTATTAATTTGATTAGGTGATTCCCTAGTTCTTGTGTTCTATGAAGGAGTAAATAACATTTCCTTATTCACTTTCTCCATAACAGTCACGATTTTATAGACATGAAGCATATCCACTTGGCCACTGTCAGAAGACAGGGTACTGGGCTAGATGGACCTTTGGTCTGACCTAATATGGGTGTTCTTGGGTTCTTATACCCATTTAGTTATCTCTTTTCCAAGATGAAATGTTTCCATCTTTTTAATCTCTTGTCGTGTCCAACACCTAATCATTTGTGTTGTCCTTCTCTGTATCTTTTTCAACATTACCTTTTCCAATTCCAGTAAGTCTTTTTTGATATGGGACAATCATATCTACATACAGTATTCAAGATGAGGGTATATCTTGGATTTATATAGGGGCATTATGATATTTTCTATCATATAATATATGCCTTTCCTAATGGTTCCTAACATTATTAGATTTTTTGACCGCTGCTTACTTTGAGACGATGTTATCAGAAAACTATCCACAGTGATTCCAATATCTCTTTCCTGAGTGGTCACAGCTAATTTAAACACCATCATTTTATATGTATAATTAGGATTACATTTCCAATGTGCATTATTTTACATTTATCAACATTGAAGTTCATCTGCCATTTTGTTGACCAGCGTCCCTGTTTTGTGAGATTCCTTTTTAGCGCTTTGAAGTCTGTTTTGTATCATCTGCAAATCTTTGCCATCTCACTGTTTGCCCTTTTTCCAGCTGATTTATGAACATGTTGAACAGCAATAGTCTTAATACAAACCCTTGGGGGACATCACTATTTACCTCTTTTCAATCTGAAAACCCATACTTTATTCCTACTGTACTTTTCTTCTATCTTAACCAGTTACTGGTCCATGAGAGGTCCATAGTCTTTCCATGACTGCTTACTTTGCTTAACAGCCTTTGTGAGGGACCTTGTCATCTGAAGAAATAGGCTGTACCCACGAAAGCTCATGATACCATCTACTTGTTTTGTTAGTCTTTAAGGTGCTGCTAGACTATTTGTTGTTTTTAAAGTTTTTCCTGAAGATCATAGTACATTATATCCAATGGATAACCATCATCTACATGTTTGTTGCCCTCCTCACAGAATTCTAATGTGTTGATGAGACACGCTTTCTCTTTTACAAAAGCCATGTGGACTCTTCCTCAACAAATAATGTTGATCCATGTGTCTGATCGTTCTGTTCTTTTGTATAGTTTCAATCAGTCTGCCTAATATTAAAGTTAGGCTTACTGGCCGCTAATTGCCAGAATCATTTCTGGACCTCCCCCCCCACACTTTTTTTTTAAATTTACATCAGATTAACTATCCTCTAGTCCTCGGGTACAGAAGCTGATTTAAATGAGAGATTATATACTACAGTTAGTAGTTCCTCAATTTCACATTTGAAATCCTTCAGAACTCTTGGGTGAATACCATCTGGTCCTGGTGACTGATTAGTATTTAATTTATCAATTTGTTCCAAAACCTCCTCTGTTGGCACTGCAACCTTGGACAGTTCCTCAGATTTGTCACCTAAAAATAATGACTCAGGTGTGGAAATCTCTCTCACATCCTTTGCAGAGAAGACAGATGCAAAGCATTAATTTAGTGTCTCTACTATGGCCTTATCTTCAAGGTGCTGCTAAGGGAGCACTTAAGGATCATTTAGTGCTTCACTAATTGTTTAGCAGGCTTCATGCATCTAATGCACTTAAAATGTTTTTGTTCTTTAGTTTTTATGTCTTTTGCTACTTGTTCTTCAACTTCTTTTATGGCCTGCCTAATTATACTTTTACACTTGGCATAGTTTATGCTTCTTTATATTTTCACCAATAGGATTTAACTTCCAATTTTTAATGGATATTTTTTTGCCTGTAACTGCTTCTTCTATTTTATTGTTTAGCCATGGTTGTCTTGCGATGCTTTTTTTAAATTAAGGCTATATATTTAATTTGGTGTTTTTAAAAAGTTTCCATGCAGCTTACAGGGATTTCACTTTGGGGACTGTACCTTTCAATTTCCATTTCCTTATTTTTGTGTAGTTCCCCTTTCTGAAGTGAAATGCTACTGTGGTGGGATTCTTTGGTATTTTTCCCCCACAGAGATGTTAAATTGTACATATATTATATATTGTATTATATTATAGTCTGTCTCATCAGCTACTTTTTAACAAACTGATTATTCTGCCAAATAACCACTCGATTTCCAGTTACCAGTCCAACAACTTACCTATGATTCCTTTATTACATTCTGTTCATGGTTTTTACTTGTATGTTTAATGTTTGTAAAGGCTGTTATATTGACCATTCTAGAGAGTGAAGCCCTCTACTGATCCACTAAATGAGTGCTTCAAAACTTCTATTCTGCCAAACCATTGTATTGCAATTCAGCCTGGAGAGACCTATACATGTTCTGCTCATTCAGTCCCAGCCCTCTTATCATTAGGCTGCCAATCAATACCAGTGATGGTAATGGTTTTATGATAGGATTGCTTGTCCACTAGGAACTGGACTGAGACCAAATACATTTCATGTAGGCCTCCAAGAGCTAACAAGCTCTGCAAGAATGTTGAGTGTTCATTGAATTAAACCTGGGTAATTTGGTTTTAGACCTTTTGCTGAATTCATTTTCAATTAATTTGTCACAAATTAGGCTTTTCTTAATCAAGTCCTAAAATTCTCGCATTTTAGAGTTGCCTTTTCATTATGTGCTGTAATTACTGCTTTTATTTTTGGCCCAAAGATGTTCATCTGTAGAGCACTATACATAAATTGTGATGGAGTGACTGATTGACACATCTCCATAAATGAGATCAGTCTTACGTCAGTAGCTAAATAAAAGTAGGGGTTGCAGATGGAAATGCTGACTTTAAAATAAGAGTTTATTTGACAGGTAAAAGACCATATCCATCTGAGGCAATGTAGAGGGGGACATCTGTAGGCTTTTGACTAACTTTGCAATTTCTAATCGTAATCTACATAAATGACTTGAATGACTGTAAATCAGTTAAATGGTTAGCAGGTGACACAATGATGGTAAGAATAATGAATGCACATCAAAGGGCAAGAAAGATTTAAAGAAATTTGTATCAGCTTTGTAACTGGTCTGACTTGAGGGAAATAAAATGTGTCATTGATAAACATTCAGCATGACTCACAAGGGCAAAAATAATGAAAGCTAGTAAAACCAAATAGACTCACACTAACTAGAAGAGTGGAATTTTCAAAAGAGCACCCCAGAAATTTAATGGTGGATTTCTCTGAACAATGTCTTGATAATCTAGAAAAGTAATTCATTGATTTAGTAACAAATGGTATCTGCCTTTATGTTGTGTCTCCCGTGTTTAGATCGGTCCACCTAAATTACTCTCCAATTCCAGATTTCACAGAATAGCATTAACTGAACATTGTGTGGGGCATAGCCACTACATAAGGGCAGATTATAGTAAAATTTTTAGACGCACACTCTTCTATTAATACACAGCTAGGTCTTTCTCCCCCTTAGACACATAGGGTATGTCTACACATCAAAGTTAATTCGAAATAACAGCCGTTATTTTGAATTAACTTTAATAGCATCTACACAGGCAAACCGCTATTTCAAAATAAATTCTAAATAGCGGAGCGCTTATTTCGAATTTGGTAAACCTCATTCTACGAGGAATAACACCAAATTTAAAATAGCTAAATCGAAATAAGTGCTGTGTAGACGCTTATTTCAAAATAGGGGGCCTCCAGCCCTTCCCAGGGTGCCCTGGTGGCCACTCTGGGCTGAACCAGGAAAACTCCTCTGCTCCCCCCACAACCCCGGAGCCCTTAAAGGGGTAGACTCAGTTTGGTCACAGGGCCTGTGCCAGCTCTGCCTGCCTGCCCAGAGCCTGCAGGCGCTGTCCCTTACCCAGTTGCCAGCATGAGCCAGCCAGCCAGTGCCAGCCAGCCCTCCACCATGCCCCAGGAGCAGTCTGGCAGCTCCCAGGAGCCTGCCAGGGGCCACAAAAGGTGAGCGCCTTCCTGGTCCAGTGCGGAGATCATGCACCTGCTCGAGGTTTGGGGGTAAGCCTCCAATGTCCATGATCTCCACACTAGACGCAGGAGCATGGCCATCTACAGACGGATGGCTGACAGCCTGGTGACCAAAGGCCACATGCACAACCAGGAGCAGGTGCGCATGAAGATAAAGGAGCTGAGGCAGGCCTCTGCCAGGGCCACAGGGGGCAGCTCCCAACCAGGGGCAGACCCAGACCCCTTGCCCTACTTTGAGGCTCTGGACCGCATCTTGGGGGGCCGGATGGTCCGTGCCCCCAGGTGGTAATCGACCCTGAGGCAGAGGGCCCTGACCAGGGCACGGAGGAGGAAGAGGAGGAAGAGGACGGCCAGGAGTCGCAGGAGCCTGGAGGGAGTGTGGCACTCACCCTGGACCCCCGAGGCATACCAGCAGCAATATCACCGCTGTCTTCTGAGGCCAGGGAGGCCTCAACATGTGCGTGCCATCACTGTCTCCTTATGCGGGGCCGGGAGGCGGTGGCAGAGGGAGCCCAGGGACCGCACGTGTGGGCCTTGCTGAGCAGGGATCACGCAGCAACCTGTGCATGTGTCATGCCAGCCAGGGCATGTGGCCCCAGCTGGCTGCCACACAGGGGCCCTGGCCTGTTACTCACACACATGTATGTATGAAGGCACATGACATGCTCCGTACCCTGGGGAGGGACACTGCACAATGCCCCACACCCACACTATATACAGCACAAGGACATGAGTACAGTCCAGAGCCAACTCACACTCCTGGGGATAGCAGGACATGATGGTGCGGAGACCTGCTGTCCTCACCTTGCAGAGGGAGGCTGGGCTTCACCCACTGTGTCCCCAGGGATAACTGACCACCTCTCTGGTTTCTCCACAGCTGCACCAGCTGTGAGTGCAGGACACACCACCCCGTCCAGGAGGCTCACCCGGAACCAGGAGGGATACCAGCGACAGCACCTGGGGTTACTGCAAAGGCAGGTCCACAGCCAGGAGCACTGGGTGTAGGAAGACCTCCAGCTGCGGCGGGAGAGCTTGCGGGAGCTGCGTGACCAGGGCCATGCCATCAGTGACCACCTTTAGACCATGGTGCAGAGATTGCTGCCTGCTGCTGCTCCAGCCCCAGCGGCCGCTCCAGCCCCTGCGGCCGCCCCAGCTATCGCTCCTCCTCCCACTCCTGCTCCCCCCCTCCCACTTCTTCCTCCTCCCGCCACCCCTCCATACCTGCTCCCTCCCGGGGATGCTGAGGCCCCCGCACCCGCAGTGCTGGGAGACAGGTGGGCCGGCAAGACCCCCAACCCCAAGATTCTCCTCCCCCTTCCTCCCCTTGCCTCCCCCTTCCAGATCCCTGTTCCCAGGTTTCCTCCTCCCCTCTCCCACCCTCATCCCCCCCACCCCCCCAGTTATGGTCAATAAACAGAGTTTGTTTTTGGCAACACATGTGTTTTTAATTGACATCAGGAAGGGGGGTTAGGGAGGGGAAAGTGGAAGGACATGAGGGTGAAATAAGGCACAAGGCCCCAGTGGGGCACGCCAAGGAGACTTCACTCCTCCTCCGTCTGGAAGCTCTCCTGCAGGGCCTCCTGGATACCGGTAGCCCCCCGCTGGGCCTCCCGGCTGGCAGCCATGTGGGGCTGCGCGTACAGGCCAGCCAAGTGGTCAGCCTCTGACATCCAGCCTGGCAGGAAAGCCTCCCCCTTCTGCTCACACAAATTGTGCAGCACACAGCACACTGCCACCACGTGCAGAATATTCCTCTCAGAGAGGTTGAGGCAGGTGGGGAGGCATCTAAATAGGGCCTTCAGCTGGGTGAAGGCCCCCCCCACCACAATGCAGGCCCTGCTGAGCCTGGCATTAAAAGCCTGCTGGGAGGGGTTGAGGTGTCCCGTGTAGGGCTTCATGAGCCAGGGTTGTAGTGGGTAGGCCACATCCTCCACCAGGCAGACAGGCATGTCCACGTACCCGACCCTGATGTGGCGGTCGGGGAAGAAGGTCCCGGCGTGCAGCCTCTGACACACGGAGGAGCTGTGGTACACCCGCGCGTCATGTGCTTTGCCGGACCAGCCCACGTTAATGTCCACGAACTAGCCCCGGTGGTCAGACACAGCCTGCAGGATGACTGAGAAGTATCCCTTCTGGATATGTACAGGGAGGCCTGGTGTTCCGGGGCATGAATGGGGATGTACATCCCGTCGATTGCCCTCCCGCAGTTGGGGAAGCCCAGGGCGCCAACCCCCTCGATGACCACGTCAACATCGGTGAGGCGGATGACTCTGAGGAGCAGCACTCTGTTGATGGCCTTGACCACCTGCAGAGGGACACACAAAACCACTGAGAGTCACTGGGGTGCCAGGATGGCTGAGAGTGCTCCTTCCCCACCACTGCCCCCTGCCCCCTCCCCAGGAACAACCCCCCCTGCAATCCTGGCCACCGTAGGCAGTCTGTAGTGTGGCTGGGACAGAACAAACCCTCCCATGGAGGGGACTTGCACCCACTCCCCCTCTTTTCCCTAGGGCAGCCCATCCCCTCCTCACCCCTCTCCCCTCCCGCCACAGTGGCTGGAGACTGCCATACCTGCACGAGCACTGCTCCGACAATGGCTCTCCCCACGCCAAACTGGTTCCCCACGGATCGGTAGCTATCCGGTGTGGAGAGCTTCCAGAGGGCGATAGCCACATGCTTGTGGAGGGACATGGCAGGCCTCATGTGCATGTCCCGTTGCCACAGAGCAGGGGCAAGCCACTCACAGAGCTCGAGGAAGGTGTCCTTCTTCATCCTGAAGTTCTGGGTCCACTGTTGGTCTCCCCAGCGCTCCAGGATGATGTGGTCCCACCAGTCGCTGCTGGTGTCCAGATGCCAGATGCAGCGGGGTATGCTGGCGTCTGGCTGCTGCTTCTCCACAGCCCCCACGGGGGTCTGGAAGAGGACCTGGGGGTTGGGCTGCCACAGAAGCTGCCAGGCAGTCTCTAGCACTTGCTGCCAGGCTTGCAGCAAGACATCCAAAATGAGCACCAGAGTGCCCAGAGGCAGCTCTGGCTTCATGGTGCCGAGTGCTGTGGTGTCCCGAGTCAGGGCAACCAAAGCAATCAGAGAAAAAAAAATGCTTTGCTGTCCCACAGCGAGGTAGGCAAGCAAGCAGGAAAAGCTGAGAACCGGCTGTCCAGGGGGGTTCCTTTAAGCACAAGCCTCAGTTAGCCTCAGGCAGCAGCCACACAAAGCAACTACTGACCTAATGCCCTGCTGGAACCAGTTTCAGCTGGCCTTAAATGCAATTCAGCGTCCAATCAGTGTGGAAGCGCTATTTCAAAATAGCAAAATGCTATTTCGAAATGCATTTTATGTGTAGACATGTTATTTCAAAATAACTTATTTCGAATTAACTATTTCGAAATAAGATATTTCGAAATAACGCTGTAGTGTAGACATACCCATATATTTGCTGACTGAAAAAGAAAACCAGGGCTAGAGCTATATTTCCAGCCTAAATGTGGTCTTATATTTAGTCATATGATTTGTAAGGAGTCAGATGGTTATAGTTTTGTATCTTGCACAGAAAAAGGGGGTGGAAGATATAGCAAGTATGAGGCTACATCTGAAGGCAGGACGGCATAGTGATTTAATGTGCATGATTAATGTTCACTTAGACTATCAGTACGTAGAAGCTTCAAGTAATACCAATGCTGAAGTCATCTGATTGCTGTTACAATATATGGAGTAGATAGAATTCATATTCTCTTGGAGATATAGAGCTAGATGCATTCCTGAGCCTGTGTCAGACACTGGCAAAGGGCTTGTGGGGAGGTTGTAGTAGTCTCATCTAGCTCATCAGGATTGTACATTCTGAGGTAAATCATAGGAAGCAGTGTGGCTTGGTTGGATGGGAGAAGGTAGAGATTCCTTGCCACTCCTCCAGGCCTAATAAGTCAGCTATTATCTGTCTGCAAAGCAAGGGGGAACATATGTGAATGAATATAAACAGTGCGGCTACGTCTACACTACAAGGTTTTTGCACAAAAATGGCCGTTTTTGCACAAAACCCCACAGAGCGTCCACACTTCAAGTGCGTTTTTGCACAAGAAAATAGTCAATCGACAGAACAGAGGGCTTTTTGTGTTATAGGTATACCTCCTTCTACAAGGCATAACTCTTTTTTGCTCTACAGCTCTTGCACAAAAAGGCATGTATGGATGCTCCGCTGGGGTTTCTTGCACAAAAAGAGCCTATCCGAAAAAGCACAGGTTCTCTGATGGCTATTCTGTGAATGGCCATCAGAGCTTTCTTGTGCAAGAGCGTCCATGCAAAAGCAAGAGAGCATGGACGCGCTTTTGTGCAAGACATTTTTGTGCTAGAATTCTTCTGCAAAAGACTTCTTGAGCAAAAACCCTGCAGTGTAGACGTAGCCTGAGAGCTAGTCATGGCTTATGCATACTGCAGTTATTTAAATGCATAGCAAAAGTAGAGCTGATCAGCAGTCTTTTATCAGATGAATTTTCCAATGGAATTTAATTCCAAAATTAAAAGTTTCATTTTACCAGCAAACTTAAATTTTCCATCAGAAAATTGTTCCCATTTCTATAGCTGCCCTGCTTCTCTGCAGCCTGCTTTGTGGTCTGCTAGGGAACCCAGGTTCCCTGGCACCCCGAGCTTCCTGTCTCCCAGCTCCTAGTGTCCTGAAAGCACGGGATACTTGGCTCTCCAGCTCTGAGGCTCTTTGAACTTCCTATCTGGTAGGCTTCTGGGAGCCTGAGAAATGTTTTGAATAGGTAGTTTTGACTTATCTAAACCAAATATTTAGAAATTCCTGTTCTGTGGGAAGTTCTGCTTTTGTGTTCTGTTTTGGAACTTTTTAAAAAATGTATCCCACAGAACAGGAATTCCAATAAGCTCTCAGCCAGAGCTGCTGTAGAGCACGCAGGAGTCATGTCTGCCTCCACAATCCTTGCAGGTGCTCCTTCCTCCTTCCTCCTTCCACAAAATAAAATAACTTTCAAAGGCCACATTAACCTGAAGTATGATAACTACCATAGAACAGGACAACTTACTACCCAGGGTTAATGTATGGCTCTTTTGAGCCAGAGAGTGTAAATAAATATCAGTCTAGGAACTGTAAAATCTTCCATCGAAAGTCATTCCAATGACCTTCAGTTCTGATCGTCAACTCCCTTATTACTACAATTTGGGCTTCTCAGCAAATGCCAATCTGTATAAATAGGAATGAGATAAAGGCTACACAAAGTTATTTTAACTTGGGAGCTAAGGCAGGTATGATCCTTAAAGGATGAATGGCTAATATCTGGTACATGTGCACTGTGCCATGTAATGACAAGTCGAAAAGGCGTTAGTACAAGTAGAGGCCACCGATGAATGGTGGAATAGCCATGCCGGGAAAAGAAACTTCTAAACTAATTTCTGGCAATGTTTTCCAAGCATCTTATCATAAGTGCACTCTGTTACTCAGGCATAAAAGCATTTTTCTCACAGATCTTTGCCCTCATTTGACAAATGCTAAAAAGGAATGAATGTTAGTAGGCAAAGTGCCTCATATTAATCTCTTTAATATTTTATTATCCTCAAGAATTATGAGTCTCAAACAAAAAAGTAAATAGGATATGCCAGTATAACACGAGTCAAATATTATTGGTATGCAAACATCTTTTGTTAATGCATATATTTATACCAAAATCAAACTCCTTCCACTAAGAAAAAAAATCAATGTTAGTGTCCAGGCTTAATTATCATGAAGTTTTATTTGCTTATGTAAGGCTTGCTGATAGTCAAGAATGACTCAAGTGGGCAATAGAGCAGACAATATAGACCATTTATTGTGAAAAGCTTGATATTAGTAATGCTGTGAGCCCATGAGTAATAAGAGCAAAATGAAGAATTATTAGTGAACAGGTAATTAGGTGGGGGTAAACACCAGGACAACTGAAGAGCTATCTAAACCCCAGGACAATGTCAATACTAGAACAAATGGATATAAACTGGACATGAACAAATTCAGTCTGGAAATTGGAAGAATGTCTCTAAGAGGGATGAGGTTCTGGAACAGCCTCCCAGTAGGAGTTGTGGGGGCAAACAACTTAAGTAGTTTGAAGAGAGAAGCAAAAAAAGTTATAGGACAATTGTATGATGGGATTGCTTGTGATGGTAGGGGCAGGGCTCAACTGCCCTGGGGCTCACTTCTGGTTTGTCTTATGTTCCTAAATCTCATGCTTCAGGGTTCCAGTCAGTCACTAGTAGGAGTCAGCAAGGGATTTCCCTTCTTAACAATGTATTCTGGGATGATGTTTTTAACTCCTTCCTCTGAAGTACCAGATATGATAATGGCAAGAGATGGGACATAGAGTTGAGTAGGTCAGGTCTCTGAGGTGGCACCAAGCATTCTCTCTGATGCTTGGCTGGCTGATTTTTGTTCACATGCTCTGGGGTTAATTGATCACCATATGTAGGATCAGGACAAATTGGCAATTTCCTCTAGGACAAATTGGCAGTGACACTGGAGGTTTTCATTTTCCTCTGCAGGATGAGTGTGCGGGTTACCTGCCAGCATTATCTGAGTAGAGGCCTACTGATAGTGAAGGGAATTGCCTGGGGTCCAGAGCTCTGAAGGGGCCTGGAGCTTGTGGCTGTCCCCGCTACTGTATCCCACATACTAAGGGAGTATCCTAACCGCTAGGCAAAAGGACATAAATTAACAAAAATATTTTCCCCGGTAGCTAGCCTTTCCTGACCTAACCTGTTTCAGTGGCAAAGTGGAAAATATTACTCATGAGATGGGAAGCACTAAAAAGAGGGGGAGATAAAGAAAAAGATGGGGAAAACAACAAGCAACAAGAATCTAGATATGTTCAATTAAAATGTGAAAAATTTCAGAAAGAAAAACCTATTCTTTTCAAAATCTACTATATAAAAATTATTTCAAAATTTTCCTTTTTTGAAGAGCTCTATAAATAGAGAGCCAAACTATATTAGCAGAGTTGGGAAAACTTTCAGACCACCTGTCCACATTGTTGTTAATTCTTGTTTGATTACTAGAGTTTTACAAAAAAGATACTTGTTTAGTAGCTCTAAGGCAGGTATGCAATTCAACTTTTAAAAATTGCACAGAATATAAACTGACCCAATGTGAACAGGACAATCTGGTTGATACTACAAAATTCAACAAACTTGCCTCTGTAATGGAATGCCAAACTATCCTTTGATCATTAACTGCTTATTTTAACTATCCAATCTTTAGGTGCTTACTGATTACCAGTTCTGCCTATTTGGTTTTCCCTTTGATATTTTCATATGCTCTGCTCCTTATTTCCTGCCCCCTTCCACTTTTTTCCTTTACTCCTTTCCCTTCTCCCCTATTTATTTTGGGTCTGCACATCCTAAACTCAAAACTATGGTCATCTGAAGAAGTGGGCTGTGCCCACGAAAGCTCATGATACCATCTACATATTTTGTTAGTCTATAAAGTGCTACCAGACCATTTGTTTTTTAAGTTTATCCTGTACAGACAAACTTGGCTACTCCCTGAAGCTTCTGTATTATACTCTTCAGCCACTAGGTGGCTCTGTCTATAAAATACTTTAGACCAGTTATTCTCAAAGTGGTCTGCAGATTCACTCTGAGAAACAGGCCATTCCACTTTGTTTATTTACCAGCTCTGCAGCCACAGTTCCTTGCGGTTCCCATTGGTTCCGGTTCGCTGTTTGCAGCCAAGGGGATCAGCAGGAAGTGGTGTGGGTCAGGCTGCTGGTTCCCACAGCACCTCTTGACTGCAAACGGCGAACCGGAGCCAATGCGAGCGGGGAGGGGGAGGTCTGTGGCTGCAGAGCCGGTAAATAAACAAACCAGCCTGACCAATTATCAGGTTTCTCAGAGGATCCACGGACCAGTTTGAGACACACTAATTTAAACAAACCTCTGTCATTCCTGGCATAGCCTTAAAAGATCTAATGATGAACACATCTGGGGTGTCTAAACATGCTCTGTGATTGGTCCATATCTGCAACAGAAGTACACAACATAATTCAGGAGTAAACTAAGGACAGAAACGGAAGGAAAACAGCACCAAAGGTTGGAGGTGCTCATCAACATGCCACTCTTCGATACCTCACAGAACTTCTTTGACAAACCTCCATAAAGGACAGTATTTTGCAAGAGTTTGAATTGCAAACAAGCTTCACAAGAAAACTGGAAATATACGGGTATCTTTAATTTATGCTATGGAAAAGCAGGCAGAATATATCTTTAAATGTTTTGACTTTACTGAAGACAGTTACAAAGATGACTATAAAAAGGTTCTAGCTGTGTTTGATGGATACTTTATACCTCAGAGAAATGTGATTTATGAACAGCATGTTTTCACCAGAGAATTCAAGAATGAGAGAAAATGGGTGAATGTTTTTTATGAGTTCTACATACATTGGCTGAAAACTGATTAGGGGAAAGCAAAACATGAAAATATCAAACTGGCTGATTATTGGATTAACAGATTTTTTTTTCACTATTTCAGATACCAAAAAATAAAAAAAAATCCCAAGAAACCTCAACCTTGACAGACAAGCTATTTCAGGGCATTCTAAGTTACTTTGGGGGCAGCTGGCCCAAGTGTCTAAAGGACATTTAGGCTATGTCTACATAGCAGCGTTATTTCAGAATAATGTCAGTTATTCTGAAATAACGTAGTGCACGTCTAAACAGCAAGTCCATTATTTCAAAATAAATTTGACATAACAGGCTCTGACTTCCATAACCCCACTTATGAGGAGTAAGGGAAGTTGGGGGAAGAGTGCTCTATTTCAAAATAACTGCTGTGTAGACAGTGCCAAAAGTCGAACTAAGCTATAATGACTAAAGTTACGCAATTAGAGTAGCTCACGTTGTGTAGCTTATTTCAAGTTTAGCCCTACTGTGTAGATGTGCCCTCAGCTATGTCTACTCTACCAGGTTATTTTGAAATAAATCATTTTGAAATAATAACTCCCAAAATAACTATTTCAAAATAAGCTTATTCCTCTTCACAAGCAGAAGTTATTATTTTAAAATAACAAGCTCGGTAGTGAGGATGCTCGCCTTGTTATTTTGAAATACAGGGTCTTATGTGTGGATAAGTCCTAAGGGTGACAAAAATCTCTTTTGTGGAGTATAGACAATTAAGTAAGAGAAAATGGTTTCTTGATTGAGGACATTGCATTGTAAATCCAAACAAAATGAGAGGAGAAATTTTAAATCTGATCCATCAAAGTCATTAAGAATTAACTAAATGAAGTGAAAGGGCCAACCAGCCAGTGTAGCAGCCAGGCATCAGCAAGGACATAAACAATGGAATGAATGTGAACATTACAGAACTAACAGACTAATACAACACAAAGACTTTAATAACAAAACCTCTCCCAGACAGACCTAGGAAAAGACTAACTGCAGATGTATGGAAAGTCAGAGGACATTATTACCTAGTCATCATGAACTATTTTTCAAGTTATATAGAAATAATGTACATGTAAGACTTAATATATTGCAGTGTTATAGAGAAACTGAGGTGTATTTTTGCTCACCTCAGTATTCAAGAATAACTAGTGATGGATAATAAACCGCAAGTCAATGCAGAAGAATTTGTCATTCCCTATGAAATATGTTTTTGATCATATTACTAGCATCCCACATTACCTGCAAGTGAATTGAGAAATTGAAAGAGCTGTACAGACAGCCAAGAAAATCCCACAGCAGAAATATTCATTACTTGTTCTTCTGAGTTACAGATCAATACCAATAGCAGCTATTTGATGTACTCCAGTACAACTCCTGTTGGGAAGGTAACTCAGAACTACTGTTTCCAACTTCGGAAAAGAACGAGAGTGGCCACACATGAAGAGAATAGCCAAATTAGATATAAAGGTTAAACATACATCACTCAAAACTGTCAGGTCTAGAGCCTAGATATTGTGTTCATGTCAAGTTGCATGGGGAAAAAGGATGGACGACTCCAGCTGTTGTAAAGAAAAAAGAATTCAGGACCCAGCTGACATGTGATGAAGACTGACAGTAGAGAGTTCAACATAAATTGTGAACAATGACAGTAGATGCAGACAGACAGTAAATGCAAAACAAGATGATGACAACTTGGGAATTCCAACTCAAGTCATTGCTGCTAATGGCCAGCCTGATAACCAAGTTTTTTTATGTATTCACGTCATACAATTAGAATATATGATTTAGAGACATTTAACAGACTGAGCTTCTAAGATAGCTTGATATTGTCAATGGAAGGAATGTAGAACTTAAAGGAGGAGATATAATGGAATACTAAATTTTAGCATTCCTGCTCCACCCTAAGCCTCTTCTCTTCAGCAACATGCCAAAGCAGTGGTTTGAAGTATCTGGCGGGATGAGGGATGTGGGAGGAGAAATTGCTCATGGAGTACACTGAGAGCTATTGAGTGGATTCAGCAACACCATATCCCAAAGCATTATATATGACAAAACCAAAATTGCTAAGTGAAATGAGCTGTATCCTGCAGCAGCACGAGACATATTGGACCTATCAATTTTCTTAACTGCAACATCTGCTTAAAATGGACCTTCAAGATTGCCATACTGAAACAGATCCATGAGGTCATGTCTCCATCACTTGCCAACAGTGTATGCTCCAAGGGTAATTTCTAAGGGTGTGTCAACACAGCAGTTATTTTGGAATAATGGCAGTTATTCCGAAATAACTATGCGAGCATCTACACAGCAATTCCGTTATTTTGAAATAATTTTGAAATAAGGGACGGCTTATTCCAACTTCTGTAAACCTTATTCTATGAAGAATAATGCCTATTCCAAAATAGCTATTTTGAAATAAGGCATGTGTAGACCCTCCACTTCCGCTATTTCGAAATAGCCCCTTACCAGGGCCATTCTAAGTTATTACTCCTTAGGCTCTAAATCGAGGTAGCACGTCTACATTAGGGAAGCCTGCCTCGGACTAATTTTGAGGCTTCCCTGCAGTGTAGATATTCCAGAATATATAACTATTCCAGAATAGCGTATTCTGAAATAACTGTGCAGTGTAGACATAGCCTCTAATGCAGGAGTTTTCAAAGTTGGGTTGTGGGCCCACCTGGGTAAGTCAAGGACTGTGAGATGCTTTGTTTATCTAAGTGTCCATAGTCATGGAGCCTTGCAGCTCTCATTGGCTGCAGTTCTCATTTTCCAGCCAAGGGGAGCTGCAGGAACTGGCGGTCCAGCCCACACTGCTTCCCACAGCTCCCTTTGGCTGGAAATGGCAAACTGCGGCCAAAGGGAACTGTGAGGCTCCATGGCTATGGAACCTTAGATAAACAAAGTGTTGTGGGCCAATGACCCAATACCGAAAACCACTGCTCTAATGTAAATCATGCAGGGCCAGGAGTTGTGGGGGGAGGTGCTATGTCTACATCCAGGTGCACATTGATTGTAATCTTGTCCTCACTGCATGTATTATCAGATACTAATCTTGTTCACATAATTAAGATTTTTTTGCTAAAAAAACATTAAAAACCCGTACCAAAGTGTTACCTCAATAATGTTTTGTGATAGGAAGTTCTCTGGATTTTTCTACATCTTTTTAGGAAGTGTTTTATCTGTTTTACATTTACAGTTAAAATGTGTTTTGGTCCCTAAAGCAATTTTTTCAAAGAAAAATCAGGCTGCTCTAAGTTGTGGAGCCAGGCCCTCCACCCCTCAAATTGGGGAACATAAGAACGTAAGAATGACCATACTGGGTCAGACCAAAGGTCCATCTAGCCCAGAATCCTGTCTGACAACAATGGCCAATACCAGATGCCCCAGAGGGAGGGATCAGAATAGGTAATCCTTACGTGATCCCTCCCTTGTCACCCACCTCCAGAGAAACAGAGGCTAGGGATACCACTCCTACCCAGCCTGGCTAATAGCCATTGATGGACCTAACCTCCATGAAACTATCTAGCTCTTTTTTTAACACTGTTAAAGTTCTAGCCTTCACCACATCCTCTGGCAAGGAGTTCCACAGGTTGACTGTGCGCTGAGTGAAGAAAAACTTTCTTTTGTTTGTTTGAAACCAGCTGTCTATTAATTTCATTTGGTGACCCCTAGTTCTTATATTGTGGGAATAAGTAAATAACTTTTCCTTATTCACTTTTTCCACACCATGATTTTATAGACCTCTATCATATTCCCCCTTAAACTCCTCTTTTCTGAGCTGAAAAGTCCAAGTCTTTTTAATCTCTCTTCATGTGGGACCCATTCCAAACCCCTAATCATTTTTGTTGCACTTTTCTGAACCTTTTCCAATGCTAATATATCATTTTTGAGATGAGGCAGCCACATCTGTACGCAGTATTCAAGATGAGGGCATACCATGGTTTTATACAGAGGCAATAAGATATGTTCTGTCTTATTCTCTATCCCTTTTTTAATGACTCCTAACATTCTATTTGCTTTTTTGACTGCCGCAGGGGAAAGCCACACACACCTGTCTCTTAAATTGTGGTGTCACGTGAAGTGTTCAGATATAGCTGAAGACCAGATAATATTCTGACTTCATCTCTTACACCAGCAGGTACCTGTTAGATGGGAGCTGTGACAGATTAATACCCAGTTCAGGTGTATGTTGCACAACAGTTCCCAAGCAGAGCTTCAAAAACATCTCTGCAGCTTTTAAAATACATTCTGCTCTTCACTAATTTCCAAAGAAGGCAGAAGGCCAAGAGCATTAATGCCCTAGTTGACAGACTGTGGCAAGTATTAAATTAACTGGATTTTCCCCAAGCCAGGAGAAGCAGCAGCAAGAAAGGGAGAAGCATTAGGAAAAGGAATGAAAAGAGACCTGTTTGAGGGATTTAACGATCCCATGATTCAGTGACACTTGAAGAGTGGCAAGAGGCTGTGGTTACACATGCAGGGTCACAGAGTTGGTAAAAATGGATACAAGGCTTTTCGTAGGGAGTCAAGAGAGACAAAGCCATAGCATTTGTGTAATGCTGAAGCCCTTAATAAGTTTCTTGCTGCTCCTTGAGGGAGAAAAAAGAGCAAAACCAATTAAGGCCCTTAAAGCTGCTAAAGAGCTTACGATTTGCTGATGCCTAACAAAAATACGGGAGAAAAAGCTTTCGATATGTTGTGTTTTCTGTACTTCTACTGCAATGTTCTTTATCATGTGAGACCCTAACTTTTGAACAATGTCTGTTTCTTACAGTTCATCTGCTACTGTTTATTCCAACAGTGAATCACAATCTTTAATTTGTGATGTCCTAGTATATCACTGCACACGAGTTTCTTTGACTATTTTTCTTGGTTTTCCCTGTGACACAAACTTTTTGACACAAACTTTTATAGAGTGCTGGGTCACATCCTAATATATTATGACCAAGCTTATGAAGCATGATTTGGATTCCCGTGTGTGAAGAACCTCCCGCACATGTGAGGATAATATATTTCTTCTCATTTGCTCTATTACCACTGCATGTTGGTCCTTCCTCATCCCATTCCTCCCCTAACATGACAGCCCTTCAACTATCTGCCTCTCCATCCCTTTCTCTCTTTTATTTCTTCCCCTCTCTTCCTAGTTCTTCACTTCATCTGGGAGCATGGTCCTAGGAAAGCAAAATGCCAATAATATAACAGAAATAAATTAAAATGGGCTCTTCCTCACATTCAATGGTCTAAAGCAGTGGTTCTCAAACTTTTTGGGCTCCAGAGCCCTTTACATGTGCAAAAATTTATGCAGAGCCCCAGCGGTCCACTGATTGTATGTGTTGTACCTATCGATGTTTCCAGTTTGTCAACCTCGCAGCGCCCCTGGAGATGTCTTGCGGAGAAAACACTGGTCTAAAGAGTTCCATGGAAGTCCATGAAACCATTTGTGCAATACTTGGGTAAAGATATCAACGTCTGGCTCAAAACAAATAAATATGAAAAAAGTGACCACCACAATTACTTTGCCTGTAGATTGTTTCCTGTCTCCCCACCCTTTATTTTTGTGTCGGGGTTGAGCTTTTTAAGAGGCAGGAATGTGCCTTTCTTTGCACAGTGCCTGGCACAATGGAGGCCAATTCTGATCAGAACCTCCGGATGCTACTATATTAGAAATTATTATTATTACTACATAAGAAAGGGGAAAAATTAAAGCTAACTTGTGTGCAATTCACACTCAATGAATTCACACCCAATGGGAGCTATATACTCTTTACAATTACCTAACTTTGTACTGGAGACAGGTCACATGAGGCTGTGCTATAAATAGACACCAACAGAACCATGAATGATCTATGATCTATGAACAGAAACTATGATGAGGTCAAACTATAATAAAAGTATTTATATAAATAATGAACTAAGCACTCACTGCCTAGTATTCTCCCCCACTGTGTAGCAATGAAATAGCAAGCACAGATGAGAGAAGTAATCCTCAAGAAATAGGGCTGAGTAGTTTGTTTTCAGTGCTAGGCAACTGCAATTTATTTCTTTATAATTAATGTTTGCCAATGATAATCTTCTTAATTTGTTAATTTTATGCATGATATTAATTAAATGATTAGCATAACCGTCATATCCAGTTCACCTGTGGACACAGTCCAGGCGGAACAAAAATGTCACATGTCTCTTTGGTTTAGGTTTGTTAATGCATCCCAATTACTCATAACCTCTAATAACCTTGAGGTACTTTGCATTTAGAAAAGCTCACTCTCTAATTAAATTAGTGCTCATTTCTTTATGGATAATACCTCAGTGTATCACAATTTAGTACTCTTGCTGTGTATAATCATATTTATCTTCTGTTCTCAGCTCTGTAGGTGTGTGGGTATGTGCACACCATTTCACCATATTAATTTACCATTATTCATTTTATTTGTATTGTAGTGGCATTTAAAGATTCCAGTCAGGTTTGTTGTTCTAGATGTTGTTGAATATTTATGAAAGCAAATATACAAAAGAGGAAAGTTTTAGGATGCGGGTGAAATCCTAGCATTGGTTTGAGAGGTATTAAATGTTTTCATTGAATCTGATAAGCAATGTGTTCCCAGGGCTGAAATCCCTTTGAACATAAAACGAAGGCCTGCCAATATCCTGTGCAGAAACTAAATGTTTGAAGAATTTTATTAAAATTATTTTCTTAAATCTGTAATTCTTAGGGCTTTTGTACCCCCTCCGCTCCCTGCCCAGTTTGTTAAAAATCCAGGGCCTCAAAATACTGGTGTTGCCTCCCTACTGAGCAGTACTAGTTATCTAGGGACTTACAAATTGTCTTCCCAGTGGAAGAGAAATCAGAGACAAGAGAACTGGATGTATCCCAAAGGTATTTTCTGAAGCATGTAGAGTATAGCCATTGCTTGTCCAATTAGCATGGGTACAAATCAGGGGTAGGCAAGCATTTTTGTTGCTCCAAGAATTCTGTAAGTGGTCAAAGACTGCACTCTTCCACTATATTAATGGAGGAGGGGCAGGGTTTGGGATGGAAGAGGGGGGAAGAAGGGTGCTCGGGGTAGGGAATTGGGCTGTAGGAGGAGGTATGGGGTCTGAGAGGAAGTCTGAGTGAAAGAGGAGACTGTGACTTGGGGTAGGGGTTTCAGATGCACGAAGGGGTCCAGGTTCCAGGAGAGAGTATGGGTACAGAAGAGGATTCTGACTAGGAGGAGGAGTGTTGGAGAGGCTACAGGGTCTGGGATGAGTTTGTGACCTAGGCCATGGGTACAGGAGGGGATGCTGAGGTTAGGGTTGTGGGCTAGGGCAGGTGATAGGGGTGCAGGGTCTGAGAGGAGGTATGGGTGCAGAAGCAGGGGTGCAGAGGATTTGGGTTGTGACCTGGGACAGGAGTGAAGGAGGAAGAACAAAGGGTTGGGGGGAAGAAGGTGATGGGGTACCAGGTGTTTACCATAAGCAGTTCCAGCAGCAGCCCAGCAGGACCCTCACGCAGGCTCCCTGCCTGCCATACCCTTGCATGCTGCTCAAAGCAGCTGGCTGCAGAGCCAATGTGCTCTCTGCATGCTGCAAGCCCTGGGGGGAGCCCTCCATGCACTGCCTGTACTGCAAGCATCATGGCCCAGGCAGCTTCCATTGGCCCACTGAGCCATGACTGTGAGGCATGACTTCAACAAGAAGAGTAGAATAGATTGCTCTACAGGCCCGAGCACTTAGAATACACACCCTGTGTGGCTCTCTGCATGCCTAAGGAGTGCCTCCCATGTCTACATTGCTGTTTTTAGTGGTGCAGTATCCTGCTTCCAGAACCTTTCACTGTGGTATGTACCTACACATATAGTGGATGTGATCTATACAATGCCATCAGTAAGCATAATTTGTTTTTACACACATACACATCCCTAACCTGCAGAAAATCCATTTTTTCTGAAGAATCTGAGTCCAACAAAAGTGCTTGCTTTCTAGGGAGCAACTATTGCAAGAACTGATTCTAGTCAAACATGAAGCCCTGGTCTACACTAGCGAGTTATTTTGAAATATCTCCCCTTATTTCAAAATACCCAAGCAGAGCATTCACACTACCAAGTCCATTATTTTGAAATAAGGGGCTGGTTATTTCAAAATAATAACTCTTGCTTTCCATGAGGAATAATGCTTATTTTGAAAAAGTTATTTCAAAATAGCGATAGTGTGGACACTCCGCTGCTGCTATTTCAAAATAACTATTCCCCAGTCATTCAATGTAATTACTTCCCAGTGCTTCCTGGGGCTCTAAGTCGAGATAGCACGTCCAAATTAAGGGCACATCTACATATCAGGGCTAAAGTCAAAATAAGCTACGCAACTTGAACTACATCAATTACGTAGCTTAAGTCGAAATAGCTAATTTTAGCTTTTGCTGCTGTTTACACAGCAGGAAGTCCGAGAAAGAGCACTTTTCCACCAACTTTGTAAAATGAGGGTTACAGGAGTTGGAGTAAGAAGTCCTCCAGCTCAACATTATTTTGACATTATGTCAGAATAACTGCTTGTAGCATAGACATGGACTGTGTTATTTCGGAATAACTGATGTTAACTAATAAAAAAAAAAAAAAAACGAATAAAAGATGTTATTCCAAAATAATACTGCTGTGTAGACATATCCTAAGGGAGCCTGTCTCAGTCTAATTTCAAGGCTTCCCTGTAGTGTGGACACGCTCTTTCAAAATGGTTATTTTGGTTCTTCTTATTTCAAAATAATTATTTTGAAATAATTTTCTAGTGCAGACATGCCCAAAGAGAGCATATTTCCTTGCTCCACTCACTGCTCTCTCTCACAGAACCAAAAGTAATTTGGAAGGGTTAAGCTACATTGGACTAATACCACTTTAGTTCTAAATGAGAGCATCCACTTGGGTTTCACACACTTTAACTTAGGCACATTGATTTCACACCTGTAGTTGATTTGCCCTGACTTTTACTGAGTGTCCTCCTCTAGACATAAGCCTAGAGTTCTGGAAAAGCACACTTGACAATTCATAGAGGGAAGCTGTGTTGCTAAACAGAATCTCCATAGTATAAAAGGAGCAAAACCAAATCTGGGCATGGAAATATAGATACTGATGTTGTGTTTCTTTCATTTGGTTTTGTATTTGTGTGGGGGGGGGTGGGGGTGGGGGGAGATACTTGTCCTTGCATTGAGTACTTGTGAGTAGGGAAAGACCATCCACAAAGCAGACCAGGAAATTCTGTTTTAATTTCCTGTTAGAAGTACAGTTCTGAGTGGTGATGCTGGCCTTTGTTTTATTTATTTTAGAAAAGGAGCCCTAGATAATTTGAAGTTGGCCATTGTTGTCGCCATTGACACCTTGCTGAAGGGTTACATCATTTTTTTTTATGATTACACAGGCCGTGATCTAATTCCCACTGAAGTCATCAAAAGAAAGACTTCCAGTCACTAGAAAAAGCTGCACAAGAGCCTGACAAACCATAGCATAATATCCTGTATAATGACATCAAAGAGCTAAGAGATTTAAAATTGTTCTGTAATCTTAACTCAACATTTCCTTATTTTTGTTGGTGTCTTTTTTCTGCTTGCTTCCCCCTCTCCTTCTTCTTTTCATCTGGAGGGAGGGAGAGATGAAGTTAGAAGGCAATATTTGTATTCAGTGTCCAGAGAAGGGAGAAAAAAGAAATGTGTACACTGCATGTCAATACCAATTTTTGTAAAAATAAAAAAGAATTCTGCACCCTATTTTTAATTAAAAGTTGTTTGAGTGTCATACTTGAACTTCTTCTCTTGAAACATATATAAATGCATTTGTTCTGGAAAGTTTTAAGGCACTGAAAATTGGAGCCCACAGTGGAAATGCCACTTCAACCCGAAAGACAATGAAGATCTAATGAATAAATGTATTCTTGCAAAAATAATAAAAATACAAAGTCAGATATAGAAGGACATCTAAGTCAGTAAACATCAAAGGCGGGAGTCTCTTTGTATGTGAATAATACAATCCTACAAGAAACTGAACTAAGGACCTTTGCATCTGAAAACAGTAAATCTATAAGGTATGCGCTTTCTTTCTCAGTAGTCCTGAGTCTGGTGTACAAAAGATATAGCAAATATGTTCCACAAACTCCTAGGATGATTTTTGTCAGTTTCCTGCCATTCCCATTAAAATTCATGGATGTTACATATGTATAAAAGGAAGGCAGCATTTAATCTGGGTGAGGTATAGTCTAAGGGATTATATCTACAGCAGGGATTCAGTGGATCACGTGTTTATTTCTGTTTATCACACCATCGCTTATAGCAGCAGTGACCAATTTCTCAGTTACAGGTGGCCAGGAAATTTTTCCCAGTGATTTTAGATGTGGAACTTGCTACTTTCATCCATGCCTTTGTGATCTTGAGACTAGATTACTGCAATTAAATTTAACTGAAGCTTTTGTAGCCTGGGATTGTGTATTTGGTAAGAAGTATCTGTAATTGGGAAACAAAAGACAGGACTATGCAGCACTTTAAAGACTAACAAGATGGTTTATTAGGTGATGAGCTTTTGTGGGGCCAGACCTACTTCCTCAGATCAAATAGTGGAAGAAAATTGGCATGACCATATATACCAAAGGGATACAATCAAAAAAATGTGAACACATATAAAATTGACAAATCAGATTTTAGAGTACAGGGGTGTGTGGGGGGAGAGGTTAGTGTCTATGAGATAATGATATTGGGGTGATAATTGGGGGAAGCTATCTTTGTAATGTGTAAGGTAGTTAGCATCTTTGTTAAGGCTTATTCGAATTCGAGTTTATGAATGGGCCTTAACAAAGATGCTAACTACCTTACACATTACAAAGATAGCTTTCCCAATTATCACCCCTAATATCATTATGTCACAGACACTGACCTCCCCCCCCGCCCCCCCGCTCTAAAATCTGATTTGTCAATTTTATATGTGTTCACATTTTTTTGATTGTATCCCTTTGGTATATATGGTCATGTCAATTTTCTTCCACAATTTGATCTCAGGAAGTGGGTCTGGCCCACGTAAGCTCATCACCTGATAAACCATCTTGTTAGCCTTTAAAGTGCTGCATAGTCCTGTCTTTTGTTTCAGCAAGACCAGACTAACATGGCTACATCTCTATTACTATTCCTTTAATTGGGAACAGAGCATTGCTCAATTGGCTACTTGTTGGCTTCTGGGTAGAATCTAATGTCTTGGATATGCTTTAATAATCCTTAAATGGCCTAGAACATATCTTCTTAAGAGACCACCTTTCTGTTGGTGTGATACTGCCATATGGCTGAAGTTTAAAAGCTAAGGTTTAAAAGTGAGGTTTCCAGTGGGCATTTGTCAATGAGGGGCCCTCAACTTTGTGATTTTCTTTCTCCCCCTGCCCTTAGCCTATAACAGCCAAAGCATGTTGACCTTAGAGCAGGAATTTTCAAAGATGGGTGGTGGGCCCGCCCGGGTAAACACTGGTGGGCTACAAGACACTTTGTTTATCTAAACATACATAGGCTTGCATTGGCTGTGGTTCGTCAAAGGATGCTCTGGGAAACAAGGGATTGGCTGGAAACAGTGAACTGCAGCCAATGGGATCTGCCAGGTTCTGTGCCTATGGACGCTTAAATAAACAAAGCATTTTGTAGCCCAGCAGTGGCTTACCAAGGTGGGCTCTGATCAGGCTGTCCTAGTCTTACTCTAAAGACAAATCAGAAAGCCAGGGAGACTAACTTCTTTGTTCAACACCTTTCAAAATCACTCAACAAATACACAATAGATCCATGCCCTGCTTGCCTTACTCACAAATGTAAGTTGTGCGTACTTCCTGAATTTTGTGAACCAGATTTAGCTTTTGATGTGACTCGTGTTTTAGCACAAATCTTAATTCATTAATACAACTGGCTTGGCAATGAGATTTAAAATTTTTAAAGAACAACACAATGTGAGGCTATCAGCCAACTCTAAGGTACTAAGTAGAAGTAATCAATAAATATTGCTGTTCAGTGTTTGGGGAAAAAAAAGCCCAGGTAATATAGTCTCATCATATAGTGATGATAGAACTCTTTCCATTCCACTATCATTTCTTGAGGATGCTAATCAGAAGGTACCAAAAGTGGATATTTTTAAAATCAGCAGATCCAGATAACTTGCATCAAAGAGTTTTAAGAGAGTTGGCTGAGGAACATCCTGGACCTTAATTTTCAATAAGTCTTAGATCACTAGGAAAGTTCCAGAAGACTTGAAAGAAACTAATATTGTGTAGTTTTTAAAAAGCGTAAACAGGATGGCAGACATACTTATAGGCTTGTCAGTCTGACTTTGATTCCAGACGAGATAATGGAGTGGCTGATATGGGACTCAGGAAATTAATGCAAATCAACATAAGTTTATGGAAAACTATCTTGATATCTCTTTTTTGATCAAATTAAAAGTTTGGTTGACAAAGGTAATAGTATTGATTTAATATACTTAGACTTCTATAAGGCGTTTGACTTGGTACGACATGACATTTTGATTAAAAAACTAGGATTATATAAAATGAATATAGCACACATTAAATGAATTTAAAAATGGCTAACTGATAGGATTCAAAATGTAACTGTAAATGAGGAATCAAAGCAGGTTTGTTTCCAGTGGGGCAAAGATTGGTTCTTAGCTTTGACAGAAGGGTCAAATAGCATAATGACTTAGAAGAAAACAAAATAACTCAAAGAGAAGATGACCATAAAATTGGGGCTGTACTTAATAATGAAAGGACAAGCCACTGATTCAAAAGCAATCTGGATTCCTTGGTAACATGAGTACAAGCAAATAATATGCATTTTAATATTTTGGAATAAAGAATGTAGTTTATATTTATAAGTTATGGGATTCTATGGTGGGAATCAATGACTCCAAAGAGATTTGGGGTATAATCAGCTGACCATGACCTACCAATGTGACATGGTGACCAAAAGAGCTAATGTGATCCTGGTATGCATAAACTGGAGAATCTCAAGTAGAAGTAGAGCGAGGTTATTTTACCTTTATATTTAGCACTACATCCAATTCTGCTGTTGACAATTTGGGAAGGAGGGTGATGAACTGGAAAAGGTTCAAAGAAGAGCCACAAGAATGATTAAAAGATTAGAAAACCTGTCTGATAGTGATAGACTCAAGGGACCCAATCTATGGAATTTATCAAAGACAAGGTTAAGGAGTAATATAAGTATCCACATGGAGAACAAATATTAAAAAATGTGCTCTTCAGTCTAGCAGGGAAAGGCATAACATGATCCAATGGCTAGAAGTTGAAGCTAGATAAGTTCAGACTGGAAATAAGAAGTACATTTTTGACAGGGGAATATTTACCCATTGGAACAATGTAAATGGTGGATTCTCCATAAAGATTGGATGTTTTTCTAGCGGATATACTATCGGAATTATTTTGAGGAAGTTCTACGGTCTGTGTAATACAGGAGATCAGACTAGATGATCACAATGGTCCTTTCTGGCCTTGGAATCTATAAACATGTTCACAGTTCTTTGAAAGAGGACATTCATATGCATAACAAAACTGTTTAAGGATGCAAAAATCTGAGGGAGATTAATGAAGAAATTAACTGGAATACCCTGTGGACTGGCATTCTGTTCATCAGTCAGAAACAGTCAGTCATTCTAATGATAATTCTTGATTAGATCAGTAAATCTACCTCAGATTGAATTTTGTTTAGAACTCAGGTACAGGATAAAAGTAAAATGAATTAATAATTTCTCTGGCAGCAGTTTTGAACTCTGAAAACAATATATATTTTCTGACACAGAAGACTGGAAAGTGTGTTTAAGTGATAGCAAAGGATTTCAGGGAAACATGTTTCTCCTCCAAGGCTTCAGGGTGGATAAATCTAGATGACATTCTGGATTAACCTTGTAGACTAAGGGCTTTTCTCCATGGGTTTTTTTTTCTTTTGTGAATTAGGCTTGTGTGCACTAACTGTAACAGAATAACTATGCCAAAATAATTGTGTTCATACGGCTGGATTTCCTTGTGAATCAACGCAGACATACAGCATGAATTTTTCAGAGTAAGTGCTCAGCATTTTGATCTTGTTTCCCATAGTGCTTTGTGCTACTGCTGGCTTCTATATATTGAGATTTTCTCGCAGCATGTTGCAGGACTTACTGGAAGCTGCTAGAATTCTGGGACTTGGAGTCAAAGTAGCAAATTCCCACAACTCCGCTTCTGGCATCTCCATCATTCATCTGTCTTTTTTGAGTCAGTATCATTTTCAAACAGCTGTTAGCAGCAAGGATAGAACACAGATTCACACCACAGGCCAGACTCATCTTAATATAATAGAGGGTGTTGTACATGATATTTGAAGCCATGCACCTAGGTGGCTTTGTCTTTAGCCAGTCACTGTATTGCTGTGTCAATGTCGGCAGAGAAAGAGAAGGAGGTAGAAGTTGAACAGCTAATTGTGTAAGATGTTTTCCTGGAGCAGTTTCACTTGACTAAATAGCATTTCTCATCTTGGGAAATTAGCACTGACTAGTAGCAAAGGATAGTGATGTGGTTCCGGGGTGACCAGCAGCCGAGGAAGAATTTCTAGATAACAAAGGACATTTTCCCAAATATAAGAACAGAGCTCCACACCATCATGAGAGCTCTGCCCAACATAGAAAGATATGTGACTTTCACCATCTGGGAGCTAGTCACCTATGATTGCTACTAGGAGTGGCCCTAGACGAGCTGCCGGCAACTGGCGCCCCTAGGCGAAACGTGCGATCGGCGCGCGATCGGTGCCCCCGCCTCCAAAGCCCTCAATGGCCGTTTTTCTTGGCGCCCCTAGGCGACCACCTAGGTTGCCTGTATTGACGGGCCGCCACTGATTGCTACCGGTCAGTAGCTAACCAATTTAGCTGTCAGAGCTGTTGTGAATGTGTCCGCTACTATGGAGAAAGTGCTGATTTATGATTTTACACACACACACACGTTTCAAAAAGAGATTTGGGTTGACCAAAATATAGCGTGAATCCATATCAAATTTGTTATGGGTAAAAAAAGATTTAAAAAAACCAGTATGTTTTTAAAAGAACTGCTTTGGTTATTTGTTCTGAAATGCCTTTTCACTGAGAATTTTACTTCAAAAAACTTATTTTTAAACAAGTTAAAAATGTTTGCATTTAAGAGAAATAGTAGTAGAGATAACTGTCTGGTCTTCAATATAGCACTTCATATGGTAAAACATGGAAAATTATTAGTTAAACTAGAGAAAATGGGGGTTAATATCAAAATTGTAAGGTGGATAAGGAAGTGACTAATAGGGAGACATGAATTTTTCTGAAAGGAGACTTTGGCTGGGTCCTCAAGCATCAGTCTTGGAACAGACTTGTTTAATATTTTCATTAGTAACGATGGCAGAAAAATAGGAATATGCCAATGAAGTATGCTGGTGATGCAAAGCTGGAAAGAGTCAATACAGAGGAGGATTAGAATATTATACAGGAAGAATTGGATGATCGTTTGCATGGAATCAAATGAATTGGATTAACTATAATAGCTCTAAGAGCCTAATAACAAGATTTTTGGCTAAAAACTGAGTCTGCATGGAAGCAATAGAGAAGAAAGACATGACTTATAGGAGGACTGAGTCATTTATGTGAAATGGCCATGGAGAAGGTAAATGCAATACTAGGATGTGTCAAACAAGGTATTTTCAGTAGATGTAGGGAAATATTAATGCCACTGCACAAGCCATTGATAATATGTTATTTGGAGTACTGTGTATAATTCTGATCACCTGTGTTCAAGAAAAATGAATTCAAATTAGTACAGGTGCAAAGAAGGGCTACTAGGATAATCAGGAATTGGAAAGCCAGGTCCAATAGCTATATGCTGTTTGACATGAAACAATACTGCCACCCCCACCACCAATTTTTCCAGTTCAGCCACCAAACTAAACAGTCAGCTCTTTGCACATCTCTGTTATGTAGCTACATTTTTGTCACAAGAAGGAGAGCAGAGGTAGAACATGATAACTGAGATGTAAACAAAATGTTGTTTAAGTCTGGACATACCGCAGGCCAAATCCTTCATTGAAGTCTTTGGTATTGGGTCGATTTACATGTACTGGAGAGCTGGCCCATAAAGACTACTATTAAAAGGGTATTTAGCTTCAGCAAGTTCATGCTGACCAACTGAAGAAAAACAAACTATTTTCTGAGGGTTCTGTTATGGTTTTGTCATGAATCCGAAACCAAGAACAGCATGTTGTTGTACTAATTCTGTAGCAGGCAAAGGACAGATTGTGACTGACCATCATAATCTTTGTTCTGGTTTCCTCCCCCCCCACCGTCAGCAAGGGGGCAATTACCTAGCACCAGGTGTATTCCTGGGGCAGCATATTTTAAGAACATAAGAATGACCAAACTGGGTCAGACCATTTTTAATGGTCCATCTAGCACAGGACTGCTCAACTTTGGAAGTCCCGGGGGCCACAATGATATTCACAGCACATGCCGAGGGCTGCAACTTAAGTGTGGTTGCATATACATGCAAATATATATGCAAATAGCTTCTTTCACACAATGCCCTGGGGCTAGAAACGTGGACACTCTGTACCCATCTGTTACAGCCAGCCCATCCACTTGTGTCTTTCAGTGCTCATCCCGCCTGGGAGATGCCTCACCATTGTGGAGCGTGTTCCCAGTGGAGGCCATGTTCAAAGGATTCCACCTGCAGGCTGTATGTTGAGCCCCGCATAAACCCAAACCGCACCATGGGCCGCAAACAAACGGGCTGCAGGTCGCATGTGGCCCATAGGCCATGTGTTAAGTAGCCCTGCACAATATCATGTCTTCCAGCATTGACCAGTGCCAGATGCTTCAGAGGGAATGAACAGAACAGGGCAATTGTTTGAGTGAAGCATCCCCTGTCATCCAGCTTCGGCTTCTGGCATTCAAAGGTTTAAGGATACCCGGAGCATGGGATTCCATCCTTGACCATCTTGGCTAATAGCCATCAATAGACCCAATGCACCAGCAAACTATGCTAATTGATTCATGGGGAGGGAGGTGGACCTAAGGTTCCATCCCACTTTCACACCATTTGCTAACATGAGGAAAGGGACATGGCCACCCTATGGAAAATTACTCTGCTCCTGATGCTGATACCTTCAGGAGAGGCCACTACAAGAGAGCAAGGGCTTCTTTACACCCCTAGGAGAGCGGAGGTACTGATAGTGGTACTGATAATGTCCCATTAAAAAAAACCAAAAACCCTTAAAAGTAACATGGGCTTTTCTGCTCTCTATTTCTGTTTCCAGGGTCTTTTCAATGAGTTCGTTTCTTCCTTGCTGATTACCCAGAGAAAACGGTAAACAGAAGTAGAAACATTTATATTTTGTATACAATTTGCAGATGTAGTCATGTGTTTCAAGTAACAGTAAGTACAATGTTTTCAGACAGATATGATTTTCAAGGTTGTTGTGTCTTTGAATATATTATTACCCTTATTCCCATCCTCAAGTCAGTTTGTTTAACTACCTAATTCATGCAGAGATGTAAATACTACAATTCCTGCAACAGACAAGCACCAATCCACTACTGGTGTCACGACTGGAGGTGGGAGGGAGGCAGGCAGAGGGCCATCTCCCCCTCCCTTTTAACAAAAGAAACAAAAGTGCAGAATTTATACCCCACAGATTTTTTTTTCTCCCTGTAGAGTCATAGATTCTACTGGGGAGACCATTACAATTTTTGCTACCAGTGGCTCCTGTGGTGCTAAAAGTGAAGGAAGCTGGCTCACTGCCAGAGCAGTAGGTGAGCTGAAGAGAGGGGAAGGGGATGCTGACTTAGTGCCCCACCCACTTCTGCAAAGGTTCCAGCAGCTTGCCATCCACCTAAAATGGTGATGTGGACAGTTGAAATGGAATGAAATTGTTAATTCACCTTAAAGGTCACCACACATCTTTCACTCACTACTGTCCAGGACAACCTAGAAGCAAAAAGAGTCTATTCTCCTCATTGCTAATACTTTGGGCTGCCCAACCTCTCAAAGGGTATGTCTACACTAGCCCCCTAGTTCGAACTAGGGAGGCTAATCAGGGCGACTGAAATTGCAAATGAAGCGCGAGATTTAAATATCCCACGCTTCATTAGCATGTTCCTGACGGTCGCCATTTTGGAAATTGACTAGCCTGGAGGAACTGCCCGCGTCTACATGCGTCAGAGAAGGGTGATTCCGAAATTAACCCCTTACTTTGAATTACCAGTTAAACCTCATGGAGTAAGAGGTTTATTTCAGAATCACCCTTCTCTTCCGCATGTAGACATGGGCAATTCTTCCGGGCTAGTCAATTTCCAAAATGGTGACCTCCCGGAAACATGCTAATGAAGCGCGAGATCCTTAAATCCCACGCTTCATTTGCAATTTCGGTCGCCCTCATTAGCCTCCCTAGTTCGAACTAGGGGGCTAGCATAGACATACCCAAACATCCCCTTTTCAATGCTGACACTCATTATAACATTTCTGTATTGAGCATGACATAATATTTTGCTCTCAATTCAAAGGGAATCTTGTAGCCGTCAGGACCATTAGGGTATGTCTACACTAGCTCGTTAATTCGAGCTAGGTAGGCAAATCAGGCAACCGGAGTTGCAAATGAAGCCCAGGATTTAAATATCCCGGACTTTATTTGCACGTTCCCATCTGGCCGCCATTTTTAAATCCCCCTTAGTTCGAACGAACTGCCTGCGGCTACACACGGCAGTTTAAAGTTAATCCGAACTAAGTCCTTAGTTCGGATTAACTGTTACTCCTTGTGGAATGAGGTGTAACAGTTAATCTGAACTAAGGACTTAGTTCAGATTAACTTTAAACTGCCACGTGTAGCCACGGGCAGTTCGTTCGAACTAAGGGGGATTTAAAAATGGCGGCCAGATCGAACGCAGAAATAAAGCCCAGGATATTTAAATCCTGGGCTTCATTTGCAACTCCGGTTGCCTGATTTGCCTACCTAGCTTGAATTAATGAGCTAGTGTAGACATACCCCTACAGTTTGACTGTAAGTAATAATCTGAAGTATAAACGTTGATACATGTTTTTCAGACCACGGGAATGAAGCCAAATCTCTCCAATGTCCCTCATTACATGTAGTATACTTTTTTCTGATTCACAGTTTCCAACCTTTTGAAAGAAATCTTGCTTTTAAATATACTATTCAATCCATTGATTGTTTTATTTCAGATATTTTTGCAATATCTTATTTCACAGATTTGATCCTTAGTTTTATAAAGCCAAGTAGGATTCTTCATAGTTGAAAACAGCAGTTGGATAATATTAACATAATTAAAATATTTTTCAGTTGTCTTTTGAAGAATATAAAAATAGCACTTCAATTACATTCATTAGGACTTAACAATCAAGTGTAGCTGCTTTTATTATTTTCCTATTTCACCTTGCATTCTCAGTTTAGTGTATTATTATCTAATTACAAGGTAGTTTTCAATAAAAGAAATTTCCAGCTAGGATATTTGTTTTTTATAATGATAGGAGCTAACATTATTAAACAAATACTGCTCTTCCAGTTAGGACACAAAACAGAAAGAAGTCTGATGATAGGCAAAGTCTCCCATTGCTTAAATATGCAGCCAGCAACTGATTGGGTTGTCTGGAATGATATCTGAGTTCCTGGAGGCTGAACAGGAGACTTGCTTTCCTTCTACTGTTGTGTGTAGAAATTATTGTCTGAAGGTCTGTGTCCTCATTAACCCCTTCCAATAGATGGCAGCCTGCAATTATATTTCAAGTTCCTTTTATTTTCCTAAGAGCACAGCAAGTTGATAGATTCAGCATAAAGCTGTAGCTCACTGTATAAATAAGTAAGCCCACTGCTGTGCACATCAGGATAACGCTCATGATACATGGAGGTAACACAATGAAAATCACAGTTTAGAAATCCAATTTATCTTGCTGTGAATAGAATTGCATCCACAACGGACAGCAATTAGTTTTGTTTCATAACACTGTTATAGAAATGTGACACTGAAAAACTATTTGCAAACTACTAGGCATTCACATAGCATGAACTCACGGAGTTTAGAGAAATGTTAATTTCAATGATGTGAAAAAAACCCACCCTGTTGAAATCCTTCAGAATGTGAAGTCACAAGGTCAGAATACAACTGTTGAGGTAATGAAGCAAAAGCTTCCCTCACACTTTTGTTGCTTATGCATTTTATTAAAGGTATACAATTCTGTGGCTACTTTCTCAGAATACTGAGATTCAACCACAGTCAAATTATGGATTAGTTATACTCTACCTCTGTATCATAACACTAATCCTTATAGCACATGGTTTGATTTACAGCTGGATGACCAGTATTATATTGCCTGGCTATTGTAGCTGTTCTTCATTTTGCATTAATATTTGCTAGTAATCCTCTTGCAAATGTCATTCAAGAAGTTCATTCACCGCTTATGCATAGTAAATCCTGCAGTACCTTCATAACATTATGTGGGTGTATTATAACCACCAACTTTTTGTAAAAAGCTTTTCCAAAAAGTATTATAGTTCTTTAGAGGCTCCTTTTTTGGTTCCCTCCAACCCACATGCTATCCCATATAGAAGTGGGAAACCTTCCATGGATATTCTAGTGATCAGGCATATGGATGCTGGAAGAACAAAGAAGAATATGTCTCTCTCTCTCTCTCTGAACATTCAGCACCTTTATCTTTTCACTGGGAAACTCACTGCTAAATGAGTCAGGCATCCTCTGTTGGTTTAGTTTAAAATTACCTCACTTTCTGGGGGCAACCTCTTTGGGAAGAAGGCATACTAATTAAACACCAAGATTGGATTATTCTTTCACTAAGAGCTTGTCTACAAATGTTTATTGACTGGCATGGATAATGAGGAATAAGCTATTCTGGAATAGCTTCAAATGTTAACTCTCTGTTCCAGAATAAATGTTACTTTTATTCCAGACTAAAGGGTATCCACACAGGGAGCTAGTCTGGAAAACCTATTCCTGTCAATTCCTCTGGGAAAATAAGCACTAATATCAGTTTTATAGTATTGTTTAAGACAATACTGCTACCTGTAGCCAGCTGTTAGTGCTTTCTATTCATAGGCCTCAAAGCTCTTTACAAAGCAGCATCAGTATTATCACCATTTAAAAGATGGATAACCTAAGACACAGGGAGGGAAGTGACCTAGTAAAGCAGTGGCAGAACCAAGGTTTGTACTCAGATCTCCTGAGTTTATGTTCTCTCTTATTTGAGTTGAGGTGGCTTTGCATGCTCTATGTCTAGTCAGAGCCTTTCATTTTTTAAAACAGGCTTTTATATACATGAAATAAAATATTTTTATGCATCATAAAACCTAGTCTGTGGAGGTAAAGCACATAGGCACATGGGTGGAGTGCATCCCTTCTATTCAGTTTATTAGCCAAATGGCAAATGACTTAACTTAGCTTCATTTCCTCTTCTGTACTGAGATTGAACAAAAGACAAAGGGCATTGAGTTCATGGGTAGCAGGTATCATAGGTCAGGGCAAAGCCTCTTCTGACCCAGGCTATGACCCCACCAAGACCCCACCTGTCCTCTCTACCTGAACCCTTCATGGGACTCAGTTCTAGCCAGAAGTCCTGAGCTCAGCCTGCCAATGGTCCTGGGACCAGTGGGGAGGCAAGCTGGGCAGCACTGACCCAACGCTTGTGGGGGGATGCTGACAGTGGTTTGGCCCAGTGCCAAACTGGCCTCACGCTTTTGCCTAGTAGGGTGAGGTGGGCCAGTGCTCCTCTGGCTGTGGGGGATGGGCAGAAGGAAAGGGGCTTGGGTTAGCCATGCTATGACCCCCCTTTTCCTCCCAAGATTCTCTTTTATTTGGGGGATATGTGGGTAATTTCAAACACCTAAGAGTAATCTTCAAAAACCCAATGTAGTGAAAACAGAGAAAGTGAAATTATAACAAAAGCAATGGTTTGCTTAACAAGCATATTGTTTATGAAAAGTGTGAATCTAGAGAAGGCAATTTGAGTGTAATTAGATTTTTAAAAAACCCAGTAACTCATATCTCCTGAAAACAATCGCTTCTGACCTCTCTCATCAGCTTGTCAACTTCTCTTGTCCAGACAGCAACTGTACTGCTGTTCCCAATCCATTTAACAAGCCCCTGACTCTGGTTACTTTGATGTCTAAATGTGACTCCTCAATGATTCTTTCCGAACAGACACACACACACACACACACACACACACACACTTGGACTCTCTGCTTTACAGTCTTTTGTAATCTTGATGACCTAAGTCAGATACTGCCTTTCACAAACCACCTGAGGATGGTTGTCTCTAGTTTGGGTCAGGTCTCTTGAAATGTGGTTTATGGGTAGATCTCCAAGCCCTGTTGTCACAGTCCCACAGTCCTCAGGCTAATCTGGCCCAGTTTTGAAGAAGATACCTAAAGAGAAATGTGTAAGAGAAATCAATATAGGAAGCTAAAAATGATCTGAGATTCATCCTTTTACTACTTACATTGTATGTGACCTCTATTTTGCGATTCATCATTTCTGATGTCATGCATTTGCAATACTGAAAGTGAGATAACACCAGCTTTGTGGTGCATTAGAAATAAATTTAGAGCAATGGACAGAGAATATCCTTCATAATGAGGGATTATGGAAAGATATGTCTCAGACACGGACAAAACTGCATAGATTTGCTGCAGTGAGGACCAGACAAAAGTTCCATGAAGGATTGATAGTCCTGCATTAAGGTCTCTCAAAGTCTGCACATCTACTCTTCATACATATGCAAGGTGAAGGGGGAAAATCACTTGTCAGATAAGAATTAAGTTGATACGAGTAATGGGCCCAATGTCATACTGTGTTATTGTGTGCTAGTGTGAAATTAGTTCCTATTGTTTGTGTATAGTAAAAGCTTTTAAAACGGCAAAGCACAGTTTCATCTTGATCTGTCTAGGAATTCCTCAACTGAGAGCTGAGAACTTCCTGACTCTGGCCCCTCAGAGGTCCCCCTGGGGAACATTATCTGTAACATCCATCTTCAGGGAGGAAGCTTGCAGTCTCTGTCCTTTGGGGCAAGGGAGAAGAAAGGGGAGATAGGAATCCCCTAAGAAAAGACATAGGAACTCATGAGCAAGGATTTACGATTTAGGCCTAGAAGAGAGATCTCTGACTAGGAAAGTTGATGAAGAAGAAGCTTAAAGCAGCATGGTAGGAAGTAACCTTGATTCCCTTGACCCTGATTATGTCTTATTACTAACATTTGGTATTATAGCCACCTTGTTAGCGCAACTACAGTTTGGGCTGTCACCATTCCTATTATATTTTAAACCTCATTTTCCAGGGGTTTGTGTGTCATCCATGGTGATAAATACTGGGCTGAATCTTTGTCAGATAAAATAGATGAAGACACAGTGGCCAAAATATCTGTATTGTGTATATCCCAAGAGATGGCAAATAAAACCCTTGAATGGATGAGAGTGAGTAGAACTATTTTTATTATTTTAAAAAAATGCAGCATTCTAAAAACTTCTGGAACTGAAGTGAAACACTGGGATTATTGTAGTTTCTTTGCACCAATCCAGCATCACACACACACACACACACACACACACACACACACACACACACACACACACACACACACGGGATGTAAAACTGGCTCAGCCAAGACTACCCAGTGTAGGGATGATCCATGGAATTATACAGCTGGTATGACATGGCCCTTCCACCAACAACACAGATGGAGAAGCTGTATTAGGTTCTGAGTGGAGCTTCCTTCTACTGTGAAATATTCTTTTAAAGGGCTGTCAATGCAACACCATCAGAACCTATTCAACAGGAACTTTAGAAGGCCAGCAGGTGATACACAGACACAGGACCTTGGGCCAGAATATCATAACTTCTCGTGAGTTCCCCAAGATACAGGCAGAACAAATCACCCTTTCGTAGGAAAACCCGTATCTATCTGAAGAAATTGTGAGTGGAATCTCATGGAGTTTCATTCTCCTACAAATACCGTTCTTCAGGGCTTTCTATACTGGGCATGATCCTAAGGTTATGCAACTCTTGAAAAGATTACAAATATAAAGCCATCCTAATTTAAATCTAAGAAGACATGACAAAATTTCAATCTCCACATCAGTGGAGATTTAGGCTCAATATTAGGGAAAATATTCTAACTACTGGAAAAAAATACTGAGGGAGGTTATGGAATCGTTGTCACTTGAGGTTTTTAATAACAGGGCAAACACTTGTCAAGGATGGTCTAGATTTACTTGGTTCTGCCTCAGCATGGGAGGTTCAACCAGAGATGCCAAGGTGCTTTCCACCCATTTCTATAATTTTACAGAACCGTCCCAGAAAACAAGGGCCCATTAAAAATCATCAAAATGAAATTATTTTCAATAATGAATGAAGTGAAGAAACTATTATGCTCATAGGTTTTATGCAAGAAAAGTAAATGGATAAATTGTTCAATGCATTTTTTTGTGTTACTAGAAAATATAATGGAAAATAAAATTTGAATTAAAAATGTGATAATCCAGAACAGAAAATTGAATCTAGAAATTATATTAATCTAATTGGCTGAAACATAAGTGCACCATGTCACCTAAGTCCAATCAAAACTGCTTTAATTTTGAACATTTTCAATAAACTGTTCACAGTTGAGTCAAGAATTATTCAGAGAAATATGATATATAGTTTTGAATATCAAATTAACAAAAGTTTCAGACTGCTGCACATAATTTATGAACAGAAAGGAGAGCACAAATAATTGATTACACTTACTAAAAATGATTTATCCAATTTTAGCTTGTGGGATGATTTAGTGTCAAACATTTAACATACCTATGTAAGTGAAAAACGACTCAACAACATCATCGAAGACAAAACCCTGATGTGCTTATACGTGTTTTTGCAGCAAAAAAGGCATAATATTCTAATAGCCTTTGATAGAGCAACAAAGACAGATGATTCTGTAAAATCAACCATTATGGAAGTAACTGAGCTGAGATACAGAGACCAGACCATCTTCATGGATAACCTCAAAGCAACCCAAAGGGACTGAGAATTCAGGAAGTCGATTATAAAAAAATCCCCAGAATAATAATATTAATTGCAATAGTTTAATTATATGGCAATATTTTAGTGCCCATCATTTTTATTGTTTGTAGGCAAGAAAGCTTTCCTTCATGTGTTGCACAAGAGAGGAAATTATTCTGGAACTTGGGTATATATTTTACTAATAAAATAACCCCCCTGAGGTTATAACTGATTTACAGCAAACAAATAGGATCCAATTATTTATTGAAAAGTTATATTGTATCCGTTAATATTTATAAAAGAAAGCACATGCCCTGAATTTTTGCTGTTCAGAGGGATGGAATGTTGATGACTGTAATAAAAACACTTTAAGCCTAGACTGCTTACAAAAAATGGTGCATAATGCTTCACATATATTTACTAAATGAGATGACAGCTTACTAAAGTATTAAAACTGAATTACTATTCCTCATTTCCTGAACCATCTTCAATATCAGTTTGGCATATGTGAAGGCTGATGTACAGTCTATGTTCTGTACTGACATTGTATCATACATCATTTCCAGACAATTTGGAGTGTTTGTGCTGATTCCGTTAAAGAGACTTTAATTTAAGGACTTTACTTTAATGACATATTGTTGTTAGTTTTTTTAAGTGAATTCTGTGACTATATCTGAGAAGCAGATTCAGTGAAGTATAGTATCTTTCAAATTGCTTATCTTAACCCAAAATATTGTAGAAAGAAGCATTCATGCATTTAGAAAGATACTCAAAGGCATATGTAGTTCTCATTGATTAGGAAAAGCAGCATATTCCAGGAAGTACCTGTGTCAACTCAGGGAGATGCTAATTTTAATACCAGCATTATAGTGTTTCTACACTCAGCATTACCTATACTACTCCATATTGAACCAGACAAAAGGGATTGAAAAAAACCTGCATGGAAAAAGGAAAGACATTTTAAAATTCCTGGGAGTAAAAAGCCCAGATTAATTTACGAAATGAATAGTCTAAGCAAAGCTCTAAGTAATTAAAACCTACATAAAAGATGAGAACTTGGAAGCATAACTGATACTTTATGGAAATGTTTTATTAATTGAAATGCTAACCAAATTGTCAGACTACATGAATATCTGTATTAAGACCAGAACGAGTGTTTAAGGTACTGCAAAAAAGATTGAGGGCTTGCTTCCCATGTTTCACCACATCAAGGTCAAATGTCTTGTTCTCATCTTCCAGTACTGTCACAACACCCTAATGGTTATTTTTCTGGCATCTACTACCTTAGTTTGAGAGCTCTGCCTCTCCCAACTTATCTGTTCATGTTTTGTTCCCTCCACATTCAAATCAGACAGCTTCCTTCTCTGCTATGGCTAGGGCCCCAGCAGAGGAATCATTACAAGTACAAGAGAGAGAGGTATCCAGCCTCACCTCAACCAGAGTATCTGGGAACAACAGTTACAGAGAAAGTAACTGGAGCATGCTCAGTTGCTCTGGGAGGGGAAGTGCATCCATAGTCTGATCACATGTAGGTGTGGTAGGGGAATGAAGATGCTCAGCAAGGATGGAACCTTTGGCGATTTTAGCTGCTAAAATGGATCAGTTCTGTGCAGGATGGGCAAATTTTCAAAAGCTGATAACTTGGCTACATTTGGGACAGATTTTCACAGAGATGGCAAGGCCCACATCCCTGGCCCAAAGATGACCTCTCTGACAAATTTCAGGATTCTGTTCCAAAGCATGGAGATGTTAGAGCTGGTTGCCAGAATTTAACATAGGCATTTAACATAGTGTATGTTTTCTAAGCCACAATCTCAGAATTTTCCAAAAGTCTATTTAGCCCGAGACAGATATTCAACATGTTAAGTCTTAGCCCAAGAGTACATCTACACTACAACACTATTTTGAAATAACTAGCGCTATTCCGAAATAACTTAGTCCACATCTACACAGCAGGCAGTTATTTCAAAATAGTGTCAAAATACTGTCAAGCTGGAGGACTTCTTACTCCAACTCCTGCAACCCCCATTGTTTGAGGAAGTAAGGGAAGTTGGAGGAAGAGTGCTCTATTTCGAAATAAGTGCCATGTAGATGCTCCCTATTTCAAAATAAGCTGTTTCAAAATAAGATACGGAATTGACATAGCAAGACACTGTAGGAAGTTTATACTGACTAATAGCAAAACCAACAAATTGTTAAAAAGTTACAACTTATGAAAGGCTTAACAAAAGCCCAAGTAGAAATTTAATGTATATAGGCCATGAGAAATAAAGCCCTGAGTATAGTGAAGACTCATGAAGCGTGTATTATCTTTTCACTGAGCCATACCTGCCTTTGGAGGAGGTCAATCAAAATACCACCCATCAATACTAATGAAAAAGAGGATAGTTAACTATGGCAATTAGCTTCTCTCAAGATAAGAGCGCCTGGACAGGAGATCAGAAAGTAGAGGATTCTTGTCTTGCTATCTGAAGTGCTCCTCTTGGATATATCAAGAAATAGAAATCTCTTTCAGGCTGAATGAAAACACCAGGAACATTTCTATTGAATGAGGACCCTAATTAAGTATAACGTTATCTGAAACTGAACAAAAAGTCTCTGCCAATGACAAACTATTGACAGAATTGGAAATTTTACATTAAATTGCCAAGGGGAAAAAATTGATGTATCTTTTTCTATTCAGGGGATGACCTGTCTAGCCTTCTTATAATTAGTTATTACATAGACATGTGCACCCCTTTCTCAGAGCATAAAATAGCTGTAGATCTACAATCCTGCAGCTTCATAATGGGCAATTGAGTTTAACTAATTTCTCCTCTGGGTATACGGAAACGACTTTGAATAGTGATTTATAATAATTCTGAGATTTTTTTTAACAGCATGTATGAAATGAATGGTTTGAGCAAGGATTGCGTTGAAAACGGAGTAAAGAACTCTGGATCTGGTCCAATAGAAGATTAGATTGTGTCTTTAAAATGTTACTGTAACCTACAGGCTGCACAGGAGTAGGCTTCAGTGGGACTTGACAGGCACAGACATGACAAAAGGCAGGTGCAAAGCTGGCACCACTGCAGATGGAGCACTCAGTGCACAGTGCCTCACATTGTGGAACAGCTTAATGTTACCAAAATGGTATTCATAAATGCGTTTGTTCACACCCTGTCACTTAAAGTGAGAGAAATATCTCTACTATTGTCTCTACATTAACGTATTGGGCTGTGTGGCAGTTTTATGCAGACACAAATGAAGAGGCACAACAATGCAAAACACCACATCAATTACAGCATGTAGGCCAGTTGGCTCAGGGGAGAGGTGGCTCCCCCTCGTGGTCAGTGGGCGGCCACTCTGACCCACTATTTGCGGTGTCGTCTGTTGGGGAATTAGCAGTGGTCGTGGTCTAAAACGCCAGCCCTCTCACCAAGCAGGCTGCAACCAGGAGTCCAGAGCCCGGCCTTAGTTCTGGGCGGGGGCGGCAAGTAAATAAACAATTCTGGGCCAAGTCCTGGCTCAGGGCGTGGCAGCAGGAAAACAAATAGTTCAGAACCAAGCCCTTGTTCCAGGCATGGCAGCAGTGAGTATAGGCTGCCCCTCTGGCACAGCCAAGGGGGGAGATTGCCACCTGAGAGTGGAGTGGCAAGGAAGACGTATGCCCACCCACTCCACTGCTTCCCAGCTCAGGTCCCTGGTAGCAGCAAAGCAGTCTGCTGCTGGGTCAGCGGAGATTCGCACCACAATGGGCTGACCCGACTTTGGCTCAGCCAACAGGTGGTCGGCTTTCCCTGGGCTCCTTCCAAACTCCCCCAGGGGCTGTACCTGGGTTCCAGGCCAGTCCTTGGGGCCTCGTCGCTTTGGCAGCTCTGGCTAGGTAAATAGTCCATCCAGGTCTTCTGGGAGCTGCAGGACTGGCAGCCCAGGCCATTCCTCTGCTTCTCTGGGGTCCAGCTCTTTCCACTCGTGCAGAGGGGAAGCTTCTGACTCCTTCAGCCGCCGGGGCCTCCCTGGCTTCCTTGGGAGGGCTTCTGTAATTCTGGCCCCTCCCCCTGGCTTCTGGTCAAGTGTCTCATCAGGCTCAGCTGCTGCCTACCAAGGATCAGGGAGAGCTGGCCCCCCCTCATGGTCAGTGGGGCAGTCACTCCGACCCACTGCATAGCATAAAAGGCTTTTGTTTGAATTTTATTTTAATGCAGGATGATTCAGAAACTCTATGCAAAGGTTGCTTTTTCCTGTTAAATTCTATCTGATCCACAAGTTCACTGAAGTCAACAGAGAGCCTCCCAATGCACCCTAAAAACACTTATGAATTTGCTTGACCACTGCTGCACCCACCCTGGTGGGCATGCTCGGTTATACACTGCTGCTTCATTTATCTCCTTCTACTATAGATACAGCACTGAGGGAAAGAGAATTGTTAGGAGAGACTGGGAAGCAGACTCATGCCCTGAGCATTGTAGGGGAAACACTTAAATCCTTCAAGGCACAAAAATATGGAGCTGTACTTGCTCACAATAGAGACCATCTTCAGCAATAATTCTAGAAACCTGGAATGATTATATCATAATTTGGTTCTCTGTCTTACCAGATAGAAGTAACACCAAAGGTCATGGAGAAGACACCTACATCAGCTTTTAAACACAAGTTCCATAGGATATTCTATACCAGTCATGCTTGCTGAGTCTGCAATATAGGTGTGATAGAAACAAAGATATGGGGCTCACCAATACTACTACAGGTGATCCTAACACTACACACCAAGAATATTTTCCCAATACAGCTACACCAGAAAGTCCAGTAAGAAGTCATGATCTAATTCTCAGACTTGTTTGTGGGATGACTGTATATGTAATGAAAGTAATGCATTTGTAACTTTTCATGTCCCTTTACTTTGAAGGGGGTTGAGTGTACAGGAATTAAGCAGTATTTAAATAATTTGTGAGTTTTTAGTGTTGCTCTCTGTGTTCTACATTTAGAACGTCAAATGAGCATCAATGTGTACACATAGCTCAATCTTCCTTGTTGCATATAATTCATAGATATGGATATTTAAACTGTACTATACCCATATAGTTCATTTGTATTACACGAGTTGAGTAAGAGCAAAAGATGAGTTTCTAATGCATAATTAAAATGTAAGTATTTTATGCTGTACCTATGAATAAAAAGTTTTATATTTACTTCTAATCAACATTTCTGATATGTATCCAAGACATGGAGAGTCTGATAGGCTATCACTATTTTCAAGATCAAATATCCAACTGTGTGTTACATCTCATCCATCTTTAAACTGCAGGGACTGAGGCAGATAACACACTAATCATCCCAGTCAATTGTACCAAACAGCAGCTTTTCTATTCTGAATGCTCATCTTAAATTCAGATCTCAGCTGGGTCTGTAAATGCTACCTGGGAATCAAGCCTAAAGCTTCTCCACTGAAAAAATATCTCTGGTATCAATTAAAATGCTTTGGACAACTGAGGCAGTTTAACCTTTTGAATTACTGCAAAGACAGTAAAAGACTTACAGGAAGTAGCAACATTCATGCTAGAATGTTTACTGTGTTTGGGAACTCAACAGTTTAGACAGACTGTTAACAGGTACCATACCAGAAAACACTTTGGAGTAAGTCATCCTGTATGCAGAAAGGAAATTCATTTTGCTTTGACACCTCTTCTCTTTTATTCTGAAATTATGATCTGAGCCCTAGGCTATCAAACATCAATGCACAAAATTATTCACAAAGGGTTTATGGTTCAAGTGGTAAATCCAGTCATTTGCAAATTGTTGACCCTAGTGAATCAGCACAGAAAGCTTGATCTTTCAGTTTGATGAAAATGTAATTTTATGGATGTCAAGTCTAAGTTCAAAAGTGACATACAGTGTCATAGAGATAAATAGCTTTGCCGACAGCAATGCCATACTTCATAAGCATTTGTCTGCCCAATAGTAAGTATCATGCTGATTAGGAAGACTTCTTACTAGTAAGTGCACATTTTATCTCATTTTATATATCGTGCATGTCTCCAGAATTAAATAATTAAGACAGACCTATTTAAGAACTGCAATTAACACTTTAGGTCAATATTCCATTTTAACATAATAAACCTCTATGGAGATAGTCTGTAGGGTTTAAGTTATTTTTGTTCCATGCACAGCTTTCATTAGATTTAAGATAAATTACCATCAGTTCATTCTGGGGCCAGTGTCAGTCAAACCAAAGTGGAAACACTTTGTAATATCGTGGCATTAATTATAATCTAGTTGTCACAGAACTCAAAAGAGAATTGCAAGGTTTGTTTATTTTCAACTTCCCCTACATGTTTCCTTTGGTTTTGTTAGTGACAGTAATGTTATTTATGTACATTTTTTCCTCTTCCCTGACTCAGAATAAATAGAAAAATGGTAAACTCAGTGTATAAAAAGCAATATATGGTATTTGGTAGCAAATTTGGAGTAGCTTTTGTGTAATCTTCTGTTTGTGGAGGAGACAAGAATGACTTATGAGGCACACATATCAGAGACTTTTGGTTCTTCATTTCCCTGAAACTGTTCAGAATCAGAAAGTTAATCTTCCTCTCAGGTCAAACATCATTTATACAGTGTCACAGGGGCTGATCTGGCACAGCACAGGTGCGGAGTGCATGGAAGTGCAAGGTGAAAAGTGATGAGCAGGGCAGAGTGCAGTTGAATCCAGGTCGACTTGACGTCCATTGGAGAGCAGCTTTACACCACCTATTCTTGTCTTGTAGCAGAAGTAATATCAATGTGGAAGTGTCCTCCCATTTGTCCAATTCCAATCCTCCACTGACACATCCATACTCTTCCCACTCCCAGCCCTTTTTTGCCCTTTCTTGAGTGTACTGGATCAGGCATAGAAGTGAAGTGTGCCCCCCTACTGCAGAACATGTGCTCCATGTTTGATGCCAATTATCCCTATAGGATTCCAGGACCAACCATTGCAGGGGGTGGGTGAGGAGGCACATTGCATGGCCAGATGTGTCCTGCCTGCAGGGACAGTGGCTTGCAGAATGTCTCCTGCAGCCTTAGGGCAGCATGCTCAAGAGGAGAAAATGCTACACCCTTTTAAAAAGAGGCACTCCCACAGCACTAGTCTTCATGAGCAAGGAGATGTAGAATGGCAGGCCATACCCTATTTTGTGGAGCATCTCAGGCTGCAATAATGGACAATTAATTTTAATGGTCATAAAACAAGCACTGATATTCTGGATGCTCTCTATGCAGGTTCATTAGAAGGAAGGTTTGATGTGTGCTTCCTTCCCAACCTTCACTAATAGGGCATGTCTACACTGGGGAGTTATTTTGAAATAACACCCCTTATTTTGAAATAACAAGGTGAGCGTCCACACTACCAACCCTGTTACTTTGAAATAATGGGTTTGTTATTTCAAAATAATAAGACCTGCTTGCAAAGAGGTATAAGCTTATTCTGAAATAATTATTTCAGGAGTTATTATTTCAAAATAAGTTATTTTGAAATAACTCCCAAGTGTAGACAAGCCAATAGATCCAACCTGGCCTTTAACTTTTACCACCACCATATTTGGACTGAACTTTCAGGAAACAGAACACATTGATCAATGATAGCCTCAAATTCTATAGAAACATACACTCCTACTATTCTGAGCTTGGCTAGAGGCAAAACAGCTATACCTATAAAATTTTGGATTCCCATATCTTGGTTTCTTGCATTTTGTCTATGTTGATGGATTGCAATTAGGGAAAATAATGGCTAAACTTTCAAAAAATCAGTCACATGTGAAGCTGACATAAGATAGGCTTTGGCCCTCTTTGTGGGATAGTTCACATAAGAGGATAAAAGTCTACTGCTACCAGCTAATGGAGTTACTCCTTTATCTCAGAATAGTGATAAAAATGTAGCCGTGTTAGTCTGGTGTAGCTGAAACAAAATACAGGACTATGTAGCACTTTAAAGACTATCTTGTTAGTCTTTAAAGTGCTACATAGTCCTGTATTTTGTTCCTTTATCTCAGGCAGTAAACATTCATGTTTTAATGCTCAATTCTAAGGTTCAAACAACTTAAGTGAGAGAGAATTAAACATGCACACGGTGGTACTGTCAGGCATGCATGGAACTTTAATATATGATAATGGCATCTTTGTATGAAAGTCATTCAGTACACATCATACCAAGCTGCAGGAGAATGCGAAGCATGCCAGACTGTCAGGCGATCACAGAGGCATGTGACCTAATGGCTAAAGCACTGGACTAGGACTCAGGAGTCCAAGAGTATTTCTATCTATCCTCTGCTGATAGATGACAATAAGCAAATCACTTAACTGCTCTGTGCCTTAGTTTCCCCATCTGTAAAATGACAATCATACCAACCGCCTCTGTGAAGTGTTTTCTGATCTACTGCTGAAAAACGTGATATAGTTAATACTATTATTATCTGCTGGTGGCAATGTTGTAACCAGATGCCCAAATACAGCAAGGAAGAGCTGAAGAACATTGAATATTGCAGCCCTTGCCTCAGTCCCTAATCCTCTGGGCCACCCATTCCTTTATCCAAAATCCTGCATTACAAACGGACTCTACCTGTATCTCCTGCTAGCCTCCTTTTCTTCTCCAAAATAATCACTCAGGCTCTCTTTCTGCATGTCTCAGTCTATTAACATCAAGTGCAGTGTCACTCCTGACCTCAGATGCTTCATCTTTTGACTGGGATGACTGCAGCCAATGGTTAACTAATTGGAGGCCTATCCAGCTGAGCCACATATCCCTGCCAAAAGCAACCCAAGCTTGCAGTCACTTCAGGGGCCCTAAATTAATTCAGTATGATTAGGAAAACAGGTATTGGTAGATTGCTCCAGAAGCATAATCTACTTTCTCTGTCTATGTGCATGTGCCCATCCTTTGACAAGCACAGGCTTTGTCCAAACTCTTCCAATGAAAAGCCTGTCTATTCTTATTCTCTGTGACCACGGATGGGCATATTCATCCAGATTTCCACACCTATGTAAATTTGTAACATATAACCCTAAATATCTCTTACTGCCCTGCCTGGCAAATCTTGATTTCATTTCTGCTGTCAAAGCTCACTCTCAGATCAAGTAACTTTTCTCCGATCACATTGAATCAACTTTTACATGCAAGCCAAGTAATTCGGTCAGAAGATGTCCCGCAAATGCCAACAGGGTCTTTGCTCTTGGCTGGGATTTATATTTTTAGATGCAAACATGATTCTCCAAGAATTTTACTGCTCCAGCAAAAGAGAGTCTCAAAGCTTTGTATTCTAACTTAATTCCCTCCAGTGAAAGTAACGATACTGTGTCTTCTGCACTTCCCTCTAAATTTCAGTCTGATCAGTGCCATCAACCCTATAACATATATCGGTCAATCTTTTGGCCACACCCTTAATGGCACTGTCCTAAGATGTCTGCGAGTACAGCTATTCTGTATTTTGAGGATGTTTTTCCACTTCTATACCTGTACAATCTCCCTTCTAATTCTTTGTGGTAATCTCACAATTGTACTGAGTATATTGTGGGAGGTTTTTGACTATAGAGCTGGTTGGGAAATTTTTCAACAAATTGGTTTTTCATTGGAAAATGACAATTTGTCACCACAGAAATTATTTGCATGGATGTACCAGATTCAACGAAGTTTTCATTGAGAAAGGTTTCTCCATACAGGCTGGAATTTCTGATAAAAAACCCCCAACAGCGATGCTTCCAAATTCCAAAATAGACAGATGGTGGGGTACTCATCTGGGCTGTGAGAAACCAGATTCAAGTCCCTTTTCCCACTTGGTTTGGCTGTTGACTATTCCAGGGATTTGGGGTCTTTCTCAAGCTCTCCTGCTGGCGCTGTTCCACTTTGTATAAATAATTAATATTAATTGGGCTAGAGACAGTAAGAGAGAATGACTCTATCCCAGCGGTTAGGGCACTCGTGGTGATGGACAAGTGAGGTTCAAGTCCCTATGCAAACCCTAGATTAGCCATATCCCAGGTGAATACCTTACCCACCTGGCTATTGTAAGGTTTGGAAATCTGGTCTGTTTTTTCACCTGAAAACTTTGGAAGGTCTCTGTTTCATCCTAATTCTGAGGGAGAAGAATTACCAAACTCTCAAAAATGTTCACATGGCAAGAGCTACTTGGCTATAAAAGTTTCTAAAGAAGCCACAGGAGATGCTTAGCAGCTTGTAGGATCAAGTGAACAACAAGGAGTTGAAATCTACTGCCTGGTATGCATGTAACATATTGTGGCAGAGTTTAAAAGACTAATGTGGCATGAGTATTTTTAATTATATAAACTCATTTGTCTAAAGTCCTGCCCAAATGTCTTCTGAAATTTCCTTCTCTCACAGCACTCCAGAATATTTCATATTGCCTTTGTTAGTATAAAGCACTGAGCTAGCCCATCTTATGCTGAGTTCTGCTCTTTAAATTCTATTTTAAGGTAACTATCTTAACTAACTGCAATGGACTATGCTAGACAATTACTCCACCATGACCCAAAAATGCCAATATAAGTCAGGAAGATGCCATCTGTAGAAGCTATAAAAAGTAAGTACACACCCACTCAGTTGAGTATAATTTTGATATAGTTTAAGATTATCACTCTTGTGAGTCTAGGACGATTTCAAGAGAAACAAATATAAAGCAAGGCTCCTAAAATCTTAATTTGTTTCATATATTCAGAATGCAAATGTATGAAAGTTTCAGTTGAAAGTTTTAAGATTTTGTATTTAAAAAAATCCTATTCTTATCATCTCCCAAAGGTATTTCAGTTATAGGTCTTCTTAAACTATTTTTCCACAATGAAATTTGCTAAAAACATTTTCTTGCTTTTTAACCTGAGCAGAACTCCAGTCTCCAGAGGGTTCATTAGTGAGGTGTTTCATAGGCTCTCTCTCTCATGCTGTCTGCCCGCAGTGTGAAGCTACAACAGCCGAGGGAGTAGATGTGACCTTGTCTTTGTTGTTAATACTTACAATCTTATTAAAGGCTAAAGACAGACATGATCAGCAAACTCCTTATATCACCAAAATCAATTCACCAACATAATATAAAATATTTACCTTGCCGAGAGCTACAAGTAATTGCAAACTTATTTTGTTAGGGCTCAAACAAATGCAGAGTAATGAATATCTGTTAATTACTAGGCAGTGATGAAAAATGTGATTTGCCCACTCCGAGATGCCACGTGCATCTCATCTTTCTGCACCAGGAAATACTTCAATTGGTATGAATATATTCAGTTGCTCCAAGAAAGCATTTCTAGTTGACACATATGAAGTAATTATCAGTATATCCAGGAAAATGATTAAAATGCTTTAAAATTAAGATTTCAGTTTGCCATAGTTATTTCTATGCAAATTACATTTTTCAACTAATGTGCACATCTTAATTAAAAGCAGACTTAAAATTCTCTTGTTATTTTAAATTTTAAATGTACACTATAAAAATAATTAATCATGCCTCATAGACAAAGGAAAGTCACCTTTCTCTTTATTTGCAGTATTTGTTTTTCCACCATTTAAAAAAATACAGAAATTGAATTGTATGTTTCTTGAATGAGTGGTCAAAAATTCCAGCTAACTTTCTTTGTGCTGAATAGCCATTTTTCATTGTATTGCTCAAAGAGCAATATCTGTTCAGCAGGTTTTGTTAGGCCTAACCTCTTCCTGTATATGAGTTGAGTGGTTCAGATCACAAAATGTAACATTAAAATTTATTTGCAATTTGCAGCAGGAAATGGAAATCCAATGAACATTTTTTGCAGTGTGCATCTACTGCCATCTGTTATATAGCTGTAATTTTAGCTTTTGTGAAAGGTATTGGATTAAAAGCCTTTGAATTCAGTTCTTTATAGCTATTCAGTCCTACAGCTTGGCTCTCTAACACTACCCTTGCCATTTCTCAAAGGTCTTCAGTCATACCCAAATGGTCCCAAGGAAGCCACAGATTGCAAACTTCAATGGGAAAGAACATCTCTTAAAAGAGTAAGGTTATCATCAGCCACTCTTTTGGCAAGTGGTTAACATTAGCTTTGAAAGTGATGAAGGGAAGGGCAGATCTAGGGAAACTGGAAAATTTCTGGGTGGGCTAAGAATGAAAAATATGAGGGACACGAGAAGATCTCTGGGACAAGATCTTAATGGGGAGGTTGTTCTTAAAATGATGAGACTAGAGACTGAGTGATACAAATGTGAACTTTATGTAATATTATTTAGTAGATAAAACTTATTCAGCTCCTTAGTTATGTGATAATTTAATCAAATTAGTTTTTATGTAGATTTCTCCACAGGTCAAGAGGGTAAATTCTTCAGAATTTCGTGAAAGTTCCAGAAAATTTATAATTCCCCAGCATATAACACAGCCCTATAATTTATTCATCACAGAATAATGCCACATTATTTTTCACAACCATTTTTTAAAATAATGAGATCAGTAAACTTTCAAGATTCTTGTTTCAAAGTGCACAATCTGTGATTGGGCAACAAAATGGCAAATTAAGTTTAATGTTGATAAATGTAAAGTAATGCACATTGGAAAACATAATCCCAACTATGTATACACAATATGATGGGGATTAATTTTGCTACAACTACTTGAGAGAGATCTAGGAGTCATTGTGATCAAATTGCTTGATCATTGTCTTCGGTCCACCCCCTCCGGGGCACCTGGCGCTGGCCACTGTCGGCAGACAGGCTACTGGGCTAGATGGACCTTTGGTCTGACCCAGTATGGCCATTCTTATGTTCTTATTGTGGATAGTTCTCTGAAAACATCCACTCATGGTGTGTCTAGTCTACAGGGTTTTGTCGACAAAAGTGGACTTTTGTCGACAAAACTATACCTGTGTCTACACTGCCGCTGAGTTCTGTCGACATAACGTCGACAGAACTCAGCAGTTTTGTCGACGGCTGTTAACCTCATTCTATGAGGAATAACGCCTTTTGTCGACAGAGTTCTGTCGATAGACAGCGTTATTGCATCTACACTGTCCTTTGCGTCTACACTGTCGTGTCGACAAAGTGGCTTGCTTTGTCGACAGAACTGGTTGTAGTCTAGATGCTCTTTGTCGACAGTATCTGTCGACAAAACTTCTGTCGACAAAAGCCTGTAATCTAGACGTACCTTCAATGTGTAGTAGCAGTCAAAAAAGCAAATAGAATGTTAGGAGTCATTAAAAAAGGGATAGAGAATAAGACAGAACATATCTTACTGATTCTATATAAAACCATGGTATGCCCACATCTTGAATACCTCGTACAGATGTGGTTGCCTCATCTAAAAAAAGATATATTGGCATTGGAAAAGGTTCAGAAAAGGGCAACAAAAATTATTAGGGGTTTGGAACGGGTCCCATATGAAGAGAGATTAAAAAGACTTGGTCTTTTCAGCTTAGAGGAGACTAAGGGGGATAGAAGTCTATAAAATCATGACTGATGTGGAAAAAGTGAATAAGGAAAAGTTATTTACTTATTCCCACAATATAAGAACTAGGGGTCACCAAATGAAATTAATAGGCAGCAGGTTTAAAACAAACAAAAGAAAGTTTTTCTTTACTTAGCACACAGTCAACCTGTGGAACTCCTTGCCAGAGGATGTGGTAAAAACTAGGACTTTAACAGGGCTCAAAAAAGAGCTAGATAGATTCATGGAGGTTAGGTCCATCAATGACTATTAGCCAGGATGGGTAGGAATGGTGTCCCTAACCTCTGTTTCTCTGGAAGTGGGAGACAGGGGAGGGATCACATGAGGATTACCTTTTGTGATCCCTCCCTCTGGGGCATCTGGTAGTGGCCACTGTCAGCAGACAGGATACTGGGCTAGATGGACCTTTGGTCTGATCCAGTGTGGCTGTTCTTATGTTCTTATTTTTCCCCTAGAAACAGGCTTACTGCAACACTTCCATGAATTGTTCACGTATTGCCTTGCAATGCCAGCTGGATGCAGAAGTTACTCGTCTAGCTCAGATTCGCCTCCAGTGTGGTGTTTCCCCTTTCTTTTTCATTCATAGTGGTCTGGTACAAGTTTATCTCTATCTTGGTGTCCCATTGGGCAGATGAGTCAGCAATAAACTAATGGAGAGAGATGCCTGAAATTCCACTGGACAGCTGTCTACCTGAACTCTATCTTAGCCTCTGGCTCTACATTGTGACTGGAGCCCAGCTCTGTCTAATGTATCTTTTTATGGTCCTATCACCACTTTGGTATTTAGGAATCAAACAGGAACAGGGGATCTTCATATCACCAGGCTTCATCAATTCCTCCTGCTTCAAGAGAGGACATTGTAGACTGTAGTCCCTAGGGGTACATCTACCCTACAGAGATGATCGAAGCTGCCGCTGTTGATCTTCCAGGGTTCAAATTAGTGGGTATAGTGAAGACACGCTAATTCCACCTGAGAGGTGCACTCCGATCAATGCTAGTAGTCCTGCTTCCACAAGGAATAAGGGAAGTTGAAGGGAGAATGTCCTCTCTTCAACTTCCTGCAGTGCGGACAGTGCTAAAAGTTGAGTTAAGCTACTTCAACTTCAGATACTTGCATATCTTAATTCGACCTTAGCCCATAGTGTAGTCATACCTGATAAGTTCTGGGACCCACAATAGCAGGAGTACTTTCCCCTACATCACATTTTTGTACTACTTGCACGTGATGTGTTTTGCCCGACCAAAAGTTTAAGGTAGGTGTTTCCTCAGGCACCTCACATATCAGCGAACATGATGTTTGCCAAAGAATTAGCAGCTGAAATCTCTACTCTGAAGCTCACCCGGGCTACAATAAACACAAGACAACCCAGCGATGAAGTCTACACAGAAGATGGAAGGTATAATTCCCAGTGCAGATAGACAGACACTGGCTACCTCTGCTTGAACTAGTACACTAAAAATAGCAGTGTGGCCACCATGGCAAGGGCAATAGCTCAGACAGCCACTCAGATGTATCCACTTGGACATTTTGGGGTGCAATCCAGATCAGTAAGAAGCTATGTCACCCCAGGCCTGAAGCCTCACAGTGCTTCCCTATTATGTCTCCCAAAGATAGACCCCTCACAAACAACATGCAGTGATTGTCCGAATAGACACAGTTCTGGGTCCAGCAAGTCTTACTCCAACAGTGTGTCAGTACACATTAATTATACTCTGGCTTTTACCAGCCTTGGTAACCATGTGCAACATAACCCCAATACTCCCCCAGTTCTGGATTTCCCCCCAAATATGTATTCTGTGCTACACTGTCCAGTACTCTCCAGGGCAGTTCTGATAACAAAGATTCATTGTTGCTGTAATGGAACTATATATAATAATTCGGCACCATAAAAGGAGCCACCCACACAGTTCACAACACTGGATTAATTTTGATAAAAGAACAAAAAAGTTGATTTAAACTACAAAGACTTAGATTGTGAGTACTAGTAGGAAGTCAGAAATGGCTACTAGAAAAATAAAAATAAAATGCTTCCTAGTTACCAAACAAACTAGACTTGGTTCAAGTGTAAAATCCTTTAAAAGTATGCACAAGGCTTGTTTCTTAGTTGGAGCTACTTGAAAATATTTATCCAGTGTACAGTCCAGTTAATCCACTTGATCACAGCTGGAAGTGGACTAGCCATGATTAAAGATGAGTTCCAGCTGTGGAAGGAGCAGGGTGGTTGTTAAAGGCACAGAACAGAATAGAGCTGGTCAGCTGGCTAGAAATTGTGAGCAGGGTGGTAGGGGCTTGCTGGAAGCTAGACACTGAGAAGTGGGGCTTGGAATTCAAGGGTGACATGGGCTTGTGGTTGGCTGGCTGAACAGAGCTAGACATACAGACTAGGAGGGAGATACTGGAAGTATTTTTTTGGGAAATGAGGTAGAAGCAGCACGAGATAAAGAACGGATTCAGATTAGGAAGAAGAAATAAGAAGAGAAACATTTGTGTCTGAAGAAAAGGGAGCAGACAGGGATGAAAAAAGAGTAAGAGGGTTTGACATGTTATAATTATCAGATTACTAACTGAAAATATGATGTAGGAGATACGATTCCCTTGAACACAGTGGAACAGATTTGGTGAAGTATCAGAGATTAATTAAGAGCTAGAAGAATGCCAGGTGGGGAATTATTAAACATAAGGAACTGGCTGAGAAACTTCCTAGTACTACAATTTAGGGACATTAAAAGTAATTTGCCAGCTATCTAAATGTATGACAGAAGCAAGATATGTATCATGTGGGTTCTAGTAGGCATGACTGACGTTAAAAGGGGTACAGGTGTGGACCAAGAGCTGTTTGTTAAACAACTGATTAGCAGGAGCCATTAACAGCCACCAAAAATTTAAAGGTGGGCTGCTACCCAATAGGATTAATATAGGAAATCAACTCTTCTGGATTAAACCATTTATTCTGGTCATTTTGAGATATTATAAAATGTCAAAACTTTGGGCATATGGCCACTGCCTGAAAGGGGAAAATAAGAATGGTAAATATAGAGAACACTCATATGAGAACTGTACGGAAGGAAAAAATTAAAATACAACAACTGTGGGAATAGCACAGTACAGCATACAATGGGTGCATGGGTCACAGAATGAGCTAAAGAGACAGACAATTAAAAGTTATTCATAAAATACCCTATGCAGATGTAACCGCCACCGGGCAGATTTGAATCTGGGACCTCTGGAGCTGAGTATAGGAGCCTCTACCCTCTGAGCTAAAAGCCAGCTGGCTTCCAGCCCATGCTGTAGAGGTCTCTTGGTCTTAACTGTTGCTGTGGTCTAGGTACCACTTGCATTGCTCAGTAATCACATTAAGTGTGTGGGTTACATCCTTCCCCTAGGTGAGAGAGCATGTCCAGAGCTTCAGAGACCTAGCTGAGTTCCCAGATGAGCCCCCACTTGTAATTGCCACTGGGTAGATTTGAACCTGGGACCTCTGAAGCAGAGTATAGAAGCCTCTACCCTCTGAGCTAAAAGCCATAACAAACTTGATGTGATAGGTGTACAAGAAACCTGACTGATAAAAACCCTTACCTTTAGACTTCCAGACTATGACAATCACATGTGACAAAGATAAGAGAAGGTTGGGTGTGTATATTTATAAAGGATGGGTTATATTAAGTTGAAATAGATACTCATAATGTAAGTTTTAAGTACAAAACTATTCAGATTCCTGTGAAAAATAATAACACCTTTATAGGAATCTATAATCTTTACAATCCACATTAAAAAAAATAGAGACTCTAGAATGGAATGAGTTAGCTCAAGGTGTCAAAAACTCATATTATTTGTGTAGATCTTAATAACCATAAAGAATTAAATGGGAAGCAGGGAAACTGATTATAGTTATGTCGACAGAACTCAGCGGCAGTGTAGACGCAGGTATAGTTTTGTTGACAAAAGTCCACTTTTGTCGACAAAACCCTGTAGTCTAGACACACCCTAATAGATTAGTAAGGCATGATTTCCCTTTACAGAAACCATGTTGACTTTTCCTCAAAAAATTATGTTCATGTATGTGTCTGACAATTTTATTTTTTGTTATATTTTCAACTAATTTGCCCAGTACTGACATTAGACTTACCGTCTGTAATTGCTAGGATCACCTCTAGAGCCCTTTTTAAATATTGGCATTATATTATCTATCTTCCAGTCATTAGGTATAGAAGCTAATTTAAAGGATAGGTTACAAACCACAGTTCATAGTTCTGATTTCACATTTGAGTTCTTTCAGAACTCTTGAGTGAGTGCCATCTGGTCCCAGTGACTTTGTTACATTTATCAATTTGTTCCAAAACCTCCTTTAATGACACCTCAATCTGGGACAATTCCTCAGTCTCTGAAGGAAGGGATGTGTTCCCTTAGCTAGAGGAAATACGTAACCCGTGCCTGTTAGGTGTAGTGCTCTGTCCCACTCTAGTGGCACCTACCCCACCTGTAGATTAAAAAGTCTCTACAGTCTTAGCTATGAGGCATAGGGGGTTTAGCTCATGCTATTAGCTCCCGAAGTCCCAAGTTTGATCCTGTCCACTGATTACCATGGCCAGTTGGTGTTATAACTACATTAAGTACAGCATAGAACAATGATAAGGAACACTTTGCTCCTCATTATGAACAATTAATGTAGATGCCTGTAATTACATGTAGCAAAGTGCCTATATTTTTATGTAGTAAAATAGCATAAATAGAGCATACTGGATTTCCAGTAAATTGAATTGTTTACTTCTATTTGTTTTAAAGGACTCACATAAAAATATGGTAAACTGTGTTTTAATAGGCTACTTTTAACAAGCAACTACAATATCTTTTATAAGGTGCCACCAGACACCTTGGCTTTGCTGAAACAGATTAACATGCAGAGGTGAAAGTAAGTGGGTGCCCCCTGGTGTGCAGATCCAGCAAGAGTTTGCTCAGCTGTGGCAAAAGCCAGCAGGGAGCTATTTAAAGAGCTGGCAGGGAGCTGGGCTACAATAAGACAGTTCCTGTAAGAAAGTTTAAATTACTTTCACCACTACTAACACAGCTACATTTCTGAAAAATATCTTCAATGTGTTTGGAACTAAGTCTGTATCACTGTCTTGCTAGTACATTATATGATTAATAGGATTTCTTTTCCAAAATTCAAATTAAGAACTGATCTCCTTGTCTATGCTGAACCAAAGACCTTACACTTGTGATATTCATCTCCATAGCTTTATGAGCCAGTAATTACACTGGAGTAATATGCACAGTAATGCATAAGTCAAGATTTGTTTATGCTATTAAAATAGTATATTTTATAGACTTCAATAAGACAGATAATTGCATGTGGAGAAAACAAATGATCTTAGCTATATGCACAGAGAGAAAGAAAGAGAGAGAGAGAGAAAACCACCAACACAGCTTACTATGTTTTCTTGCAATGTTAGGATATCACAGAAATGGCTGTTGCATTCCTTGCCACTGAAATTGTATATATGTTTAATTTTCCGTTTGGTTTATGGTCCTTTAATCAGGGGAGTTTTTTGTATGTGGTTTCAGCTATCTCAAGAACACTCATCATGCTCTTGATTAAATAAAAGTAACATTTAAATATCATGCTCCGCAGAACCAGAAGTGGTAAAATAAAATGTTTCCAAAGTAGTGGCTGCAAATCATGTTAATGAACTGACAACCAATTTATTGTTTTAAATCTTTGAGTAGGGCCTTATACCAATTAAGCATATAAATGATTGTAGAGAGGAACAACAAGAAAATTGTGCATCTGACACTTCCTAAAGAAAACTAACAGTTTAGGAAGAATTCTCAAACCACAAAATAGCTCTTGATTAAAGGGATGCTATTCACGCCTGCCTTCATGGGTGGCATGTAATGGAGGCTGGGAGAGACTAATCCCCCTCAAATTTCTCGCTACTGGGGTGGGAGGGTAGTGGTGGATTTGGGGTCCATGAGAAAATCTCCCTCTGCCATGGCACTGGGGTTGGATGAGCTTTTCCGGTCTTGAGACCACAAGATGGGAGAGGGAGGCTGGAAAGAAGCAAGTGAGGGGAAGAGGCAGAATGGGGGCAGGGCCATGAGGGATAGGGTGGTCTAGGGATAGAGTCATGGGTAGAATGGTGTGACAGGAGAAGGGCTGGAATGGGACAGGAACTCCAAGGTTGCAGCTCCAGTCAAGGCAGAGAGCTCTACTGCAGTCCTGGCTGAGGCTGAGAGCTTGATCTCGGCTAGGGCCAAGTTGTCAGCTCATCTCCACTTCTGCCAAGGCCTGGGACAGGGGAGGCTGAGAGCAGTGAGCAGGGACTTGGCCGCAGCTGAAAGAGCAGGGCAGGGGCCTAGCCTACCCAAAGGGAAGGTGCATCCACTGCCCATGCCTGCCTTTTCTGAAGAGCACACTTTTCTTGCTATGCCATATTCTTTCAATAAAGCTCCCTGGCACAACACTCAGAATTGAATATTGATGCTGCTGTTTCTCTGTTAGAAGAGCAGTGGTGTGCATTCCAGATCCAAAGAGAATATTGTAACTTGGGCATGTGCACCCCAAGGGACAGTAACTAGTTCTTGGGCAAAGGGATGGAAGGATGAGAAATGAACCCATTGTACAATATCTAGTTTCACTTCCCATATCAGTTGTACTAGTTCTTACATTTTGTTACCCGGGCTCCTTGCAATTGGTATGCAAAAATCTTAGTTTCCTCTTGGCTTCACCCAGATTCCTCTTCTTGTAGAACTAGCCACTTCTTTCTTCTTCACGGCACTCTCGTCGTCTACTATCGCCTACTGAGCTTCTTCACTTTCCAACCTGAAGAACCTGGACTTCAACTCTATTTCTTCTTCACTTGTCAGTCCTTTTCTCCACTTCGTCCTTCTAGTCATATGCTTTACTTGCCACTTTCTTCATCTGGCAGTCTACCCTCACAGTTCTGTGGGCCAGCATGCATCTTCAAGTCATGAGGATTTCCTTCAACTTCTTTCCTCACTTCTTCCTTCCATCATCTGCTCAAATCACCCTCAAAAAATTCACTCCAAGCCTTAGATCTTCTTTTCCATCAGCTCTATCAGGTGGCACTTCATACAAACAAAGCACCTTTCAGGTACCCTTTCTAGACTAATATACATCCCACAGCTTCCATCTAGTCATCTTCATGGTCTCTTCCATTCCTCATTGCTGCCTCCGTAGAGGCCATAGCCTTCTCTCCTAAGCCTCTGTAAAGAAAGAAAAAACAAACAAACAAATCTCAAGAAACTTCCATAAAAACACCCTGTGTTTACATCCTTTCACAAACTCCCTGTGTTTGCTGGCACCTGTGCTGCTGACTGGCCAATTGGTTGCCTTTATAGGCTTGCTTATAAGGGAAGCCCCACTCCTTAATCAAGGTTCTGCTACGATCAAAGGTTCTGCTTCTCTCACAGCAAACTGTTTCTCCCAAACTTTACCAGCTGAACACAAAGCAGCAAGTAACACACACACACACACACACACTCAAGAACTCACTCACTGCCTCCAAGAAACAGGGGCTCACCTTTCTCGTCCAAAAGATTTCCAATCAAACTCCCCTTTTTTTCAGCTCTGATTTCTGGCTCCTTTGCCACTGTTCATCACAAAGAGGGCAAAGAATCAGAGGTCCAGCACATTAAGCTATGCAATGGGCAGGCTGCCATACCTTTGGGCCTGTAGACAGACAATCTATTCTGGCTATTTAGTAGCTAATAGTTAGGTGCAAGCTCTGGGAAAGAGTTTGGGTGCAGGGGGACTCATGTCAGGGGAAGGAGGTTGGGTGTAGGAGGCGGTTCAGGGTGAGGACAGTCAAAAACCAAAACTAACACACTTTGCAACCATTAAAGGAAGTAACAACAACCCCCATGTATGTGTTGGGTTGGGAGATGAGTGAAGGACAGTCGGCGTTTGTGAGAATGACAGATACAAACAGTGTGTGAGAGTGACAGAGATTTGCATTGCCAACCTCACGCCATCCCCTTCTCTCTGTGTAGAGATAGGGTACAGAAGTTGGAGGAGGAGGGACACCCTGTCAGCACACACCCCTCTTCTTCCTCTCACACCCTAGACTGCAAGTAGGAGGCCCCGGGAGGGAGAGGCAGTTCCAAGGCAGAGAACAGGAGGGTGGAAGAACATGACAGTGGGTGGAAGAACAACTGAAGTGCCAGCACTTGATAGCTTCCTGGCCAAACCAGTCAGGATCACCTGTCTGAGGCTCCAAGATCTACTGGTAGATCCCAATCTACTGGTTGGTGACCACTGCACTAGGTTTTATGCCCCCTTTCTCTTCCTTTCTCTCCCCTCCCCCCCAATTTGCTTTGTACAAAATGTTGGGCTGTAGCTGAAAGGAGTCAGATGTCAATAACATATTCTACCAGTTAGCAGGAACTGGGTTTCCTATAGTTTCACCTGAAGGTTCAGTATTTCTAGATTAAAGACAAGTTATTAACCGATAATGGCCCGCAATTCACAAGTGACTCATCCTGTTCCATCAGTTCAAGTACATCATATCAAGCCCTTATTATGCACAGCTAAGTGAGTTAGCAGAGTTACAAATGGCAAAGTATTTGATTATAAATCCCCTAAGCAGGGCCAGGGGACCCATCATTTTTATTGCTAGAATACCACATTACATCTCATAATGGTTTATTATGCTCAACAGTTCCCAGACATAGGGACGAAAACCTAAGTGTCAACATTTAACAAGCTTCTCATACAAAAGACAATCAACCTTGAAATAGCTGCAAATGAACTATTTGGCAGGAAACTAGAACAGAATAAAATCTATGATAAGAATGCCAGTTACCCTCTTTGCGAATGGAAGAGGATGTTAGATTTCAAACACAAATTGCCTGGAAACCTGTAAAACTAACACAACTTTTACATCCTCAACAAGGTTACATATAATAAGCATCCCGAGGTTCATCCTTTACAAGAGGGACACAAAGACATTCAAACATGATCGAAGAGGATGCTGGCTTTCTTTAAGGACATCCAGAATACGTCCAACGGTGCTTCTTTGCTGACACTAGTAACACACTACTCACTGAATGAAAAAGATGCAGGAGCTGCAGACAGAGACTCACAGTGGCAGATTCACTGTAGCAACTAAACAAACCTGTGAAACAAATATTGTTGAGTGCATGTGACAGTCCTCTCATCTGAAAGTGATGAGATTCAGAGATGGTTATTTGTAGACCACTAAGATTCCTTCCATCACGTGTTTGGTCATCTCGTTAGAACCTGCAGGGCAGGAGTTTGTGGTACTCTGAATCATCATGAAAGGCTTATGCTAGGCTGTCAAAGGAGGACACTGCACAGGTGCTGGCTTCTAATTTTCCTCAGGGGTGCTCAACCCCTTTTCCATTCCAGGCTTTGCCTCTACCTGCCTTTTTCCACCAAGCCACTATCTCTGCCCTTCTTCTTCCTGCCCCTGCACCTCCCTTGGTCACCATCCCCACCACACACTCTACCCCTTCCTCTGAGGCCCCACCCCACCTTGCCTCTTCCCATCTCTGATTCCCATCCTATTTCTCAAGCGTGCCCCATCTCAGCTCCTTCTTCTCCCTCCCAAAACCTCTTACAAATAACATGTGTAGAACATCCTGCTAGCAGGGCATTTCAACCCTGTAGACCGACATCACACGAGGAGCTGAAGTGAATGAAGGCATAGATGTGGGGTGATTCTCAGTTGGTACCATTCTACAGTCTCCTCTAAAGCATTAATTAGGTGAAAATTAGAAATAACTTGTGCACAAGGAATGGCATTAACTCTTTGAAACAAAGGGTAAAAATGTTAAGTAAAATGAGCTAGTCAGGGTTACACAAGGGGACTCACTAATTAACATTTGAAAGGGCCTGTAATGCTCCTAGACCGAGTAGCCAAAACTCTGCTCGGCTCAAGGAGAACTGTGAAGCAGAGGGTTTCAAGATAACCTGGAACAGACTGAATACCTGAGAGGGAAGAAGAAGAAAAGAGAAGATGTTTCTATATAGCTTTACCCACTGTGTTTGCCCATCAGGGTACTGTGCAAGGTCAACATAGTCACTGAGGGTGTATGGGGAATGGAGGCTCACTAGGGAGATGTGCACCGTATAACCTTATATCTCTCGTGTTATTCTTTCCCCATAAACTGCTATGTATTTAAAATATTGTTTTTGACTTTTCACTGGTACTGGTAGTGTCCTGTCCAGGTGTGGGCCTGTAAAAAAAACCCATTTCAACAGTTGCCAGTGGATGGAATTGTGGGGAGAGGGGAAGTTGAATTAGGGAGCTTGGCTCCTAGTGAGTGCTAAGCACCTTCTAATTTTTGTCTGTGGGTGCTTCAGGGCTGGAGCACCATAAAATTGGCAACCGAGGGAGCCTGTCAGACTGGACTTAGCAAGAAGTACCACCCAACAGGACCCAAGTGGCAGCCCTTCACAGCCCACTGTTTGGTCAGTACTAGTGCTTAAATCAGGAAGTCATAAATAGGAGCTGTCTGAGTAACAATTCAAACCCTACTTGTGAGAGATCCTAGACTCCAGCTTCCGACTCTGGTTTGTTCTTGACTTTGCTATTCGATTGACATCTGTAACCTGGCGTCTGACCTCAGTCTCCTAGTAACTTGATTCTGTCTGACTGTCAAGAGTCAGGTGTCGGTTCACTTCTGGCCTGCCTCAGATTCTGATCTCCTGGTGCCTCACTTGGCCATGCTTCCGACTCCTGCTCTGATCACTACATCTGACTGTCCACATCTCAGTTGTAACACATCTACCCTGACATCCATCCTCAAAATCTTAATTTGTGTTTTACTAGCTGACTGTATTACTTTGTGGTTGTTACTTTTAGTTGGTATATTTTATAGAGCTGGTTGAGAAACAGTTTTACTATTCCAGGAAAATCGTCAAGAATTTAAAAATATCCCTCTTCCCAAATCAGGACCAAAAGTCAATCTCAAATATTTCCATGAACCAACAAAATGATTTTTTTATTCAGGTGAATTGAAACATTTCCCTTCAATTTTGATTATTTTTTAAAAAAATGATTATTACTATAGAATTACATTTAAAAAAAGTATAGCTCAAATTTCAAAACAAAATATTTGTGACCTGAAAAAAAGGATTTTTTCATTTAGAAATGTCAAAATGGGATGTTCAGAATTCAGAAATTTTCCAACATTGTTGTAAAAAAAAATCATTAAAACTGCCCCTTTCCTGCAAATAGTTTTGGTTTTGACAAAATTAACTCTTTTTTATGGGAAAACAGCTTGCTGAAAAATTCCCTACCCTCTGTAATATATTATTTTCAGTGGGTAATTCCTGTTATGAGACAGGAATATTAACCTTCTGAAACCTTGAGTGACTGAGGCTAGAAAGCAGAATCAAGCTGTCTCTGTAAGCACACTCTTATTATAACTCCCCCCTCCCCCCCCATAGTAAGAGCATTCTACTCACCATATGAAATATGGTGCCAGAATGAAATGGTGCAATTTGCGTAACAATTGTGTTCCATCACAACTGTGACACTTGCTATATTTTCCAATTATTTATTTAAGTACTATACACTGACAGAGAAGGAACAACCAATGAAAAAAATCTTTGAGGAAATCAAATGAGCAGAAGTCCATAGTCTATACATTGTATGACAGGTGGCTTTACACGGCAGATTTCATTCTTGATCATGAATTCATTTTCTTGATGCACAAATGAAGCTCAAGAACTTCATACTAAAAAGAAAAATAAGGCTGCTGAATCATAGCTGAACAATATTTTAGTAGATATACCAGAGATAGGTAGTGATTTGGGGGTTTAGCATCATGTTTACCTTTTAAATTAAATTTCCTAGTCAACAAGAAACCCCCCCCCTATTTCTTGTCTGAAACTTAAAATAATTACTTCACAATGTACAACAAATTTAAGCCTAATAAAATGAGTTGGAATGGCTGCAATATTATGATTGCCATATTGGAGCATAAAGATCATATCAGACCTTGAAGACAAATTTCACTAATGATTACAGTACCCTAAGGCTTTTTCTACATTATGAGTTTTGCCGAAAGAGGCAATGCAAATGAAGCGCGGATTAACATTTTCTCATGTTTCATTTGCATAATCTCTTTCAGTCTGTTTTTGTGCAAAAACAAGCAGTGTGGCCGTGGCCGTTTTGTGCAAAACCCCCTTTTTGCACAAGATCCTTATGCCTCTCACGCTCTCCAAAGGACACAGAAGTATTTTACAAGTTCCAAGTTTCTTTTTTTTAAAAGAGTGTATTTAACCCTAGGGTTGAGTAGTTTTCTCTGTGTATGTGGGTATGTCTACACTAGCCCCCTAGTTCGAACTAGGGAGGCTAATGTAGGCATTCGAAGTTGCAAATCAAGCCCGGGATTTAAATATCCCACGCTGATTTGCATCTTCCGCCGGCGCCATTTTTGAAATTTACAAGTCTGGACTAACTGCCCGCGTCTGCGCGTAGGGACCCGGTAGTTTGAATTAAAGCCTAGTTCGAACTACCTGTTATTCCTCCTGGGATGAGGTTTAACAGGTAGTTCAAACTAGGGCTTTAATTCGAACTATACTGGTCCCTACGCGCGTAGACGCCGGGCAGTTAGTCCAGACTTGTAAATTTCAAAAATGGCGACTGGCCGGGAAGATGCAAATCAAGCGTGGGCTATTTAAATCCCGGGCTTGATTGCAACTTCGAATGCCTACATTAGCCTCCCTAGTTCGAACTAGGGGGCTAGTGTAGACATACCCTGTGTGCGTGTCCTGTGTCTCAGACTACAGACATGCAATAATTACACTTCCCCTTATATTTGTTTCCTAAACTTTCAAAGTGGATCAATGTTATTCTTATTTATTTATTGACATTCTACAGACAAAGCTTTTTGATCGCTTTGTTACTTCTGCTCACCATTTTGGACTCACAGTGAGCCTCAAGAAGACAGAAGTTATGCCTCAGCCTGTCTGGAAAGAGCTCAGCACTCCAGTGATTACTGCTGCTGGTACAGTCCTTAAAGCTGTTGACAAGTTCTGCTACCTGGGAAGTGCACTGTCCTCTAGCATAAATGTGTATCATGATGTATCTGCTCATCTAGCCAAAGCCAGCGCTGCCTTTGGAAAACTGACCAAACGCCTATGGAATGACCATGGTATTAAACTCCATACCAAGATAGCAGTTTATCAGGTAGTTGTCCTGAATGTCCTGCTGTATGGTTTGGAGTCATGGACAATATATCGTCGCCATGTTTTGAAGCTCGATCAGTTCCATATGTGTTGTCTGAGGAAGATTGCCCATGTGAACTGGTGGGACAAAATTCCTAATACAGAGGTTTTTAAGCTGTGTGGTGTCATGGGCATGGAAGCAATGCTTATGAACAAACAGTTTTGCTGGATTGGTCATGTTATGAGGATGGATGATACATGGCTACCAAAGATGGTCTTCTATGGCCAGCTTGCTCATGGAAAGTGCTTTATCAGTGGTCAATATAAGCGCTATAAAGACATCTTAAAGGCCAATATGAAGTCATGTGATATATCTCCCACTGATCTGGAAACTCTAGTTCAGGACAGATTGTCCTGGCAACAAACCATTGTACAGGCTCTTAATCGCTTTGAGAGTCAGCGTACTGAGGCATTGCAGGATAAGCAGAGGATCCGAAAAGAACATACAGCACCTGCTGTTGGCAGCTTTTTATGTGACATCTGTAATCAGCTCTGCCGAGCAAGGATTGGTTTAGTTGCTCATCAAAGGCATCATAGAAGATGAGATCCGTCAATCGATTGACAGACAAAGCACCAATCCATTATTTCTTTCAGCAGCAGAGCTTTTGCCTGGGCCTCATTCTGATCAAATGCATATAAAGTACTAGCTGGACTGACCCGGCGTTGCCCGGGAAACCGGAGGAACAAAAATTAGGAAAACAGAAGCTGGTCCTGACAGCCTCCAGCCACACCGCAGCTGTCGGTGCCTGACATCTGGCCATTATGGCAGACCCCCATGCTTTTCTACTGCTGCATAAAGCAAAATCTCTGACTCAAAAAAGAGGCATTACAATGTTGAGAATCAGAGCTGTTTGACTTGGCAAACTTAGATACAAAAGTCACAATAGAAACTATGTCTCTGTTTTCTTCCCATGTCATAAGTCTTGGAGCCATTAAAAGCACAGTGGAAGGGAGAGCCCCCAAATCACCATGGCTTGTTTTCCCACCACTGCTGGAAGCATATGGAGGCCCCTCTTCAACAGTGCAATGTTTTGCTTCCTATCAGATAGTATTTTTGCTAATTATCCTTGTTGAGGCTAATGGTTTTTTGGTAGGGAAGTAGAGGATAGGCATGCTGGGTCTGCAAATTCTCGTCCAAGAGCTGAGTATAGGAATGCCTCAATCAATGGGGCTGGCCCTACTGAATCTGGGAGATTTCAAGGTGACACCTCAATCCCCATGACCAGCTGCACCTCCCATGGACTGCATCTCTCACCCCGCCCCCCCAGGATCATCCAGTATCACACCCAGGACTAGTGCCCAGATTTGAGGGATTCCCCCCCCCCGCCTTGGATTAATTTCTCACCCACCCAGCATCATCCAGTGCTGCCCTTTGGGCCAGTTCTGCTCAAAGGAGACACCCCCCCCCGCCATGGGCTTCATTTCTCACTCACTCCCTGCAGGACTGTCTAGCCCCACCTCCTTCATCCCCTACAATCCTGCCCCCCACTTGTCCCCAATGGTCCAGTCCCCAATCCTGCCCTCCCCACTCGCTCCCAATGGTCCAGCCCCCACAGACCAGCCTCCCCATTCATTCATTCATTCATTCCCTCCTCCTCCTCCCTCCCCGCTCTCACCTCTGGATCCCCAATGCGCCTCCTTTCGGACATTTTTTCAAAGTGGCAGCTGAGCGGTAACACCAGCCCCGCCCCCTCTGCCAAGAGTGAGCCCCAGCAGTAACCCGCTCGCCCATTGGTCAGCCGCCGGGCCCCGAGCCAATCGCAGTATTGAAGAGGGGCCTCCATATGCTTCCAGCAAAGGCGAGGAAGCCGCTTCTCCCTGCATTGCCAAGCTCCGTGCAGCCCTGGGGAGAGGTGTTGGTCTCTCATCTCTTCCCTCCCACAGTACCTTAAAACCTTCTCCTGGAGGAAAGGTTATCCCATGGAAAGTTTGGTTGCGGTAGGTCTTATAGTGTCCAAGTTATTAGAGCACAAACATACAAACATTCTCCTTTATATATTAGATTTACATGCAAAAATATGCTAAGACATACAATTAGAAATATTGCACATACCAGTTTCAAAGTTAACATGCACTTAGGGTAACTGCACACACTTTTGCACATGGACTTGACTTTCTGAAAATCTGGTTCTTTATGTAATTCACAATCTTTCATTTGCCATTCAGGTGGCTCCACTTCTCATGCGTTTTACTCTGTTGACTTTAATCATTCTTTTGAGTCTGGCAAAGTCTTTTGTTTGATTTTAAATTTAGCTTGCTCATGCAGCAATTTTCTCAAAGTTTTACCAGCTCTGCTCATTACCTTTGGAGGCTTCACAGTTGGTCTGAGTAAAAAATTGTAAGTGAAATGGATTTTCTACACCATAGACACCTACTTCCATTTAACAAATATATTTTCTGTTTACATGTCCTATTGCATATGCCAGCTGTGGCCAACCCACGGCTCGCGAGCCGCAAGCGGCTCTTCCCCCCCCCCATCAGTGCGGCCCCCAAAGCTGCCCCCACACCCCTGAGAATGGCCCCAGTCTGAGTGCAGGAGAGCCATCTGGTGCTTCTAATATGATGCTTCCAATATGGTGGCAGCCGGTGGGAGCCTGCTGAGGCCAAAAAGCATAGAAATGTGCTTCTCGCACTTCTTAAAGGGGCAGTCCTTTTTTTTTCTCTACAACTTTGCCCCCGGCTCTTCACGCTGGATTCACTAATATCTTGGCTCTTCATCCAGAATGGGTTGGTCACCCCTGGCATATGCATTTATTCAAAATGCATAAAAATGTGTTCAAATACACGAGTTTGAGTGTAGACAGGAAGTACAAAGTTAATATCTGACAAAATTAGACCCCTTCAAAGTACACATTTGAGCTTATTCAGTGATATAGTCACTTAGCATTTCTTGTGTGTCAAACCAAAATTGGCTCTTTTGCAAAGTCATCTGCATAGTTGGCCTCCATATCAAAGCTTCCTCATAGGTCAAGATGGCTAAAATCCAGATTTTACTTCAAGTCCATCTCTACCCAGAATTTTCATTTGAATTAAGTGCAGGTAACTCCAATTTCATCTTTAAAGCTAATAATTGAAAAGTGAATTATACATAATGTACTACTCAACACATTTTGTGTTTTAGAATTTAAGTTGTATCTGTGACACAAGTTGTAAAAGGAAACCAAATATATATATAGAATGTGCTGATAATTAATTATAAACAGAAGTATATTTACCCTGGGTCATACTGTAGGAAGGTGTCTATTACTTTTAATTAACATTAAGAGAACATAAGGGATGTTTCTTATCTATGATAAGATTCCTATTATTTAACTGTTTTATCTCTTCATTAGAACTGTTACCTTATGTATGAGGCAGATATAATAATACTCAATTAGACTCTACTTCTGTCTCAGTCAACTAGAAAAATCATGGTCAGCTGAGAGGTCAGCTTGGAATTAGCACAAAAGCTCAGAACTAGGAGAATAAATTCTTTTTGCATAATTGATAGATAGTAGGATAACTTTTCTTTTCACATGTAAGCTGTAATGTTTTCAATGGTATAATACCAGCAACTTCTACTTATTAAAATTCCATGCTTTAAAATTTAGCATTATTACATGCAGAAAATCAAGATTATGGTTAGGTAAACTTTTTTTTCAGTTAGTATATTTAGCATGTAAAGGCATGATTAGCCTAGTATCAGTCTGTAGCAGGAACTGGTTTAACCATATTCACAGACCAGCTGCTACAAAACAGGAAATTTGTGGTAGAGATATGAACAGATGCCTAGATCCTGGAAAGCATCCCAATTGTTCTCACCATTATGGAAGGGTGGTGCCATTGGGGTATTAAAGTCACCTTTACACATGCAGACACACACACACATATCAATCTCTTTCTCTCTCTTTCCTCATCCCCCAATATACAAAGACAGCTTCTGGAAGTGGTCTACTTCCAGGACCATTTGCAGCCATTACATCTGGTCCATCCCGTCAGGAAAGTTGGCAACCCTAGCTCTACTGTATGCTAACTACCAAAAGCCCCTGAGAACCATTCATCAGTTGGAAATCACTAGGAACTAGAGCACCCCCAATCTCACCCTTGTCTCCCAAATACAAAACCCAAAGATTCCTGAGGGAGAGGGAGGGAGAGGGAAAAATTAGGGGCCAGATCTGCAAGTTCTGTGAGATCTGGAGCCAGGATCTGGCCCAGAAGACTTGATTATACAATATGCAATTCTGAAGAGATTTATTTACACTTTGATTACATACAAGAGAAATATTTCAAGACCAGAATGGTAGCATTTATGATAGCACACAAATGACGACAATGAATGCAAGGCAGCAGTCAGCGCACCCCAGACTGAACTTGCACATGGGATGCTGTTTAACAAAACAAAAAATAAGATTGTACAAAAGGTTAAATTCATTTATGGAATTAATTAGATTCAACTCTACTGAAGTCAGTGGGGGCTGCAAGCACTCAGCCCCAAAGAGCCAGACCTCTTATTTGAGAGCTGACATTTATTTAGGCACTGTGTAGACAGTACCAAATTATTAAATAAGCTATTTCAAAATACACTTGAAATAAGCTATGCAATTTGCGTAGCTCAAATTATGTAGCTTATTTCAAGCTAAGGGTGCAGTGTAGACGCACATGTGTGCAACTGATTGTTCCTTCCAAAATGGAGAGCTTTGCATTTGTCCATATTAAATTTCATCCTGTTTACTTCAGACTAGTTTATCCAGATAATTTTGAATTTTAATCCTATCCTTCAAAGCACTTGTAACTCCTCCCCCACAACTTGGTATCATCTGCAAATATTATAAGTTAATTTTGTAGGCCATCATCTAAATCATTGATAAAGGTATTGAAAAGAACCAGACCCAGAACTGATCTGTGTGGGACCCCACTCATTATGCCTAAATTAGGGATGTGATAGCTTACACGGCTGAACGGTACCCGATGAGCCTGGACTTATCGGTTAACCCTCACGGTTACACACAAGGCTCTGCTATCTCTATATCAGAGGCGGGGAAGGGGGAGAGGGAGGAGAGTGGGAGCCAGTGTACACAGGGAGCTGGATTTTAAGCTGGCTCCCCATCCATACTGGCTCCCATGGAGCTGCCTCCCCCAACCCCGTGTTGCTTCCTGTGTCTCCCCATGGGCAGTTGCTCCTGACTACCCACCTACGCTGCTGCCTCTGATACAGAGGTGGGGGGGCAGGCTGCTCTGTGGGAGCTGGTGGGTACTGGGAACCAGCTTAAAATGCAGAAAAATTCAGCAGTTACATGTTTACAACCCCCCACCCTGAATTTTAACATCCCTAACCTAAATCTAAACTTTTTTCAGCTGCTGAAATAAAAAATATTGACTCTACTACATTCCAAGAACTTGTTGGATCTTTGCCCTGCTGTGTTATTTTCCCAACAGATATCTGAATAGTTGAAGTCTCCCATCACCATCAAGTCCTATGCTTTGGATGATTTTGTCTAATTCTTTTTAAAAAGTCTCAAGGACTTTTCTTCCTAGCCTAGGTGGTCTGTACTAGACTCCCTACCATGACAATTAAAATTGTGATCAATCATGATTTTTTAAATCTTGCGATTAACATCTGGTGGCTCTAATCCATTCTAATAAGAGATCAAAAAGTTTCATGCTTAAAACAAACAAACAAACAAACAAGCAAATAAATATAAATACAAACACCTTTCAACCATGACTTTAGAGTCATTACAGTAGTGAAATCTTCATATGCTGAGCTATATTTCACTCAGTGGAAAACAAATGACTATCATGTGCAATGGGAAAATTGGAATTTTACTCTGTCCCAGTAATCTGTGTTGTATAAATTAAGTCCCGAGGGTCAAATGATCATTTTACAGTACACATTTGTTTATATTTTCTCTGACATAACAATAGGACTCATTTTATAAGTGGCTGATATTCTCACAATTCTGAAATAAGGTATTGATTTATTACCTTTGTCATTAATTGTCCCATTCCATACACTGCAAACATCAGCTGTATCAAATGAAAAACAAAATACTCTTAAGCACTAACTCTAAAAGCTCTTAGCATATGTCTTCACTGTAGTATTAACCTGCACTATTTTAGCCCCAAACTCCCCTATTACCCATGCACAAACCCCATATAAACCTAGATAAACCTTCAAGCTCCACAGATATGCTTAATTCCACTGGCACCATCCATAAGGGGATAGACACCCTGAATGGCACAAGCAAAGGTGAAGCCTGAACTCCAGCATAGAAGCAGAACCTACGTTTTGCCCAAGGGGGCCACTAGAAATGTGTAACTTCTTGGTGGGGTTTCTGATTAAGCACCTGGATGAGAACATCTTCCCAAATCATTGCCCTTTCTGATGTCACACAAGAGCTCCACCTTCATCCACACAGCTGTGTGCCGGGATAACATTCCTGCTTAGTCATGTGACGTTCAAATGCTATGTCATAATGAAGCAGACTGCATGGGGGTTTCAATTCCAATCAAGTTATAGAAATTGGAAGGTGACTACCAGTTCAAAGGCAGGGAGCAGGTAGAAGGGTGGGAAAATACAGTCCTTGGTAATTTTGGGAAGGCATCAGAGGTCTATCAGAATTAGAACTCATAAGTAGGGTTTCAGCCTGCATCCACACTACAAAGTAAACCCCAGCTTTTAACTTTATGTCCCCAGCAAGGTAAGTAAATCCAGATTCAAATCACCACTGTCAGGACTCAAACATAACTCTTCTGATCTCCCTGTACCTGATACATGATCACTGCTGCTCTCCATGGGGAGGAAATGGAAAACCTTTCACTTCTAAGAAGCTCTGTGGAAACAGCTTCACAGGACATTGGAGAATAGATTTTGCTTCTGAGCCAAGGAATTACATATCCATAACAAAGCAGATGAGAGAGAGCAACAAAACACATCATTTTTTCAGAACAAACTCAAGCTGCTGTAAACAAAGTGAAAGACTTTGGGAAGTTTGCAGTGAGTTGGGGAGAAGATTGAGGTGCCAGGAAAAGAGAACAAGAATCAGAGGGTAATAAAGAAAACTGAGTCTCTGAAGTTTGTTTAGTGTGCTTGACCCTATTCACTTTCCTATGGATTGTATCCGTTTACATTTTTGGAAATAAAAAAGTCACTATATATCAGATCATAAGATTTTATCCCTCAGTTTCAAAGGAGTAGCTGAGTTAGTCTGTAACAGGAAAAACTTAAAAAACAACGAAAAGTCTAGTAGCACCTTAAAGACTAACAAAACATGTAGATGGTGTCATGAGCTTTCTAAGTGGGTTGTGACCACGAAAGCTCATGATACCATCTACATGTTTTGTTAGTCCTCAAGGTGCTACTAGACTTTTGATTGTTCTTTAAGGTTTTTTTATTTTATCCCTGCTCAGCCATCTAAGAGTAAGGGTATGTCTACACTGCCACCCTAGTTCGAACTAGGGTGGCTAATGTAGGCATTCGAACTTGCAAATGAAGCCCGGGATTTAAATATCCCGGGCTTTATTTGCATGTTCCCAGGCACCGCCATTTTTAAATGCCCCATAGTTCGAACTCCCTGCCCACAGCTACACGCGGCACGGACTAGGTAGTTCGAATTAAAGCTCCTAATTCGAACTACCGTTACTCCTCCTGCAATGAGGAGTGTAGACATACCCTAATTGTCTAACTCGTCATCTGTATACACAGCTCAGGTAATGCTGAAAAGCCAATGCCTATATTTAAGAACAAGACACAATCTCTTATCTCTTATAAAGATGCTGCCAAAAGGGGCATACTGTAGTACTCTCATTACATGTGAAACTTGACTTCTCTGAATGCAAGCAAGCCATGCATTTTTCTTATTTTCAGTGGTCATTTTAGTCATTTTCTAAACTGGATTCCCCAGGCTTTTCACTGTTTAGAACAGTGTTTCTCAAACTGTGCTGCGAGACATCTCCAGGGGCTCCGCGAGGTTGACAAACTGGAAACATTGATAGGTACAACACATACAATCAGTGGACCGCTGGGGCTCCGCATAAATTTTTACACATGTAAAGGGCTCCGGAGCCCAAAAAGTTTGAGAACTGCTGGTTTAGAAGTTTATTAGTTTACGAATATGCTTTAGTTAGTATGTGAGACTTAAGTTTAGAATCAGCGGCAGAGTTATTTTTTGTTGAGAGTTAACGGCTTGGAAACATCGTTCAAGAAAAATATCAGGAGCTGGATCCTAAGCTGGTATGAACTGGCATAACTCTATTGACTATAATAGAATTATACTTTACACTATCTGAGGAGCTGGTCCCAGGCAATTTGTGTCTGCTTGCTATATCTGAATTAACAATTTAGATTACAGCTCAGAGGTTTTAAGATAGAATTCACCTTTCCCTTTTTATGGTCTCTACTTTTGGGTAGTGGAAGGGGAGTCCACTTTATGAAACTAGGCAGTAAACCTAGACCATTTAGTTTAATTTTGTTGTAATCTGGTTCACAGTGTAGAAGCATCTGCTGGTGGAGTAGAACAAACAATGCCTCCTATGCATATAGGATCCAAGGAAAGGGAGCAGGGATAGGGCTTCCCTAGGTCCTGTTGGTTTCCCAGTGTTGCTATGACCCCTAGGCATCACTGGAAGCAGAATAATTAAGAGCAACCTTCAGACTTTCCAAGATAAGACCACCGACCAGCCTGGCACAGAACAGCCTCAGGATTGGGGAAGGGTGTGCAAGCATTCTCAAAAGTTCCACCTGGACTTTTGCTGCATGCTGCTCTGCTACAGCTGAGGACTGGAGCCTTTGACTTTTAAAACCAACCAACCAAACACTCAATAACCAACCAACTATCCAACCAACAACCAATCAAAAACCAAAAACAAAACCCCACATGCACCCAAAGAAAACCTGTCACTGATTTTTTTGTTTGGTGCCTGAAAACATTTGTATTTAAGTATGCAAGTGCTAATTTTAGGGACACAAATGACTAACTAGTGTCCCTGTCAGAATAAAAAGCATGAACACCTCAATTCAGTCATCATTTGAATGATAGATGAAGTTAAACCCGTACACCATTATTAAGGCCAATGGGTTACAAAAGTATGAGATTCAGAGGGGTAGTCATGTGAGTCTATTTCAGCACAAGCATGAGGAGTCCTGTGGCACTGTAAAGACTAACAAATGTATTTGGGCAGATTTTGTGGTCTGGAGCATGAAGTGGAAAGGAGTTTGGCAGGGATCTCTATACATGCAAAGATGGGAGTTTTACATTACTGTGCTGATGACTAGTGCTAATGAGGACAATTCAATCAGGGTGGAGTATGAGAACAGAATTTGCCCACAGCTATCTATAGCATTCTTTTTTTGTCTATTTATGATCACTAACATATTATTAAAGTGATAAGTAATCATGTAATCTAAATAAGCAATTGACTCTAACAAGCTTACTTGAAGATATGCTCTTTTCTTAGATAAGTAACTCCATATATGTTCCATTCAGAGACATTAGTAGCAGTGATGTAGCTAGGAATGTAAGTTTGGGTGGACCGCAAATTACAAGGGAGCAATATCCCACCCAGGTATTTATTTATAGATACGGCTTTGTTTTTGATTGTCTGCGTCACTCTGCTAAATGACGCATCTCCCAGGCACCAACAGTGCCTCCTGCAAGAGGCATCGATCCTGGCAGCAGCTACAGGGACACAATGGTTGGGGGAGAGGGAGGGCTCAGCAGCCCTGCTGCCTTGAGTAGTGTTCATGGAGGGTGTGGGGTGACTGAGTGGCTGGAACAAGCATGAGCCCCCTTGGCTCTTCGCATCCCAGCCTGGCCGAGCTGCACTTTGTGGCTCTTTCTGCAGCCCCCATCACAGAACGCTGGCAACTGAGCAACTCCCAACTTTACAGGTGAGGAGGAGGAGATGGGGTGGGGGGGAGAGGGTTGCACATTTCTTTGGCTGAATCTATGCCTGGGTAACAGAGAGAGCAAATAATCTCAGCATTGGAAGGTGGGGGCAGGGAGAGATCTTGCCTCCTATGTGCCAACCCCTCTGCCTCATGCAGCTTCCATAGTCTGGGGCAACGCAGAAGATCTACAATCCACTCCCCCTCCCTCATGCACACACATGCCACACACCAGGTCAAGCAATGATGAAAACACCCATGAAAGCCAGCAGGGCATTGATGAGAGTGATGATTTCCTCGAAGGGGCAGGTGTAGTATTGGGGAAACTTGACTGAACTGTCCTCTCTTCTTTTCTGCTATACCTCCCCCAAATAGCTCTAATACCTCCTCTCTGTAGCACAGGGAGTGATGGTTCCTCCTGTGCTTTATGAAAATTGGCTTATAAATATAAATATGCATAACTCAGATGTTTTGGACAAAATACCTCCTGTAACCTATCATTTTTAATGTTACAATCTGCTGGGTCTGTGTATCCTATTTTGATGTATGTATCATTCTTATATGTAAAGTTAGATAATGACTGGGTGACCAACTTAACAACTTTTAAACAGCCTTGTTTGTCCTGTAAGTCCAAAGGTGATTGGACTAGTAAGACATGTGAGTATATCTCCTGGTCCTGGGATTCCATTTTGAGCCAGGTAGTTTTCCATGGAATGGGGAATGGAGAACAAAAGATTTCTGTCTCAGGAGAAAGTCTGTTTAAGCAAGAGAAAGTTACCAGGTCTTTGTCTTTGATTGGCTTCGGGAATGCCTGTCACACCAGGACACAAAGAAAAGTCTAAAGAGGGTGAAAGACCCAAATGAGAGTAAAAGAGTTTGTCTCTGACTTGAAGACTTGATACAAGAATAGCTCTTTAGGGTAAGAATCTGCTTGTACTTAATACTACTGTTTGTACTTAATAAAAACACTTGTTTACTATCAGGCCAAGTGTAAATAATTGTTAGCTAGGGGGAGGAGGGCAATCAGTGTGGATATCTCTTTTCCCCTGATAAAGAGGGCAAACATCCCCAAGAGCTTTCTCTGTGTAAAGCTTTAACTCAGAGACACAGATTTGGGATTTTGATCCATTTTGAGGGTTGGTTTCCTGGGTGCTGTGCCCTAAAACTGCATCCTCCCAGAGATGAAGTGGTTCAGTGTCTGCATTGCTCTTCAGGGGGGTGGTAACCCCAACTCTGTGCCTTGTCTGGGGGAGACCAGAGAATCTGGCCCAACATGACAGGGTGTCAGTGGCATAATTAGCACTAATCCCTAAGGGTCTTCTGTGACTGTACCTCATCCAACAGGGAACAATCCATGTCCTATAAATAAAATAAATAAATAAAACCCCTCCCTTCCCATCATAGACATGTAGTATAAGAGACATCCAGAGCCACTTACTGTGCTCAGAAACTACCTCTGTCTGTAGTTCCAAGTTGGTGACAGTGGTGGAGGTGGGAGGAACCAAACAAACTGAGTGACTGGGGGGGAAGATTAGCCCAGGTGGAGTGGTGCGCAGTTGTGGGGCATGCACTAGGAGCTAGAGTGGCTGTGTCGATCGCACATGGGGCTCAGTAATTGATTATGAATAATGCATCATGATTGATGGTGCTAGTGGTGAGTATGAAATGGCTTGACATGGGCATTAAAATTGCTGGTGCTGAAAAAGAACTTACTGCTTATCACTGGTATAATGTTTTTACAGGCTGGTCTCCCACGTCTAAAAGTATATTGTCATTTGTGCTTCACCCATTAATGGTTGTATTGATATTGTCTTGCATTTGCCTAATTGCAATGATATTTATGTGTTGCTGGACAAAAAAAAAAAAAATGTTTGTTAAACTGCAACCACAATTACCTCCCAATATATAGCCATGAGACAATTATATAAGAAATGACCCACTAAAGAATTGTTCTTGAGGGATCACAAGGGGGTTATGTTGGAATTGAAAGTTTTATTCTTTTTATATTTGTATTTTAGGATTAATAATGTAGCAATGTAAGGTAACATATTATCACATTTAATATTTTATTAAATTAAGCCCTTTAGTAAGCCCTTTTGTTTTAAAGTTTAGTAAGCTTAGTAAGTAAAGAGACAGAGTTTTGGTACTGTGTCTATGTTAATGAGATTAGAAATATTGAAGGCCCAGGCCTTCGATGTGAATTGTTTTACTTTTGCTGTTGCTTAAAATAAAACACTGCTGTTTACCTTTGAAGGATTCTGTGAGAAAGACTGTTTGTATGAATGAGATACGGTATGAAGGTCATCGGTAGAGCCAGATGGTCAAGAGAGAAGGGGGAGAATGTGGAGTGAAGACAAACTGTAAAAGACAGACTGCGAAGAGACATATTGGCATCAGAGAAACCATCAGTGCATACCCACGGTCAAGAATTGATCAGATTGGCAGATTGACGACTCTAAAGGTGAAGGCATCCCTAAAAACAACTGATTAACAATCCAGGACAGGATGAGCTTCTTGGAGATGTTTTGGGACATCAACAAGATAACAGTAACTGGTCACAGACTGACACAGCGAAATCCACAGACTTCAACAGAGAAAAAGGATTATAAAAGCAGGGTGCTTTGCTATGGAACTTTGGGTTCGTCTTGCCACCAACTCCAGAGGAGCATTGGATTGACCGACAAAGGCCCTGCTCTCCCTCTGTGTTCAATCTAGCTGGCCACTAGATTGATACAGAATCTGGACTGGTAACTATGACATCGTCTGATGGGACTATGTATGCACGATGTTTGTGTGAGTGAGTGTTTGAAAAGCATATGCAACTGTTGTATTCTCAATAAATGCGGCATACTGCCTTTTCCCCTATAAAAGATCTCGTGTGCTTCTTTTAAGCATAACAGAGGAACCCAAGCAGAGGAAGCCAGCGCCCCATAGAGCCAGCCTGAAATGGACAGACGGAGCCATATTTAGATGGGCCCATATGCTAAGTGTGTGGACTATGGCTCACCCATGCTATGCCATTGTTTAGTACAAAAGGATCTATTACTATATAGTCTTCTAAAGTAGACTAGCATATTGCATTCTCCACAGTAGATTTTTACAAACATCACACAAACCATCTTTAACCGTTCCCACTCACTACCTCTTCTGATGTGACATAGAATAGCTAACAAATGACTTCTTCAAAGGGAAGTTCTATATATCAATATAAAATTGGTCGACAAGCATTTCTCCTATGAACATTTGAGTGATTATATTAATTGGTATGTATGTAAACTTATGGGATCACATAGGGTAGGTCTACACTGAGGAGCTATTTCGGAATACTAGAGGTATCCTGAAATAGCTTTTCCATGTCTATTGAAGCAACCTATTATTTCAAAATAGATTTTGAAATAACGGCTGGCTTATTCTGACATCCCAGTAACCCTCGTTCCATGACAGATAATGGGCATTTCGGAATGGCAAGATATTTTGCAATTTGGTGCTCTGTAGACAGTGCCAAATTACAAAATAAGCTATTTTGAAATACACTTGAAATAAGCTACACAATTTGCATAGCGCAAATTGCATAGCTTATTTCGAGCTAAGGGTGCTATGTAGATGCACCCATACTGTCCTATATCCATGCACACATCTCCTAGTGGGATTGATGGGAATTTTACATACAGATAAAGGGTATACAAGGCCCATAAGGTTAACCGATAGTTTAAATCTAGAGTTCTTTCATATCTTGGACAATTCAGTCATTATGCAATAGAGATTATTTTTGTTATTTCCCTCCCCTCTGCTCTCAAGTTCACAAAGGAATTAAATAGAACACAAGAAGCCTCTTGTTACAAGATGGACTCCACAGAACTGGCATCAGCAATTGCTGGCGATGGCTCTTTTCACTCCATGGCATCTTGCTTTCTCTGAGTTGATTATAGCAGGTGAGCCTGTTCTGCTTGGGGACATCAGCACCTACAGTTGAGTGATGAGCGTTAACATCCACAGAGCTATTTATACATCACCTGTGTGACCTAGATTTCACTAATAGTTCTCAAATAGAACAATTCTTCATGTCTCTTGTGTTGCATAAGAGATTTGAGGAGGATTAAGGATAATATTAAAATGCTGTTAGGCAATAACAAGATTTGCAGCACTTTAAAATCTTGTCAATAAACTGTCTACTTGGGTAATATTACATTGCAATGAAAAAGAACTTCATTACCAATCCATATTGCACTTCCTAGAATGTGAACTGAATGAGAAATCACAGAATGTTTCATCATAAAAATAGTACCAATACCTTACAATTTTTTTTTCCAAGGGGCATCTCAAAACTGAATGATCAAGTATGTAATATCATTACTCAACATAGCTTCAATAAGCAGTTATTAACAAATAGCAGAAAACTGTCAATTGATTGTCACAGAACTCATTATGAAGGCAGATATACAACTGAAAATATTAACTTGGTCAGGATCTATTTATACAGAACCTCTGTATTAGACTTCAAGAATTTAGTAGACATTTAACAAATATAAACAGTAACTATTATGTATTAATAAAGCAACTGAATTCCACAGTTAGATTTTTTCAATGTAAAAGAGAAGAGACAAATGGATATTCCTTGTCAAATGAAATATTATGCAGAAGTAAAAAGAACTGGACACATTCAACAATAAAAACACAGTGAGTCAGTAGCTGTAAACATCTAAAAGACACAACTTTAATACAAAAAGTTGAGTCACATCACACACGTCAGATAAATGAGTCTTGAACTTCCTTAAAAATAATCAGTTTTACATGACAAATGTGCTAATTAGACACAAGAGAACTAGAAAATGGTTGTCTATTTAAGCATCATGGTACAGATTTTCAGAGAGATTTGGTCCCTGAAATACCATTGAGGATCTGTTCCTTACTGCTTTCCAAATGTTACAAGCTAATCCTCAGTGACCCAGGTAAATACTAGGGCTAAAGCCTGACATCTAAAAGAAACTTGCTGGGTGGAAAGAAGTGCATCTAGTTCAGCAGAAAAAGATTAAAACCTATCTATGTGTAGGGAGGTGGATTGAGCAGCATGGGTTGGTGGAACTGAACACATGCTCAGTTTGCCTGCCTTTAACTGGATTGTAAGGGAGGGAGGTGGAAAACACCCAAGCATGGCAAGGACTGGGATCAGCCTGGGCAGGAGGGAATCAGAGTGAGCTACTTAGAAGCTGAAACATTTGGTGTAAAAACCAAATAAAAGAACTCAAAACAAACAAAATCACCTAAATTACTGTGGTTAAAGCTTTAAAGTGCAATGGAAAACTTGGCCTCCAGTTTTTCCACTAACATTACTGAACCTCCACATCAGTGAAACTGCCTAAAGAACTGCATGGATCTTTTGACAAATGCACTTTCCTAGAACACTCTGGGTATGTCTAGACTACATGCCTCTGCCGACAGAGGCATGTAAAATAGGCTACCCAACATAGTCAATGAAGCGGGGATTTAAATATCCCCGGCTTCATTAAAATAAAAATGGCCGCCGCGCTGGGCCAGCACAGCTGATTGTCGGCACAGCACGGCAGTCAAGACGCGGATCGGTCGACAGGGGAAGCCTTTGTTGACCGCTCCTGTAAACCTCATTTCACGAGGCATAAGGGAGTGGTTGACAAAGGCTTCCCCAGTCGACCGATCCGCGTCTTGACTGCCACGCTGTGCTGACAATCAGCTGAGCTGGCACAGTGCGGCGGCCATTTTTATTTTAATGAAGCTGGGGATATATAAATCCCCGCTTCACTGACTATGTTGGGTAGCCTATTTTACATGCCTCTGTCGGCAGAGGCATGTAGTCTAGACATACCCTCTGTGGCAGTCAAGTTTTCCTGAGAATGGAGAAGCACACAATTCTCCCTGCCATTCATATCCCATAAATGCTAGGCCATTACTTACTAGCACTGTCTGCTGTGGAAAACGTTAGTCAAGTGAAGGATAGTGCTCAAGATATCTTTCTAATTTACCTTACAGGGATAGGGGGAATCTTGGCTTCTGGACAAAAGTCACAAACATTCATATGCTCTGCTTACTGACAAGTTATATCCATTTAACTAATTGAAAGATTAATTGATGGCATACATAATTACAATGCATCATTGGGATGAATTTGACACGGTGGGGGTTATATATGCATATCTGATGCTAGAATATAACCCCAAAAAAGATGAAGCATACTTTCTTATTCTCAAGAGATTATTTAGGCTTATTTCCCCAGTCATATGTCACCCTTCATATCTCTAATAGCCGTCAACAAAAATAGCTACTCTAAAATATCCTAGAAACTAAGCCTGAAATGATAACAGATGACAATGAAACAGTGGGATAGCTGCTTCCCTGTGTATCAGGACCAGAAATATACAAACTGCACACTGCCTCCTTCAATCTCACAAGTTAAAAATTGACATTTGTCATGGGAGGATTGTGATGTCCTGTCCTGTCCAGAATTGTGAGCCACTGTTACCCCTTTTGCCTTAGGAAAACTGCAAGCTTTGCTGAGCATTTTCCTGACAAGCCAGTCTTTCTATCCTGCCATCAAGCTCTTCAAGAGTCTGCCAGTCTAAACCCTGCTACACAGGTAACTGTGAACCCCAGGTCCCAAGATTCCCAAATACATCTCCTTGTAGTGTTCAGTTCCTCTCACTGGATACTCTGAAATTATTAAGTTTACTGCCACCAGTAAACACCAGCCTGTTAGGTTAGCTGAAGAGTTTCATTGCACTTTCATATACAGTACTGAGATGGTTTTGAAACAAAACAGGAATCATTTTTAAGAACAGAGATCTAAGTGATACTGAGCAAGAGCAAAAAATACAAATATGGTTACAGACAAAACACACATTTTCTAATAGCTAAAATTTAAACTTAACAAAGTAAAATCTTTGCTTATGCAGTGTTCTTACATGAAGTGACCAAATCTCCAGCCGTCCAGGTCAAGGGACCTAACATTCACAGAATCAAAGGGAACAGAAACTGAAGTAATGGGTAACTCCAGTAGCTTCAAAGTTCATTATCTCTCCTGCAAGTGCCAGGAAGGCTTCCTGAGATGCAGATTCTTTACCCCCAGCAAAACCACTAATAGTCTTCTCCCCTGCTTGTTAGTTTGATGGCTTTTTTTCCCTTATATGTAAATGTACTTTCATCATACTCTGCCTGTAATCAAGCCACTCAAAGCAAGTAAATGCATGTTGTTTTGTCTAGGGCACAATGGGTTTATGCTTTGCCTCCCAAACAAACATATTTCCAGCACTCATCAATAAACTCTTTGTATGTAAGCCATGCATCCATCTCTCAATGATGTAGAGGCCTAGTACATCCCCACTTTATTTAAGATACTCTCCAGGATCTCTTTTAGCTACAAATTATGACAATGGCCTGATGTGAGGATGGTGGGTCCTCTGCCAGTTGGCACTGAGGAGCTCCCAGGTCATACCTCCCATTTTACAATACTGCAGGAGGGTCAGTCATTGCCATAGCAAAAATATTAATCACCAGCTACCATAGAAGACCTCATGTGATACACTTTTATAGTACAATGGTATTCTATGCAACCAGTTGTTTATTTTTCAGAGTTCAGACCCCTTGTTCTCCCCTGAGGTGTTCACACACCCTGTTTGTCACAAGGTTTAGATTTAGAGCCTCGGAACCCAAGCCCATGGGCTCTGCTTCCTTCCAGTCATACTAGGAAGGAAGGAATGCAGGGAGGTGTATGTGGTGGGGAAAGGGGCATGGGAGAGTTGGGAGTCACATGACTCCCATGCCAAAATTGGAAACTTTCTGGTTTTAGGATGAGGGCAAATCTCATGGCTGAAAAATCAAAGCTGCAGCGTAAGTTAGTCTTATTTTGGGTCTACCGGGAAAATAGCATTTTTGCAGAGCTGCAGTAAGTTGGAATTAAATTTAAAGCTGGTTTCATATTAATTAGGTTTGTGATGAATGCTTGATTTGTGCTCTAATTCCATGAAGGTATTCAATAGGCTAGCATCCAAAAAACCAACCAACCAACCAACCTGGAATTTATTGGCACAGTTACACTGCATGGAAAAGAATACGTGAGAAAATATACAGCAAAGTACTGAGGTTCTGTCTAAAAGCAGAAGCTGAATGCACATTGTGCAAATCTCCAATTGTGAATTAGGTCACTTCACATACATTCTAAGAATGAATGGGGAAAGCATGTGCTATGAGTTGCCCCAGGTACTGTGCTAAGGTTTAGCAGGGAGTACCAACATGGTTCTGCTTGCACAGTGGCACTGCTGTTAACTTTTTTAATCCACCATGGTCAGACTTTCCAACCATTTCCAACTGCATGAGGAGACAGTAACCTGGGATGTACCAAAGCTTTGTAGGTTGTAACAGGTTTGGTCTGTGTGTGAGTGCCCCTTGGTGGCTGAAGGGGGTCTCACAATATTTAACTCACCACTCTGTGGTCGAGTCAATGTCAAGTCCATGGCTGAGGTTCAGGCCTCTTCTTTTACCCCTACCCCTCACTTGGGTGTGGTTTGCAGCAGGGTTGGGAGGGACCCAGGCCTGCCCACTCCTCTGGGCTCTGGTCCAGAAACCCTACATGTAGCAGTTACCCGCCAAGTTTCAAAGTCCGTAATTGTGGTCACATCCCTGGGCCACTTCCCCAGGATGCCGTTTCATCCAGCCCTTCTCTAGGGTCTGGTTGTTGAATTCCCCTTGTCCGGGGTTCCGCAGAGTTGTTGCTGGCTAGCCTTTAGCTGCAGGATCTAGCTCCGCTCAGTTACGAGGGCCCAGCTCCCACTCAGAGCAGTCCAAGGTTCTGGTGTTCCCCAGTCAGCCCAGAGGTCTGCCTGGGTTGAGCTCCAGGAAGGAATTGACAGGCCTTAGCTAGCAGCTCCTTATATAGCAGCCAGCCACATCCTGATTGGCTGTTGTGAAGGCTGCCTCTCTACCCTGCTCAGAGGATCTCTCCACTGTTCCTGCTGCTGGCCAGGGTGCTGAAAGGCCTTGGGCTTTGTCTGCTCCTCACAAGGGTAGATTGTCTTGTGCAAGGGGAAGCAGATAGATTTATAGATTTCAAAGCCAGAAGGGACCATTGTGATGATTGTGTCTGACTGCCTGTGTACCACAGGCCATAGAACTGCCCCCAGAAATTCCCTATATCTGAGAAAAAAAATCAAACCTTGACTTAAACATTGTTACTAGTGGAGAATCCACTGTGCCCCTTAGTAAACTATTTTGATGATTAATTACTCTGAGAATAAAAAATATTCACCTTATTTCCAGTCTGAATTTGTCTAGCTTCAACTTTCAGCCATTGGATCTTGTTATACCTTTCTCTGCTAGACTGAAGATTAATATTTGTAGATTCTTAGGGTTTATCTACACTACAGAGTTTTGTCAGAAAAACAGCCATTTTTCCAACAAAACTTGAGGAACCTCCACACTGCAATTGCGTTCTTCCACAAGAAAATTGAAAGAACAAAGGGGTTTTTCCAGCATTGGTAATCCTCATTCTACAAGGAAGAAGCCTTTTTGCGAAAGAGCTCTTTCCCAAAAAGGCGTGTGTGGATGGGGAAGAGGGAGTTCTTTCAGAAGAAGAGGAAAGAGGAAAAAGCACAGGTGCCCTGCTGGCCATTCCGTCCATAGTAATCACAGCTTACATATGAGAGAGCGTCCATTCAGTTTGGATGCTATCTTTCCAAAAAGCAGATCACTTTGTCAATGCACTTTTGCAGTGTGGATGCTCTCTTCCGGAAGAAGTTTTTTTGGAAGATCTCTTCCAAAAAAAGCTTATTCCAAAAGAAGCCTGTAGTCTAGATGTAGCCTTAGAGACAAATCAAGTCATCCTTTAATCTTCTCAAAGTTAAGCGAAATAAGGCAAAATGGAAAAGAACTGAATGCTAAAGCAGGACTAAACTGCAACAAGGGAAATGAAGAGCTTTCAAGGTCACGGGACAGAAGCAGCACCAGTTGTAGGTACTCTCGCTGAGCCTGAGATACTACTGAAGATGTATTGAAAGAACAGGGTGTCATAATATGACATGGGAATGGACAGGAAAAGTGGATTACATTTACAAAGGAGTTCAAAGTAACCAGTGAATAACTGCTGAGGAACTGAAAGAGAAAAGCAACAGAACTGAAAGTTTGAGCATATTAAAAACAAAAAAGGCATTTATTGCTTTGCAGTTGTAATGTATAATGCTATCGAGACTATGTTAAAACACCACATTTGTTATCATTCATGTTGATAAACCGAAAAGCTGTACAACAAGAAGTCATTAATCTGTTGGGAAATTTACCAGAACAGTGCTATATGAGTGTTAGAGAGTTGTTTCTCATAGTGGTGTCGCCTTGAAAGTAGGAGATCAGCAACAATGGTTCTCTGTTCTTTCTTTCACGTGAAAAGGAGCAAAATAAAATTCATGAAAAACAGGCAACAAGGGAAATAGAGAGCTTTCAAGGCCCCAGGACAGAAGCAGTACCATTTGTAGGCACTCTCACTGAGCCTGAGATACTACTGGAGATGTATTGCAGGAACAGGTCATCATAATATGACATGTACAAATAAAGACAAATTTTATTTGGGGACAGATTTAGCAGGTTTCAATCAAAGCTAATATTTTTTAACTTGGGATGCTTACAATTATGCATTCATATGTGGATATATAAATGCCATGCTTTCAGAAGAACTGAATGGCCACCAATATTCACAGAAATTGAAGGTATTTGGCATCACAAAAAATGAGACCATACGGGTTTTAATCATGCAAATATCTACTTTGCACATGTGGGTTATCCCACTAATTTGCCACATTCCTCAATTTATAGTGGACAAGGGTTTGCGAGATCAGGGTATTATTTTCCCCAGTTTTATGCATCCAGTTTGGAAGAGTTTTGGCTCCTGGTATTAGAAGTGTGAGAACTGATGTCCTTAGTTGGGGTAAGCTGAATAGTTCCAGTGATTTACACCAGATGAGGTTCTGGCCCAACTATTTTCATGCTGATAATGCTTATGGGCCCCCAGCTTTTTGAGGAAGAGGAAATGTTTTTAAAGCATTATATAGTGCACTGATTGTTTCCTCTTTCATATAAACACTGTTTTCTATAGAAAGAGTAGAAGAATAAGTATCCTTTTTGGTGTGGAGAATAATAATATTATGGAGTCTCCTCTGTTGCCACAAAGCAACAGATTAAATAAATTGTATGCGATACAATAGATCTGTATTTCCCCCTTCACACCAAAACCAGTATGTTTGACTGTTTTCTTTCTATTTTAGAACCTTTGTCAGCAATCTTTTATTATAAAAATCCCATCTCTATTCCTTATAGAAGTTTTAAAGTCATTTCACAGCTGAGTGGAACCCTAAACAGAGCTATCTTAGAGTAATGAAGCAGAAAACGATTGCTCCTTAACAAGACTGGTATATGGTGACAAACAGCTCATAAAAATCCCATCTGCCACAAAATGCTTCTATTTTAGTTGCTTTCAAATCTAAATGCTGTATTTCCTGTTTCTTTTCAGAAAGAACAGAGGAAATATCAAACCTGAACCATCAAATTGTCCTCTGACAGGAAAAAAACCCACTCATTTTATAATGTATTGATGCTAATCATTCCAGGCTTCACAAAGGTTCAGCATTGCTTATGGACTTATTTACAGAGCATAGTCTTTTGTAAAGCTAAAAGAAAATACTATCAAGCCATACTATAGAGAAACATTTCTGATGATTTAAAAGCAAAGAACTACATGTAAAGCAATCTGTTGCAGGTTTTGTTTTGTAACAATAACCTCCCTAGGGAATGCAATCAGAGGGAAAATAATTATGCCATCTGTGACTACACTAGTACTTACTCTGTATTAAAGAATGCTACCCTGTAGTTCCTCTTCAGGCATATCTCCCACTGATTTAAATGCTTCAATGCTTGTAATATTTATCTAAGTTTTGCCTGAATAAGGATGGCAAGAGCTCCCTTAATCTCAAATTCTCTTTTTTTTTTTTGAGGAGGGAGGTAATATACTGAGCAAATAACTGATTTTTTTGATTTGGTGGCCAAACAAAAAAAATCCAAAATATTTAGTTCATTTGGAACTGCGACTTTTTCTTTGTTTCTTTTCTCCTCTTCAGATGACAGACTGAACCATTTTCATTCAGGTTGACATTTTAGTTCAAAAATGTTGATTTAAAACAAAGTGTCAAAATTTTGTTTTCACATTTTTGAAATTTTTATTTTTTAAATTTTTTGGCAAAAACTATTATCTGAATCTGACTTGAGTGTGCAAATAGTTTTGGTACCCAAAGAGTGCATTTCAGGGAATTTATTACATCAAAAGAAAAATCCATCCAGCTTTAGCTGCAGTGAATTATGTGTGTGCACCACTCTCTCTGTGTGCATCTTTCCCCAAACTGCACAGATGCACATCACAAGTTCTATGCGACGAGAAGAAATGATTCTTTCATTTAGGTGCTAGTGCATGGCTTGTATCTTTGCAGCCCGGTGAGCAACACACATCTTCACAGTTGCCACGAAGCTCCTTGTGACCAGGTGGTGCAACATACTGACAACTAAGAAGTTCCTGGGTAAAATTGAATTTTCCTTAAAAAATCTTATTTTGCCCTCATGACTTAGTTATTTATCAGAAACATGGAAAACAAAAATAAATAAGATTTTGGTTTCTGCTTATTCGTTATACTTCATGTGCCATTCTCTAACAAATGGATTAAGCACTCTACAGATTTCAGCAAGGAACAATTGTTATCTTAAAAATCTATGCTATTGAGTCCTCCCTATTGATTTTCATGCTCTTTTCTTCCAGGGATGGTCACTCCAGATTTTATCTATGGACAAAATAGAGTTTTGGTGTAATAGCATCATCTTTCCCAAATCTTTTCCAGAGGTAGATGCAGGTAGGCAGCTGGTGGTTCAGAGATCACTAAGATCACCAGCCTTCAGCAGAACAGTCAAGACATAAGGGCAACACACTCGATACACAAAGCTGAATTCTAATTTTTTGTTCACTTCTTGGCCTAGAAGATTCCTGTGGTAGTAGTTGATGTGGCAGTGGAGGTATAAAGCCTGGTGAGTCCTCAGTTGCAGTTTATAAAGAGGCAAAAGTCAAGAGCAGATATTTCAAGTGTGGGAGACAATGTCCTGAAGGCAGGACAATGCATGCAGCATTAGAAAAACTGAAATATTGGCTACTTTCCAGCTATAATAGCAATTTGAAAAGCTTACAGAATTCTAGTCACTGGTGTTTTCCTACTTGCTGAAGTGGGAAACTTTCGGCAAGGTGGGATGTAGTTTCATAGGCACGGAGCAAAGTCACATCCCTGAGGCTCTCTTTTTGTTGCATAACAGCTGTGTAATCAACATAATGGCAGGAACATAATTGAAGTTGCCTGGAGGTTATTCAGTAGGCTTCTGTAAGCAGAAAATACCAGTGTGCTATACAGCAGCACCAATGGAGTTGCACTAGATGTATACCAGTGTAACACAGCAGAACTGGGTTCTGGGCCTCGTGCAGTTGATATTTTGCCAAATCTTATTCTTTATCGCTGGCACTGAGAGCTGGGAATTGTTGGCACATGCCCCTGAACTGGACATATTGCAGATTCAAACCTTCCCTCTCCCGAGACCTATCATCTATCTGTTATGCAGTTCAAAAACTCAATACAATGGTGCACAGGCCAAATAAAGGAAATCTGGAAAGGATACAGAAATAAAAGCTGCAGATAGTTTTCAGCAGAATAAGGTATTTGAAAACTATAGAAGAACTGTATCTAGGCAATGCCACTATTGTTAGTAAGGAAGTACCGCTGGTTCTGCTAACCAAAATAAATTGCATGTGATAGAATTCACTTTTTTTTTCCTTTTCCTCCAATTACATAGACAGTTGGTAGACTTTGGACAGCAACTTAGATGAACTTGGACTGATTTTCAAGAGATCTTGAAGGTCATACTGCATGTATCCACATGGAAATCAGAGAGGATTCAGAAGTTCACATAGTGCTGTCATATCATGCCAGCTAAGCTTTATATTGAAATATCATGCAAAGGCTTCACACCAGAATTGAGATGGATGCTGTATAAAAATAGAGCAAGAGACAACCTTACCGTTACAGGCTTAAAATCTAAGACGTGGTATAAATTCCTAGTGAGTTGATAGAGTTAGATCCCTGGCTATGACTATACAACCTTTATGCTACTGGGACCATTCAAAGGTCACTTAGGATGGATTTAAATAGCCAGCAGAGGATTTCCTCAGTGCTAGGAAGTCATTGGATGGTCCAAAGACAGCTTTATGCCTGCCATCCCCTCCACATTACCTCACAGAGCATGAGGGACAAGGCCAGATCCCACAATGGTATGCTTTACCCACAGCCACTATCCCTATGAGCACGTCTACACAGCAAGGCTATTTTGGGATACTGGAAGTATCCCAAAATAGCTACCCCATGTTTTTTGAACATTCCCACTATTTTGAGATAGGTCTTGAAAGAGTGAACATGCTATTTTGGCATCCCTGTAGCCCTCATTCCATGAGGGTTAAGGGATGTTTTGAAATAGTGTGTTATTTCAAAATCTGGCGCTGTATAGACGCGCCAAATTTTAAAATATGCTATTTTGAAATTCAATCAAAATAAGATACGCAATTTTCATAGCGCAAATTGCGTATCTTATTTTGAGTTTAGGGTGCTGTGTAGACACACCCTATGTGACCAGTGTAAGTTAGACCGGTTCTTAAAGCTAGGTTATATTACTGTATACCCAACCAAGGCTCTATTTTGGCCCCTGGTAGTCTGACTCAGGGGAGAGAGTTCAAAACTGAGGCCAAAAGGCAATGTCATGAAATGACGTTTCATTCTGAATTTGTATTAGTTAAATAGTATAGTCTATATAGCACACCAGGCACTTTATCTTTCCTATACCAAAGACTTTACACTTTAACTAATTAAAGCTTCAATAATTGGAGCCTATAAGTCAAAACGAACCTCAGCAGCTGTTCTGGACACACAAACCAAAAAGAAGAAGAGTCTTGCTTGGAACATCTTCAAATCAAAATTACTGAGTCCTGCACAAACCTTTATTATAGCTTGCTGGGAAATGGGAAATTTTCTCTGTGGACATTTTCATTAGAAAAATCTCCAGTCAAACTTTTTCTGTAGTAAAGTAGTAACTCCCTATCTCCCGGGATTTTTTTTTTTTATTAATTACGTGTGTACACATACTTTTCCCTAACTTTTATTGTTTTCCAAATGTGACCAGCTGGATAACAACAATCTGATTGTCAACTGAAAAGAAGTCAAAGTGTTACTTTTATATTTTTAAAGTTTTTCCTTCCACTTCTCTAGGTGAAAGGGAGATGGGAAGGAAAAGGCGTCATTTTCTCACCATGTCAAATTATATTTCAAGTTATCAAATTATATTTTCTTTAGAAAATATTTTTATGAGAATGTATTTTTGATTTGTTTTGTAATCTTGTTTTTCAAACAAAAAAGCTTTTTGTCCATAAAAAAAATGCCTGCTCTATATGATACAGACTCTTTGATTTTAAAGAGGTACCCAAACAGGACCCAAGTTGCCTACTTTGGCGCATTGCTATGCCCTGGGTCACACTATAAAAATGTTATTGTTTACTAGTGGCTTGAGTCTTCATTACATAGGTCTGACTTGTTAGGCTTGCTGAAGTCAATGGTAACTGCCCATTGACTAATAGTTTAGGATCAGGGATTCACTTTGCTGTAAATTGGTATGACATATATTCATAGCATTAACTGACTGCATGGTGATCATGGTCAAGTAGTACACACATCCCCTGTTGCACTAGTTGCCAGGTGGCAAAGAAACTGTACATTCAGAGTCTCATGAGTTTCATCCTTATGAAAATAATTTCCTTTTGTGGGGAAGTTTGATCTTGCTTAATTTTATATCCCCTAGTTTAACGATCAAGAGCAGTAACTATACTTAGAAGGAAAGGTGACTTTTTGATAGGAATAAGAAATTAAGGTTTGTGGAAGTCACGTTTGACAGCTATGCCCATCTCTTTCCTGAACAATTCATCCTCATTTTGTCTGCAGCCCTTCCCCTCTACTGTATACACAAATCCTATAAAAATTTAAACGTTCTCCCAGACAGCCCTGTAATCCTCTCTCTGTTGGTTGATACAAGGCAATCAGAATTTAGCATTCAGGGGCTTATAACCAAATTCTGATCTTGATGGCATGCATGCTGTTCCAGTTGACTTCAGTGGGAGATTCACAAGTGCATTGGAGGGCAGAATGTGGCCTTTATCATTTTAAGATTCACAGTAATGCTCATTTTTAGTAATGGTCCCTCTCCATATTCCAAGCACTTTCAATTTTCCAGAAAACTTGAGCATGAACAGGATTTAAATCACTCAGATGTAACTTTATTTAGCTGTTTCTATCAGAACAAAATAGGATTCAAAATAATTATGAGGCTTCTCACCAAACCAATGAATTCAAGGGAAATACAAGCCACAGAAGCTTACCCTTTTGCACCAGTGCCAATCAACAGCAATACAGCATTAACAGGATTAAGGCAGAGATTACTTCCAATCATGCAGAACTGAAGTTTAGTCAAGGAACCAAACAGCAAGAAGACTGTCATACTAATATTTGACATAACTGACAAATATTAACTGTCATCCATAGATTAATAAAAGAGCATGATATGGGCTTTTAGTTAATGACACTAAGCACACGTGTGTACTTGTACAGACAGAGTTATGCTATAACGAAGTCTGGAACAGAGCTACAAGTGACTCAAATAACCAGGACATTAAAAGGAAATTAAAAATCTATCTTTATACCAAAAACATTTAATTAATGTGTCTCAGGGTCAGAAATTGTCTCATGCAAGATTATCCAATGCAGCAGAAAGGACACCCCAACATATCCTAGTTCTGCAAACTGCTCAGTTCTACTAGATGAAGGACCCTCCTACTGTCTGTTTTTCCTCCCAATACCCAGTGTCACAGAAGCTATGGACTAGCTATGGACTAGAAGAGCTGGGATCAAGGATTTCCCCACCACCATCAGCCCCATGACTTCTTTGTGCAGAGCGAAGGTTTTTTATGAACTGTTGTATTTAGTTCTGTGTCTCTTGTCATCTGATTTAAAATAAATATTGGCCACAATTCCTTGATTAGGCTTAGTAGTACTCAACACAGGAACATGCAACTGGGACAAAAGTTGTTATAAGCAACCTCTAAGCTCCTTGAGCACCAACCTGGCTCTCAACATAAAAACTCAAGATTCTGAAAGCTGCTTACCATTTTTTTAAAAAACATGTCTGTTTCCTAGAGATACTATTCTAGTAGCCTGTGTTCAGCAGGAGGCTACATGCCTTAATTGCCACCCATTTTCCCCATCCATAGCTCTATACTGGAGACTGAGTGAAAGGTTGTATAAGGTGGCCACAGTTTCTGAAACATTCTCTTGAAAAGTTGTATCATCCTCTGTGTAGAGCCATGGACGTAGGGCAACTTTAAGCTGATGGATCAGTGCCAAAATGCTGCATCATAGCCATGAATCTAGTCCTTGCTTGTCATTAACATATCAAATTCAGGAGTGTCTGAAAGAGATTTACTTCGAAATGTTCATGTTGTCAGCAGCCTGACAAGGACACTAGGGACTAAGGGTCAAAGCATGAAAAAAACCCTAAGGCTGAGCAGTACCTGAGAAGTTCACAGTTGAGCTCCATTCTTGGGTTAATACCAAGGATAAGGGTCTGAGTTGTGTTTCAGAGTCTGGATTAGGAGATGAAGTCCAGTACAAGCCGAAGACAGCATTCAGGACCAGAAAGCAAGAATGGTCATAGCAACTACAGGAGGTCCATTGTTACCTCCACACTTCCTAGAATACCCCTTGGATTTAGAAAAAGCAGGGAGCCACTCATGAGACTGTTGCCTGTTGGAATCCCTGGAGGTAAGATTTTCATGGTCTGGGTCCACAACAGCTCATTGGTAGTGAAGTGAAAAGCAGTTATAGCTGCTGCATGGATAAGACTGTTAGCGTTTGCTAACTGGCGGTTTTGTAGGCCTGGTTCAAGACCTACTTGGCCTTATATAAGTATTTTAAAAATAGTAAATGAGAAGCTGGACGATAATTGGTCAAAGCTCATAGATAGTGAAGATTTCTTTAGTAGAGATACAATTAATGTTTTAGAGGAAGAGATACCTATAGTATTTCTTGAATAGAAGAGAGATTCATTGAATTTCTATCTTACTACTTACTAAATGTATCCCATCTTTTCTTCTTTTATTATGTTAAGTGGCTACTAATGAATTATATAAAACTACTGGCTCCCAAATGCATGGTATAATTAGTTTTTTCTTGGATAATTTATAATTACTATATAACATTGTATAGTAACAAGTAAATATCAAATATCCTCACCATTCTAAATCAGGAGGATCAGCTCTCCCATTCACAATGTAGTAGTTAGTAATTAATCACACATTGCTGTATTTGTACACTAAGTAAAGTTAATGAGTGAAATCTAATGCTTCATGAAATTTCATGCATGACTTTAGTTTGCATGGGTCATTAATATTCGTAGTTAAACTGTTCTTTTATGTGTATTAATATTGTTCCTTAGGGTTATGCAAAAGAATAATTCATAAATAAGCCTGCAAAGAGGAAAAGATTATAATTAAATCATAATAATTAACATGGATATTGGATTACTCTAGTAAATTAATCTGGCTAGCTAAAGTATTTATGTTTTGGGGCAGGTCAAATGCCATGTATGCTGTATACATACTGTGATGGGTATAGTAGCTATTCTATTTTCTCTCATCCCTAATGATTCTGTTAGTTGCAACATGATGTTGCAAGATGTTGCAGCCTGGGGAGAGGTAACTAGTGATGTCCAGCAGGGGTCTGGACTGGGATCAATCCTATTCTACATATTCATAAATGATCTGGAAAAAGGGATAAACAGCGAGATGGCAAAACTTGCAGATGATACTAAACTGCTCAAGACAGTTAAGGGCAAAGGAGACTGAAGAGCTTTAAAAGGATCTCACAAATCTAGGTGCCTGGGCAACAAAATGGCAAATGAATTTTAATATTGATATATGCAAAATAATTTACATTGGAAAACATAAACCCAATTATACATACAAAATGATGGGGACTAAATTAGCTGTTACCACTCAAGAGAGAGAGATCTTGGAGTTATTGTAAATAGTTGTCTGAAAACATCCACTTAATGTGCAGCAGCAGTCAAAAAATCAAACAAAATGTTATTAATCATTAAAAAAGGATAGAGAATAAGACAGAGAACATTTTACTGCCTCTGTTTAAATCCAGGGTACACCTACATCTTGAGTACTGCGTACAGATGTGGTCACTTTACCTCAAAAATATAGCTTAGCATAGGAAAAAGTTCAGAAAAGGGCAACAAGAATGATTAGGGTTTGGACCGGCTGCCATATGAAGAGAGATTAAAAAGGCTGGGACCTTTCAGCTTAGAAAAGAGGAGACTAATATGAGGACATGAGAGAGGTCTATAAAATCATGACAGGTGTGGAGAAAGTGAATATGAAAAAGTTGTTTACTTGTTCCCATAACGTAAGAACTAGGGCTCACCAAATGAAATTAATAGGTAGCAGGTTTAAAAAAAAAAAAAAAATTTCTTCACACAGCGCAGAGTCAACCTGTGGAATGAACTCCTTGACAAAGGAGATTGTAAAGACCAGGACTTTAACAGGGTTCAAAAAAGAACAAAATACATTCATGGAAGATATTGGCTATTAGCCAGGATGATATTAGGCAAATATGATAACCATTACGCTACAGAAACCAGGCTGGGAATTGGTGATAGGGGAGGGAGAGTTTAGAGATAATAATTGTAGTAGTAGGGAAGACATCCCTCTGGGGAGAAGCCTTTCTCCAGAGGTACCAAACCTCAAGCACCTGACACCTCATCCAATTATAGGTACTAGGAGAGGAGAGGGAAAGAAAAGGCTGCCCTGGATGAGTATCCAGGCAAATGGCAGAGTAGCAGGGCAGAGAGGGAGGACCTGTGAATTCAGCACACTGTTCCATTTAAGATTGGGCATTCTGGGAGCCAATGGGCTGTAACTTCCTCTCCAGTGCAGGTACACTGTTGCCAACCTTACTTTCCCTGCCCGCCCTACTCTGCATCCTTCGATGATCTCATCTTCACCCACTCTTCCTCTTCATCTCCCTTCACCTTCTTCCATTCTACTCCCTTGGTCCTATTAATTCCTTCTTACCCTCCTGCCACTCCTTGTCATCCTCTCCTCTGCCACATAATGAAAGAGACAAGAACTATCATGTACCGATCCTGACCTCAATCATTTACTAATGTTACATAGACTTCCTTTGCGCTTGTCTTTTAGATTTCAAGCTCTGATGGGCAGGGATCATGACTTGCTGTACATTAGGAAAGTGTCTAGCATCCCAGGTTCCCAGTGCCTGTCTGGAGCTTTCAGGTGCTGTCACACTATAAACTGAGAATAAGTGATTATTATTAATAATAAGAATAATAAATTAACTTGGTTGTGCAAAGAATAGTGTGGGAACTTTAGTATTTGCAATATTTCCCTTTTTGTAGAGTACTGGGTTGATATATTTATGAGATTTTTAGATATTTTCCTCATTACAGTTCCACTAATATTTTGGGTTTTGCTGTCAAATTCAATTTCACATTTAAGCCCAGATATTGACAGGAATGGAGATGAGCCTCATCTCTTACCCATTAAAAATGTATGAGAACTCATTGCATTCAATTTGTACGATGCTCGGGAGTCGTTTCATCTTCAAACAAGACAGTGTGTATAGACAATAAATAATAATAAATCACTGTCTTGCTAGACTTGATAAAACAGATTTCCTGGCTCTTTTAGGCCTTGACTACACTAGCATTTATGTCGACAGATTTTTGTTGCTTGACGGTGTGAAAAATCACCCCCTGAGCTACATATGTTTTGCCAGCATAAATGCTGGAGTGCAGAACACTGTGTCGGAGGAAGATGCTCTCCTACTGACATAGCTACCATGGTTTGTTGAGCTGGTTTTATGTTGGTTCTTTCCCATTAGTGTAAAATGGCTACACAAGTGCTCTGACAGCTGTATCAGTACAGCTGTGCTGCTGTAAGCTTGTAAGAGCAGCCATGGCCTTAGTAAAGTTAACTATAGACAATATAAAGAATCTGTGACTCCACTGAGGGGGAACCACTGTTTAGTGGACAAGGCGTATCCAAGGGCACAGTCTGACATTTAAAATTTCAGCAACAATAATAGGTTTCCCAATGATTTAATAACCATTTAGATAATTGTGTTATTTCAGTTAAATTAGCACTGAAAAATGCTAATTTAAAGTAATAGTTATTGGTAGGGGAGGAAACCAGAATTTGAGTAACTGAGCATATTTTCTTGAACAATTCAGAGCAATGGAAAAGTAATCTAACACATTATTCGCTATTAGATGTAATTATAACACAGTAAGACAGCTGATAAGGGACTTGCCTGTCAAATTGCTTAACTGATTTGCTGCAGTTTGTATATGAAACATTTCTGTACCTATAAATAGTCTGTGCAGGCTTGTAAAATAAATATCTGTCCAACATTGTTTTCCAATCCTAGCTCCAGCACCCTCTAAGCACAGGTACTTAGAACATGTGCTACGGGACATTCATTGTGGAGTGGCTCAACACTCCACACTGCATATAAGAAACTAACATTGTCAGTTTCACCACCGCATAGCTGCTTTTGAGCCACCAACACTGGAAGCTTGGGGTTTCTTGCTCTGAACTATCCATATGGTGGGGTGAAAGCTCTGGGATCACCAGTAACCCACCATGACACACAAGATTTTATAAGAACCCTGGTCTGTGATTTGACAAGCACCTCATTTGCTTTCACAAGACATTTTGAGTTTGATGAACTGGCATTTTTCAACTAAAGTGTTTAGTCAGAAAATTTCTGACTAGCCCTACTGAGTGCTACTTACTTCCAAGGTTCACTTTTCAATAGTTTGCTCAGAAAAGCTTTCCTAGGCTAGCATCCATAGAAATGGGCACTCAGAAGTGGCAGGATAAAATATTACGAAGGGGAAAAGACAACATGAGACTCCTGTCATCAAGAAAAATGAGGACAGTATCAATTGTGGCATTCTTTAAAACTCCACAGAAATCAACTGAGTTACACTAGTGTAGCTGAGATAATAAAAGTAATGATTTTCTAGTGTTCTGTCTCCAGATGGTTGATTATATACGAGATTTTCTGCTTGGGGAGCCTGAAACACAAAGTAGTCATAAGGATTGGTTTTAAGCTAAATGGATTAATTTCAAATGTAAATCTCCCTTAAGATGCTTAACTGAAAAAAAGCTGCAGTACCAGGATGATTCTGTTGAGATGTCTGTCTCATTGGGTTGTAGTAACTTAAAAAATTGCATTTACAAAATTTAGCCTAAAATTCTGTAACTTATTACCACTTGTTAAAAGTTGGTTGCATATCTTATAGGCATTTTCCAGCTCAAACATTGTGTAAATTACCATGAAATCAACACATTTTTGGAAGAGAGAAATACAGCTCTGAATATGTACTTTGAATCCTTTTTTTCCCTCCTGTTAGGTACATTAGAAAATACTTGAAAGTGTTTGAGTTCTCATCAGCTTGTTCAAAACCTAAAGTAAAGCCTTCTAATTACACCAACAATTACAGCAAATTTGCATGATAACAAGAATGACCTGCTAAGCCCTGCAACTGAAATAGTGTCATGCTGCAGGACACCTTTGAAAAACAACATTCTAGTCTTGTTGTTGCTATAGAAAGAGTGTGGTTGAAGGGGAGGGCAGGGCTGATCCTGTCAGCAGTGTAGCAGGAAGCATGGAAATAGAACAATGCACTGTAGAATCAGCATTTAAAAGAGACGCAGCATGAATCAGAATCTTACACATCTCCTCGGAGACCGGTTTTGTGGATTTTTGACACTGTGCAGTGCTATAGCTGTGCATTACTATGGGTGAATTATACAGTGCGCAGCAGGGAGGTGTAAAGGGGAGGAGAGGTCTTGCAGCACTCCACTGATTAAGCCCCTTACTGAGCGCCCTTTAGATCTTCTGAGAAAGTTCTGTTCCGTTTCCTCATTTTACACCATAAGTTAGTTCCAGTTACTAGTACTTCCTATGCATAATCATAAGGAAAGGGTATGCATGCAGCTCCCCATTACACAGAAACTGAGCAATGCCAGAATGCTAAAGCTGCCATGTACGGTATAATTTTTCACTCTGCAGAAGTCTACAATCCACAGTGACAAAGGCATGAAATCTTTCCGACACAAACTCAAAACCAATCGTTATCTGACGCTGATCCAAAGAACATCAGGAAACACCGGTGCTGTAACACAGCTAGTCTAATGGGCAGCTGATCCCACCCAGGCACATTTCTTTTTTATTTCTTGGCCATGAGTTGATTGTAAGAAATGATCTAAAAAATGATGGCATTGTCAATACAGAAGACCACCTGTGTTCTAAGTCTCAAGGGTTACGTCTACAGTGCACGCTTATTTCAGAATAAGTCCACACTGCAGGGAAGCCACAAAATTAGTCCAAGACAGGCTCCCCTGATGTGGATGTGCTATCTTGATTCAGGCGCCCCAGGAAACACTGGGGAGAAATGCCTTAGAATGGCTCTGGTGTGGAGCTATTTTGAAATAGCAGCAGTGGAGAGTCTACACACGCCTTATTTCGAAATAGCTATTTTGGAATAGGTGTTATTCCTCGTAGAATGAGGTTTACAGGTTTCAGAATAAGCTGTCCATTATTTCAAAATTATTTTAAAATAATGAAATGGCTGTGTAGATGCTCACATTGTGATTTTGAAATAACGCTAGTTATTGTGAAATAATGGTGCAGGGTAGCCGCACCCAAGATATGCCTGTGCTAACACTGATTAAAGCCTAAATTATTTTATGTGCTCCATTGCTGCTGCCCAGGGTGGCACAAAACAAAAAAGTTAAATGTCTGAACACTGTTAGAAATACTCAATGGGCCAAATGATATCCTGATGTAAATCTACTGAAGCCCACAATGAAGCGACCCCCCTCAATGAAGAATTTGGCTTATTGGGTGTTTGTGTCCTTATTCTTGTAAGCTTTTTGCTTCAGAAACAGCTTTCGAGGAAGCTGCAGAATAGTATTGCTTTACTGCCAATAATGTCAAGGCTAGTGGGTTTCCTTGCATGAGAAAACCAGGGTTCTGTATGGAGCTCTGTACCCATACAAATTTCAACTGAAGTAAACATAGGTCTGCCCAGACTTTAACCAGGGATGGATTAAGCCATAGGAGTTGTAAACTCATGCCAAGATCCACAGTCACCAGTCAACCGATTGCATCAGCATCTCTACTTTAAATGAAACAAAAAAAGTTTTTAACCTTCATTGCAGAAGCATGCGCAGAACAGTGATGTCTGCCAGAGTCTGCCCAGAGCCTGAAACATCGGCTTAGAGACCAGGCATCTTAATGATATGTGATTTGTAGAGTGCAGTTGGAGTGGGGCAGAGAGAAACTCTTCTGTTACCCCTTGGAAGGGAAAAGTGGGGCCTTGTGTCACAGCCCTCCGTTCTCTTGAGTGTAAAGGTTGCCTTCCCATCAAAATGGGAGGAGAGATTGGGGTACAGTGTCAGGTCTGCAGTCGAGGGGTCAGGAGGTCCTGTGCCATGTTGTGCCCCAGAGCGTACTTCTACTAAACTCAGGGATCAGACCCTTCATTTCCCATTTCATTATTTTCAGAATGTTGTTGCTATACTTGTGAATTACATTGCTGGCACTCAGCCTTGTCATGGTCACTAAAGGGACGTCCTCATCGCCATTATAACCCCCCGACAGTCACAATATGTTCCTCTAGTGCGGAGGTCAATAGCATTGCTTGGGATAAACAAGAGGGTTGGTTGAGGATTTACATGTGGAGTTTATCCAGTGTTTTACATACAAACCAAAATCTTTTCACGTGGAAAGTGGGTTTTTTTAATTGCTCATGTGAAATCCCTACCATTTGCCAGCCAGCTACATCAAATAGCAGTAACTTCAATTTCAGTCTAAAACAAGCCGCACAGCAAGGAGCGCCAACCTAAATGCTTGCTAGGCTTTAACAGAACCTGAGGTTTTAGAATGCTTTCTTAATTTTACATTATTTAGTAACAGAAATAATTCTGTATCATGTGTGCCCTTTTTTCAGGCAAGGGACATCATTTGTATGAAAGCAGATTCTGTCCTTCTTAAAGTTCACCTGTTCCTGCAATTTGTACTCCCTCTGGTAGCAAAACCTGCCTTTGTGTGCATTCTATGGTGTTCAGTGCTCTCTTATAATGCTTTAGGTGCTGGCAAAAGATCTGCTCTATTCTGTGTCTGGTTCCATCAGGCTATGCATAACATGAGCTTCACCGTGCCCCCTCCATTCCCCAGACTCTCAGTCTGGGAAGATCAATCCTTGAAGGCACAATCCCCAAGACAACACAGTAGAGACAGTTAAAAGGTTCCCAGTGAAACAGTTTTTTACTGGAGAATGCTGATTTCACAAAATCAAAATGTTCTGCCTTGCTGGTTTCCTGCCAGCCTGCCGGACTCCCTGTCAGAGAAACTGCCCTGGAGTTTTTTGAAAAATAATTCCATTTTGGTTCTTCTATACCTTGCTATAAATTATGACCCATATTTCTATTTGTCACATCATTTCTTCATACAACAATCTGTCATACTACAAGTAGAAGGATTATGACTTCCAGAGGGGAAGGAGTAGCAGGAAAAGAATCATTTACAACAGAGATTCTCTTTTCCTGAGAGCATGCTAAAACAAACAAAAATTATAAACAAAACAAAACAAAACAAAACAAAAAGCAAGACAGAAAATATATACTGCTCCTGATGAAGTTAATGGCAAGACTCTTGTTGATTTTCATGGTGCAGAATCAGATCCTTTAATAAATCCCTCTGAACTTTATTATGCAAAATCAAAGTTTCCATAGCATGTTACTAGGTTTTGAGCATCATGTGTGACACAGAAGCTCTGAGACTACTACTGTATTACCAAATTCAAAATATCCAAGTTATGCAAATAACATTACCAGTTCAAATAGATTTCTCTTCTCATTGACAAAATAGTACAGCTGGTAGGAAGTCATTTTAAAAAAAATCAGAGTCCCTTTTTTCTAAATAAAATTATGGAAGATTCACATTTGGAAATGATCCAATTACTTAAGTAAATGTCAAAATCTTCCCATTAAAAGTTGAGGAGAGATAGTTTTTCAAAATTTCTCATGTAAAAATACTTATCTTTTTCCAACCAGCTACACAAAATAGTAGTAACTTAGATTTCAGTCTAAAATACTCTACACCAACCAAAGCTCTGGACTGGAGGGTATTGACAGAACTTTTCTTCTACAGAACTTTAGTTACTCAGGCATTGAGCTGACCTCTGTATACAGAGGAATATATTTCATCAACAATGAATAAACCATTTAAGTGCCCCCAACACTAAAAACAAAACAAGAAATTGAAATAGAGCAAGAGGCTAGAAATATTGACTATTTTCATGAAACATGTAGGTTTTATTTAATGTTTTTCATTTTAGCTTTGGGTAGTGTTTTATTAACAAAAATGAATATTTCCAGTCAGACTTTCTATTGGCCAGATTCCCTGCACAAAAATCTTGCATATAACACTGCAAAGATTTTGGGAGACACTGGAGCAATAAATAACTCTGAAGAAGACAGTTCTGCTAATTGTACAAGTTGAATCTCTCTAGTCTGGCACCCTCGGGACCTAACTGGTCCCAAACCAGAGAATTTTCAGGACCACGGGAGGTCATTATTGTCTAGCAGCATTACCAACTCTTTACTAGGCTGTTAAAGGACATATAGGGGTAAATTAGAGCTAAATAGCAGCATAGAAAACTGAAAGCTAGGACTGGTGGCTTTAACACACTTTATGGGACCATGGGAAACTTGGCCACACCATGAAAAGTGGACATCTGGCTAACTAAAATCATTCTGGATGATGGATGTTTCTGGACCAGAGAATTCTGGACTAGAAAGGTTTAACCTGTAGCACTATAAGTCCACTAAAAATTAAAAGGAGGGTTCTAACTTTCCTTTCCTTTTTAAAAGCCACTTTGAGTACCTCTACACTGCAGGTGGCAATGTGCTTTGCTAGTCACACAGATATACCTGGGCTAGTTTTAATCTATCTTGCTCTCTGAAAATAACAGCAAGGATGTGGCAGCCTGTCCTATAGAAGCATGACTGACTGTTTTGGGTATTACTCACATGTGCAGCCCACGCTACAACTTGTCCCACTGTGTCCTCACTACAAGCTCTTACTACTTTGCTAGCTAGCTAGATTAAATATACACCTGGAAGAGGGACAAATTAAACTCCTAGCTGCAGTGTAGCTACCCTCTCAGATGTTCGCTTCCAGGGTTACTCTTTATAAAGCTCATTGATTCAAAGAGCAAAAGGTAGAAATAAACACCCAATGAAAAATAATTTTTTCAGTAAGCAAGCTACAAAAGGTGACATTTTAAGTAAATCTTTGTCAACAACAACAATACAAAAACAAATGGTGTTTGGCAGGGTATGCATGTTTCAGAAAAGGTTGTGTTTGATTGTGTTTCATTTCCCTAAAACCTGATGAGTGCATCTTAAGGAGATCTGAAACTCTTCAGGCCCTTTGGTTGCTTGCCCAAAGATTATTCTGCTGCCTTTTTGTAAAATTTAGAACAATATCCCTTGGGATTTTTAGATTAATCCTTTGTTTCAGATGGGGAGAACAAAACAAAACAAAAACCAAATAAGAATAACCATTCTCCCAATATTTCTATCTCTGTTCTCTGCTAATCACAGAATATAAAGAGTGTATAAGTTAAATCTGAATGAGCATTTTCCTTATTCGTTTTGCTAAATTTAAGCAAACATAGGGTATGTCTAGACTGCGGGGGTGTTTCCTCATTCAGAGAATGTGTTTTCTCTTCCGCTTTTTTCTGTGGAAGAGCAGTCACGCTCTTTCAGGGAGTCCTGTATACCTCATTCTTCCAGAAAAGCAATCAGAAAAAGCTGCGCAAATAGCACAGAGCAATTTGCGTAGCTTTTTCTGAAAAAAGGCTATAGTCTAGATATAGCCATAGAGATGCCATCCTTTACCAGGTACACCTTGTCTAGTATAGTGCTACCTAGAGGTCTCTAGCCAGCTAACTCCAAAATGCAATTTTTTCAACACTTCTATTCCATGGGAAATTTTATTTCAGTTATGTTGGAATTCCCTGTGGATTGGAAATTCTCTCTTCTCCTCTCCCGACCCCTGTCATGCTATACCACAGGGGTTGGAAGAGAGGGTCCTTGTGCCTGTTCTGAAACAGCTGCAAGCTGACCCATTTTGACACAAAACAATAGGATGGGGCTGGATGAGTAGAGCCAGTGGATACAATAACAATATGACACAATAACTCTATGGCATATGCCAACACTGTCAGCTGTATTAAATGATATAAGTGTTCAAGAAAGAGGTCTTAAATTCTATAAACAATTCTGAGATGTTTAAAATTGTACATTAAAGCAAACAAGTGCCAGAATTAAAGCTGTCTGTAAAACATGAATTCTGCTTGTGTGTGTAGTTACCAGGTGTGTGACACAATGTCTTTTACTGGACCAGCTTCTGGTGCTGAAAGAGAGAAACTTTTGAGCTCCACAGAACTCTTTAGATCCTAGTCTCTTGCCTCCTGAGAAGTGTGTCCAATAAGATATATTGCCTCATCTAAATTGTATCTCACATATCCTGGGGCCAATACTACTACCACACGGCAAATTAGCTCTTTTGTCATAGTCAAATATGCAAGTTTCATCGTTTTAATTAGAAAAAGGAAAACTCATGGCAGACTATTTTAAATAATTATAAGTGGCTTATCATAGGAAATTATGAGGAGTCCAATAAATATCCTTTATTTTACAATAAATGAAAGAAATGTGTCATAGGTGAATCATGTAAGTCAAGCTCTAGCAGTTGCAATACATACACACGAGTGAGTAGGATGGTTTGGCAACCTTAATTTTGGCATTCTGGACTTTTCTGTGCCTAGATTTTTTTAAACTGAGTCATAGATATAGGTCCCATGAAGGTACCCAGATAACTAAGTCACCAAGAAGTTAACCAAAAGTCTGGCTTAGTAGAATAACTGCTGAAGCAATATTTGAAAATGTAGCACACAGTGTATTTCACATGAGTATTGGCAATCAGCCCAGTGTGCATGTTCATAATATTAAATAAGGGGCTGGAGTTAAATATCTATGCAGAGCATTCCTATGTGCCAGGGCAGCTCAGAATGTTAAATATTGCTTCAGGAAAAATGTATTTACACACATGCTGACAGTTCATTTCCAGGTGGGAGCTTCTCGACTGCTCTATACACAGCGGCTTCAGTCTTCCCACTGTGAAATTTTAGACAGCTTGTCTGCAGAATCCTTGCCAGACCTATTAATATTTATACATTCCTTACACATTCCAGTCAAAGCATATAAGTTGCAGATCTTTCTGATTTGGAAGCTATTAAGATTCATGACCCCTTTAGCTATTTACTCTGTGGTCTAGAAGGCTTTGCAATCAACTTACACTTGAAGAAGAAAGCACAAATCATTACAGTTCAAATATTGTCCTGTATTGTGTCTATTTGTAGTCCATCAAAGAACAGTTCAGAGCTCTAATGCATTCATTTATCTCAAAAAGAGACACACATTATTATGTGAGGCACTCTCTACTTGGAAGAAGATAGAACAGAAATGTTACACAGAATATTGCATTTAATTCTGGATTAATGACTCTTTGGGTGAAGCTCCATTTGTGATTAAGAAAGAATATCTGATTAATTTTTCTGTTGTTGCATCTCGACATTGATTGATGTGAGGCTACTCTGATGTTCTGTAGAGTACACCGTTGCAGGAAGTCATCTGTTCATCTTCTGGACAGCATTGGTCACTGTAACCCAGTAGGACACAGGTTCCTTGTCTCATTAGAATGCAATGGCAACTGATAGCCATTGCACACTTCTTCCTCCAACAGCAGTCAGAGGGAGATCCTCTCTAAGTTCACTTTAGGCTCTCTACTCTAAAGGGACAGATACCAGGAGGCTCCAGGACCCTAGAGCCCCTTCTGAATGTAATTCGTGTAGAAAGCATTCAGGACCCTTGGGATCAGAACTTAAAGCAGTCACAGATGTATATAATGGAACTAAGTTCTGTCCTTCACAAGGCAATGAAGAACATTGAAGCGATTAAAGCCAATGAAAGCTTTTGGGTTCTCGGCACATATGAAAATCAGATGCTTAAATATATATTCAGGAGTCTAATTTAGGCTCCCATTCTTGAAAACCTTAGCCTGAAAAGCTTTGTGTTGATCTATCAGATCTTAGGATGCCCTTCACAATTGAATTGTACATTGTAGCAAATGGCAGAAGGCACATCAGTGGGTAGACTGACAGCCTACAATTGGACTAAATGTTGTGTGGTGAACAGCTAGGTGAACCTTTCACATTCAGGCTATGTCTACACAGCGGAGCTATTTCAGGCTACTGGAGGTATCCTGAAATAGTTATTCCGTGTCTTAAGAGCAAGCCTGTTATACTGGAATATAACGGGCTCACTATTCCAATGTCCCTGTAAACCTCTTTGCACAAGGGATAAGGGACATTTCAGAATAGCACTTTATTTTGAAATAACATCGACATGAGCTATGCAATTTGCGTAGTGCAAATTGTGTAGCTTATTTTGAGGTAAGGGTGCTGTGTAGATGCACCCTCAGAGTCACTCCCCTTATGAAGGGAAGGCAATTTCTTTTTTGTCTTTTCCAAAACCTCCAGTTTTATTTTTCCAGAAGAGCCCTTTATTAAATATTTGTTCCCTATGTAGTTATCTACAGCCTGTAATCAAGTCGCCCTTAACTCTTTCTTTGTTAAGCTAAATTGACTGAGCACCACTCTATCACTAAGACATGTTTTCTAATCCTTTAATTATTCTCTCAGCTCTTCTTTGAATCCTCTCCAGTAATCAACTTCTTTCTTGAATTACTGAATCAGGCCTGGACATAGCATTCCAGCAGTGGCTACATCAATGACAAATATGGAGGTAAAATAACCTCTCTGTTCCTATTCAGGAGTCTCCTATTTAGGCATCCAAGCTCTTTGGGTCACATGGAAGCCCATGTTCAGCTGATTATTTACTGTAGACCCCAATCTCTCTCAGAATCATTGCTTCCCAGGACAGAGGCCTTCATCCTGTACATATTGACTACGTTCTCTGTTGCTAGATATATAGTTACCTTTATTTGTATTAAAACAAGATGTGCTTGTGCCCAGTTTACCACATCATCCATATTGACCAGTCTCCTTCAATTCCTAAATACAAATATTTGAGGGTATGTCTACACTAGCTCATTAGTTCGAGCTAGGTAGGCAAATGAGGGCAACGAGGGGGTTGCAAATGAAGCCTGGGATTTAAATATCCCGGGCTTCATTTGCATGTTCCCGGGCGCCGCCATTTTTAAATCCCCCTTAGTCCGAACTCCGTGCCCGCGGCTACACGTGGCACGGAGTAGGTAGTTCGAATTAGGATCTCTAATTCAAACTTCCATTACTCCTCATGGAACGAGGTGTACCAGTAGTTCGAACTCCGGTTGCCCTCATTAAGAGGAGTAAAAACAGGACCCTTGTGGTAAGTGGCTGTCTGGAGTGTGTGTTTGTGTGTGGGGGAGTTATTTGCTGTGTGCTGAGCTTGTGTTTGTCTGGTTGGTTGGTTGGTTGGTTTGTTTGTTTGAAGGAGCTTCTGAAAGGTTTGAAATCTAGAAGCCTCTGTTAATTGGCTGAGCCTCAGTCAGGGGGAGGGGCTACCAGAGCTATATAAGCCTGTGACTCAGCGACCAGGGAGCTTGTGAACAGGAACAGCTAACAGGGAGTTTGGAGAGGGAGTTTAGAGGGGGAGGTTAGAGGGCACTAGTGACTTCTGACCTTCTTTAAAACATAGCTCTTATAATAATCTATATTCCAGAGGTTTAAAAAGAATCCCAGTTTATACTTAAACTTATTCAGTAGAAAAATGGAGACAGAAGCCCAGCAGCAGAGTGGGGGCTATCCTGTTTATTGCGTTGAGTGTAACATGTATAATTACCTGCCCTGTGGGCAGGTGGCGTATGTGTGCACCCATTGCAAGGAGCTCCTGACCCTCAGAGACCGAGTTCGGGCTTTGGAGGCCAGGGTGGCTGAACTGGAGGAGCTAAGGGAGGTAGAGAGATGTTGATGAGACTTTCCGGGACACTGTAGTACTGTCCCACCTCCAGTCTGAGAGCCCCAGTGCTCTTAAGGAGGATGAAAGTCTCAAGGGAACAGAGCATTCAATGGGAGCAGAGGGAAACCATCCCGTAGTTGGGACCCTCCTCCCAGAGGATGTTGCGGTATCCTCTCGCACTGAGGATACCTCTGAGGGGAAGGGAATACCAGTTAGGAAAAGGCAGGTGTTAGTAGTGGGTGATTCGATCGTTAGAAACATAAACAGTTGGGTTTGTGATGACCGGGAGAACCGTATGGTCACTTGCCTGCCTGGTGCGAAGGTTGCGGATCTCTCGAGGCATCTAGATAGACTTATGTGTAGTGCTGGGGAGGAGCCGGTGGTCGTGGTACTTGTAGGTACCAATGACGTAGGGAAGGGTAGGAGAGATGTCCTGGAGGCCAAATTTAGGCTGCTAGGAAAGAGACTGAAATCCAGGACCTCTATGGTGGCATTCTCGGAAATGCTTCCAGTTCCACGCGCAGGGCCAGTAGGCAGGCAGAGCTTCAGAGTCTCAATGCGTGGATGAGACGATGGTGTAGGGAAGAGGGGTTTGGATTTATTAGGAACTGGGGACACTTTTGGGAGAGGGGAGCCTATACAGGAAGGATGGGCTCCACCTAAACCAGGGTGGAACCAGACTGCTGGCACTAAACATTAAAAGGCCGAGAGCAGTTTTTAAACTAAGAGATGGGGAAAGCTGATTGGTGTGGAGATGCACGTAAATCGGAGGGAGACTTCTCTTAGAGGAGAATCCATTGATAGAGATTCTAAGCTGTAGTCAGAAAGAGAGGAGGGAGAGGGCAAACCATGGGCCAGAGCAGACAAACAACCGCATACAAAGGAATCCAATGCATCAGGGAAGGGCAGACAAATAAGCAGTGGCAAATTTTTAAAGTGCTTCTACACAAATGCTAGGAGTCTGACTAATAAGATGGGTGAACTAGAGTACCTAGTATTAAATGAGGAGATTGACATAATAGGCATCACTGAAACCTGGTGGAATGAGGAAAATCTGTGGACACAATCATACCGGGATATAAAATATATCGAAAGGATAGAGCAGGCCGGGTGGGTGGCGGAGTGGCACTGTATGTGAAAGATAATGTAGAATCAAATGAAATAAAAATATTAAGTGAATCAACATGTTCAATAGAATCGCTATGGATAGTAATTCCATGCTCCAATAATAAGAAATTAGCAGTAGGGATATATTACCAACCACCTGACCAGGACAGTGATACTGACATTGAAATGCTGAGGGAGATTAGAGAGGCTACCAAAATAAAGAACTCTATAATAATGGGGGATTTTAATTACCCCCATATTGACTGGATACATGTCACCTCAGGAAGAGAAGCAGAGATAAAATTTCTCAATGGCTTAAATGACTGCTTCTTGGAGCAGCTGGTGCAGGAACCCACAAGGAGAGGCCTCGATTTAGTCCTGAGTAGAGCGCAGGATCAGGTCCAGGAAATAACCGCAGGACCGCTTGGGAATAGTGACCATAATATAATAACATTCAACATTCCTGTGGTGGGAAGAACACCTCAGCAGTCCAGCACCCTGGCATTTAATTTCAAAAAGGGGAATTACACAAAAATGAGGAGGTTAGTTAAACAGAAATTAAAAGGCACAGTGACTAGAGCCAAATCCCTGCAAGCTGCATGGAAACTTTTTAAAGACACCATAATAGAGGCCCAACTTAAATGTATACCCCAAATTAAAAACATAGCAAGAGACCTAAAAGAGTCACCGTGGCTTAACCACCATGTAAAAGAAGCAGTGAGGGACAAAAGGCATCTTTTAAGAAGTGGAAGTCCAATCCTAGTGAGATAAATAGAAAGGAACATAAACACTGTCAAATCAAGTGTAAAATGTAATAAGAAAAGCAAAAAGATTTTGAGGAACAGCTAGCCAAAACTCAAAAAGAAATAACAAAATGTTTTTAAGTACATTAGAAGCAGGAAGCCTGCTAAAAACCTGTGGGTCCCCTAGGCGATAGAACTATAAAAGGCGCAATCAAGGACGATAAAGCCATTTGAGAAACTAAATGATTTCTTTGCTTCAGTCTTCACGGCTGAGGACGTTGGGGAGATTCCCAAATCTGCACCGCCCTTTGTGGGTGATGAATCTGAGGAACTGTCCCGGATTGAAGTGTCATTAGAGGAGGTTTTGGAACAAATAGAAAACTTAATGTTAACAAATCTCCGGACCGGATGGCATTCATCCAAGGGTTCTAAAAGAACTCAAATGGGAAATTGCTGAACTATTATCTGTGGTTTGTAACCTATCCCTTAAATCGGCTTCCGTACCTAATGACTGGAAGGTAGCCAACGTGACACCAATATTTAAAAAGGGCTCTAGAGGCGATCCGGCAATTACAGACCGGTAAGTCTAACTTCAGTACCTGGCAAATTAGTCGAAACAATAGTAAAGAATAAAATTGTGAAGCATGTAGAAGAACATAATTTGTTGGACAAAAGTCAACATGGTTTCTGTAAAGGGAAATCCTGTCTTACTAATCTATTAGAGTTCTTTGAAGGGGTTAACAAACATGGACAAGGGGATCCAGTAGATATAGTATACTTAGATTTTCAGAAAGCCTTTGACAAGGTCCTCACCAAAGGCTCTTGTGTAAATTACATGGCCATGGGATAAGAGGGAAGGTCCTTTCTTGGATTGAGAACTGGTTAAAAGACAGGAAACAAAGGGTAGGAATAAATGGTAAATTTTCAGAATGGAGAGGGGTAACTAGTGGTGTCCCCAAGGGTCAGTCCTAGGACCAATCCTGTTCAACTTATTCATAAATGATCTGGAGAAAGGGGTAAGCAGTGAGGTGGTAAAGTTTGCAGATGATACCAAACTGTTTAGGATAGTCAAGACAGAAGCAGACTGTGAGGGACTCCAAGAAGATCTCACCAAACTGAGTGATTGGGCAACAAAATGGCAAATGAAATTTAATGTGGATAAGTGTAAAGTAATGCACATCGGGAAAAATAACCCCAACTATACGTACAGTATGATGGGGGCTAATTTGGCTACGACAAATCAGGAAAGAGATCTTGGAGTTATCGTGACAGTTCTCTGAAAACTTCCACACAGTGTGCAGCGGCGGTCAAAAAGGCAAATAGGATGCTAGGTATTATTAAGAAAGGGATAGAAAATAAGACCCAGAATATCTTACTGCCCCTGTATAAAACTATGGTACGCCCACATCTTGAATACTGTGTACAGATGTGGTCTCTCACCTCAAAAAGATATTTTGGCCTTGGAAAGGGTTCAGAAAAGGGCAACTAAAATGATTAGGGGTTTGGAACGGGTCCCATATGAGGAGAGGTTAAAGCGACTGGGACTTTTCAGTTTAGAAAAGAGGAGACTGAGGGGGATATGATAGAGGTGTATAAAATCATGAGTGGTGTGGAGAGGGCCGATAAAGAAAAGTTATTTATTAGTTCCTAAATAGAAGAACTAGAGGACACCAAATGAAATTAATGGGTAGCAGGTTTAAAACTAATAAAAGAAAGTTCTTCTTCACACAGCGTGTAGTCAGCCTGTGGAACTCCTTGCCAGAGGAGGCTGTGAAGGCTAGGACTATAATAGAGTTTAAAGAGAAGCTAGATAATTTCATGGAGGTTAGGTCCATAAAAGGCTATTAGCCAGGGATAAAATGGTGTCCTTGGCCTCTGTTTGTCAGGGCTGAGAGGGATGGCAGGAGACAAATCGCTTGATCATTGTCTTCGGTCCACCCTCTCTGGGGCACCTGGTGCTGGCCACTGTCGGCAGACAGGATACTGGGCTAGATGGACCTTTGGTCTGACCCAGTACGGCTGTTCTTATGTTCTTATGTTCTTATTTGCCTACCTAGCTCGAACTAACGAGCTAGTATAGACATACCCAAATAGAGTATGGCTAAAAACCAGTCCCCCTATAGAAACACATCCACTTAGTTTCAGAATGCTATTTTAATTGCACAAACAAAAATACAGGCCTCCCTTCTAGCTGTGTGGAATGGGACGCTACTTACCTTCTCAGATGGGGAAGTTGTCATTCTATTACTCCATCTCATTTATTCTCTCTCCTCAGGTTTCTTTACAGTCTTTTGCCCCCCTCCAATTGTCTAAATAGCCATGCTTCCCCCATTTTAACTTGATCACAGTACCATCATGGGGAGAAAGTACCATGTATTAAAGAATTTTTTCATTTAGTGGAGAAAAACTGCAAAACAAGAACCAACGGCCGGGAGATAAAGCCAGACGAAATCAACTTAAAAGTTATGCATGCATTTATAACAGTAATGATTAACCATCAGAACAAGCTACAAAGGGAAAGTGGTGGATTCTTCATCTCTTGAAGTCTTAAAAGGAAGTGAATTTTTTTGGAAGATATGCTTTGATGAAACACGAGCTACGCTTTGGTTAAATATAAAGTTGTTGGGCTCAATGCAGAAGAAAGCAGGGGAAAATGTAATGGCCTGTGACAAACGGCACTCAGGTGCCCTGTTTTGGGCCTTAAACACTAACAATCAAAATGCCAACATCACATTGTTTTTATTCTTCCATCATTTTAGCTTGTAAAAAGTTTTGCGTTTATATGACAGTTATTTTAACCTGAAAAGATCCCTCCTGACCTTGGTCTTGTCAAAAAAAACCCTGTTCCTTTCTTTATTCCTTGTTTTCTGGTGTCTACATTCTGTTCTTCAAATATAATATTATTATATGCTATTTTACCTGGGTATTGAGACTAGAGATGTCAAATGGCAGTTCTAGCTGATGACTGTTCTTCAAGCTAGCCCACAGGAACATATGTTAGTGTCAGTATTCCTAGCATGGCCAGTTGATTTTTAGGTATAACAAGTAATATTTAAAATAAAAAAATCTTTACTGAACTCACCTCTCCCCAGCTGTGGATATTTTTTTTTTAAAAACTGCCTAATAAATTTATTCTTCTATAAGCATTTTATAAGGTTACTTGTACACTTCTTTTTATATTAATACCATGTCAAGCACTTTCCCAAACAAAAGATCTTAATGTGCAGGTAGGCTTGTAAGCAAGATTTAAGCAAGGATACAGACATTGTCTAGTGAAATGAAAACATGAACAATTCCATCCAGTACATAGCTGTATTCAATTATTTCCATTTATAAATATATAGATTTTTTTCAACACCATTAAAAGATAAGTAATGTCATTAACAATCCAATGCAATTAAAAGAAAAAGCTGGAACTATTGCAACAAAGTCTTCATGGGAGAGGAAACACAAGAACGATCATGCTAACAACTTTATAAAATATATTTAACATGCTTCTGACTGTTATTGTTGAAACTAATAAAGCAGTTCTTTTTCCACCAGCCTTCCTCACCTCTAGCAGCAGCTGATAATTTTTCTTAGCACTTTATGGGCAATTTGTGAGTAAATGTCTTAAATATTTATTCTTTTGCCATCCTGAAAGGTCAGAGGTCAGAGTCACAAGAGATATTTTTTGGCTACCATCAGTGTTTCTGTGACTTCTTATGTGAATGAACCAAATGTGTGAAACGGGGCATTGCTCCCTTCATTTAGGCTATGTCTGCACTGCACATTTATTTCAGAATAAGCTATTCCAACATAGCTTATTTCAAAATAGCACGTCTACACTGCAGGGAAGCCTCAAAATTAGTCTGAGGAAGGCTTCCCTAATGTAGACATGCTATCTCGATTTAGAGCCCCAGGAGACACTGAGGAGGAATGGCTCTGGTGAGGGGCTATTTCGAAATAGCAGAAGTGGAGCATCTACACAGCCACTATTCCAAAATAACTATTTCTGAATAGGCATTATTCTTTGTAGAATGAGGTTTACAGAAGTCGGAATAAGCCTCCCATTATTTCAAAATTATTTTGAAATAATGCTATTGCTGTGTAGATGCTCGCATAGTTATTTTGGGATAACGTCCGTTATTCCAAAATAACTTTGCTGTGTAGACGTATCTTTAGTCTTCTCCTTATTGAAATACGATAGCTCACCAGAGCAAGAGGGGTTGGGTTCTGAGGCTAATTTACAGTCTATCCGTTCATTAGGGAGGAACCTGGCTGTATCTATGTCATGGGAGTGGAAGTTCTGGGAGGCATTTGGGAAGAGAGATCAGTCTAATTGGCAACCATCCAGTGGGATGCCAAATACTTGAGGAGAGACAAGGTGAATCAACTCCCCAGTAAACTGATTTAAAGTGAGGTTTTGGTGAATAAATAAATAAGGATCCCTAGTTCTTACACAGAACTTTTCATCATCAGATCTCTCAGTGCTTTACATAGAAGGTAAGTCTCCTTTGCCTCCACTCCATCTGTAAGAAGTGGACACAAAGGTACACGGAGCCAAAAGTCACTCATCAGGACAGTGGCCAAACCAGGAGCAGCATCTGAGTCTTCCAAAACCTAGTCCAGTGCTGCATCCACTAGGTCTCACTGACTCCTAGGTGCTAAGGATACAATGAATGTTCTCGGCACCCTGAAGCTAGGCTGTGGGGAAATGGCCAACCTGGCAGAGCTCCACTCCAGAGTAACGGGTGGTGTGGTGGTAAACGGAAGGTGTCGTGTTTTACCCTATCAATCCAAAGGGCTGGAGGAAGTGTTAAAAAAGCACAGATGTTGAAATAATGGGTTAGCTGCAGGCTGGAAGGTTTCCTCAGATTAAAAGTATAGAAGCGAAATCTTCACACTACGGGTTTTTGAAAGGTTCAGACTCAAAGCCCCAAATTAAAGCAAAAGTTTCTGATTTTGGTTGAGAGCCTCCTGGGAATGAAATGTTGCAAGAACAGTTATTCTTGCAAAAATATGACCCACAATGGTGGAAATTTTAAGACAACAGCTTTTCTGGAGATATTGGCTTCAGGCAAGATTTCAGAAGTGTTAACAAGAGCTGATTTTGTGAGGTTTCCAAGATCGAAGGCCAAAAGGTCGCAAGAACAGCTTGAAAATTTCAGCACCTTTGATTCAGAACACAGAGCCCAGATTCAGCTGTGAATATGAATCCTAGCACAAATCTGAGTTGTGACAGATATTCAGGGACCTTCATTTTTGGTTTTTATTTTATTTATTGTTTCCTGGGAATTTATCGGTGTTTATTACCACAACAACAAAGACAGACTAAAATCAGTACAAAAAACCCTATTAATAATTTTTCTTGGTAAATATCAGTGTTTATTTTGATGGACAGAAAGATGGGAAAAAAGTATTCAGTGCATTAATGTTTTGATTAACGGAATTCAAAGTGGCTTGCTGCGGAACAAAACCAGAACTCAAAACACAGTGTCACCTGAGTTTAAGAAAACAATATAACTCTAATCCCCAAATAAAAAATTTAATTTGAATAAACAATTTACTTTGTTCTAGATTTAGAATGATTAACCTTTAAATGTTTACATTTAATAATTGGGTCACACTGTTTGCAGCACATATGCTCATCTTTATCCTTTTCTCCTGTGTTTATCTTATTTAAAACTAGCACATTTATCTAATGTTGCTCAGATTCTTAAGGAGGGGCGCAGGTTAGGAGGCTGAGAGCATGGGGAGTGCAGGAGTCAGGGTACGGGGATGAGGAGGTGCTCAGGCAGGGGACTGGGTGTGTGCCTGTGTATGTAGGGGGGTGGGCATGCAAGGTCAGGAGGCCAAAGCACCCCGCACCCTGCCCCAAGATTCATACCAGGGCAGAATGCTCTTCCCCTTTCTATCCCTGTTAGGGAATGAGAGCAAAGTACACAGGTCTTTTGCCCCCTGTACTCCTCAGCCAGACGGAGGAATGCAGCAAACTGTGGACTTTCCCCTTACTTCCTGATAAAGGGGAGCAGCCAGCAGTGTCCCTGTACAAATCTGGGAGGGAGCTTCCTGGATGTGGGAGCGTATCCCCTAGCCAGCCCCTTTCACCTGCTTGGTAAATCTGTCTCTTTTTTGTAGGGTTTCATGAGAAGCAATCCCATTCTAGACACATCCCATTTTCCTAGCACATACAAACCTTTACCTTGCTTTAAGTTATGATAAGAGGAAGCTGCATACCAAATCTGATGGTCCTAGCTCTTCCTGTTTAGGAGTTTTTGAACAAACAGACAGACAGACAAACTCTCTCAAATATATAGTGAATTTATAATATTTCCTTGTGTTCTGAAGCATATTCTGATAGGGTATGTCTACACTACAGTGCTATTTCGAATTAACTTAATTCGAAATAGTTAATTCAAATTAAACTAATTCTAAATAACGCATCTATACACAAAAACTATTTCAAAATAGCATTTTGCTATTTCGAAATAGCACATCCACACTGAGTGGACCCTGAACCGAAGTTAAGGCTGGCCGGAACCAGTGCCGGCAGGGCATCAGGTTAGGACTTAGTGTGTGGGGCTGCTGCCTGAGGCTAACTGAGGGACCTTACCCCCACCCCGGACAGACAGTTCTCAGGGTTTCCTGCTTGCTTGTCTACCTCGATGAGGGACAGCAAAGCAGTCCTGTCTTGGAGTGCCCTGAGTGCCCGCACTCAGGACACCACAGCACTCCCACATGAAGCCAGAGCTGCCCCTGGGCACGCGGTGTGTCTCATGGGGTCGTTGCCATCAGCCCGGCTGCACTTGCTGCAGGCTGCCATCCAGGGAGTCCATCGGGGGGCTGTCAGGATCCAAGAGGCCCTGAAGGACAGTGTTTACCCCGAGAAGCCCTCAGAGCCTCCCCGGTCCTCCCCACAGGGGGCTCTTGCCCCATTCCTCCCTCATGTCCTTCCACTTACCCCTCCCTAGCCCCTCTTCCTGATGTCAAATAAAAGACACATATGTTCAAAAATAGAAACTGGGTTTATTGAACAAAACTGGGGATGAACCTCTGGGAGACTGGGAAAATGAGGTGGGAGAGGAAGAGAGAGGGTGGAAGAGGAGGGAAACCTGGGAGGAGGGAGCTGGAAGGGAAGCAAGAGGAAGAAGGGGAGGAAGCTCAGGGCTCAGGGTTGGGGGTCTCGCCGGACCAACCTGACTTTCATGCTAACCTGCTCCTGGGTTCGCATGTGGCCTTTGGTGGCCAGGCTGGCAGCTATTCTGCCATAGACAGCCGCATTCCTCTGTCTAGTGCGGAGATCATGGACATTGGGGGCATCCCCCCCAAACCTGAATAAGGTCCATGATCTCCACCCTGGATCAGGAAGGCGCCCGCCTTCTCCAGCCCCTGTCAGGCTCCTGCAAGCTGGCAGACTGCTCCTGGGAGCGGTGGAGGCTGGCTGCCAGTGGCTTGCTGGCTCATGTTTTGGGGCCACTGGGTCAGGGGCCCCAGTGGCCACTGCTGGCTCTGGGCTGGCAGGCTTGGAGCTGGCACAGGCACTGTGGCCAGGGTCTTCCTTTAATGGCTCCAGGGCTGGGGAGAGGAGAGTAAGCTTTCCTGGTTGTGCCCAGAGTGGCCACCAGGGCTCCTGGGAAGGGCTGGAGGCCCCTATTTTGAATTAAGTGTCTACATAGCACTTAATTCGAAATAGCTATTTTGAATTTGGTGTTACTCCTCGTAGAATGAGGTTTACCAAATTGAAATAAACTCCACTATTTCAATTTATTTGAAATAGCGGTTTGCCTGTGTAGATGCTATTAAAGTTAATTCGAAATAACTGCTGTTATTTTGAATTAACTTTGTAGTGTAGACATACCCATACAGATTTTCATTTTCTTCCCACTTTAGTGTGTCAAACCATTAAACTGTTATCTGCTAACACCTGGAAATGCATATGTGGTGGGCATGAGATTCATCAGAACGTTAAGGTGGGCATGCATTTCAGAGCTTTCATGAATGCCTGTTTATTTATTGTGTATATCTTCTGCTAGTACACTGCCTTACCTCAACAGGGAGCTTAGCATGTACACACACAACCTAATGTGTTATCATATATATCTCATGGAATGCATTGTATTTATAATAACAAAAGTAAGGTGAAAATCAGGAAAAAAAGAATTATACTATTTGTAAAACCAGGGTTTTGGGTTGGTTTTTTTGTTTGTTTTTGTTTTTAAGTAAAAATTGGTTTAAACTAAAAACAAAGGGGTTACAGATATTGGAACCACATGAAATATTTTTAGGAATTCTAGTCTATTCCATGGGACAAGAACTCCTCCCCACATGAGTTTGCCCCCAAAAGAGCTTGAAAAAGGTAAAGAGAGAAACAAGCTGTAGTCTCTGGTAGCTCACCGCCCAGTCCTAGGCAGGCAAACACACACATAGACTCCCTGTTACTTTCCATGACACAAGAATCAAATTATTACTTTAAAAAGTGATTTTTATTAACAAACAATAGATATACTTGATAAAGCATACTTGATTGCTAGACATACAAAGCAACTAAGTAAAAAACAAACAAACACACAGAGAAAATCTCCTGGAACAACTCTTAGGGTATGTCTACACTAGCCCCCTAGTTCAAACTAGGGAGGCTAATGTAGGCATTCGAAGTTGCAAATCAAGCCCGGGATTTAAATATCCCGCGCTTGATTTGCATCTTCCCGGCTGGTCGCCATTTTTGAAATTTACAAGTCTGGACTAACTGCCCGCGTCTATACGTGGCAGGGACCCGGTAGTTTGAATTAAAGCCCTAGTTCGAACTACCTGTTATTCCTCCTGGAATGAGGTTTAGATACATACCCTTAGATAGTGAACGGGGGAGGGAAGGCATAGATTCACACAGAGAAGTTTAAATCAAACAACCAAAATAAAGAAAAATACCCTGACCACGACTAGATACACTTTTCCCTCTACGCACAATACATGCTGATCTGTACTTCAAGGTTCAATTCACTCTCATGTCCAATATTTCTTGTAGGCATGGTACTTCTGATCCCTGCATCTGCTCTCTCCAGACCTTTTCTTATAAATCCCCACAAAGGAAGAACAGATCAGGTATCTATACGCAATTCAAATTTCAGCACTGTAACCCCATTGGTTCTTCTGGCTCCCTACCAACACCCTTAGTAGCTACCTGAGTTTAACCCCTTAGTCACCAAATGCTGGCCAGCACAGTACCCTGGAATAAATGTAACCTGTTCATGGAGGTCCTGATAAGAACACCGTTATTGTCCTTGTAATGAAATGAAAGAGCAGGAGGTTGGATGTTTGTCAGACCTGCTTGCAGAGAATCACAATATGATCAAAGGGATTATAGCTAAAAATTCCAGTCAGAAGAGAGTAGGACATGGGTCCCTGCCCAGAGAGAGATAAAGTCTAGAGGTCTGAGGGGCATTCCTTAAGTAGACCACATAGCGTGGGGTTAGAAGTGCAGCTATCCTAAAACTATGACATAGATATCCCTCCAGAAACACTTGCTTTCTCAGCCTGTTACCAGCCTGAGAGAACAACCTACAGATAGCCACACATCATCACCTGCCATTTTGCCCCATTCTAGAGACATGTTTCAGTATCTACATTTGCACTGAAGAAAATGTGAGGAGAAAGGGGTTTTAGAGAAAAATTGTTTAGGTTTTGTTAGCACCAAACTTGATAATATGGTTAAATTTTCAAACTGTTCTGTTTGTAATAGACTTTCTAATTCATTTTCTTTAATCACTGGCTCCTTATTAAAGGCTTAAGGAGAACATGACTAGAAAACCTGCTGTTTTTTCAATAAGAAAAAAATGTTTACTAAGTGTGGGACATTTTTAAGATGACTAAATAATTAACATGGAAAACTGAGCCCAAATGCTAAAACATATAATCTAAATCACAACAGACAGACAAGATAGGATTTTCCTTTTGTTCAAATGAATAGGTAACAATCAATGAAAAGTCATTGTGTTGTGCAAAGGAAGAGCTTTTGAATTTAAGCTCAAGTTTTTCATTTGATCAAACAGTTTGTCCACACAATACACTTTGTTAATCCCATAGTTCTTCTGAATGAACTTTTCCTGCATCCAATCAAAATCATTAGACAGCTAACAATATGCCAGCCTTAATATTTGCAATGACATGTGCTTAAATACATGATAGGATGTTAAAGTAAAAAGATACAGTTGGGATTGAAAGGGCCAAAAGTTGACGACTAAATTAAATTAGAAATCCTGATGCATATAAATTGAAACTAGAGAGGGTAAAATTCTTTAGATGAGACAATGCCGCATGCACCTATCACATCAACAGAAAACAGGAGAGTACAGAGGCATATAAATTATGTGTATTGCATAAGTCTTGATATTTCAAACTTAAAAGCAACAACAGAGTAAGGCAGGTATATAAGTCCTTTCACAGTCAAATTGGAAGTGTCCGTCATGGTTCCCGTCATGATCTCCATCAGTGCCTTACCCAGGCCAGGAAAACTAATGATGCAACCAGAAGATCAAGTTCACTGATGAACCCTGGTCAGGTGTCACTTGAGGCACATTGTTAAGAAGACAGCCACATGTAGTTAAAACTACATTATAGAGCCAGTGGCCATCTGAGGTGCCACTCTCAGAGCAATAGCCATCCATTATCATACTTCTCCTGCTTGCAACAGCAGATTTTAAAAGAAATTAGTATGACTGAGAGTTAATGCAAAGCTCATCGTGTGCTCAGCCCTTTCAGTGGCGCTTGCTAGTCAGAGAATATGAACTGCAGGTGGATTTTAATAATGTAAAGTGACTTTAGATAACTCCGGAACAGAGTCTGTACACCGGGTGTAAATGCCCTCTGACACACGGACCCAGCAGGGCTGGGGGCATCGGGGCCAGCAAGGGGAGCAGGGCTGACAGCCTTGTCCTCCCCTAGTCCAGCAAACTCCATGGTTTGGGACTGCTTAAGTCCCAAAGGTGCTGGACCAGGGAGCTCCTACCTATAGTGATTTAAGCTAGATCAGGTCCAATGTGCTAAATGTGCTCCAACTGCAGTGTAGCCATGCCCTCTGTAGCACTAGGACTGGGACTGACCCTCACATTCAGGGAGTCAGAATCCACCCTTCCATGGGTACATCTTTGTCAGAAGCAAGACTTTTGCCTGATGTGTCCTTCACAGGCAGTAGTGTACTATGAGGGTGGGGAGGGAACTGGTCAAAAAATCATTGGAAATAGGCTGAAGTGAATTTAAATGAAATGGGTGGAGGTTAAGAAAAAGGTTTCAGTTGGATCAGAAATGATGCCGGGCGCTAAAAAGCCTCAATAAACGTGTAGTCTTAGCGTTATCCTCATAGCTTGTTCCCTTTCCCCCTCCTGTCACCTTCTGTGCTGAGTCTTTGTGAGTAAGGGTGTCTTATTTGATATTTGTTCATTGTTCAGCAGGCAGGCCCGTGATAATGACTAGGATCAACGGTAATACAAATAATTAACAAAAGATTCTATAATGAGGAGCTCAAACAGAGACACCAAAAGAAGAGAGCTAAACAAGCAATAGCTGATTGCAGTGGAAGGAACCTTGACTGCAGTGAACCTCTATGAAATGTTCTGAAGGAGACCACGATGCATGTGACATTCTCCTACTCGGGTGTTCTGTTACTGAAAAGACTGTTTTGTTTTGTAATACTTTGTTATTACTTGGCTGTGTAGATCTTAGCACTCGAGCTGGGGCATTTTTCTGACAATATTTTTCACCAATAGGAAAATGAAAATTAATCAGAAGCAATATGGAAACAAGTCTATTTGACTCTAGTTTATTTGAAAAGAAAAAATGAAAAAAACTGAAAAGGTTAAAAATCTCCTTTTTGGATCAGGATGTTTTGATTTTCCATTGTGAAAGAACTGCTGTAATATCCTTGTTTTAATATAATAAAAATGTAAATTAAGACAAAAACCAGAAAAAAAAGCATTGACAGACCCCAAATGAAATTGCTTGGGAGATTTATTTTTGTGGAAAAAATATTTCTTTATGTATTGCTTTTGTTCTATTGATTTTATTTTTTGAGCTTATGATGTTCTCCACTGATTCCATTTCCCATGAGAAGGAGGTGGGTGGGGTACAGAAGGAATTGAGGGGACTGGTAATCTCAAATCTAAGGTAAGAAGCCATTAAGAAAGCAAGCTGCCTTCATATTTCGCTTATTAGGCGTTGTCAGCCGATGGTCAGGGCAGTGAGTGGTGTGTGTGTGTGTATTATACACCCGAGACTTCAACTGCCAGGGACCGGGGTCCCTTAGCAGTGAGCAACCTGGAGGAGGTTGACGGGCGCCCCAATAAGTTTACAGGAGAGCTTATACACTGAGACTTCAACTGCCAGGACCGGGTCCTTAGCAGCGGCAACCTGGAAGAGGTTGACGGGCGCCCCAACGGATCTGTCCCTTATGACCGGCTGGAGTTCTTTTAAATTGTGCTTGGTTCTGTTACAGCAACTGAAGGAGTCAGGTTAAAGCTTAAACAGTTACTATTTTATTGGTACAGGGTAAACTTAGCTGTTAAATGCTACTGCTGTGTTACAGGTAACACAGCCACTACAAAAGGACAGGACAGAAATTACACTTAAAACAAAAGTCACTTACAGGTACCATGAAACCCTTTTGGTTCTCTGAGCTCTTATTAAATGCATGCAAAATAGACACATAGCAGGTATATATTCTCACCCCTGCGTTCCAGACTTGGCGTGGCCAGCGTCATTCTCTCAATCCCTCGGGAAGAAGTAGGGCGAGGTTGGGCGTCCCACAGACCTCGGGAGTCAATCAATACCTGCCAGCAGGTGTAGATGATTGGAGCTCAAATGGGGTGGGCTACTAAACCCCTCTTTATACCCCTTGGGTCATGCAGGCTTCTTCCTGGTCTCAAGTGGCCAATTAGGAAAAATGGCTTTGAACGCCAAGTTTCCCACAAAGGGTGCAAAGCATAATTCACACCTGGGAAAATGCAGACAAAGGGCACTTCTAGTATGTGATGGGCGAAGATTCCTCTCCTGGGACAGTGCAGGCGTGTCAATTACTGGTACTAGCCATCAGGGCGGCGGGAGGCCCCGGGTCGTCAGCTAGCCCATTTACTGTCTGGTTTCTGTTTATGGTAGAGTCAGGACAGGCAGCACACCTGCTCCCAGGGCATCAAAGGCTGACTGCCTTTCTCTTGCTCTCTGGGGGGGGGGGAACAAGATGGGGTTCATGTCTGGCTACAGGCGTGCATCCCCAAAATATACAAAAGAAGAATAGACAAATCAGGTTGTGTGAGGGGGAAATGTAGTCAGATTTATATTGAAAAATTGAGACTCTCATCTTGGGATTTTGAGTGTCTTTGTGTATTTCACTTGACAATTTTAAGATGAAGTGAACCCAAAAAAGAAACTGAGCGGCTATGACTGTAAGTCCTAAATCTAGCTAGTGAGCAGATTCCCTGGGGAGGAGCGGGCGAGAGGAAGAAGCTACACATTTTTTGAACAGCTGTCCACCCAAAAATGCCATTTCTTTTCACTTTCTACAGCACACAAGCTGGTCTGCAGTATTCAATTAGAAAGTTATGGGCCAGATCTCAGCTGGCGCATGATGGTATGGTGCCACTAATTAATTATAGGTTAAGAAAAAGCCATTAAGAATGCTAAACATACTTAAAGAGTCTAAAATTTAGAATAGACACAAGTTTTTGCAAGCACAGCTTTTATGAATTCATTCCTCAATTAAGAAATATTATTATTTTTTATATCCTATAGAATTACATGATCAGACATATTATTGCCTATAGAAATACATGATCAGACAACCCAAAAATACAGTTTAATAAACATTAAAGTAAAATAATATAAAATATTAATAGAAAACTGAATGTATATGAAATATTTGGGTGTTCTAACTGAATTATTATATATTTTAAAATACTACCTACAGAGTTTCACAGACAAAAGTCATCTGGTGCATTCCCTAGTGGCAAGGTTTGTAAGGAATATAATGCTTACTTAAAATATTGCTACTACCACTGAAATAGATAATTTGCTATCACTAACTTTAAAAGGCTTCAGTATTTATGCTGTAATCTTTTTTTAGAGAGACAAGATAGGGGAGATAGTATCTTTCAGTGGATCAACTTTAGTTGGTGAATGAGACAAGCTTTTGAGCTATATGTGTACAGCTTCCTATTCACAGCAAAGCATGTCTTCTTCACCAGTAGAAATTGGTCCAATAAAAGATATTACCTCCCTCACTTTCTCCCTCTAAAGAAAGATTACAGCATAAATATTAAAAACATTTCAAATTAAGGATAGCAAACACTCTATTTAGGTTGCAGGAGCAATATTATAATTAAGCATTATATTCTATCTAATATTCTGGGATCCACATGTATGTATATCTTTACTGTAGTCTTTCTTTGTCAGGGATTGATCATGTGATTTTTTCCTTTTGGGTCTATAGTCTTAATGTCGGTCAAAATGTGAAAGAAAAGTTCAGCTGTTTTTACTGTTTTCTAAGTAATAAAAACCTGTTGTTTGGCTGCTGCTTTACAGTCTTAATACCAAAGTGGTTCTGAGGTTTAAACTGCAATTTCACAGTCAGTTAATCTACAATATGCAGAAGACTAGTGTCTTTTGGTGCTTAAAAAATACAAGTTATTCTACAATGTGTTTTAAATATTACAATGAAATGTGTGTTAGAAGAGAATGTGTAATGGATTGTAGATGGGTTAGTTTATTACACAGAACACAAGTCTAGCATGGGCAACCTTACACTAGTCTAATCAGTCTTTGTCCCAGGCCCAAGACAGCTGTGCACCCCACACTTGGAGGCTGAGTTTAAAGCTAGGAGAACATTGCTTGCACAGGACTGCACTGCTCAAGTTTGACTTTGATTTGGGGGTTTTGAATGAACTAAGGTTCAACCATAACTAGGCTCACTGATATGGGAGGGGAAGGGGGGAATTGCCCTGGGACCCAGTGATTCAAAAGAGATCGTGGCTCTGGCCCGCTGCTGCAGCTACTACAGCAGTGGCTGGAGCCCTGGGCCCTTTAAGTCAGTCCACTTAGGGCATGCCTATTCAGCAGGGCTATTCCATAACTATGTAGACTTTGAGGCTTGAGCTGGAGCCTGTCATTCTATAAAGCAACAGAACAGCCCTGCAGCCCAAGTCGGCTGGCACAGGTCAGCCACAGGTGTCTAGTTGCTATCTGGACATACTCGTACAGTTTACAGGATTACTCCTGGGGACTATTTTGTATCCCACCGCTTCAATAGAAGTCTTATCTTGTTGTCTGTCCACAGCAAAGCAATTTGCTGGCTACTTCTGGTGTACCTTACTGAGCAGCCAATCCCTGCATGGTGCTATGAGTCTAGATCTATCAGATGAAGTTATCACATTATCTGTGGCTAGCAGCTAATATACCACACAGAAGAGTAGAGAAGATCTTGCAGCTTTGCTAAGAACAGCCACTAAGACAACTTGATTTGTTGGGATTGGTCCTGCCTTGGGCAAGGGGTTGGATTTGATGACCTCCTGAGGTCTCGTCCAGCTCTATGATTCTATGATTTAAACAAGTTATATAAATCATTCATCTCAATTTGCTTCTGGAGAGAAGGCAAAATGCTAAAGCAAGGTAGGATTGAAATTGATGTCATATGGAGGGTTGCATTGATCATATAAGTTTGTCCTCTTCTTAAAGTATTAACCCTACATAAAACTATTAATTCTCATATCAAACTGCAGAGTCTAAAGGAGAGATTTGAACTGGCGCGCTTTTGCCAGAGCTATGCAAATGAGGCTCAGCATTGGAATATCGCCCGCATTTGCATAGCTAATGAACCACCATTTTCGCGGAAGAGGCGAAGCTGTCTACTGCCTTCTTGCGCAGGCTGCGCAAGCCGTTATGCTGATTATTTTCAGGCTTTGGCGCAAGAAGGGGCAGTGTAGACAGCCCCGTCTTGCGCAAGAGCCTCTTCCGCGAAAATGGCGGTTCATTAGCTATGCAAATTAGGCTCGGCGATATTCCAACGCTGAGCCTCATTTGCATAGCTCTGGCGCAAAAGCGTGCCAGTCTAGACGTAGCCGGATAGTCCAAGACAGGAGTATGCACATAAGTGGAAAAGTTGGATATTTTGGGAAAAGTATTTAAAAATGGAATTGCCAGTTAGGTTTCAAGTTAGTTCTTGTGTTTAATTATGGCAGGTTATGTTTAAATAGTGTCCTTAAAGACATTCTTTAAATTGACAGAGGCCAGGAAATTTAAATTGGGTTTATAATGGAAATGCTGACAGCCTCTTAGCTATAATCACAACTGGCCCAGATATAATATTTTAATGTAAACATGAAATCTTGCAGTGTAAATGGAATGACTGGAAAATTTCAAACACACTCAGGAACCATTAACTGTAACATCTCTACGAACCAGTAAAGCAAAGGAAAAACAATATTTCAAAGGTTTTCTGACACAGTTAGAATTCTCTCCCTAAGTCTGTCAATGAGGCAGACAAAAGTTACTGTAAAGGTTTATCAGAGAGATTGCTCTATTTGCGGAACATACTGTGCATATTTGTTTTCAGACAGTTTTGTAAATCTTATAATGTTTAAAATGCCATTAAGGCTATAATTATGTGGAATTCACACATTAGTCTGGCATCTGTCCAGGCACATTAATACATATGATATAGGCAGTCAAACTCTGCATGCACTGCAATGGGCTCTGTTACAATGGAAAGAAGGGAAGTTCTTCCACAGATGCCTATGAGAAATGGCATCATACATCATACTATACAAAATCTATAGGAAGATTCCCCAGAAACAAGGATAGCAGTAGAGTGTGATAGCCTTAACAAGGCTTTCATGAGCCAAAACATCCTTCAAAGACAGGCTCAGTTATATATGGACCCGGACTGCACCGAGGAGACCCTCCTCCGGGATGCAGGAGCTCTGTCCTTGCCCCCAAACTTTTTTGGGGACAGGCAGATTTGAAGGCACGAGCTGAGTTCGGACTGGTGGGACCGGCTCGTCATGCAGCTCTGGGACAATGAACACTGGCTCCGCAACTTCCATATGCAGAAGGCCACATTCCTGGAGCTGTGTGCCTGGCTCACGCCTGCTCTGGAATACCAGGACACTCACCTGCAGCCTGCCATCCCCCCTGCAGAAGTGGGTCGCAATCGCCCTGTGGAAGCTGGCCACCAGTTTGGCGTGGGGAGGTCTACCATAGGGGCCATTTTGATGGAGGTAAGTCACTTTTGGGGGACACACCCTGCTGAGTGGGGGCGTGAGAAAGGGGGACTGCCAGGCAAGGGCAAGAGGGAGTGGGGGATGGAGTGGCACTTGGAGGCTGCTCCTTGGCCACCCCTGCACTGATGCGGGGGGGAGGGCCGTCCTGACAAGGGGAGGGATGGTTGGGGGGGGGAGGGTTCTCCTCCCAAGCGCTTAGGTAACCTGTCTAACTCCCTGGTTTCTGTCTGTTTATTTGTCTCGTGCTGCAGGTGGTGAGGGCCATCAGTGCAGAGCTGCTGAAGAGGCTCGTCTGTCTAGGGACCTGGACAACATCATTGCCGGGTTTACCACCCTTGGATTCCTGAACTGCGGAGGAGCCCTCAATGGGACACACATCGCAATCTGCGCACCGCCCCATCGAGCATCCCAGTTTATAAACAGGAAGGGCTACTATTCCATGGTGCTGCAGGCCCTCGTCGACCACTGGGGACACTTTATGGACATTTGTGTTGGGTGGTCGGGGCGGGCACATGATGCCGCATATTCCATAACTCCTACCTGTACCGCAGGTTGCAGGCAGGAACATTTTTCCCCCAGCGGCACCTCGTGCTCGGGTACGTGCAGATGCCGGTGTGCATAGTGGCCGACGTGGCCTACCCCCTGATGCTGTGGCTCATGAAGCCCTACACCGGCCACCTGGATGTGAGCAAGGAGCTTTTCAACATGCATCTTAGCCAGGCTCGCATCCAGGTGGTATGCGCCTTCGGCCATCTGAAAGGAAGGTTCTGTTGCCTCCTCACATGCCTGGAGATGGGCGAACACAACATCCCACAGGTGGTGGCCGCATGTTGCGCCCTCCTTAACCTGGTGGAGAGGAAAGGGGAGGCCTTCCTGCCGGGGGACGGGGGGACAGGTGCTGATGGCGAGGAGAGGCAATTTCAGCAGCCCCGGATGGCTGCCATCCGCCAGGCTCACCAGGCTGTGTCCAAATCCGAGAGGCCCTGAGGGAGAGATTCTCAAAAGGAGCCCACTGACTCTTCCCAGGGCCTCCCCCATGGGGGGTTTGGCCTGCCTCACTGTACCTTTCCCTCCACAACCTTCACTCTCTTCCCATTAAGAAGACATAGACCCGGTTTTCTTTGTAAACAGTTTTTTTTTTTATTAGAAACACTAGCAGTACAGAACAGGTGCGAACTGTGTATAAAACACCTTTCTCTTCTTACTGTTCAACTATTTATATACAAAGTAAATCTGTCAGACAAAAATAAAGATTTTGTAACATAACTGAAATGTCCTTTAACAGGAGTGGTAGGGGACTGAAAACCTGAACGGGCAGGGGGGCTCAAGTAGGCCGCTGCTTCCTTGATCGCAGGGTCCTGCCACCTTCCTGCATCCTGGCATCGCCATGGCTTTGGGATCAGGTGGAGCAAGAGCCAGTCCTGGCCTGGGCAGAGGGGGGCGGGCAACTGTTGAGCCTGTGGGAGCTCAGGAGCAGGAGGGGCTGTGGGGGAAGGAAGGGCTGGAGGGGCTGGAGGAGCAGGAGGGGCTGGAGGGGAAGGGGGAGCTGGAGGATCAGGGGGAGCAGGAGCCTGGCGTGCAGGAGGAGCAGTGCCCGTGACAGGGGCAGGCAAGCCAAGGACCTCCCGCATTGTGGCACAGATGGAAGTGCGCTGCTGGACCAGCTCATCCAGCAGCCTGGTGCGCCACTCAGCCACTGCCTCCGTCCTCTACTGGAGGGTCCTGTTGAGGTCTTGCAGGGCCACTACATGCTCCCTCAGCAGGTCTGTGTAGACACGCCAGTGCCTGCGGGTGCCACGGGTCCGGGATGGTGGTGGGGTGGGTATGGTGCTCCCCTGTGGGGTGGAGAGTCCGGCTGTGGAGTAAAAGAAGAGGAGACAATCAATGTCTGTGTGCACCTCTGCTGTCCCCGAGGGCATGCCGTGGCTGTCAGGGGCTCTCCTTTGGACAGGAGACTCAGGGTTGTTACACGTGACACCGCATGTGAGTTGGGCAGCGGCCCAAAAGCCTCACAGGGGCCCCACAGTGGCAATGGGAGTAGATGGACCCCCACACTGTCAACCTGCCTGAGTGTGGTGATCCCTCAAAGCACTCACCTGATGTTCCATCCCCACTGTTACACCTGGGAGGCCTCTGGGGTCTGGAGAACCAGCTCCTGGAAGAGGGTCCCTGCTGCCTCCTCTTCCTCCTCCTCCTCGTGGTGCAACCCTCCCACCTCGTCTTCCTCCCTCAGGGGTCAGTCCATGATGTGGTGGGGTAACCCGGACTCCACCACATGCAGTGGAGTCTGGGCTTTCCCACTGCCCAGGATCTGCTCCAACTCCTGGTAGTAAGGGCAGCTATCTGGGGCTGCACCGGAGCGGGAGCTCTGGTTCCGGGCCTTGGCATATCCCTGCCACAGCTCTTTGACCTTGGCCCTCACTTGTGCCATGGTGCGGGGGTGATGTCCTTTGGTGGTCAGTCCCTGGGCCAGGCACTCATAGATGTCCGCATTCCTGCAGCATGTCTGCAGGGCCTGCAGGGCTTCTTCCTGCGACCAGAGCTCCAGCAGGTTTTCTATTTCTGGCCCTGACCAGTCTGGTGGCCATCTTTTGGTGCCTCTGGGTGGGTCCTCCTCTCTGTCCTGAGAAGGGCCAGGGGGGCTTTGAGGCTGGGACATGGCTAGCATGGCTGGCATGGGTGCTCTGGCTAGCTGCCGGACAGCAATGCCTGTCTGGATACCTGTGCCTTTAAGAGGCTGCAGCCAGGAACCACAGATGTGCTCTACAGGTAAAGGCTAGACTGTCCACCAGGGCTTCTTCCTGAAGGCCTTTTTTTTCTATAGAACTGGCTCCCTGCGTCCACACACACCTTTTTTTGACAGATCTCTGTTGAAAAAGGTGTTCTTCCTTGTGAAACGAGGTTTACTGCTGGTGACAAAACCTCCGTGTTCTGTCGACTTACTGTTGATGGAACGCGGTGGTAGTGTAGACGCAGGTATAGTTTTTTTGGAAAAAGGTCACTTTTTTAAAAAAACCCTGTAGTCTAGACACACCCCCTGTGGCGGGAAAAACACCTCAGCAGCCCAACATTGTGGCATTTAATTTCAGAAAGGGGGACTAAACAAAAAATGAGGAGGTTAATTCAACAGAAATTAAAAGGTACAATGACAAAAGTAAAATCCCTGCAAGCTGAATGGAAACTTTTCAAAGACACCGTAATAGAGACCCAATTTAAATATATACCTCAAATTAAAAAACGTAGCAAGAGAACCAAAAAAATCCCACCATGGCTTAACAACAAAGTAAAAGAAGCAGTGAGAGATAAAAAGGCATAATTTAAAAAGTAGAAATTAAATCCTAGTGAGGATAATAGAAATGAGCCTAAACTCTGTCAAATTAAGTGTAAAAATATAATAAGAAAAGCCAAAAGGGAGTTTGAAGAACAGCTAGCCAAAAACTCAAAAAGTAATAACAAGATGTTTTTTAAGTACATCAGAAGCAGGAAGCCTGCTAAACAACCAGTGGGGCCCCTGGACGATCAAGATGGTAAAGGAGCACTCAAAGACGATAAGGTCATTGTGAAGAAATTAAATAAATTTGTTGCTTCGGTCTTCACAGCTGAGGAGGGTAGGGAGATCTCCAAACCAGAGCCATTCTTTTTAGGTGACAAACCTGAGGAATTGTCCTAGACTGAAGTGTCATTAGAGGAGGTTTTGGAACAAATTGATAAACTTAGCAGTAACAAGTCACTGGGACAAAGATGGCATTCACCCAAAAGTTCTGAAAGAACTCAGATATGAAATTGTGAAATTATTAACTATGGTTTGTAATCTATCCTTTAAATCAGCTTCTAATATAGAATATTAGAAATATGACTGAAATATAGCTAATGTGATGCCAATATTTAAAAAGCTCTAGAGGTAATCCCGGCAAATACAGATCGGAAAGTCAGTACCAGGCAAATTAGAATAATAGAATACTAGGACTGCAAGGGACCTCTAGAGGTCATCGAGTCCAGTCCCCTGCCCCCATGGCAGGACCAAATACTGTCTAGACCATCCCTAATAGGCATTTATCTAACCTACTCTTAAATATCTCCAGAGATGGGGATTCCACAACCTCCCTGGGTAATTTATTCCAGTGTTTAACTACCCTGACAGTTAGGAACTTTTTCCTAATGTCCAACCTAAACCTCCCTTGATGCAGTTTAAGCCCATTGCTTCTTGTTCTAGCCTCAGAGGCCAAGATGAACAAGTTTTCTCCCTCCTCTTTATGACATCCTTTTAGATACCTGAAAACGGCTATCATGTCCCCCTTCAGTCTTCTCTTTTCCAAGCTAAACAAACCCAATTCTTTCAGCCTTCCTTCATAGGTCATGTTCTCTAGACCTTTAATCATTCTTGTTGCTCTTCTCTGGACCCTCTCCAATTTCTCCACATCTTTCTTGAAATGCGGTGCCCAGAACTGGACACAATACTGCAACTTAGGCCTAACCAGTGCAGAGTAGAGCGGAAGAATTACTTGTCGTGTCTTGCTCACAACACACCTGTTAATGCATCCCAGAATCATGTTTGCTTTTTTTGCAACAGCATCACACTGCTGACTCATATTCAGCTTGTGGTCCACTATAACCCGTAGAGCCCTTTCTGCCGTACTCCTTCCTAGACAGTCGCTTCCCATTCTGTATGTGTGAAACTGATTGTTCCTTCCTAAGTGGAGCACTTTGCATTTGTCTTTATTAAACTTCATCCTGTTTACCTCAGACCATTTCTCCAATTTGTCCAGATCATTTTCAATTATGACCCTATCCTCCAGAGCAGTCGCAACCCCTCCCAGCTTGGTATCATCTGCAAACTTAATAAGCATTTTCTATGCCAATATCTAAATCGTTGATGAAGATATTGAACAGAGCCGTCCCAAAACAGACCCCTGCGGAACCCCACTTGTTATACCTTTCCAGCAGGATTGTGAACCATTAATAACTACTCTGAGTACGGTTATCCAGCCAGTTATGCGCCCACCTTATAGTAGCCCCATCTAAGTTGTATTTACCTAGTTTATTGATAAGAATATCATGTGAGACCGTATCAAACGCCTTACTAAAGTCTAGGTACATCCACCACTTCTCCCTTATCCACAAGACTCATTATCCTATCAAAGAAAGCTATCAGATTGGTTTGACATGATTTATTCTTTACAAATCCATGCTGGCTGTTCCCTATCACCTTGCCACCTTCCAAGTGTTTACAGATGATTTCCTTAATTACTTGCTCCATTATCTTCCCTGGCACAGAAGTTAAACTAACTGGTCTGTAGTTTCCTGGGTTGTTCTTATTTCTCTTTTTATAAATGGGCACTATATTTGCCCTTTCCAGTCTTCTGGAATCTCTCCTGTCTCCCATGATTTTCCAAAGATGATAGCTAGAGGCTCAGATACCTCCTCTATCAGCTCCTTGAGTATTCTAGGATGCATTTCATCAGGCCCTGGTGACTTGCAGGCATTTAACTTTTCTAGGTGATTTTTAACTTGTTCTTTTTTTATTTTATCTTCTAAACCTCCTCTTCCCACTAGCATTCACTATGTTAGGCATTCCTTCAGACTTCTCAGTGAAGACCAAACAAAGAAGTCAAGCATCTCTGCCATTTCCAAGTTTCCTGTTACTGTTTCTCCTCCTTACTGACCAGTGGGCCTACCCTGTCCTTGGTCTTCCTCTTGCTTCTAATGTATTTATAAAAAGTCTTCTTGTTTCCCTTTATTCCCGTAGCTAGTTTGAGCTCATTTTGTGCCTTTGCCTTTCTAATCTTGCCCCTGCATTCCTGTGTTGTTTGCCTATATTCATTCTTCGTAATTTGTCCTACTTTCCATTTTTTATGAGACTCCTTTTTTATTTTTAGATCATGGAAAGATCTCGTGGTTAAGCCCTGGCGGTCTTTTGCCATATTTTCTATTTTTCCGACACAGCAGAATAGCTTGCTTTTGGGCCCTTAATAATGTCCCTTTGAAAAACTGCCAACTCTCCTCAGTTGTTTTTCCCCTCAGTCTTGATTCCCATGGGACCTTACCTATCAGCTCTCTGAGCTTACCAAAATCTGCCTTCCCAAATCCATTGTCTCTGTTTTGCTGTTCTCCTTCTACCCTTCCTTAGAATTGTGAACTCTATGATTTCATGATCACTTTCACCCAAGCTGCCTTCCACTTTCAAATTCTCAACCAGTTCCTCCTATTTGTTAGGATCAAATCTAGAACAGCTTCCCCCTCGTAGCTTTTTCAACCTTCTGAAATAAAAAGTTGTCTCCAATGCAGTCCAAGAACTTATTGGATAGTCTGTGCCCCTCTGTGTTATTTTCCCAACATATATCTGGATAGTTGAAGTCCCCCATCACCACCAAATCTTGGGCTTTGGATGATATTGTTAGTTGTTTAAAAAAAGCCTCATCCACTTCTTCCACCTGGGTAGGTGGCCTGTAGTAGACTCCTAGCATGACATCACCCTGGTTTTTAACCCTTTAGCCTAACCCAGAGACTCTCAACACTTCCGTCTCTATGTCCATCTCCACCTCACTCCAAGTGTGTTCATTTTTAATATATAAGGCAACACCTCCTCCCTTTTTTCCCTGTCTATCCTTCCTGAGCAAGCTGTACCCTTCCATACAAACATTCCAATCGTGTGTATTATCCCCCAAGTTTCTGTGATGCCATCAATGTCATAATTGTCCTTATTTATTAGCACTTCCAGTTCTTCCTGCTTATTACCCATACTTCTCGCATTTGTATATAGGCATCTAAGATACTGATTTGACCTTGCCTCCCAGTTTTGCCCTGACCCTCCATTCTCTCCGTTCAAATTAGTTGAAACCATAGTAAAGAACAAAATTGTCAGACACATAGATGAATATAACTTGTTGGGAAAAGGTCAACATGGTTTCTGTAAAGGGAAATTGTTGGAAACAAAAATGGAGACACCGTGTAGATTCAAGCAGAAGGGTTTATTACGCACAGTGCTGGCAGAATGCCACCTTGCCAGTTGCGCTCAGCGAACATTGTCAAGCAAATAATTGCAATAGATTATATAGGAAGCTAATGGGTGGGAGTTCCTGAGCCCCTGGATAGATTCTAGCAGCAAGGCATTATGCGCACAATAAGCCAATAGTCTAAAAGATTACATAGTAGCTCTGCCCATGGCTCAGGTTAACACAATTGCTAAACACAAGTATATGCACCCCTCCCCCCGCCAAGGATTGCCTTACAAGGCATAGCTATATTCCGGTTGGGATTCATAGGAGTGATGACGGTGCTTTTCCGACAGGTGTGGGGGTGGTTTATATGTGCTTTCCTGGGGTATGAAACAAAAATATAGTGTAAGATACACAGCACTATTGTTTAGAGTATACCTTTGTTTAGAGTATACCTTTGGTAGATTTGCGAGTTTGAGTCCTTAGGGGGAGTGTCATCTCACAGCCTTTCCTAAGATCGTGGTTGGCCTTGGGAGGCAGCTGTTTGCCCTCTTCCCAGGCAGACTGTGAGGCACCTTGCAGAGCTGTAACCTTGGGTGTGTGAAACTCATGATAATGATAGCCAATCATTGTTCTCCATTCTGTGTTGTGCTGCCTAGCTTATAAACAGACAGGGCTGCTTTCCTGTGTTCGTCCTGTTTTCCCAGAGCTTCCTGTTATCTATTTTGGCTCATAGAGGCCTTGTGTCTCTGCTTCGACTGCACAGCAAGGCCTCTGCAAAGACTTAACCAGAGACCATGCTTTTGGGGTCTTACCTACATATCATTGGGCTATTGGCAAATATATCCCTACAGAAATCATGCCTTACTAATCTACTAGAGTTCTTTGAGGGGATCAACAAACATGTGGACAAGGGGGATCCAGTGGATATAGTGTACTTAGATTTCTAGAAAGCCTTTGACAAGGTCCCTCACCAAAGGCTCTTACATAAAGTTGTCATGGGATAAGAGGGAAGGTCCTCTCATGAATAAATAACTGGATAAAAAACAGGATACAAAGGGTAGGAATAGTGGTAAGTTTTTAGAATGGAGAGAGGTAACTAGTGGGGTCCCCCAAGGGTCTGTGTGGGACCAATCCTATTGAACCTATTTATAAATGATCTGGAGAAAGGGGTAAACAGTGAGGTGGCAAAATTTGCAGATACTTCTAAACTGCTCAAGATAGTTAAGACCAAAGCAGACTGTGAAGAGCTTCAAAAAGATCTCATCAAACTAAGTGATTGGGCAACAACATGGCAAATGAAATTTAATATTGATAAATGTAAAGTAATGCATATTGGAAAAAAATAATCCCAGCTACACATATAAAATGATGGGCACTAATTTAGCTATAACTACTCAAGAGAGAGATCTTAGAGTCATTGTGGATAGTTCTCAGAAAACATCCACTCAATATGTAGGAGCAGTCAAAAATGCAAATAGAATGTTAGGAATCATTAAAAAAGGATAGAGAATAAGACAGAGAACATCTTATTGCCTCTGTATAAATCCATGGTACACCCATATCTTGAATACTGTGTACAGATGTGGTCATCTCATTTCAAAAAAGATATATTGGCATTGGAAAAAGTTCCGAAAAGCATAACAAAAATGATTACGAGTTTGGAATGGGTCCCATATGAAAAGATATAAAAAAGACTGGGACTTTTCAGCTTAGAAAAGAGGAGACTAAGGGGGATATGATAGATGTCTATAAAATCATGACTGGTACAGAAAAAGTGAATAGGAAATGTTATTTACTTGTTTCCATAACATAAGAACTAAGGGTCACTAAATTAAAGTAATAGGTAGCAGGTTTAAAACAAACAAAAGGAAGTTTTTCTTCACTCAGTGCACAGTCAACCTGTGGGACTCCTTGCCAGAGAATGCTGTGAAGACCAGGACTTTAACTGAGTTCAGAAAAGAAGCAGATAAATTCATGGAGGTTAGGACCATCAATGGCTATAAGCCAGGATGGGTAGGAATGATGGTCCTAGCCTCTGTCTGTTAGAGGCTGGAAATTGATGACAGGAGAGGGATTGCTTGATGATTACCTGTTCTGTTCACTCCCTCTGGAGTATCTGGCATTGGCCATTGTCGGCAGACAGGATACTGGGCTAGATGGACCTTTGGTTTGACCCAGTATGGCCGTTCTTATGTTCTTATGTATTATTTTCTTAGTAATCTGCTATGTTCTGTTTGCTACCACTATGTTTGTTTTAAATACACTTTTATAAGTAAAAAAAAAGTATTTCTGTCTTAGAATATATCCTAATTTATGTACTTTTCTAATGGGAGAGGGGAGGAAGTTTTGCCTAACTTCCTCTACCTTGAAGGACAGGCTTATTTAATATAATTATGGGTTTGTACTCCAAGGGGGGAGGTGGACATCTGGGTACTAAGCCAAGTCCCTTAACCTGAGCCCTCCCAGAGCTGATCTCAATGGCTGTTTCATTCTGCAGCTGGGTGTGCCTGTGCCTGTGTGTATGCTGGAGGAAGCTTAAGAGCTAGGTTCAGCAAGACAGGGATAAAGGGTGCCCACGTTGGCAGAAAAGGCAGGCTCAGTGGTATCTGAGCTCATCAGGTGCCATCCTCGTCGGGCAACTCTTCCGAGAGGGTTCATCTTCTCTTCTTCTGTATACCAAGAGCATCCTCTTTCTTCCTTTGGCTGCTTGTTCCAGATGTGATGTCTATTGCCATTCTCTTCCTTGTTCCAGATGCTACTATACTTTGTACGGGTAGGTCTACACAGCACTCTAAACTCGAAATAAGAGACACAATTTGTGCTACACAAATTGCATATCTTATTTTGATTCTATTTTGAAATAGCTTATTTTGAAATTTGGCACATCTACACAGAACCAAATTTTGAAAGAGGGTTACAGGGATGCCAAAATAGTATGCCCGTTATTTCAAAAAATATTTTGAAATAATGGGCAGCTTCCAGTATCCTGAAATAGCCATGCAATGTAGATGTATCTTATGTGATCTTGAAAATAAGGAATATTCCTTTTTCTGAAATCTGGGCCAGTGCTCCTTTCCAACAAAACCACCATACATATAAACAGTAGTATTTTGACCAGTTTTATTAGAATGCACCATCATGCAGCTTTTCTGGTTGGCAAAAGGCTTGTCTGGGTTTATTTATTATTAGAGGATTTACCTGGAGTTGCTCAGATCCTTGTGGGGGTTCAGGACAGAGGGTGGAGGTATAGGAGTCAGAGCTGAGGGCTGGGAGGTGTGGGGGTACTCACTGGGGCCAACTGCAGTTGCAAAGGTGGCTCTTCTCCAGGGACATGCTGCCTGGCTCGTGGTTCCTCCCAGGGGGCTGCCCTGCCCATGGCTTCTCAGGGACTCTGCTGCCTGGCTCTGGCCCACATCTCCCCCCCAGGGTGGGGAAGGGCTCTGCTGCCCAGTCCCAGCCCACTTCTTCTTGGTGGGGAGTGGCGCCATGCTGGCCAAACAGGCCAGTGGCCTCTCTGAGGGGCTGATGCTGGAAATCTTCTCCAAACGGTGGGACTGCACTGCCCGGCAGCTTTAGTGTGTGGGGCAGGGCTGTGCTGGTCAGCCCTGGTGGTGTTCCTGAGGCAGCCATGGTGGTGGGGCCACTGGTCAGGGGCCAAGGACTGGGGAGGAGAGAGGTTTTGGATGGAGGGTTCATTCACCTGTGGGGGGTGACAAGCAATATGGAGAGTTCTGGCCCCAGCTGGCCACACTTTTCCTGATGTGGCCACCCCCTATGGTCACTCTTCAGTATAACTCTGTCCCTGCAGGGCACAAAACATTGAGCACAGCTATCAGGGCAAGCGTTGTGGGATACCGGCAGAAGTCAGTTCTCTCAGCAAAACAAACAACAGAGTCCACGCTGACTCTTTGTTGACAATAAAGGGAGGGGAAAAAGACAAAAGTCTATTGAGGGCTGGAATTTTTTGTCGCCAAAATTGGGTATTTTCCCTGAGAAAAGGTTGCATTGTAGTGTAAACACGCTCACGGTTTTGTCGCCAAAAGGCAGTTTTTGGGGACAAAACATGCCAGTGTAGACAAGGCCTGAGAGCAGCATACTGATTGCAAGATTCAATAAGAGGACATGAGGACAGTTTTGCTCTTAGTGCTTATTCTGGCTCATCATAAAGAGCAACACTTAGAACTGCATAGTAGACTCTGAATCCTATACGTATTTACATGCTCCCTGCTCCTGCTTCTATCAATTACAGTTCATATGCATGTCAAGGGAACAGAATACCAAAATTATGAACTGTCATGTGGATCCAAGCAAAAATGTGTCCAAAATAAATAGCAAAGAAAATAAGGTTTCAGAGAGGTAGTCATGTTAGTCTGTTTCAGCAAAAACAAGGAGTACGGTGGCACTTTAAAGACTAACAAATTTATTAGGGTATGAGAGTGTAAACTTTCATGAGCTACAACTCACTTGCTCAGATGCTGAAGAGAAAAAGAAAGACAGGGGAAAAAAGGGTGCAGAGATGGGCCAATGACATCTGTGCTAATTAAATCAGAAAACAAGAGTGCATATATTACGGCAATGCCGTGTCAGATTAGAATTGCTTCTGTATCAAATTGCTATTTTTATTTATTTGTATTGCAGATGTCTCTAGAGGCCACAACCATGATTGAGGCCCCCAATGTACTTGACACCATCCAAACAGCATATGACAGACCCTGCCCTACCAGATTACAGTCTAAGCAGACAAGACAGACAGACAGAGGGTTGGGTAGGAAGGGATATAATGTACATATGGACAATGTGCTGGTTGCAAATGTAACCCCAGTTCCACGATTTCTTCATTATTTTCTCATTCCTTTTGTTTTGTTTAAGTGGGGTTTTGCTGAGGAGGATTTAAGGGAAAAGGGGGCAGGTTGACAGAAGAGGAGAGACTGTGGGAAGGGAAAGGGAGAGAATGAGCAGCAGAGGGAGAGACTGTGCAGGAAAAATCTATGAAAAACTGTCAGACTCAGATGACCTCTGTGTCCAAGAGTCTATGCAATAGCTCCCTGTCTCTGTCCCTGCTAGCTCAGTTCTAAGTGACTACCATTGGGAAGTTTGTTTTGCATCTCCATAGGCTACAGGACATCAACCTTCTTTTCCTGGGAAGTAAAATACTTTTACTCACCCCACTGGTGGCCACGTTTTTTGTCTCCAAGCTCACAAAGCTTGGAAGAACCTCATGAGCCCTGAATGGTCTAGAGATGGACCCTCCCTACCCTTTCCTGCTGATGTAGAACTCTACAACTCCAGCTGGGTCTTGGCTCTCCCTCTCCTACCTTGTTCCATAATGTAGCTGTATTTGTTTTAGCTGCTTGTCTTTGCTACAGCCATTGATCCAGCAAAATACTCATCACTCTGGCCCCAGTCCAGCAAAAGCACTAAAATGAATGGTATGTTTAAGCACACTAGTAGTAAGTCATATGGGGAAAGTTAAGCACACAATATTTGACATGCACCTTTTCTTTGCGTTAGTCTGTAGACTTTTTTCTTCAACTGCATTATACATCCATAATCCTTGTTCCATCATGAAAACTGCTTTACTCTTTGGACAACATTATAGAGGAGACATACTAAGTTACATTCAAATTGGACTTGTGTGTCATTTATATGTATAGTACACACTCAGTTCAGTAATGTATGGCTTTTGTGGACAGCACTGGTAACCCCCGGGTGCTACCCAATTTTCATTGGGAAGTTTGTTTTACATCTCCAAAGGCTACAGGACATCAACCTTCTTTTCCTGGGAAATAAAATAATTTTACTCACCCCACTAGAGGTCACTGTTGCTCTTTAAGTTATGACTCAGTGTTCAGAGAACCCTTGTGTGTTACTGTTTTAGCAAAGTTAAGAGAAATGTTAAAAATGGTTTCTTTAGTACAAAAAAGCATTTTTCCCGAGCAGCTCCAGTTCTGTCACAATGCACATTCCAGGCTGAAACAATCAGAAATATTTCTATTTTACAGCAGCACCAAAAATGTAATTTGCTAGTGTGAAATATTGTCCCTGTGCCATTTAATGTACTATTATAAGTGAAATTACATTAAGCACCAGTTCCTTCTGTGGCAAGAGGAGACTAATTTGTTCTATTTGTGGTTGCATTATTTATTTATTTTATTGATCCCCTTCCCCTGCCCATCCGTATGGAAAGATGGCTGCTTGAAGAGTCCATTAGCAAAGCAGCATTAAAATCAATTAATAACTCCTACCAATGTGCCATTCTTGCTATGATGATTTTCTCTCTGTACAAGAGTCTACCATGGTTTGTTGGTAAATGGCTATGCACACCTATGGAGCTATAAAAACAATTAATTTCTTGTTAGTGAGCTGCAGGGGAATTTCATAAGAGTATGAGAAGATGCTGAAAAAACTGAGGACTGAATCAGTTTCCAAATTTAACAAATTATTAATATTAACAATTATCAAAGCAGAGAGCTTAGTTGTAATATGCAGATAATCAATGCAGATAATCAGTCCTTCAAAAACATATATGAAACTGTCTGTTTATACTATTTTTTATCAAATCCAAATAGCCCCATTGCTCTTTTTCCAATACAGTCCCCACCAAACTATCCACAATTCTCAGTTAGACTGATAACCTTGAAAGAGGATATTTAGTATGACTGAATTACAATATCCCAATTTTACACACAGTAAATATTTTCTATTTGTGTGTATTAGAACTACATGTAGTTTCACTGAGCCATATGTCAAGACTACATGTGGCCATATTTTGAGCAGCTGAAAAATGTTGCATTCAAACATTTAGCCTGTTTTCTTTAAGTACATTAATGTCAGTATTATTGCAGTAATACTGCATACCATATTTACCATATTTGTGACAGCACCACTGTAAAGGTGAATGTTTTATTTAACACACACATTTATTTTATTGCCAAGATATGCTATTCTTCTCTTTGCCATCAGACTGATAGATTTGTCTAACTGTACTGTAAGGGTAGAAAGATTGTTGGGCCAGTTTCCTGCTACCTAACTAAATATCTTGCCCTATGGTGGAAGCCTCTGAATTTTCCCCATATTTTTCTAGTAGGATGGAGTGTTGCTTTCCCTGTAGAAGGGAGATCTCCCAACCCTTGAGTTTCCACTGCATGAAGTAATTTCCCAAATGGACAACATAAGAACATAAGGATGGGCATACTGGGTCAGACCAAAGGTCCATCTAGCCCGGTATCCTGTCTGCCGACAGTGGCCAATACCAGATGCCCTAGAGGGAGGGATCACAACAGATAATAATCACGTGATCCCTCCCCTGACAGCCTCTTCAGTGCAGATGCACTGTGCCTTCACCTTGATGGCATGGCTGTAAGACAGTGGTGGGCAACCTGTGGCCAGTGCACTCTCATCGGCCTTCTCCCCCATGAGTCTCTTGCGCACTGGTGCACTGGAGCCCAGTGCTTCCTACTCCCCTCAATCACTTTTGGAGCACCATGAATCCGCTGATTCACATACTGTCACCACTCCTTCCCCTCCCTCCCACAGTTTGAATGCTGTGAATCAGCTGTTTGCGGCTGTTCAAGCTCTGGGAGGGAAGGGGGAAAGAGGGAACGGAGCATGAATCAGCAGATTTGTGATGCTCCAAAAGTGCTGTGAGGAAGGAGGACAAGTAGGAAGTGTGGGGCTCTAGTGCCCCAGTGCACAAGAGGTATAAGAAAAGGGATCCACAGGTGGAACCCCAGGGGACCACAGACCATAGGTTGCCCACCTCTGACAATCATGTGGCCCACTGAGATGAAGAAGGGCCCATACAGCTCATTCACTAGTCTTGGTTGCTTATCGCTGCTCTAGGAGATCTCAGCAAATATCCCCTTTCCCAGGAGGAGTCACAGAGGGTTAAATGGCTTGTGAAGGTCACTAGGGATTTGGTGGTAGAGCTGGTAGTAGCACCCAGATAAGTAAGGTGACTGCTTGGTGTCCCTAATCCAAAAGAAAACAAGATGTATCCTTTGAGCCAATACTGATGATTGATATACCTGCAGCTCCTTATTCAGACGAAGGGCCAGGCCCTCAGTGGGGATAGATCACTAGCTTCAAAGTGAATGGCACTGTGCTGACTTTGACTTGCATCAGTTGAGGGTACAGCCTAGAAGGGTTTAAAAACAAGACTAAACACAATTGGAAAATATGCAGATGACACAGTCCACAATTAAGGTTATAACCATTTTTTAAAAGTGCCTCTCTCTCTCTCTTTCACTCTCTCTCTTTCAACACACACACACATGTGTGCACGTGCAACCCCGCCTCCCCCCCCCCCCCCCGGTAGGGCTATTACCCTTAACACAGCAATTATATTATTCAGTCATTGACTATGAACAGATAAAATGAAATAATCAAAACAACTAAGAGTAGCAAAGGAGTAAAAAAGATTAGAAGGACATCACATCCTTAGAAGCAGTCTGTGTGGCTATGAACAAAATGGTACATCAGTCTCTGGTAATTTCCCTCAGTTAAACCATTGAATCTGTAGTACATCAGAAGCACTGGAATATTGAGAGTAGGATAGGGTGGCTAACTCCGACTCCTAATTTCTGAGTTACTCACTTTGCTTTCCATCTATTAGATGTTACCCCCAAGGTCACTGGCATACAAGCCTGACAGTTTCCTTATGTTAAGAATGACTACACTCTTCTGTCACAGGAAGTATTTAATTGTAGGCTATCCCTTTATTTTAGACTAAGATCAAGAGTACTGCTTAAAAATGAAGGGCATGGGATCACCTCCATTTGCAAACACTGCTGTTTGGCAATGCTAATTTCTTAGTCCAGAAGTTCTGAAGGGTTTTTTAATTTCAAACACATAGAAAATTCCTTGATTATAAAAAGGGTAAACTGGAGATGGAGCAAAGGTGCTTTGGTTAAAAAACAAACACTGCAAATATGATTGTAAACAAGAAGTCAGGATACAGATCATTCAGAGATTATTAGAAAAGGGATGATTTCAGCTGGAGAATGTAGTATTTGCCAGTCACGGATGTGAGAATGGGAGGGGTTAACTTAATCAGTATTTAACCTCTAGCTAACCTTGTCTTCATTCACAGAGTGCACACTATGCAGGCTGATTCCAAGCCCTTATTAAGGGACATATTGGATTGATGTGTTAACTGGCAATTTTGTGATTATTAAGAGACCCTTTTGGCCACATTTTCTTTCTCAAATTCTTACATATTTGTGCTTAAGTCTGGCATGCAAAGCAGCATGTGCATATACAAGTTAGCTAGCTGGGCACCAGCAACACTGGAAAACAATAATTTTGTGTGAACAAGCAATAGAATATAACATTTAGAAGCACTTCCTGACAATTTGCCCATTGTTTGAAGTGGCTGGTGCAAAAGGCTTCTGTTTTCAAGTCATGTCGCACTATAAAATTCATAAAATTTAAGGTCAGAAGGGCCTGTGAGATCATCCACTCTGACCTTCTTTATTTCAGGAACTATAGACTCTTACCTAGTTACCCCCTATATTGAGCCCAAAGCTGAAGCATGTCTTTCAGTCGTGCTTGGAGGAACTTCAGGAATAGTGAATCTACCACTTCTCTTGACAGTTTGTTCCAACGTGCATGTGTGTCTATTTTCAATTTGAATTTGTCTGCCTTTGGCTTTCAGTTATTGGTTCTTGTTATGCCTTTCCCCACTAGACTGAAGAGCTGTTAGTACTCAATAATTTTATCCCATGAAGGTACATTAACACTCATCAAGTCCCCCCTCAATTTTCTATTTGGGTAGGAACCACAACAGTCATCACCACACCTTCCTCCTTCCTGGAAATGATTGAACACCCGCCTCCCCATGTGATGCATGATTCTGTTCACATCTCTCAGGACCCTTGAATCAGAATGTCCTATATTGCTGATTTGGTTACACTTAGGATTATATTTTCAAGATTGTTTTTCCAACCATTAGCACTAGAAAAATAATTTAAAGAGAAAAATACAGAACCAATCCCCTTCCCCTCCCACACACACATGGGGTATGTCTACACTACAGCGTTATTTCGAAATAAGCTATTTCAAAATAGTTAATTCGAAATAATGCATCTACACACAAAATGCATTTCGAAATAGCACACTGAGTGGATGCTGAATCACATTTAAGGCCAGCCGGAACCAGGTCCGGCAGGACATCAGGTCATGATTTACTTTGTGTGGTTGCTGCCTGAGACTATCTGAGGCCTGTGCTTAAAGGGACACCCCCTCCCCGCCCCCGCCCAGACAGCTGGTTCTCAGCTTTCCCTGCTTGCTTGCCTACCTAGATGAGGGACAGCAAATCATTTTGTCTCTGCATGCTCTGGTTGCCCTCACTTGGGACACCACAGCACTCTGCAACATGGAGACAGAGCTACCCCTAGGCACTCTGGTGCTTCTCATGGACGCGTTGCTGCGAGCCTGGCTGCACTTTCTGCAGGCTGCCATCCGGGAGGTCCGGGGAGGGAGGGAGGGAGAGGAGTGTTCTTGGTTAAAGCTGGAGTGGCCACCAGGGCACCCTAGGAAAGCTGGAGGCCCCCTATTTCAAAATAAGTGTATATACAGCACTTATTTCAAAATAGCTATTTTGAATTTGGTGTTATTCTTTGTGGAATGAGGTTTACCAAATTCGAAATAGCGGTTTGCCTGTGTAGATGCTAGGAAAGTTAATTTGAAATAAGAGCTGTTATTTCGAAATAACTTTGCTGTGTAGACATACGCATACACACAAGGGCTGTTAAGTGATTTAAAAATGTAATTGCGATTAATCGCGTGCGCTGCCCTTTGGAACACTACGGTGACATTTAAAAGGGGCAGTGCTGTGGAAGCCCAGGATCACCTAGAGTCCTCAGCTGACCCCGGCTCTGTGCAGTGCTGCCCCTTGGAAACCCAGAGCTGGGGATCAGCTGGGCACTCCAGCTGATCCCAGATTCCTAATGCGCTGCCCCTTTGAGACACCGGGGCGGCACTTCAAAGGGGCAGCGCAAAATTAATGCCTGCAATTAATGCGTTAAAAAAATTAACACGTTAATCCTGCCCTGTGTTAATCGCAGGCGTTAATGCACATCAATTGACAGCCCTAATACACACACATATACTTAGATTCCAATATTATCACATGATTCCAAGGTCTGGAGCCCTAGTCACCCAACCTAAATGTCTATGTGCTAATTTGGCCCAGATCCGGAGTTCTTTATTTTGTTTTTAAATAGTCCCAAAATACATACTTCAGAGCAATATTAATAGTGCATGTGTAATTGTAACCCACACACCTGTTGGGTGTGGTGTACTTTCCCATCTAGTGCCATTGAGACCATTTACAGAGAGAATAATGATCACAGTCCCTGCTCCAGATTTCCAATGCTGCTGCCTCTTCATCTTGCCAGAATGTTAATTTGGAAATATATTTTCCCCTTCCAGCATCACAGAGTCCCAATGAAACAAGGTGCAAATTCCTTCTCCAGTCTTCTTGGTACAAAGAATAGAGAAATGGGTTCCCCCCTTCCCTCTCCAAGACTCAAGGAATTATATCCTGTCCAGGATTCCTACCTGCACAGGCCTTGTCTTCCTGGCCCTTCATTAGACTTTACCATGTAGTTTAAATGATGAGCCCATCTGATTTCATGCTTATCTCATCCCCAGTGTTTTACTCTGCTTATTATCAAGTGTTCTTTTATAATCCTGCCATTTCCCAGCAGGCCTAGTTATTGCCTATCACATATTCCACCCAGGACTCAGGGTGGGAAGGAGGGGAGAGAGGAACACAAGTCCCAGAATTCCTTGTTTTAAAGGGACAATAACAATAACAGGATTGCTGGTGGGCTGCCCCTGACCTTAATGTGAACCCCCTATTTCCCCAGATACAGAGGCATATAATTCTATAGTATCTGGGACACATCTTTATAGCCTTCTGTGCCTCAAGCATATTAGAACTAAGAGCATAAGAATGGCCATACTGGGTCAGACCAAAGGTTCATACAGCCCAGTATCCTGTCTGCCGACAGTGGCCAATGCCAGGTGCCCCAGAGAGTGAACCAAACAGTAATGATCAAGCGCTATCTCTCCTGCCATCCATCTCCACCCTCCGACAAACAGAGGCTAGGGGCACTATTCCTTACTAATCCTGAAGAATAGCCATTAATGGACTTAACCTCCATGAATTTATCTAGTTCTCTTTTAAACCCTGTTATAGTCCTAGCCTTCACAACCTCCTCAGGCAAGGAGTTCCATGGGTTGACTATGCGCGGTGTGAAGAAGAACTTCCTTTTATTTGTTTTAAACCTGCTGCCCATTAATTTCATTTGGTGGCCCCTAGTTCTTATATTATGAGAACACGTAAATAACTTTTCCTTATTCACTTTCTCCATACCATTCATGGTTTTATATACCTCTATCATATCCCCCTTAGTCTCCTCTTTTCCAAGCTGAAAAGTCCTAGTCTCTTTAATCTCTCTTCATATGGGACCCGTTCCGAACCCCTAATAATTTTAGTTGCCCTTCTCTGAACCTTTTCTAATGCTAGTATATCTTTTTTTGAGATGAGGAAACCACATCTGTATGCAATATTCCAGATATGGGCGTACCATGTATTTATATAAGGGCAATAAGATATTCTCCATCTTATTCCCTATCCCTTTTTAATGATTCCTAACATCCTGTTTGCTTTTTTGACTGCCGCTGCACACTGCCTGGACGTCTTCAGAGAACTATCAACGATGACTCCAAGATCTCTTTCCTGATTAGTTTTAGCTAAATTAGCCCCCATCATATTGTATATATAGTTGGGGTTATTTTTTCCAATGTGCATTACTTTACATTTACCAACATTACATTTCATTTGCCATTTTGTTGCCCAATCACTTAGTTTTGTGAGATCTTTTTGAAGTTCTTCACAGTCTGCTTTGGTCTTAACTATCTTGAGCAGTTTAGTATCGTCTGCAAACTTTGCTACCTCACTGTTTATCTCTTTCTCCTGATCATTTATGAATAAATTGAATAGGATTGGTCTCAGGACTGACCCTTGGTGAACACCACTAGTTACCTCTCTCTATTCTGAAAATTTACCATTTATTCCTACCTGTTGTTTCCTGTCTTTTAACCTGTTCTCAATCCATGAAAGGATCTTCCCTCTTATCCCATGACAACTTAATTTACATAAGAGCCTTTGGTGAGGGACCTTGTCAAAGGCTTTCTGGAAATCTAAGTATACTATATCTACTGGATCCCCCTTGTCCACATGTTTGTTGACCCCTTCAAAGAACTCTAAGGCTGTGTCTACACTGGGCCACTTATTCCGGAAAATCAGCCGCTTTTCCGGAATAAGCTGCGAGCTGTCTACACTGGCCCCTTGAATTTCTGGAAAAGCACAGACGATCTACAGTAAGAAATCAGCTGCTTTTCCGGAAAAACTATGCTGTTCCGCTCGGGCAAAAGTCCTTTTTCCGGAAAACTGTTCCGGAAAAGGGCCAGTGTAGACAGCCCAGTAGTCTTTTCATAAAAAGCCCGATCGCGAAAATGGCGATCGGGCTTTTTCCGAAAGCGTCTACATTAGCCACAGACGCTTTCTGGAAAAAGGGCTTTTCGGAAAAGCATCCTGCCAATGTAGATGCTCTTTTTCCGGAAATACTTATAACGGAAAACTGTTCCGTTTTAAGCATTTCCGGAAAATCATGCCAGTGTAGATGTAGCCTAATAGATTAGTAAGACATGATTTCCCTTTAGAGAAACCATGTTGACTTTTGCCCAACAAATTATGTTCTTCTGTGTCTGACAATTTTAATCTTTACTATTGTTTCAACTAATTTGCCCAGTACTGACATTAGACTTACCCAACTGTAATTGCAGGATCGCCTCTAGAGCCCTTTTTAAATATTGGCATTACATTAGCTATCTTCCAGTCATTGGGTACAGAAGCTGATTTAAAGGATAGGTTACAAACCATAGTTAATAGTTCCGCGATTTCACATTTGAATTCTTTCAGAACTCTTGGGTGAATGCCATCTGGTCCCGGTGCATACTTTAAGCTGCATACTTGAAAATAAATCAGAGTAACTCCCAAATATTTCATTCTCTAACCCTGAATTATTTTTCTGTTGTCATCACACAATATTCTAATGGGAGCTAAGTTGTTTAAATGGGATTCATAGGTCACATGGTAGATATTAGTTTCTTGATTTTTTCCTTCACTTTGTAACTGAAAAATAAAAGTTTGTTTTGTCACTATTGTCCAATATTTGTTGAAAAAAAAAAGTTAAGCAACTATTCCTGCTAGCTGATAGTTGCTAACATAGCACACAGAGTATTCAACAGAAAAAAACAACAACCCTGAAAATTGGTTTTCAATGAGACTGAAGTATTTACTTAAAATTCCATTTTTATTAATTTTGGGGTTTTTTCCAAAACAATTCAGAACCAAAGATTGACCAAGAATAATTTTAACCAGTGTTTATTTTGAAATTGTGGGGGGGAAATCCCATTTTTACTTTTATACACACACGCACACATCCACATGCAAACATTTTTCTTTTTCTAGTAGAAAAAAGAATGGGAGGAAATTTAAAAAATGAGAAAAAGGGACAGAGGAACCATTCTGGCACTTTTGTACTTTTCTTCCCTCTCCCTCCTCGCCCCCTCCCCCTACCTACACACACTGTTTTTCTTTCATTTCTTTTTATTTTGTACCTTATTTTAACTATTTTGTGAAAACTTTCTAGTGACAATTTTGAAAATAAGGTATTTTTGGTTTGAGCGTTTGTCTCCCTTATCTCCTTTCCATCTTCCCTCTTTTCCTTCCCTCCCCTCAACCCTTACCACCTTTCCTCTTTTTTAAATAGGAAAAAGGGAGAGGGAAAAGGAGATACAAAGAATAAAATCCACAAGTTTTATTTAACTGGAAATCTGGAAAAATTGAAAAAGTGAATTTTCATGAAATTTGTTGGTTCTAAAGCAAGGCTTTTTTTTTTTTTTGGTCAAAAAAATGTTAGACAAAAACATTTTATCCACTCTAGTGTATGCTCAGGGTCTGTTAACAACTCAGTTTTATAACTTACTATGTTTTCAGAAGTAGACAAAGCTGTTCTAAGTTTTGAATTTGGCCTTAAATTTCAAAGCTTGAGAAAATATGTATAACCAAAATGTTCAATTAATCTACTATGTTCAGTGCAGTGTAAAGTGCACATAACATATTTTTGAGCGTGTTTCTTTAAGCGTATGCTTGGTATTGCTACAGTAACTTCATTTTTTATTGAATACCAGAGTGAGTAGCTATGTAAAACCTGCATGATTTGTTGGCATTAAAGTTAAGGCTGCCTCTAGGCACTGTTAACTTATGCATGATCCTTTACTTAATTTCTGTGTTTTGTTTTAATTTGTAAACTGTCTCTGTTTGAGATGAAATACACATTTTTTATGCAAGTTGACTCCACTGGCATTAAGCAACCTCCAGAGTATATAGCATATATTATAATGCATGCAGAGGAGCAGGATTTGTTAAACCTCAGCAATATGTTCTGCTTTTTTTTCATAAATGCACAATAATTCCACTTAAATAAGGTTTAATTTTCTAGATATTCTACCCAAGTGGAGGTACCTGCCAGTTTGTACATATAAATTTTTCATTTCTATGATCACCTGATTTTAATTTTCTGCTTTTATTTCAGATCAACTACTCAACTGCACGAAACAGCATCTGCAAAACCAGGAATTCATCTAGCCTCAAGTTTTTATGAGCAAAATTTCAGATAGCCATATATGGTGGAATTTCTTCCAGTTCTGCCCACATCTGTCAGTGAAGATATGCATAAATCTTTAGCTGATGGGGAGGGGGGAGAAAGAGAGAGAGAGAGAGAAGGGGTATGTGTGTGTGTGTGTGTGTGTGTGTGTGTGCACATTGGATCATCAAGGAACCAATTAAAGCTCTCTGATTCAGAAATTATGTCTGGACCAGTCCCCCATACCCTCTTAATAAGGTTAGAATTAAGGAGCTGATCTAAGGGCATGCCCACCATACAAAAACAAAAACAAAAACCCTGTTGCATGGTGCTAAATAGTGGTGTAGCTATTTGGATTTGGGCCTAATTTATACCACTAGCATGGAGTCCTTACTGTCAGTAAAGACTGATATAGCAGAGTGGATCCTCCATCTGTGCCCAATACACAGGAACCAGAAAAGCAGGAATTCCAACGCCAAGGGAATTCTCTCCCGACCATTTGCAGCCAGCAACCTTTTTCATGGCTTGAGTGTTTCAAAAAGGAAGATCTCATTTGAGAATCCAGCCCACGAGTTTTCAATTTTAAATTCAGATTTTACCAATGTTCTTTAGGAAGAGTCACGTGAAGCAAGTCAAATGATAGATCTACTATATCCCTATGTTGTGGTAAAACCAGAAGGAGTATCCCTGATAACAATATCTTGAGTTTAGCTGAGCTTTTTAATTCCAATTATGAAAGCATATTTTCCCCTAATTATCACATATTTTCTGAGTATTATACAGAATCACTAGTTCTGTATATAGTTAGGGAAACATATAGGCTACGGATACACTGTAGCCTTCTTTCGGAAAAGCTCATGCAAATGAAGCGCAGCGTGGAATATCGCCATGCTTCATTTGCATAATTAACTACCAGCCGCTTCTGCGTGAGAGGCTTTTGTGCAAAAAGGAGCTGTGTAGACGGCTCCTTTTTGCACAAAAACCCCCTCTTACGCAAGACCCGTTCTTCCTGAAAAAATTAGGAAGAACGGCTCTTGCGTGGGGGGTGTTGTGCAAAAAGGAGACATCTACACAGCTCCTTTTTGCGCAAAAGCCTCTTGAACAAAAGCAGCTGCTAATTAATTATGCAAATGAAGTGCTGTGCTTCATTTGCATAAGCTTTTCCGGAAAAAGGCTACAGTGTAGCTGTAGCCATAGGGAATGGAGAGAAAGTGATGTTATTAGGGACTGAACTGCCTTCGACAAACACTGGAGGCTAGTATCATTTTAGACTGTAGGCCATAATGTTTGGACTCACTGACACAAGCACAGCAGAAAGGTATACAATTTTAGTCCTCAATGACTCTGTATCAGGATGTTCAGCTACAACACAAAGGACTAAATTTGACTTGGACATTGAATTTAGACTGAAGAATATAACTGAAAATTGGGAGTTTGTTTAGAAGAGTTTATGCAAAAAAGGCATGATTACACACTCAAGGAAGAGGACTACTTTGGTTAAAAGTTGAAATGATTTGCATTCCAATGGAAACTGCCTTTCTCATAAAACTGAAATTTTCCTTGGTAAAACTGAAAATTATATATATGGAAAATTGAAGTGATAGCTCCCTGCCTGCCTGTTTGGAAGCCTCTCATTTTCACTTTCTGCCAAGCAGAATGTGGAAGCAACCAAAACCTTTCCAGGAGGGCAGATGAGTCTGAGCACTTGGGCTCTGAGATATCAATAAAGCACACATTGAAGGGTTTAAGAACTGGCTAACCAAAACACCTCACAGTAGTTGTTATTAGGGAATCAAAACTGAATGGAATGTTTCTAGTGGGTTCCTTGGGGATTGGTACTAGGCCTGACACTATTCAACATTTTTGTCAGTGGATCTGGAAATACGAAAATCACTTCTGAAGGAATCTTTCCTTGGCTGTCTGTGGGCTTTGGATTAGTGCCTAACCAATGTAGGTCATTTTCACTGCATGCATGCTCCCACCTAATGCGTCACTCCTCATTTGCTATTCACTGCAGTTAAAACCCCACAACTTAGGGGCAAGGTAAGGGGCAGTTTAATTGTGGTTCAACCAGTGAGGAGGGCGGGTCCCAGAGCTTGGACAGCAGCCAGAGCCACTGATAATTACACATCTCCTGAGCTCAAACCCCGGAACCCTGAGTTAGTTGGCATGGGCCAGCTGCAGGTATCTGATTGCAGTGTAGACACACCTACATCACCCCAACTGATCATTCCCTAACATGTTCTGACGTTTGAAAATAATTAACTGGTTTTCAGATGTGCTAGCTGAACCTTCACCTTTCATGATCTTTTGACCTTTATTAGCTCTTCACAGAGTTGTACAATTCTTATGCAGTACATGAACTGCAAATACACAAAACAATTTCTTATCTTTAAGTACCTTTATCATAGCCTGAGGATTTGGGCATTCAGTCTTACTTTTTCCATTCTCCACTTGTACATGGATGCTTTGACCTAGAATTTTAATAATTTGCAAGTTATATGCTTTTAACTTCTGACATTGTGCAATTAAGATCTAAATTTGGTATCCACTAGTTTACCACTGCAAATTTTTACCTCCAAGTTAATGATTAAATATCTATTAGCATGCATTATGCATTTAGCAGTGAAACTCGAATGTCTAATAATACTTCAAAACAATATATTTAATTGCTTGTTTAAGGGTATATATAATACCTCCCCCAACCTAGTTTTTTTAACCTTGTATTCCATGCTTTGCACCAAAGATGGAGATTAACTACCAACATCTTTGCATTATAATCTTTATGTTGTGGTCATCATCTTATCATTGAAAAACATAAATTTCATGCTATGTTTTCTTGCTGATGGTTCATGCATATAATTCTTATTAACAGAGGTTGTATGAGCACATCCACAAGAGAATTGATCTTTTTTGTTATGCAAGTCCATCTTCAGTCATTCTTCTGTGTTTAATCCTCGGCTTCCTCCCTCCCCTTTCTCTCCTTGGTTTACAAATTAAGTATTTCACTACAGAATATCTGTGTCATTTTGCTGAGATAGATATTAATTTTCAAAAAATGGCCAATACTCTGTTGAAGAAGGCAGAAGAGAATTAGTTAAGCATTCAGTAAAACTTAAAGGACTATCTGGCAAATTTCCAACACTTGGACATAGTATGTGAAGGAATGATTTCCATCATGCTCTGCAATAACAGTTCAATATTTGTTTTATCTCCCCATTTTGGAAAGTTCTCCCTTTCTTTTGATACTATTCCTTTTCATGCTATAAAGCCAAATAAACTTTACCAGAAACTCAATCTAACCATGAGCCTAACCTCTTTGAAATTTACAAGATTGTGCCACTCTCTGGATATTTATAGCTCTCATTGGACAATGTGACTTTACAGAGCAGAGAGAAGAGGAATACTTCAGTGTCTGCATATAATGAAAATAAATGTACAGTATTAGAAAGATTGTGCCATATGGAAGAGCTACTGATGATGATAATTATTATTAGTAATAATCCAGAAAAAAGTTACTTTCATCCATAGTATGTAAATAGAATATGATTCATGTTAGTTTCAGCTCACTTGCAATTCAGAGAACCACCCACAGAAGACATGGTCCTGAATGTAAACCACCAGAAGCATATATCCCTAAGTTTTGGAGAAATTTAGATGTTTATTGGTGCTACATAGCTGCACTCATTTTCTATGGTGGACCAAAGCCACTCTCTGGATCTGAAGCCACGGAAATTCAAGGGCGTAAGTTTCTGATCTGGGATTTAATGCTAATTTCATTTTTAATTATAACTGCACATTTGGCAGTGAAATGCTGTCCAGCCTCTCATGGCCCAAGGTCCATGTAAAACAAATCTGTCACTATTTAATCCTCTGTGAAAACAAACCTTTATATAGTGAGGGGAAAAAATCAGAAACTCATGAGCATAGAACTCCAATCCTGAGCTGATTGTCTAACTCTGCACCATGTGGCATTCAAATCACTCCTTAAGATGCCCTTGGTCTATAAACGCTACTCTTCACAATAAATAGCTTGAGAGCCACAGAATCCTGTGAAGGCCTATACACCTTAATTCTTTGCTTATTTAGTCTATAGGGTCCTAGCTGACCATGTCCTGTTCTCCTCTTAGGACTGTACAACACTGATCACACTATTAGCATTCAGCAAATACAAATAACACAGTAAAATAGACTATATTTGCAGCCCAGTAGATTTTCCAGTAGATATTCAATGACAAAAGAAAGGGTTATTGATTTTTTTTCCAATTCATGTGCATACTGTGCAGCCTGATTTTTTTTATTATTAATAGAAAAAGTGGCGGGATACATTTTCTGTATATTTGGCAAAAGATCAGCAACTCTCAAGAGAGGTGTGTTGAAGTGAATAGCGAGATGTTCTAATAACACTGTAGAGAAAAAACAGAGGGAAAAAAAATGCCCTAAAACCAGTGATAGTGAGTAAACTGAATATGCAAATTGGTAGAATTCCCCATCCTACACAAATGCAGAGGTATGAGATTCCTTCCTGTTTTTCAAATTCCTCTGCTTTATTATCAAACACAGCATGTTGGTAGCCATGGGAACATAATTAAAGTTGTATCTAATTTACAAGCTAGGAAAAGGACTTTGCAATCCCACAAGATGCTGCTCAAAGTATTTTATAGATTGTGTTCACACTACACTGTTGCTATCATATGTATTATAGTATGATTCACACACACATTTTAAACATAAATTATAAGACTTTTTCATAATCCTCTCAATGTAATTTTTATAGAAAAGTTAAAATTTACCCAAAATCCAATATATTTTACCAGTTTTAGCCCCTGGTAGTTTGTTCTATTTATTTTTCTATTTATAGTCAATTACAAACCATCTCTTGCCATTGCCAGTGTATTAAAAGTGGCAAGCCAGTGGTGAAACTGAAATACAGAGTGTTACATTTCCTCAGTTGAAAGGCTGGGTCAAGGCAAGGTTCTCATCACATTTCTCTCCAAAATCAGTGCAAATTACTGCACAGTCTCACAAGCCCGGTTAAGTGCAATTAACTTCTATAAATTAACACAGGAAGGAGGAACAGAGGAGATTGAAAGGGGCAAGGCTGCATAGGAGTCACAGGCAGATTTGAACATTCACAGTAAGTTTCAGACCATGCTTCGGCCTCACAAAATCCCAGTCCTGAAAGACTGTGGTGAGGGGAGACAATGAATGTGAATTTCATTGGTTTGTGGGAAGCCAGGAGGAAGGTGAAAGAGCTGCATCCATCAGATCTTTTCTAGCCACCGTACACATATTATTGCATAGTCCAAAAGTGGGATTTATCCCCATGTCTGGTAGGGATCTGAAAGGTGAACCAGTTATATGGTTAACTGGTAAGCATCACCCTCAATGGGAGATGCTTACTGGTTCCGGTTAACTGGTGGAGACTGGAGCAGCTCTCTGCCTGCTGTGGGCAGGGGACTGCTTCAGCCCCATAGAGTCCACCACAGTCAGGGGCTGCCCCCTGTCTAAAACCTGTCTAGAACCTGCCTGTGGCAGGGGAGAGGGTGGGGGCAGGCAGATGCTGCTCCGGCATTAATCAGTGAAATGGAATTTTACATCCCTAATGTCTGGTCTATCTCTAAGAAAGAACAGTTGGGTTTAAAAAAATAACTAGGCTATTAGTAATACAACTGCTCGGTTTTAGACAACAGCTTTTATTGAAAATTTAGCTGGCTCACCTCCTTCATTCTCATGAGCTATCAAAATGAGAATAAAAGCTAGCTGGAGTTTCTCTCTTCTTTGGCAGCAATGCTGAGGGTGCATGAGTCAGGCCTCAGTACCCTCATTGATTAACCTTGTCGTTTACGGGACTGTCACAGGACCTAATGTAATATACTATAATTTCCTCTTGGCCTGCGGTAAATGGAAGTCACCTTTTTTCAAGGAATGTGCTGACAGCTAGATGTGCTGCTGAACTATTGTATGACTCCTGCGTGTTGTGTTATCTTATGACACGGCTGGAAATCTAAGGTGGTTCACTACAGAGACTGATACACACTTCGGTTTGTGATGTTGTTGACTTCCTAGAAGGCAGGGCCTCTGGGTAAATGCAGGGGTGGAACACTTAATTAATCAATAGGAGTACATAGTAGAGGTTCATTGGGAGTGTGAAACACTTCACGACACAGGATCTTACTCTATATCCCTCTACTGGCAGGTAGTTTCTTGAGAGCCATTCAGGGTGTGTCTAGACTACAGGGTTTTGTTGACAAAAGTTGGCTTTTGTCGACAAAACTATACCTGTGTCTATACTACCGCCGCGCTCTGTTGACAGTAAGTCGACAGAACGCGGCAGTTTTGTCGACAGCAGTAAACCTCATTCTACGAGGAACAACGCCTTTTTTCAAAAGTACTCTTTCAAAAAAGGCGCTATTGCATGCAAACTGTGCTTTTTCGAAAGAGAGTGTCTAGACTCTCTTTCAAAAAAGCGGCTTGCTTTGTCGACAATACCGATCGTAGTCTAGACGCTTTTTTTCGACAGAGGCTTTGTAGACAAAGCCTCTGTCGAAAAAGGCGTGCAGTCTAGATGTAGCCTCAGATTCCCTCTCTGCTCCAGGACAGGCTCTGGTTTGGGGAGTAGCTCACACACAGGCTTATGCAGCTGTCTGCTAAACCAAGCCTTGTGCTTTTGCTCTTTCAAATCTCAGCTCCAAGAACACATTTCTTTCAGCGTCACAGAGCCTGTGACAAGAAATCCTCAGCATGAGCAATGTGTAGCCTTGTGCTGAGTGAGGACCTGAAAGATCCAGGACAGAGCCAGCAACATGAATAAAACAAGAAAATAAAGGATGAAAATAATATACACAGAAAGAAAGACTTTCTGGTCATAGAAGAGAGAGACAGAAGAGGGGACATTATACAGGGGAGGCAGAGGTATGATAATGTGTCAGGGCATGGCATGAAGGGGCATTGGGGCCGATTGCTTTTGGAAGATAGGGAACATCATCTGGGAGCTTCAACAAAAAGACTGGGAATCTAGTGAATAGCAGATGTGTGGCATGAACAAAGCAGCTCGCAGTGATCCATAATAAAGGGAAAGATGAGAAAAGCATTCATACAGAAGCTCCCCACCCCTCTTCCAGCCCTAATGTATGCCAGGGCGGTTCAGATACTCATGAACAGCTGTATTCTTTCTGGGTTAAGCAGCTGCAAGCACACACAACGTGTAAAACTGAGTCATTTGCTTGCCAAGCTAACCTATTTAGGTAAGAAGGCTGGCCCGGTGTGCAAGTGTTCCATGTGTAGGAGCTGGGAGGAGCTTACTTTCAGCTTTTCACACCTGCCTCTCCTTTTCCCAGGGCAGGATGAGACTCGTCTTGCTTACTTTTATATAGTGTTCCTTAATACATGTGAATTACATTGGGTCAAATGTCTGAAAAATGTTCTACTAAAACTGTTGTTGTTGGCTTCTTTTTCCCCCCTCTATCTTGACCCCTGTGACTTTCCTAACTACTTACTAGCATAACTGGACATGACAAATTACATTTAAAAACAGAAGGCAGAACTATAGATATTTTAGAATACTGGAAATACTGCAAATTTGTCTTCGGCTTTGTAAAATTCTCTTCAAGCTCAGCTTTCTAATTCCTTCTGTGGAAAATATGCAAATTTGTGAAGATTTGTTCTAGTATCTTTTTGAAAGAGAAGTAACTAGTTAAGAAGAAAATGGGATGATCCATACTTCTGCTTAGATATTTTCCATTATTATTCAGCAATAGTGTCTAGAGGTCTCAGCCCCATTTTGCTAGGCAATGTGCTACTATATAATAGACAGCCCTTGTCCGAAAGAGCTTATAGTCTAAAAGACTAGAGACAACAGGCAGGGGGTACAGAAGATAAAGAGAAGTGGACAAGGATCAGTGTTGTAAACAGCAGTCATAGCCTACTAGCTCCCATGCTGCGTTGCATACGCCAGATGGTTAGTTTGAGATTGCACTAGGATTATATGGGGCAGCATATAGAGCTGCCGCCCTACATGCAGCCCAAGAAAGGAACTGTAACTTGAAGTAGCAATCACCCCTGCTTCTTCTTCCCCATTTTCCAAGGGGGGGGGGGGAAGTGTTTGTAAATACTTTACTGCAGTTGTGAATTACTTTCTCCCTTGAATCCTGGGAGTCGACAGACTTTCCAGGTCTCTGGGAAAAGGCAGGAGGAGCAGCTACGTGCTCCCAGAAGGAGTGGGACCTCAGGCAGAAGGACTAAAGGCCTCAGTGCTGCCTGGAGTGCACCACAGCCAGATACCCCCACTCCAGCCAGCCCTGAAAGCTGCCTGGAGTGCACTGCTCAGTACTCCGGTGGCAATTTAAAGGGCCCAGGGCTCCATTCACCACCACTCCTGTGGCCCTTTTGAATGAATGGGTTCTGGGGTGACTGCCTCCTTTTCCCCCACTGTCAGCAGGCCTGCTTGCATCAACTTGCCTCCACTGGGAGGAAGAGAAAGGAGACAGGGCTTTGTTTCTGCACCTTCCTTAGTCTTTTGTTTCCTCTCCAGAGCTACCCACTACGGAAAAGGGAGCACAGTAGGCCTGCAACCTTTGCTCTCCATTGCTCAGAAAGCCATGATGTGGAGACACTAATCCTAACACAGCAGTGGAGTGGAGGTTTTACTCTCTTAAGCTGCTTATGACCAGCCACACCTGGTTCTATCTGTACGATTTTTGCCTGGTGTTTAGAACTCTAGGAACTCCACTAATGTTACCTATACACAGGCATCTCTCTACAAGGTCTGTAACTTCAGTATGGCATATGGCAAGACATTAAGTATAGCTGTTATGTACACAAACCATTCTTCTTGTTATATAAAGGAATCAGTATTGAAAGATATTAACCACTGAGATTTTTCTATAGTTCAATCAATGATTTCTTAAGAAATAGTTTTACACAATGTGATATAAATAGCTGGGATGTTATAAACAAGACTTCCTGCCTCACCTTGTACTTTCTTGGTGTGATGTCTTCTGGATGTTCTACAGCAATTATGGGTTTAGTTTTCAAAATATCATTAAACAAAAGAATCTCTCCTTTTGCAATAAAACCGACACTCAAGAGTACTCAATTATTAAACCAATGTTTTAATAGGCAAGAAATTCCTAACATTTCTGTAATTATTAACAGATACTCCTCTGACATTGCAGCACATTTCTGCAAGAACTATTGTAACTTTCACTGGATAATTAATAGGATTAGAAGCAAGCAAGTTATTGACACCAGTAATCATGTGAGTGTTGTAATTGGACAATATGCATTTTGACCCTATTGATAAATAAATGAGGTAATGTGTAATATGGCTCATCCTTGTATTTTCTGAACATTTGAGAACCAGCGAAACTCACTGCAGGTGAGACAAATCCATAGCTAATATTTGAAAATGAAACCTGTGATCCTTATTTTTTATGTATTTAATCAATATATTCTTGGTGGCAAGGACAGGGGTGACTTTAACTGGGGTTCATGGGCTCTAGTGAGCTCATGGAAATCATGATGCTAGGAGGTACAAAAACACCCCATTCTGGGGTCTAGTAGAGGAGGAAATTATGTTTGCTTCTTTGCACAAGAGATCAGGCTTTATAGCCTGGAGCCTGTGTCATGGCAGATTGCTGCATGATGATGTCAGTGTTATATGCCACTATAAAAGCCAGAGGGGAAGGGAGAAGACCAGGCAAAGCCCCAATGTGTACCAGTCTCCAGGTATGAGCAACCGGGACTGGTCTCGGGGTGGCAATGTGGAGCAGAGCAGGTCTTGTGTTCTGGTCTAGGCCCCTTCCTGGACCAACCACTGCCGATGCTCTCATTGTATCATACTCTCTGGCTATGTCTACACTGCCCCCTCCTGTGCAAAAAAATATGCAATTGAAGTGAAGCGTCGATGCACCTCATTTGCATAATTCATGAGGCTCCAGTTTTGCGCAAAACCCCCCTCTTGTGCAAGAGACGTTCTTCCTGAAAGAAAGAGGAAGAACAGCTCTTGTGCAAGTGGGGGGTTTTGCGCATAAAGGAGCCATGTAGATGGTTCCTTTTTGCGCAAAAGCCTCTTGCACAAAAATGGAGTCTCTTTACTTATGCAAATGATGTGCGGCGATAGTCCACGCTTCGCCTCATTTGCATATGTTTTTGTGCAAGAGGGGGCAGTCTAGACATAGCCTCTTCATTTTGTTTCATGACTTACTTACACTAGAGTTCAGTATAGTGCACCCACTGAATTAGGTCATAAGGCAATGCCAACACTCCAATTCTCCATTATTAATTATCCAGTTTTAGGATCGTTCTTACTTCCCACACAAGATGCACCATGCTGGAGTGAACATCATGCTTCATATAGCCTGTGGAATGGATCCTATAATCCATTCCTCACACAGACAAAAAAAATTCACTATTGACTTGAAGGGGAGTTCTGCTTGTAAGACTATGGAAGCAGAACTTACTTGTTGAAGTGTCACATTCACACTAGCTTAATTATTTCTATTTAGTACAACAGTTGTGTCTACTGTATTGATCTGTGTTATCCATATCCCCACAGCATATTTTTGTCTCTAAAGAGAGATTGATTTGCAGTAGACTGCTCTTCTGTCACAAACATGTGTACTGTGTACCATAGATTTAAGCATGATATGGTCTCTAGCCCATTTATCGCTTACAGCGTAGCCTGCATTAAATTCCAATGCAACTTAATCCTCCCATTTCTGCAACAACAGTAGCTAAGTAAAAGATAACTTTCAGTTAAGTGCGCATTTCCCACACTTTAAGACTATTAGATATGCTGTCTCAATAACTCTGCCACTCAAAATGATGCATTAACCATTTTCATTACTGTCAGACTGCTGATGTAATGATGTACAAGGGTTTTATTGCACATGTTGTTTTCACTAAAAATAAAAAACTATGAGGAGTCCTGTGGCACCTTAAAGAATAACACATTTATTTGGGCATAAGCTTTCATGGGCTGGAGCTCACTTAGATGCATGAAAGGGAAATTTTATTTGGCAGGTATACTTATATATATATACACATGCAAAAATGAGAGTGTGACATTACAACCTGGAGGACCAGTGCTAACAAAGTCAATTCAATCAGGATGGATGTGGCCCACGCCCAACAGCTGATGAGAAGGTGATAAATACCAAAAGAGGGAAAATTCCAATCAGCTAGCCACTCCCAATGTCTATTCAGATCCAGTTTGATATAGTCAAATTTGCATATGAATGCCAATTCTGCAGTTTCGTGCTGAAGTCTGTTTTTGAAACTTTTTGCTGAAGTATGGCAACTTTCAAGTCTGTAATTGAGTGTCCAGAGAGATTGAAGTTCTCTCCTACTGGTTTTTGAATGTTACTATTCCTGATGTCTGATTTTGTGTCCATTTATTCTTTTGCATTGAGACAGTCCGGTTTGGGCAATGTACATGGCAGAGAGGCACTGGTGGCACATGATGGCATAAATCATATTAGTAGATGTGCAGGTGAATGAGTCTCTGATGTTGTGGCTGATGTGGTTAGGTCCTATAATGATGTCATAAGGGTAGCTATATGGGCAGAACTGGCAACGGGGTTTGTTGTAGGGATTGATTCCTGGGTGAGTGTCCTGTGGTGTGGTGTAGTTGCTGGTGAGTATTTGCTTCAGGTTGCAGGAGGATGCCTGTGAGGACTGGCCTACCTCCAAAGGTCTGTGTGAGTATGGGATCATCTTCTAGGATAGGTTGCAGATCCTTGATGATGTGTTGAAGAGGCTTTCGCTGAGGGCTGTAGGTGATGACCAGTGGAGTTCTGTTACTTTCCTTGTTTAGCCTGTCCTGTTGTAGGTGACTTCTGGGGACCATCTGGCTCTGTCAATCTGTTTCTTCACTTCTCTAGGTGGGTATTGTAGGATCTTGATAGAGATCCTGTAGGTATTTGTCTCTGTCTGAGGAACTGGAGTAAATGTATCTTAGGGCTTGGCTATAGACAATGAATCATGTGATGTGTTCTGGCTAAAATCTGAAGGCATATAGGTAAGCATAGCAGTCAGTAGCTTTTCAGTATAGGCTGGTGTTTAGGTGACCATCACTTATTTGCACTGAAGTTTCCAGGAAGTGGATTTCTTATGTGGTGGGTCCAGGCTGAAATGGATGTTGGGGTGGAAATTATTGAAATCCTGGTGGAATTTATCAAGTGCTTCCTTCCCATGGGTCCAATGTAGTGGAAGTAGAGGAGGGACACTTGGGGACGAGAGTTGAGGATTCATTGCTCTAAGTCAGCCATAAAAATGTTGGCATATTGTGGGGCCATGCGAGTACCCATGGCAGTGCCACTGACTTAAAGGTATAAATCGTCCCTAGTCTGAAATGGTTGTGGGTGAGGACAAACTCACAAAGCTCAGCCACCACCTGTGCCATGTAAAAATAGTTGTTTTTAACTCTTATTTTTGAATTTAGCATCAACTAGAAATCTCTCATTTGATCATGATCTTGGTACGTTAGTTGTGGATTTTTATTTTTGTTTCCTATGAACACTTACTTCCTGTACCCTTTATTAACAGTAATCAGAAGGACTTCAGAGGATATCTGAGAAATACCTCAAAAATAACTGTTACATTATTTTATTCAGTAAGGGTATGTCTACACATCAAAGTTAATTTGAAATAACAGCTATTATTTCGAATTAACTTTATTAGCGTCTATACAGGCAAACCGCTATTTTGAAATAAATTCGAATTTATTTCGAAATAGCGGAGCGCTTATTTCCAATTTGGTAAACCTCATTCTACGAGAATAACGCCAAATTCAAAATAGCTAATTCGAAATAAGCGCTGTGTTGATGCTTATTTCGAAATAGGGGGCCTCCAGCCCTTCCCAGTTTCCCCTGGTGGCCACTCTGGGCCAAACCAGGAAAACTCCTCTCCTCTCCCCCAGCTCCAGAGCCCTTAAAGGGGTAGACCCTGGCCAAGTACACGTCCCAGAATCAGTCCTGCCAGCAGTCGCTGCCCCTGACCCAGTGGCTGCACGATAAGCCGGGCAGCCAGAGCCAGCCATCGGTCCCCTGCCCAGTCCCCCTGCTCCCAGGAGCCAGCCAGGGGCCGGAGATGGCGGGCACCCTCCTGGACTAGTGCGGAGATCATGGACCTCATTGACGTTTGGGGGGAGGCCTCCAATGTCCAAGATCTCCCCCCCACCTCGGCCGCACTATACACAGCACAGGGACATGGGTGCAGTCTCGGGGCAGCTCCCCACTCAGGGAGCTCTCAGGGCAGCCGGACATTCCGACCATGGCCTCTGTGCAAGCACAGCAGCTCTGACGGTGCAGGGCACGGTCATCCTCACCTCGCAGAGTGGGGCTGGGCTTCACCCACTGCGTCCCCAGGGAGAACTGACCACTTCTCTTCTTTCTCCACAGCCGCGCCAGCTGCACGTGCATGGCACACCACCCCGCCCGGGACATCCTCCTGCACCCGAGGGCTCAGCAGGTCCACCGCAACACTGCAGCGGTACTGAGACCAGCAGCAGGGGGCCCTGTGAGCCATGCACCGCACCATGGAGCAGAGGGTGCAGGATGACTGGGAGTTCCAGCGGGAGCTGCTTGCCCAGGGTCATGCCATCTGTGCCCATCTGCAGACCCTGGTGCAGAGCGTGCTGCCTCGTGCCGCTCCAGTGCCTGCTGCCTCCCCAGCTCCCACTCCTTCTCCCCCTCCCGCCTCTCCCTCCTCAACATCCACACCCCCCACCACAACCTCGACACCCTCCTCCCCATTCCCCCGGGGATGCCGAGGCCCCCGCACCCGCCGTGCTGGGAGACACTTGGCCCAGCGAGACCCCCAGTCCTGAGCCCTGAGCTTCCCCTTCCCCTTCTTCCCCTTGCTTCTCCCTTCCAACTCCCTCCTCCCAGTTTCCTCCCTCCCCCTCCCACACTCTCTTCTCCCTTCTCCCGCCTCCTTTCCCCAGTCTCCACAGAGTTTCATCCCCCCTCCCCAGTTTTGTTAAATAAAGAGAGTTTATATTTTTGAAAATACATGTATTTTATTTGACATCAGGAAGAGGGGTTAGGGAGGGGTAAGTGGAAGGCAGGCAAGCAAGCAGGGACACCTGAGAACCGGCTGCCCGGGGAGGGAGGTGTTTCTTTAAGCAAAGGTCTCAGATAGCCTCAGGCAACAGCCACACAAAGACACTCCTTACCTGATGCCCTAACCCTGACCTGGTTCCGGCTGGCCTTAACTCCGAATCAGTGTCCACTCAGTGTGGACGCGGTATTTCGAAATAGCAAAATGCTATTTTGAAATGCATTTTGTGTGTAGAGGTGTTATTTTGAAATAACTTATTTTGAATTAACTATTTTGAAATAACGCTGTAGCATAGACATACCCTAACTGACCTCTAATCACAGACCTGTATTCTCAGTCTTGAAATACGAGTCCCACTTTTCAACTGAAGTCTGCTAGCTGGCTAGGACATCTCTAGCCATCTTAGATTCGGTCATTCTCCTTTATAGGGAGGCTTTTCTGTTTAAAGCATGCCTACATTTAACCTTTGATAGATGTTAGCTATCAAATTAAGGAAGATATTTTAGAAAGATTGTAGGTAAATCTCTCAGTAAGCAGTGAACATTTATCGGAAATGCTGTTTCAAGTAAGCTTCATTCTTTGCCATCAGTAGTTAACATTTTAGCATCAATGCAGTGAGCTGAATGTAGGCTGATGGGAGAATAAAGGAACTCTTTTAGCATACATCTGAAACCGTTACTCTCCATTCTTGACTATTTTCATTTTAATTACTGCTGAATAGCAAAATTCACCCAAGAGCAATATTTTTTCACATTGCATAGACACTGTAACAAGAATAATATTTGTTGTCACTGAACCTAACAGTGTCTGTACTCTTTCTTGCTATTCCAATGTACACTGAAATGTGAAAAAAATACTAAAAATAAAAAGAATGGAAAATAAGACAACCCAATACATTTGCTCTTGGTTTTCATCTACTTTTCCCATCATTTTAGATAAATTATGAACTTATTAAATGCATGTCACAGATTAATTAATGAAGTTCAACCAGAGACAGAGCCAAATTAGCTCTCTTTTGTTAATGGGATATGGAAGCATTATTGCTATGAAAATTAAGGTTGCAGTGAGCATACTGAAATATAAATATTTTGATCATTTGACATTCTTCCCTCACACCAAAGTGCTAGTGAATTTGAATTTACCCTTCTCACCTTTCTTATCTACATAGCCTAAGAAGTAAAACTTAAAATGTCACAAATTGACCAACCACATATGTATGGCACATGACATTCCATGACATGCATGCATTGTGAAAAGTATGCAGCATGTGATCTCAGATAACCCAAATTCCATGGCATGCTTTTCAGTTTGGCACAACTTTATTTGTGCAGTCATGCAACTCAGATTCCATGATGACTGTAAGAAAAGGCATTCAGTGTATGAGTGATGATAGGTTCCTGGTGCATACCTAGGGCTTGTCTCCACTACACAGTGGATCAACAGTGCAGAGATTGATCCACAAGCAGTCAATGTATTGCATCTGCTTAGATGCGATAAATCAACCTCCGAGTGCTCTCCTGTTGATGTCAGCTCCATATTCCACAAGGATGAGAAAAATAGGCAGAGTAGATGGGAGAGCATCAGCTGCTGACCTTACTTCATGGAAGACACCACAGTAAGTAGGTCTAAATATGTCCACTTCAGCTATGCTATTCATGTAGCTGAAGTTATGTATCTTAGAATAATGGGGGCAGGATCTAGTATTGATGCATGTGATCATGTCTCCCCATAGTTGCTACCTGCTACTCCTTTGCAGATATAGGGGCTTTCCTTTGTAGCCTATAGAGGTAGCTTAGCAGTCTATTTAGTGGTCACACAAGGAACCGAGAAGCCTACATACTGCAAGGCAGGCGTTCTCAAACTTCATTATACCACAACCCCCTTCTGACAAATTACTACATGTCCCCAGGAGGAGAGATCAAAGTCTGAGCCTGTCTCCCCATGGGCTTCAGCTCCAGGTGGGAGGTGGGGCTTAGGGGAGGGGGAGCTGTAATCTAAGCCCCACCACCTAGGCTGAAACCCCTGCTTTAGTCCCCAATGGGGGGGCCTGGACCCTTATTATTATATTACTACTATCTTTTAATGTGGCATGGAGTATTTGTGTCTATATTAGTTGTGCTAATAAAATTGCTTAAAGGTGGGGGTTTTTTGCCCTCAGTGTGGGTGTCTTCATAGTACACATCACGTTGGCCAACCAGACACTGAACTTAATCAGCTTGAGTCTGTTATGCCTGACTCTGCGACTAAAATCCCTACATCTTTAATTAGTAATTAATTGGAAATCAGTAGATGCTAAAGAATAGGACAACACCTTTAGTGCCAGTAGTAGAGACCTCAGTGTTCAGAAGTCTCTGTTAAATCTTCCCATCTGTGTGTGCAGCCATCATTCATTCCACATGTATCCAAAATTCCAGGAGGCGTGGTTAGAAACAAAAATGTCCCAAATATCAATACACAACTAATTTTATAGCATGTATAACTAGTGTTCAGAACATGCATGCAGAAAACCTCAAATACACACAAACATTTATCAGTAACATCAGCATTTACCATGACTGGGAAATATTATTTTCCAAAAATGTGATTATAAAGATTTTCAGCTCAGCTCAGAGAGATTTAATTGCACACATCCTGCATCAATGTTAGTGGAAAAAGATGTTAGGACAAATCCGCTATATTGTTGGAAAATTCTCAGTCTACATGACAATTTCCTGCACACAAACCCTCTGTGCTTTTTAGCCCCCTTTTACTGTAACCATTAGTGCCTGTTGAACAATGGACAACAAATTCTGTGCAACATTTTCCTACAAATTCTTTTCCAGTTACCAATGAGTCTTTTGAAGTTTCCCAAGATGCTCTAGTTTAAAGCACATAATTTTTCAGTATATTTATTTTAACAAACTATATCAAATCAACCAGCTGTCTGGTTGTAAAAATTAACCATCTGAGAAGACAATGAATGGATATAAATTTACATACCAAACCTGCCATGGACTCCATGAAGTCAGACGCTTGTGCCCATGCAGAACCTGCATGGAGCTCATGGCACGAATGAAATTCTTAACTCCCCCAAACAACATATAATCCCCTCCAAAGTGAAATTAAAATAATCAAGAATTTAAAATAGAGGAACATTTAATTTTTGTAATAACTTTAAATAATTTGTAAAAGGTTTGCCAGCATAAAATCAACCATAATGTTAAAAAGTCCCAGGATACCAAATAATCAGCTCCATCCATTATACTGAAATCTACGTTTTGCTTTCTCACACTTGCTCTCTGGATTAATTTAATCCACTAACACCTCCCTCCCTCTCTGTGTCTGTCTCTCTCTCTCCCTCTCATTTCCCATATAATTCATTTAAGAAAAATTAGAGTAAGGGACAGCTTTTGAGATATTTAACAAGTAAGAGCTGCAGTTTTAAAAAATGTCCTATTTCAATTCCCTCTTAATTGTTTTGGCAGAAGTAAAGCTTACTTATTCTGTGATTTTCTACATAATGTCTAACATGGTGCGTTCTTGCTAGCAAGTAATGTATCAGAATGGCTATTAGAACAAAACAGCTATGTGGGGTTTAAATAACTTCTGTATATAAAGAGAGGAATGAGCTTTTCCAAAGCAGTATAACAATAACTTGTACTCACAGAATTCTGTGCTGTCACACAAAGCAAGTGATGATGGCAAATCTACCAATGGGAGCTTTGTAAAACAGCTTTTAGCTCTTCCCAGGGGTAACAGTCAAACTTGTCACCATGGAGACTGATCTGAAAAAAAGCTGCCATTTGACACTAAGGAATAAATCTGTGACCCAACCTAGGACTCCCTGTCTTGAACCAAGAACCTCAGAAACATTATCATCAGATTGCTGAGCTACTGTGCTGGCTGTGTGTGCACACTTTTCTCAGCTGGAATCGTGCCTTGGCATTCATGCGAGCCTGACTCAACAGCACTAGCAGCCACAGTAAGCCCTAAGTGGCCTTTGTAACCAACTTGAGGATTTGTATCTTTACCAAACACAGAGCATATTTTTTTTTGTTTTCTTTTCAGGAATACTAGAGGGCTTAATTTCCAAAAAACAAAGAAGGGATTTTCTACCCTATTTGTGAGACTAAAGATCAGCTTCTTCTGAATGAGGTTCGCTTGCTTTCTTGGTAAATGCATTTCAAACACACATTTTTCTTCTTCAGTCTACCTTGCTTCTTCGTTTTGTACAAAAATGATAATTTAGTCTCACTCAAATCCCACCATGCTTGCTTTCAAAGGCCCTTCATGTCCTGAGGAGAGTGGCCTTTTAAAAGAACCAGTTATCTGGAACACAAAGAATTAAAATGAAGATACTGCTGGCAGCCCCAGGTGCACTCAGCGGTTGAAGAGCAGAAGAAAAATCTTACTTTACAACTGCACTGTGTCACTGCTGACATTAATGTGCATTGTATTCACAAAAGATCAAATAAATAAATAATAAAGCATCCTACCTGCCAGTACTATATTCTATGATGTTGTAGTACAATCAAATATGGGAGGGTTTTTACAGTCACTGTTGGACTGGCGAGCTGTGTTGATGGTGGATTGAGAGCATGTACTATATATTATATTCCTTGTTTCTCTAGGTGAGATTGCATCTCAGCAACTGCATCCAGTATGGATCTGACTCATATCGACTCCATTACAAAGTCACCTTAAAAAACATTAACATTCAGCAAGGCTGAAATATTTCAGACTGTTGACAAAAAAAGGTCCAATTTCATTATATTGCAGTTTTGGCAGTGCAGTAGCTGTCCTGGGTGAGTATTATTTGTACAGTCCCTAAAAATCATTACACTTCAGTCTAGTTAACTTTTTCCCCGGTAAGCTTTTTTTAAATTAGTGGGATTTGCAGAGACATCTTATATTCCCACATCCAATTATTTATTGTGAATAGCTTATTGGGATCCCATTCTGCCATGAATCATCTCGTTTTCACAATTGTATTAGAGATACACCTAATGTAGCAGAGAAGTTCAATTTGAGCCTAGATAATGAACTTCCAGACCAATTAATAGAACAGAGAACATATTTTGTTTTCTCACATATCAAAAACCCCAACCTCAAGTTTTACTAATGTGTTTGTTTACTCCAGAACATACTTAGCAATGCTGATATGTCCCTCTCAGTTTCTCCCTGTACTGCCTAATCAGAGTTAGCAGCTTTACACACTGAAACTCCGCCCCTCTTCCCTCCCCCCAAAACCTGACTGACCTGGAACTGAATATTGTCATGGTAGATCACTCTGGCACACATATGACATCATGGTCTCCCAGTGCTGAACTCTGCTTATTCAGAAATGATCCCCAGTATTTTTTCATGACTAGCCCCTGGTTTTAGCAGCTGAGTTATTGTATGTACATAGAATATGGGCGTTTGAAAGCATAAACATGAATCCCCTGAGGAACAAGAATAAAGGAGTTTGAAGAGTGTTAAAGCCTTATAATAGTGTGAATCCAAAATAGAACAGGAGATGAGTGATTCATGTCCTTTATGTCCTCTCTGCTAGACCTTCTACCCTCCTTCTTACAAAAATCTGCTTCCTTTTTACCATGTCTTTATACCACTCAAAAAAACAAAAACAAAATAAAACAAACCCAAACAGGTACATGGATTCCCTTTCCTCTTTTTTTTGCACATAGATACACTTGTATAAGTTTTTGCCTTGTGTTTAGCATTCTTGCATTATCAACCAACAAAGGCTCTTCAATTGAGATGGGTAAAATTTTCAAAAGTGTTTTTGTTAATTTGTGACTGAAATTTTTCTTCCTGGAGCATCCTCCAGGAAACTGAATGGCAACTCAAAAGCCTCTATATTAAACAGAAATCTGAACTGATATATTCTTTCCAGAAAATAAGTCTGGAAACATTTTGAAACTATTTTCTACTCACTCTCTTCCTATTTGAAGAGTGAAATTCTCACTTAATATACTTAATTTCTTTTTGTCTCTGACTCCAAACACTTGCCCATTTTTTCTGCAACAACTTATTACATCTCTGCTTCTAATGAAATAAAGTGTTATTGATGCTTCATAAGAACTGTTACCAAATCTTGCCTGAAATGCAGGATCTCCCTTGGCATTTTAATATCAGTACTCTGTTGGGAATGGAAGTGTAGTGAATTACACCTGTGAGATAGTCACTGGTATTGTCCAAAATCCATTTAGGTTCAAATTTGTAAAAGTGTCCATTCAATTGGGTGTCTCCAGTTGAGTACCCATGCACTGAGGCATCCCAAAATTAGTAGATCTTTTCTAAAATTTGAATCCTAACTTTTTAAGAAGGGAACACTGCAAGGTGACACCAGTGAGAAACTTTCAGCCTTGAAAATATATAACCACCTCCAAAGAATATAGGTACTAATTGCCTTTAAAAATCTGACCTAAAGTTTAAATCAGTGACCTAGTGGACTTTTGAGTGCCAAAGTCCAACTTCATAGGATCTATTCAATCCATTTTCGTTGGGCCATAGGTTGAATGAACTTTGATATCAGTAGTGGATCTTTACCTCTGCAATTTTACAGCTCTAATCTGTAGCTTTTCTTTGAATCCTGAGTACATTCTGACCAGTAGGGCTTTGAATGCTTTTCAGAGAAGAAAACTAAACAGCTAATAAAAGTATACTGCTGGGATTACTCTATCAACAACTTTAGACAACACCAATTTTCCAATTTTCAGGGCTAAAAATGTATGTTATATTGGTGAGGAAATCTTTGCATGTTTGAAAATAAAGGACAGAACAAGAATTGTTGAAATGGATTTTAAAAAAATCCATGTTGCCAAAAGTGTATGTTTCTTTTTTTTCATATTACAAACTGACCATACAAGATATGCCTGAAAATTGCAATTGATTCCTGCTCACCTTTCAAATCTGTCTAGGTACACATGATGTTTGACATTAATCCTAAAAATTTTTGCAAAGTATTGCTCTCATTGAAATTTGGGTAAATCTGAAGTAACAGTATTATAGGGCCTGTCATTAACATTGCTGGGAGTCTTTTCATTGACTTCAGTGTGTGTTGATTCAGAACTTATATGAAAATTATTTTTATGGGTAAAAGAGAAAAATATCAAGAGTAGATATCAGAAATTTTTTAAAATAAAAAATACCATGATCCATAGCGAATACCTCAAATTTAGTCAGCAGCCATCTTAGCCATCATAACACAGCAATTCTGTTATTTCAAAATAATTTCGAAATAACGGATGGCTTATTCTGACTTCTGTAAACCTCAGTCCATGAGGAATAAAGCCTCTTCCAAAATTGCTATTTCAAAATAGCTGTAGTGTGGAGGCTCCACTGCTGCTATTTTTAAATAGCTCCTCCCCAGGCCATTGAAAGTAATTACTCCCTACTGCTTCCTGGGGCTCTAAATCGAGGTAGCGTGTCCACATTAGGGGAGCCTGCCTGCCTCAGACTAATTTTGTGGCTTCCCTGTAGTGTAGACACGCTATTTCAAAATAAGCTATTTTGGAGTATTTCTTCAAGAATAGCTTATTTCAAAATAAGTGTGCAGTCTAGACATACCCTTATATATTATCTCCAATTTTTTCACCTCCAGCATGAATTTTCAGGGGCTATGACAAATTTAAGTGTTGCCACATTTCAATAAAATTACTGAAAGACAATTAAAATATTCCTAAACAGTACCTTTTATGCTTTTTCTTTGTTGTTAATAGTTTTCTATAACCTCCTGTACTATTCCTGTTGGGGAGGGTTCTACACCAACCTGCTGGGGATAATAATACCGTAATACCAACCATTAGTCTAGAATGCTGGCACAATGCATTTGCAGAAACCACATAATTAATCAACCCTTCAAAGAAGCTACCTGGCACTCTTCCAGGAAAAGGAAAATTTTCCTTAAAACAAACCTTTATTGCACAATACTAAGATAAACAAAGCATAAAAGAATATGAGTAAAATGCCCTGGTTCTTTCTATTACCAACTGTGTGCAACATGTTTTCCCTGTGTGGTGTGACTACATCATCACAGTGTGCCTTCTAATCCCCAAGATTAACTGTTTTAAAGTGTCCAGTTTTTCCAATGTATTATACTATTCCCAGATAGGATGACCAGAAGTCCTGACATTATTGGGACCATCCTAACATTAGGGCCTTTGCCTTATAAAGGCCAATATTATTCCTCCCCCATGTCTTCTGGCCCCAATTTTCACACTTGCTGTCTGGTCACCATAGAGTTGCCAGGCACTGCTGACCAGGCTGCTAAAAGTCCGGACGGTGGCACAGTGGGGCTAAGGTAGGTTCTCTACCTGCTCTGGCACTGAGTGACTCCTGGGAAGCAGCTGCCATGACCGGCTTCTGCTTGTAGGGGGACTCTGCACACTGCCCCTGCCCTGAGCGCCAGCTCCCATTGGCCTTGGACCAGCCCTGAGCACTCTCCTGCACCAAAATTCCCTCCCAGAGCAGCGTACCTTGTAAATGGAGTGCTTGGGCAGCCACCCAGGAGAGATTTAAATGCTGCCCAGCTAATTAGTAGAGTTCCCACAGCATCCATGGCCATCAGCATGTGTTTCTACCAGTGGCACACATCTGCACATACTTTGGTGCACATAACAAAATGTATTCCACACATGGATGGAAAAAAATTAGAGGGAACATTGTCTCAGAGTCCACACCCTGCACCCACTACAACACTCTGAACCTCTCAGTCCCACCCCAGAGCCTCCTCCTGTACCCCAAGCCCCTCATCCCCAGCCCAACTCCAGCTGAAAACCATTCCCCTCACACACTCCAAGCCTCTGCCCTCCTACACCGCTCCTTCATTTCTGGCTTCACCCTGAACCATCATCCAGAGCCCTTACACCTTCCCACATCCCAGACCCCCTTGCCCCAGCCTGGAACACCTTCCTTCATCAAACCCCTCATCCCCAGCCCTGCCCTAGAGTCTGCACCTCCAGCTGGAGACTTCCCCCTCCCCCACGCCCCAATCCCCTGAGCCAGCCCAGTGTAAAAGAGTGAGTGAGTGAGGGTGGGTGATGGCGAGCAATAGAGGGAGGGAGGATGAAGTGAGAGGGGGGCGGGACATCAGAGAAGAGGTGGCGTAGAGGCAAGACAAGACAGTTCAGTTTTCTCCAATGAGAAATTTGTCAATGACAGGTTGCCCTGTTGTGAAGCGCTGGAGCACACCTCTAGTTTGATAATTTATTCAGTAACTTGTTAGATATTAGGAGGAATAGAGCAGTGTTTCTCAACCTTTTTTTATAAAGTACTCCCTTTTAAAAAATATATATAAAGTACCCCCAGTACCGACAGTTTTCAGAAACACAATTTTTTTTTCTACCATTGCAACACATTTGTTTAAACAACTTAACCGTAGCCGGGCAGGCAATGAAATTTTTCAGTGTAAAAAGTACAAAAACAATAAAGCGCTGTAAAACTTAAAACAAAAATTCAGTTTTCTCCAAATTTCAGTTGTGTTGACGTACCCCCCAAACTTCTCTTGAGTACCCCTGAGGGTACGCGTACCACTGGTTGAGAAACACTGGAATAGAGCACTGGTATAGTTCTTACTTTTAAAGTTTCCTTCATATAATCTTCCCTAGCATACTTTATTAATGTACAGAATGATGTGTTTAGTTGTAGGAGAAGGAGTAAAAATGTACCTCAAAAAGAATTTTTTAAACTACTCTTGATCAATGAAACAGCTTCCTCACACACACACACACACACACACACACACACACACACACACACACAAAGCTGCAGCTAGATTGGAAAGGTAAGTCCCATTGGAGCTAGTTAATTAGCAGAAAGCTTTTACTAGAGCACTCAAAGTGCAAAGCTTTTAAATTAAGTCTAAAGCAATGAATCTCTTCCTCAAAATGGGACTTGTCCTGTATATTACAAAGAACAGGCTGGGTCACAATGAAAATACGCAATAACAATATTGATCATCAGCTCATCTAACTGGCATAGCTCCATGGGGACCTCCCCGGCCATCTGGAATAAAAATGTTACCAATTCCTACAAAAGCAATATTATCACCCCCTTTCGATTTCTGAGAAAGGAGGGGAAAGAAGTCAAGTTATTGATTCATATTTAACACATTATACAATTTAGATTTATTAACCATTGATTTCTTAACTGATCTTCATTCAAGTTAACTTTGAAAGCTCTTTTCTTAATGATGGAAATCTTTCCCGATGGATTGGTTGTCAAAATGTACAATAGGAGATCTTCATGTAAAAGAATTTCATGGGTGCATCCTAGAAATATATTCTGAAGAGAAACAGACTGTTAGGTTAGGTTTGTTGAGTTTTCTGTTACAGTTTATTTTTCAGTGTAGACCTGTGCATAGTATAGTAGGAATTAAATGCTTCATTTGTAAATGTGTCATTGAAACTTACTTTCATCTTTACCGCAATTCAAGAAATAGAGAAAGGGAAAAGCATTGCTGGTTCACGGCAAGACACTGCTGTTTCAGAAATAGTTAGGTGCTGGTCAGGGCCTTGACCCAAAGCCCAGTGAAATGAGCAGCAAAGACATCCACAAACTCCAATAAGTTTTATATCAAACCCTAGATGAATAGAACCAATGGAGCAAAAAATCTCTTTTTAGGCATTCGGTAAGCAAGGGGCTTCTTCTGATTTTTTCAGACATGTTATCCCTCACTCAGTCCTTTCATCCACACTGAGGCTATGTCTACACTCGCGGCTTCTTGCGCAAGTACGGCCGTTCTTGCGCAAGAATCTGCAGAGCGTCCACACTGCCCGCCCACTCTTGCGCAAGTAAATTTACAGTACGGCGTGGTAAGAGAGGGCTTTGCGCAAGAGCTACGCTCTTTTTTAACAGGTGTAAGCTCTCTTGCACAGGGGCTCTTGCGCAAGAGGGCAGTGTGGACGCTCGGCAGAGATTTCTTGCGCAAGAAAGCCCTTTGTCTAAAAGTGCCATCAGCGCTTTCTTGTGCAAGAGAGCGTCTACACTGCCATGGGTGCTCTTGCGCAAAAGCACAGCTCGCACATGGCAGTGTGGACGTTTTCTTGCGCAAGACTTCTTGCACAAGAACACTTGCGCAAGATGTTCTTGCGCAAGAAGCCGCAAGTGTAGACATAGCCTGAGAGTTTTGTGCATGGATGATGGCAGGACTGAGCCCATTCGAGAGCAGGAACTAAAAACTGTGCAAAAGAAGTAGACTGTGTGCTGGAGTGTGCTTGCCATCCTGTACAAGTCAGTGGTGCTCTATGTTAGCTGGCAGTTAGCCACACTACTTTTCTATTATTAACATTTACCTGTACTATGGTAATGCCTAGAGGCCACTGCTGAGATTAGGACCCCATTGTGGTAGGCATTGTAAACACACATAGTAAAACAAATTCCCTACCCTAAGTAGACCAGACAAATAAAATAGTATTATTCGCAGTTTACAGATGGGCAACTGAGACAGTATTAAGTAGCCTATGTATGGTTTACACTGGAAATCTCTGGCAGAGACACAAACTGAGTTTAGATCTCCAAAGCCCCAAATCAGCACTTTATACACAAAACTATTCCTCTGTTAGCAGGCTTCTATAGTCAGAAAAACTCCATGTGAGTACAGATGAGAAATATATTCAATGCCAGGAACATTGGAGTGAAAGAGAATTCCAGGGGGATGCATATTTCAATGTGAGCTAATAAAATGAAGACAGAAATGTTCTGTCACAGAGAAATTGATTAGAAGGTAAGGATTTTTGTAAACGAGTGACAGCTTATACTTAAGGTAGCAAATCAGTCAAAGCAATCTGAAAGCAAGATTCACATTTACATTTGTACTAATGATCTTTTGCAATTCCTGCCTCACCTGTTTTTTCCATCCACACAGTATTTTCCATCAGATTATTGATTTTAGACCAATTCAAAGAAACAAACTTGTTTTCATACCGCTGAAAGCAGCACAGATTCCCATTCTAAATTTTAAGGCTACTGAATAATTGAAACTGCAGACCTCCAATTAGTTAAATCTGGAACTAGAGTAATAGGGTTGGTCAAATACCCCACTGAAACTGGCTATTTTCCAGTCTCTCTGCATTTGAACTGAGAATGACAGACTCAAGTGTGGGGGAGGGCTACTGTACTGCCTCAAAGTAATAACTTTTTCTGTTACTTATTAAATCCCACCCACTCTAATTAGTCAATGCTCTACATAAATTAAATGTACAACAGTTCATAAGTTAAGTGTTCTTTGTTTTGTCTCAGTTAAAATAATAGCTCAAATGAACATGTAAAATAGATGTTAAAAAAATAGGGATAAAAAAAAGTTTTTAAAAAGTAACCATGTAACTATTAAAAATCCTAGCAGTTACATGGTTAATTGCCTTTGGCCGGGTGAGACTAGGGAGGGAAGGATGGTAGGGGGTGTCCCCATGGCTCCTGGGGACTGCCTGCCACCCTATGCTACGGGCTCTGAAGTATAAAGCTTATACTACAGACCCCACAGTGTCTGTACTATAGATCCCACGGCTCCCTGGGAGTGGGAAAGGTAGCTGGGAGCTGTTGCGCGTAAGCCAGCGCCCACAATGCACCAGTTCCAGCTGCCGTCCCTGCTCCCAAGGAGTGCACAGTGGGTCTAGCAGCTGGTAGCTGGTGCGTGCTGACAGCCCTCTGGCTTGTAATGCAGCGCCCACCACACGTGGTAGCTGGCTCCCTGCTCAGCACAGGGCCAGCATCCTGAGAGTGGGCCTGAAAGAGCTCATGGCACTGGGCGGCAGCCGGATCCCCAAGATCAGGGCCAACAGCTGGAGTCAGTGCATGCTGGGAGCTGGCTTATACTATAGTGATTTTGCAGCGCCCACATTGCGCGGTGGCAGCCAACTCCCTGGGAGCCAAAGTGCACCGTGAGCCAGTACATGCCTGCAGGGCAGAAGAGTTTAATCAGAATGGAAACCAATAAGCTGATGCTTATTAGTTAACCCGTTAAACTCTAACATCCCTAGTTAAATAACACATTAGTTTGAATAGCCTGAAATTTTTCCATCAATCCTTTTTTTTTTTTACATTTGTTTCTAATTACACATTTTCCACTGTAATGTGTGTTATTTCGTTATTTTTTGAAAACACAAGATATGGTGGTTTGGTTTTCTGTTTCTTTCAATATCATTCTCCCTTCCTTTCCCCCTTTTACCTCTGTAAAATGGGGGGAGAATAAAAGGGGATGAAAACCTAACACGTTTTTAGCTTTTGGAATAAAAAAAAAGTTTGGTTTTCACTTATCGAAAGCTAAAGTTGTACACGACATTTTAAAAATGGAATTTTTACTTTGGAATTTCCTGTGAAGTGTAATTGTCATTTCCAACCATTTTCAGTTACATTTGCTCAGATGGGGCAGAGACCTCGTAAGAGGTCATAAACCCTGAAAAATTCTCATTTTCAAAGACAGAGACCACAAAATTTGTGGTACCTCATGTCAGGCCCCTGCAAAACACTTGTATTTGCAAAAGATCACTCTTGAGAATGACAAAAGAAAATTCAATAACAAGGCTTTCCCAATATTTTTGTATAACTCCCATTGGTGCCTGGAAACAGAGTATCTATTGTATAGAAATTCATTCCACTTTCAGAGCAAGATTCTTCCTGCCTCCAAACCAGCCTGCCTCCAAGTCTGGGTCCACAGACTTCGGGCTTGTAGGGCTCACGCTAAATGTTGTGGCACAAGCTGGGGCTTAGGTGCTGAAGCCTAGGGAGGGATTTGCATCAATGATGCCCGGAAACGTAATTGGGTTCAATGTTATCTGTTTTAGAGCAACATGAGAAAAGAAAAGCACTATTCCCTTGCTTCTGTCTGAGTGTATATATAATAGGTTTGAGCGTCAGCCACCCCTGCTCAGAGCAGTGGTCTATCCCTCTCTTGTGGTGGCTGGGGGTCTGCTATGACTTTGGGGAACAGTATTGTAGCTCAGGGAGTAGAGGCTAGTGCTTTTGGAACCAGAGGTCTCACATTCAGCCCCCACTGCAAACCATGTGATGTTACAAGTAGTGGCCTATGCAGAGACTTGAGCTGGATGTACTGCTTCCCCCAGCCAGGAGTGTGTAGCCTACTCATTCTAGCAAGTATCAGAGGGGTAGCCGTGTTAGTCTGAATCTGCAAAAGCGGCGAGGAGTCCTGTGGCACCTTATAGACTAACTGAAGTGTTGGAGCATAAGCTTTCATGGGCAAAGACCCACTTTGTCAGATGCATCACCGCTTTTGCTCATTCTAGCAGTGCATCCTGGATGGATCATCCTCAGTAGACTGAAATCTGAGATTTCTGATTGTAAAACCATGAGCCTCTATTGCTTGAGCTAAAGGATCCAGCTCTTTCTACCAAAGTGGTAGCAAGTTCATCAGCCCCTATCCTTGGCCCATTCCCTGTGAGAGAGGGACAGAGTGCTGCACTGAATGGGAGTGGTTATAGCCATTTCCATGGAAATTCAATGAACTAAGTATGAAAAGAAGTTCACAATTTTAAGAGGCGCATAGGTCTTCAGTTTTAATGGTGCTGTTAGTTGACAGCAGCGGCACATCTGGCTCTGTGGTGGTAGAACAACAGCCATTGCGTTAGCTCTCACAGCACATTGTTCCATAATAAAGTGTTAAGTGTGGTAACTCTCATCCTAATCATGCTCCCCCAGAATAAAACCTTCAGCAAATACATTTCTCTGTAGTTTCTTTTATGGAGACTTGTAACTGATCTTTCCTTCTGCATCACCAGCTCTTTTGCAAGGCAACCCAACAGCACCAGGCCATCAGGACTTCCACAGCCCGCCCTTAGGAACATCAACCCCTCAGAGGGGATCCTCTGCATAGAGATGAGGCTGTACACATTCCAGTGAGGTTGCTGAAACTTACACTGGGAGACTAAGCACGTGTACAGCAACCCCATCATCAGGGGAGAACAAAGGTGAACTTTGTACTGCCCTTCATTGTGCTGTGTGCCATTTGCCCAGACTTCAGAATCAGACCCCTTCTACTCATGCCATCCCATCAGAAATGATGTCACTGTACATCTAAATTTAAGTAGAACAAAGCTGACAAGAATCTTGGCAACAAATTGATTTCATGACCTCAGGGAGAAAGAGATTGAGACATGTCAGCAGGGCACAAAGGGACCTCAAGGGAAAAGCCATTGGAGCTTATTGGAGGTACCTGGCACTCTAGCTTATCTCCTGACACATCACCCTGTGCAAATGCCATGGATGATAATACTGCAAGTGAACTCGTTTATGAAGTGACTCTCTTGATCACAGCATGGACAGAATGTAAAATTTCATGTGAATGACAATATTTTGAACATACAAAGAAAGTCACTTGTAATTACTGCTCTAAGGGCTTGGAATATCCCACCAGGCAAGCAGGGGGGAAGGAAATTCAATTTCAAAGCCTGAAGCTGTTAATTAAACATAAAGCAATACCGTAGTCAAAGGAATGAACGAAAGAAAGTTCTATTTAAACTGATCATTAAAACCTCTTTGCTCTTCTCCTACTTGCTGAATTTCATTCTGAGCTCCAGCATATAGGGCTAGTCACAAGGGGGTGCTCGCTTAATGCACTAGCACCTCCTAGTGGCTTATCTAGGGATTAATTTACCACATGGTCTGAGATCCCATCCTGAGGTTGGTTAGTCTGTTGTATTGCTCACTTGCTCCATGGCCTCTCTCGTGCTTCCTAACCTACAGTGCTTCTCTGTTCATAGCTTAGCTCTCCAATCACATCACTTGGAAATTCCCACCTCCTCCTCCCTTCTGGGGAATTATTAAAGTCTTCTTTCTAACTGTCTCCAGCAGTCACAAAAAAGGCTTCCCCTAATATGTCACTCCCACAGTAGCTTGTAGGGAAACCCAGGCCCAACCTCTATACAGGGTTTCAACCTAAGGACCCAGCATCTTAGGTCTTTGTTCTCTCACCCTTTATTACTCCTTCCTGGATTGGTTCCTACACCAGCTATTTCAAGCTCCTCCTCTTCTTCTTCTTCTCCCTTCTCACTATCCAGTCCCACCTGTTTTTGCCCAGGTAAGTTGCACTCCCAATTAAAAGTTGTTTCATCTTAGCTCCCCTCCAGGTATCATAGAATCATAGAACCATAGAGCTGGAAGAGACCTCAGAAGGTCATCAAGTCCAGCCCCCTGCTCTAGGCAGGACCAATCCCAACTAAATCAACCCAGCCAGGGCTTGGTCAAGCCGAGACTTAAACACCTCTAGGGATGGAGACTCCACTACTTCCCTAGGTAACCCATTCCAGTGCTTCACTACCCTCCTAGTGAAATAGTTTTTCCTAATATCCAACCTGGACCTCTCCCACCACAACTTGAGACCATTGCTCCTTGTTCTGCCATCTGTCACTACTGAGAACAGCCTCTCTCCATCCTCTTTGGAACCTCCTTCAGGAAGCTGAAGGTTGCTATCAAATCCCCTCACTCTTCGCTTCTGCAGACTAAACAGACCCAACTCCCTCAGCCTCTCCTCATAAGTCATATGCTCCAGCCCCCTAATCATTTTGGTTGCCCTCCGCTGGACCCTCTCCAATGCGTCCACATCCTTTTTGTAGTGGGGGGCCCAGAACTGGACACAATACTCCAGATATGGCCTCACCAAAGCCGAATAAAGGTAGCCTAAGGCTAATTGGCCTTTCTTGCCTATATTAACCTGTTCAAAGCTAGTATAGGGTGGCTGCCCCATCACAGGACCAAATATACCCCTGATGAAGGCAAGTACCAATTAGCTGATGGCAATGGAGAAACAGGGATGAATTTGGTCCATTTGGTATTTAGTAGTTTAAAAATGTAGTCACCAAATGTGTCCATTTCTTGCTGCCAGTTCTACTTTGTTCCATTTTCTAAGACAGAAAATATTTACACAAATATCCTTTCGCTTAGCCTTGCTTCCTGCAGAATCTCACTTCGGTATCCATTTTAAGTTATGATCACAAATCATTTTCACCTTCTTTTCTCCTCTTTCCAACTCGAGTTACAGAAACATAGAAATTAAAATCCAAAATCTTCCAATCATTTTAAAGTCAACTGCTGTTCTTTCCCTGCCCCCATTATAAATAACACTGGTCTACAATTTTTTAGAAGTCGTCTGCTTCAGAGATAAAATGTGCTATTTATTATGTATTTTGATGTGCTGAATTCAAATATGACAATTAAAACAACTGATTGGCTACTGTTTCCAAGATATTTAAGTTTTTACATTTTATGTCTATGTATATTGTGTAGACAGCAGAGTTTTAATCATAAATTGCTTTACATGATAATATTTCACCTGTCCTGTTTATGTAACACTTTAAAAATCAGCAAAAGAGTTATATAAATAAAATTTATTATGAAACAAAAGGCAAAAAACTATTATGTACATAGTTTAGTCCTATTCAGTGTCTACTCGGCGCTTCTTGGCTTGTCTCTTGTATTCATTAAATGGAGCATCTCTTGTCACTGTTCAGCAATAGTCTGCAAGCATTGATGGGCTCCATTTGCCCTGATAGCGTTTCTCCATTGTTGCAATGTCCTGGTGAAATCGCTCGCCGTGCTCGTCGCTCACTGCTCCGCAGTTCGGTGGAAAACAATCTAGATGAGAGTGCAAAAAATGTATCTTTAGTGACATGTTGCAACCAAGGCTTTTGTATGCCTTGAGGAGGTTTTCCACCAACAACCTGTAGTTGTCTGCCTTGTTGTTTCCGAGAAAATTTATTGCCACTAACTGGAAGGCTTTCCATGCCGTCTTTTCCTTGCCACGCAGTGCATGGTCAAATGCATCATCTCGAAGAAGTTCACGAATCTGAGGACCAACAAAGACACCTTCCTTTATCTTAGCTTTACTTAACCTTGGAAATTTTCCATGGAGGTACTTGAAAGCTGCTTGTGTTTTGTCCATGGCCTTGACAAAGTTCTTCATCAGACCCAGCTTGATGTGTAAGGGTGGTAACAAAATCTTCCTTGATTCAACAAGTGGTGGATGCTGAACACTTTTCCTCCCAGGCTCCAATGACTGTCGGAGTGGCCAGTCTATCTCGATGTAGTGGGAATCTCTTGCACGACTATCCCATTCGCAGAGAAAACAGCAGTACTTTGTGTATCCAGTCTGCAGACCAAGCAAGAGAGCAACAACCTTCAAATCGCCACAAAGTTGCCACTGATGTTGGTCATAGTTTATGCACCTCAAAAGTTGTTTCATGTTGTCATAGGTTTCCTTCATATGGACTGCATGACCAACTGGAATTGATGGCAAAACATTGCCATTATGCAGCAAAACAGCTTTAAGACTCGTCTTGAAGAATCAATGAACAGTCTCCACTCATCTGGATCGTGAAGCGATGTTGAGGGCTGCCATCACACCATCGATGTTGTTGCAGGCTACAAGATCACCTTCCATGAAGAAGAATGGGACAAGATCCTTTTGACGGTCACGGAACATGGAAACCCTAACATCACCTGCCAGGAGATTCCACTGCTGTAGTCTGGAGCCCAACAGTTCTGCCTTACTCTTGGGTAGTTCCAAATCCCTGACAAGGTCATTCAGTTCACCTTGTGTTATGAGGTGTGGTTCAGAGGAGGAGGATGGGAGAAAATGTGGGTCCTGTGACATTGATGGTTCAGGACCAGAAGTTTCATCCTCTTCCTCTTCCTCGTCTGACTCAAGTGAGAATGATTCTGGTGCATCAGGAACCGGCAGTCTTTCTCCGTGGGGTACTGGGCGTATAGCTGATGGAATGTTTGGATAATGCACGGTCCACTTTTTCTTCTTTGACACACCTTTCCCAACTGGAGGCACCATGCAGAAGTAACAATTGCTGGTATGATCTGTTGGCTCTCTCCAAATCATTGGCACTGCAAAAGGCATAGATTTCCTTTTCCTGTTGAACCACTGGCGAAGATTTGTTGCACAAGTGGTGCAGCATATGTGTGGGGCCCACCTCCTGTCCTGATCTCCAATTTTGCAGCCAAAATAAAGGTGATAGGCTTTCTTAACCATAGTGGCAAAAGTCACTTCACCACAAACATAGCAGAAGTTATCTGCACTGTTCACACAAGTACGAGGCATCTCTGCTCACTTTGGCTAAACAGAAATGTGTCCCTTTGCAAAATCAAACACTGACAAATAAGAGAGCACGACACTGTATGATTTCTAGAGCTGATATAGGGCAATTTGTTCAGCAGGGTGATGTAAGCTTCATTATGATTGCATCATCCATGACTTCTAGGAATAACATGATGCAATTCATATCATGTATGACAATACCAGCTTCAGATTGCATCATTCATTGTTTTGCCTAAAAGCAAGTACTGTCCAAACCCAGGCATAGATTTATTCATAGATCCAGTCAAAGATGTATTTTAGTCATTTCTGGTTTAAATTGAGATCCCTTCCCTTTATAACTCACTTATCCTCCGCCATTCCCAAGTCAAGGGTCGTATATACAGACCCAATAGCATATCTTGAAAACTAGAGCCAATCAACAATTTTAAGCATCATTTTCGTTCTCAGTGACCCAGAATTAGTAAAGTTTGACTACATTTATTTCAGAAGCATTTTGGCTGTAGAGCAGTGTAATTGCTGTGATGTGACGTGATAAAGATTTTAAGATTTGTGCTACTCTCCTCTGAGACAGTTACATAGGCTACATCTACACTGTGGGTTTCTTGCGCAAAAAGCTTTTTGTGGAAGAGATCTTCTGCAAAAACTTCTTGTGCAAGAGTGCGTCCACACTGCAAAAGCGCATCAGAAAAGCAATGCGCTTTTGCACAAGATAGTGTCCAGACTGCATGGATGCTCTCTCGCAAGAAAGCTCTGATTACCATTAACAGAATGGCCACCAGGGCACCTGTGCTTCTTTCGATATGCTGTTTTTGCACAAAAAAACCATTTCCCGTCCACACACACCTTTTTGCACAAGAGCCCTTGCACAAAAAGGAGTTATTCCTTGTAGAAAGAGGAATACCTATACCACAAAAACCCCTCTCTTTTGTCGATTCACTGTAAATTTTCTTGCGCAAAAACGCACTTGAGGTGTGGACGCTCCATGAGTTTTTGCGCAAAAACTCTGAAGTGTAGACATAGCCATAATGTAAAAGGATCAAGGTGAATGTAAAAGGAAAAAATCCACTCTTTCAATGTACTGTTACCAATAGTGCCAAAGTGTATCTCTGCTAAACAGCTATGTATAATAGTTAATTACATAGTATCCTCCCAGTTTGATGCAGGGGCTTGGACTAGATCTTTTAAGAGGTCTCTTCTTGCCCTATCTTATATATATATATATATTTTCCTCTTTAGATAAATAAATCAATTTTTCTCTTCATATTCTGGGTAACAAAAATTCAATGCCATATCACACAAACTTGAGTTCAGAAAGAGCACCAAAGCAAATAACATTACCTCAGAAGCAAAGGAAAAGTTCAGCAACGGGAGCTGGGATTTTTCAAATGTGCTTGAATGATTTAGGAGTACAAATTCCTTTGAATTCTATGGAACTTTGTGCTCCTAAGTGACTGAGGAACTTCTAAAAATCCTACCCTAGATAAGTCAGAATCTTAAGAAGTGGAGAGGGAGAAAAATAAGCATGGAATGAGAGGAAGCTCAAAATACCATTAAATCTAACAACTTAGGGATAAAACCCTCACTTCACAAGTCAATTGGAGTTTTGCTATTGATTTAAATGTGCCCAAGCTTTTACCCCATGTGCCTAGAGAGGACCTATACCTAATAATCTACTATATATTTGAGAGATTTTGTTTGTCTGTGACTAAAGAAGTTAATCTCCATCCATCCATTTGTTCAAGAACTTCTCCTAAACTATAAGAGCTAGGACCACCAGATTCAGCATACAGCTTTCTCTTATAACTTAAAGCAAGGTAAGAGTTTGGTTGTGTTAAAAAAACATACAGAAAAGAGACAGAATCACCAGGCAGGTGAAAGGGGCTGGCTGTGGGTGCCCCCTGCTTGTCCAGGACTGTCCTAGCTCTGAGCATCCCATCCCCCCCAGCACAACCCCCCTCCCCAACCCATACAGGAACACTGTAGGCTGTTTCCCTTCATCTGAGAGTGAAGGAAAAGTGCACGGTTTGCTGCATTCCTCACTGTGCCTGGGGAGTGCAGGGGGGCAGATGAACCTGGACCTGCCCCAGCTGGGGAGCATGCACCCATCTGCCAGCTGTGCTCATTGGAGCTTCAACAGCCATGGAGAGGCGCTTCTCACCTAGCCCTGAGCTGCTGTAGTGAGAGAGGGCTGGGGTAGTCTTCTATCCCTGGGGCAGCCTGCACACTGAACCCCTCATACCCACCCCCAAGCAATGATTTAAATGATTTAATTGAGTTAAAGACCCACGCAGGTAAATCTTCTAGTATATAATATTTTTCTTTTATATATATATATATATATATAATGTAGTCCTTTTAATCCTAGCTCTAGTTTTTTATATATTCACCACCTTCTATATAAAAAGAGCAGGTCTGAATTATCACTTTGAACAGTCTCAGAGGTGTATCTGTATTAGTTTCTAAGGTGCTACAGGGCTACTTGCTGTTTTAAAATGTACAGACTAACAAATATATATATTGGGCAAAAACCACTTCCTCAGATGAGCAGGTTTTGCCCACAAGAGCTCATGATGCTATATATAAATATATAGTGTGACAGGACAGGTTAAAGAGCTTGATAGAAGGGAAGAGAGGCAGCTCTTAAAAAACAACAGCCCTGGCTAGCCAGGGGCAGCTGAAACAGGGCTTCTATAAATCAATTAAGGGCCAGGTGAGCTGATTGCAGGCTGCAATCTTTAAAAACCTTCCCTGTGGGGGAAGGGAGGGGAGAGTGGAGAAGGAGTTTGGAGAGAGGAGAGGAATGAACAACTGATAAGGAGGCTCAGAGGAGCTGAGCAGAACAACTTCAGCACTGCTAAAGGCCGCAGGGGAAAGCGAGAGGCTCCGACAGGGAGTGTTTGGAGGCTCCCTTCCCCCCAGAGGGCCAGAAAATTCAGCCGCTGAAGAGGACTGTTTACTCAGCCCCAATTGGCCAGGGATATCACTGAACTCCCCTTTGTTTTGCCAAGGTTCAGAATGCCAAACACTGAGGCTGTGTCTACACTGGTGCGATCTTGCGCCAAAGCAGCTGCTCTTGCGCAAAAACTTGCTGCCTGTCTACACTGGCCGTGTGTTCTTGTGCAAGTAAACTGATGTTCTACTGTATGAAATCAGGGCTTCTTGCACAAGAACTCTGATGCTCCCGCTCAGGAATAAGCCCTTTTGCACAACTGTTCTTGCGCAAGAGGCCAATGTAGACAGGCAACATGAATTTCTTGCACAAGAAAGCCCTATGGTTAAAATGGCCATCAGAGCTTTCTTGCGCAAGAGAGCATCTACACTGGCCTGGATGCTCTTGCACAAAAGCACATCTCTTGCAAAAGCACATGCCAGTGTAGATGCTCTCTTGCACAACTACTTTAATGCAAGAAGTCTTGCGCTAAAGAGTTTTTGCGCAAGATCGTGACAGTGTAGACGTAGCCTGAGAAAAGGCAAGTGGGACTTGTACCACGGCCCCTAAACTGCAGGATAGTAGCCAGAACCAGGGTCTGAGACCCAGGAGTGGGACTGACCCTGTCACAATATTTTATTTATATCTATTAAATATATATATATTTGTTAGTCTCTATGGTGCTACAGGACTACTTGTTGTTTTTTCATTTTGAACTGTTATCTCAGCATTTGTACAAGGTACTATGTCTTGGGATTTACAGTAAGTGAAACTGGTTATCTGTGAGCCTCTACACACATTTTCCCTTCCAGAGTTAAAAACCAAGTTTTGAACCCATACTAGCCCACCTGGAATTCTCATTGTCATTCTCCTCCTCTTGATATTACCTATTTCTGTAAAGTCCTTTCTGTGGGCCGCTGCTCACAACTTTCTCAGTTTAGAATGCCTTGGGAACTGGAGCACTCTAGTTCCAGTGCATATCAAAACACATATCAAAGGTGACATATTGCACTGGGCTGGATGATGTACGGACACAAGTGTGCTGAGCACAGTTTTGAAGCTAGAGCTGTGTCTATACGCTGAGTGTCTGTGAGAGAATTGGCAAAAAAAGAGGAATGGGAATCCCAAATGACAGCATAGAAGTGTGCTATTAAAGGTTCTTATCACTTCATAGGGACTTGAGTCTTTTCTCTGAAGTGAAGTATTTCACGTTTCACAATCTTAATTTCATTTTACTTTTGCAGTGCAAAATATTCATTGGGGCTCTTCTAGATAAGGTAAATTGAGCAGAGGAGGCCATGGAAATATATATTTCCTTTCCTCATAAATACAATAATGTAAGAAAACTAAAATGTATGTGTGATGGGGTAAGACTACCCCATTCTACATTGGAAGGGGCTAAATCTACACTGTGGGTGGAGGAAGTTCCCCCCCCCCCCCCAGTTGTACTGAGCATGCTTAAAGTGCTGGGTCAGTGTAAAAGGAAGCAGCTCAGCTCAGTTGGGGGGGTGGGTGATGCTAGAGAAGAAGGATGTGTGGTAGAAGCTCTTGCTGAGAACCTGCCACAGACCCTCCTAGCAGGAGCTGAAGACCCAGAAGCTCAGATAAAGCTTCTACAGCCAATGGAACATCAGGGGAGTAGCCTGTGCTGAGGAACTTAAAGATCCCAAAATTTCTTGGACTGATGAACCACTGACAATGGTAGGAAACACCCCAGTGAGTTCCCATCTGGGTAAGCTCAATGTGTTTTGTTGGGATACCCTATTGAGCCAGTGGTGGTCTGCTCTGTCTCTGGGCCAGGGCCTCCTTTCCTGGGCCAGGGCCTCCCTTCCTGGGCCACCTGCCATTTGTTGGAGGGCCTTAATGATTCTGGCTATTAGGCCATGCTGCCCTGTAGTGAGGGGGCTGCCTCACTGACCCGTGCTACTAGGCCAAGCCTCCTAAGAGTGAAAGGCCACTGTACGGACTCGGGCTACTAGGTCATGCCACCCTGGAATGAAGGGCTGCCATACTGACCCTTACTATTAGGCCACACCACCCTCAGTGAAGGGCTGCTATGCTGACTCTGGCTACTAAGGCATGCCACCCAGGCCATGCCACTGCCGACCTGATTCCAGCTATTAGGCTGCACTTCCCCAGGGGCATTGGGACAAGTGCCTTTGACCTAGACCTTGGACTATGGGGGTTGTGAGTCCTGGACACCACCCCATAGAGTTGACCATGGAGTCCATACACACATTCTTACATCTAGCCACACCCAAGCAGGATGGAGTGTGCGTACATTGTGACAGTATGTAAGTTTACTGTTACCTGAAAAATAATGTTTTAAATTTAAAACACCTTTCACTGCAAAAGATGCAAGTGTGCTCTTCAATTCGCAAGCCATATACAAAACTATACCTAGGGATCATATCAGTCAGTTATGGACATATGGCTTCCATGGTGGTGAAACATGACTTCTATTTAACAACTCTACACAACAACATAATGATATATGTAAAGATGAATACCATAACCAATTAAAGCTACAGGGGAGATTCAGGTAAGTTAAAGAGAAGGCAGTTTCCCAAACTGGAACGTTGCCATTGCTTGAGGTTACAGGCTCTACATCTGAGTTTTAGTTTTACCTCTCATTCAGTTGCACAATGTTGTCATTTACTCTGCAGAGTGAGTATTTTCCTGCTAACTAGGCAGTGGGCAATAATTTTCACAGAGGGGCCATTTAAAGAATTTTGCTATGTGGTCATGGGCTGGCTCCCCTCCCCCGGAAGAGTTGGGGCTTGGGACTAGCCTGTTCCCAGAGTTGTCTGGGCCTGGAGGTTTTGAATTAAAAACACAGGAAAAGGCTTGTGGCTCCTTGCTCTGCCGTTACTGCATTGTCCAGCAGCCACCCAGGATTGCTGCAGATATTTAAAAGGCTTGCTGCTCTAGCCCCTGTCAGGGTAGCGCTGTGCTGAGCGATGTGCCATTTAAACAGGGTCCTGCTACCTCAGCCACCACCTGTAAATTCGGAGGCACAAGCAGCAGGATAGAAATAGATGCAGTCCACGGGCTAAATCAAAGTATTAGGTGGGCTGGATCTGGCCCCTGAGTCACATCTTGCCCAGCCCTGCACTAGCCCCGGAAGATTAGGGAACCACAAAGTTGCTATTAGCCACTTTTTGATCCACATCAGTTGTGCCAAGCAGAGCTCAGTTATTTGTGAGGATTGAGCCCCATGTGTTTATGCTGACTGGGTGGGTAGGTGGGATTTATGCTGTCCTTTACATTTCCTTTCCTTTTCTTTTAAGTGTTTGGATTTTGTGAAAAGTATGATTGTCACTTAGCAACCTTAATTCTTTGGGAGGAATAAATATAAGAACTGAGAGGGGAAATGGACGCAGACAGTAAAAATATGAACAAAGAAAAGATTGGAAGAACCCAAGTAAAAACATACAAGGGTTTTAAAGAAGAATGTTGTGAGAGAAGATGAAAAATGTACCCAGGATATTAAAAAAGGACAGCACATGCTTGAGGTGGATTTAAGATGTGGATCTTCGGTAGGGTAGCACTGCCAGTATGGATATGTGGGAATTAGTGACCTTGTGGGAACGAGGAGCTGGATCTCTGTAGGAGAAAAATGCTGAGACTGAAATGAGTAATGAGAATCATAGTAAAGATAACAAATGGCTGATGGTACCATTAAATGAAGCAGGTGTCCATACAAACACACGAGGAAGAGAAGATATTATAATATGTTTCTGATTTGGGAAAATATAAAGGAAGACAGACACTGGTCAATAATATAAGGGCGTCTGCTTCTTCACTGCCATTGTTCGTTATGTTAACAGAATTATTTAACTCGTGGTAAGATGGATAGAAAGGTGGCTAGATTGTCAGGCCCAACAGATAGTGATCAATGGCTCAGTGTCTGGTTGGCAGTTGGTTTCAAGTCGAGTGTCCCAAGGATCAGTTCTAGGGCCAGTTTTGTTCAACATCTTTATTAGTGACCTGGAGGAGGGGATGGATTGCACCCTCAGCAAGTTTGTGGATCAATCTAAGCTAGTGGGAAAGGTAGATACATTGGAGGTCAGGGATAGGGTCCAGAGTGTGATCTAGACAAATTGGAGGATTGGACCAAAAGAAATCTGATGAGGTTCAACAAGGACAAGTGTAGAGTCCTGCACTTGGGACGGAAGAATCCCAAGTACTGCTACAAGCTGCGGACTGATTGGCTAAATAGCAGTTTGGCAGAAAAGGACCTGGGGATTTCAGTGGATGAGAAACTGGATATGAATCAACAGTGTTCCCTTGTAGCCAAGAAGGCTAATGGCATATTAGATTGCATTAGGAGGAGCATTTCCAGCAGATCTAGAGAAGTTATTATTCCCTTTTATTCGGCACTGGGGAGGCCACATCTGGAGTATTGTGTCCAGTTCTGGGCCCCCCCACTATAGAAAGGATGTGGACGCATTGGAGAGGGTCCAGTGAAGGGCAATCAAAATGATTAGGGGGCTGGAACACATGACCTATGAGGAGAGGCTGAGGGATTTGGGTTTATTTAGTCTGCAGAAGAGAAGAGTGAGGGGGGATTTGATAGTAGCTTTCAACTTCCCGAAGGGAGGTTCCAGAGGGGATGGAGAAAGGCTGTTTACAGTGGTAGAGGATGGCAGAACAAGGAACAATGGTCTCAAGTTACAATGTGCGAGGTCTAGGATGGATATTAGGAAAAACTATTTCACTAGGAGGGTGGTGAAGTACTGGAATGTACCTAAGGAGGTGGTGGAATCTCCATCCCTAGAGGTTTTTAAGTCCCAACTTGACAAAGCCCTGGCTGGGATGATTTAGTTAGGAATGGTCCTGCATTGGGCAGGGGGCTGGACTCGATGGCCTCCTGAGGTCTCTTCCAGCCCTAGGATTCTGTGATTCTATGATTTTATGGTAGATCAAGCAATGACAGCTACATCATAAAATCTGGTATTGGTCCAAGACAAAAAACTTTGGACAAGATTATGCTCTGGCCTTTACCTGAGTCAACAAGTAGTTGTGGTTTTGGGCCTCCTTGCTGGGCCCTGATATAACTGCATTTCCTGTGCTCTCTTTAAGGTGATAGGATATGCATCATGTACATTCCCCATGCACTCTGGCATTGTAACTCTCAGAGCTCCTCCTGGAGCAGGGCAGCTTTCTGTTGCTCCCAAACTGGATCTGGACCTCACAATGGCAACAAATGGCCTTTTGATACAAAAAAATAAAGTCTTTACAGTAAGTACACTAAATATATTATAACAATTGTTTTAAAAACCCTACCAATAACAAATGGGCCCAGAGAAGTAATGTTCCCAAAGCTTGTTTCTTGCACCAACAGAAGCTGGTCCAATAAAATATGGTTCTTCACCTCCCTTGTCTCTCTAATTTCTCCTCTCAAGCTGTCATGTGCATTACTCTACTCATGCACATAAGGGTTTGCAGGATCAGGTCCTGACTCACCAGTTAATTTTTTTCACTATTCAAGAAGCTGCATAGATGGTCAAACACCATTTGTCAAATAGATTATTCATGATGTATCTTCTGTATTCAGTGAATAATTTATTCAAGAACATTTTTTCAATTTGATCGGCTCTGGCAGAAAGTATGGAAATTACCTGTTAAGATTTTTTACAGAAATATCTATTATTGCAGCTCATATATTCATGTACCAATACCATGGGCATGTAAAACTTTAGCTTACATGGTCCTAAAACAATATTAACTCTCAATGGCAATGGCAAGACATGCTCACAAACAATTTTACTGTACATTGACTTGCTAATGATATACTTTTCACAGTAAGGAATATACATGTAACTAGCCATGAACCTGACACATAAGCACTGCAACTGACCAACTCAACACAACTGTGTAGAGACAGTCATCGGAGAGCCACATAACCTGTTTCTTCCCAGCTCACTCTGTATTAGGGAACAGGAGTTCATATGGCTATTTTTCCAGCATTCCTTGCCAACCTATAATTCCTATGGAATACAAATCCCAGAATGCCTGTGATCTGGGTGGGAAGCAGGGCAGAGCTGTCTCTGGAATCCACCCTAGAACACCACTCCATATGCCCTGTGACAGTCGTATAATTTGTGAGAGTCCAAAGAATGCTATGACATATCCCAAATTGCTCTCTGTGACTCTACAAAATGTTTAACTCTCTATATAACAAGAATAATAGGAATGTAAGGCTGGAAGGAACATGAAGAAGTCATCTACTCCCCCCACCCCACACTGAGGTAAGACCAAGTACTAGATATACCATCCCTGATATGTGTTTGTCTAACCTGTTCTTAAAACCTCTAATGGTAGGGATACCACAGCTTCCCTAGGTAACCTGATCTAATACTTAACTATCTGTTGTGGCAAAGTCCTTGCCCAGGCCCCTCGTCCTGGGACCCCTTCTTTGACCACAAATCAACCGGAGACCCTTTCTGATGCAGTCACTCATGCCTTTAATTGTCCATGTCAATTTCCCACCACCTTCTATTTACAGAGCTTTGTTTGTTCCTTCCTGCAGCAAATTCAGCTAGCTTCTCCAGCTGGCTGGGGAGTACACTCATCCACTCTCTGGCTCCTCCTTTTCCACTTCCCCGTCAACTGCCTCTCTGGCTAATGAGGCCCACAGCTGTTTCCCATTAGCCCCTCAGGCATGGGCTTGCTCAGCCGGCTTCCATTGCTCTTTTCAGCCAAGCTGTAGTTCAGTGTTTCTCAAAGTGCTCCATGAAACCATTTTGAGAAACTTGTTAACTGGCTGCTCCGGTTTGTTTATTTACTGGTGCCACGGCCACGGAACCTTGCAGCTCCTATTAGCTCCATTTTGCCATTTGCAGCCAAGGGGAGCTGTGGGAAGTGGCAGCCTGGCCCACGCCAGTTCCTGTGGCTCCCCTTGCAAAAGGCAAAATGGAGCCAATAGGAACTGCGAGGTTCCCTGACCATAGTGCTGGTAAGTAAACTAACCAGAGTGGCCAGTTAACAGGTTTCTCAAAGTGGTTTCGCAGACTACTTTGAGAAACACTGCTGTAGTGGCAGAGCTCTGGCTGAGCCAGCAGCCAGTTGCACTGTATAGTTAGAAAGTTTTTCCTAATATCCTTGTTTCAGCAGAGGCTGATTATTTGTTCTCCTGACTTTATGGAGAATAACTGATCACTGTCCTCTTTGCAACAGACCTTAACATATTTGAAAACTTATCTGGTTCCCTCCCCCATACACACTCTTCTTTTCTTAAGACTAAACATGCCCAGTTAGTTTAATCTTTTCTCTTAGAAAACTTTTTAACATCTCCATATATATATATATATATGCCTTGTTGGAATGTTCCTCGACTTCACTTTTTGTGATCTAGCTTTGCTGCTCACTGGTAGAGCAATTCGCATTAGATTTTCAGGACAGATGATGACTTTTAAAATTTTTCTCCTATTGCTAATGAAATTTAAAGTATCTTCTAAATTCTACCGATTCCCATCTGATAAGGACTGAATGTACTATACACCAAGAATGATCAATAGTTGTATCGATAACACAAAGCCAAATGGAAAGATATTGATTTAACAAGGGAGTATAAAGGTAAAACAAGGCACAACAAAGATGGTAATTATGAGCAGATCATGGATTCATAACAATGCATTGTGGGAGACAATTTTGTAAATAGCTTGGGACATTTGTGGATATTTAGCCAGCCTTTTTCTCTGTGTTTCCTTCTTTCCTTTCAATTGCATTATCTCAAACATTTTAGAAGAATTTAGCAATTGTAAAGGCAAAATATGCATATATCATAGGCAGGTGAGCAAAACCTTTATATTTATGTCTTACACTGTCATCTCTTATAACTTCATTAATTCAGCTCTTCACAGGAAGGACTATAATTAATAGCTTATCTCCCTAATAATGCATTTGTTTGCAAAAGAAAAATGAAACTGATAAAATTTGAAAGTTGCAGGGTACTCACATGGCAATTGTGTTTCAAAATGGTAATTAAAAATCACATAAGAGAACATACTTATTAAAATAGAATGAGCAATAGGATGATTACACTGGGAAAAATTGATTCCAGAACATAAATTATTAGCACCACCAGCAAGAATAATAAGCATATATTGATTATTGTTTTAGTCAATAGCAAGATTTGTGGACTGTAGAAGTAAACTTTGACCAGTAAGAAGCCAAAAAGTCAATATTTTCAGTGTCTCTACAGGCAATAAATCTTGAGATTAATGGAAAAAATAAGTCAATATGTTTATTATACTATGTAGCATCTTTTTTTTAAAGACAAATGATATTTAAGTTAACCAAACATGATTTACAAAAAAATAAGCTTTTGTCAAACCATACAATGGTGCTTCTAATTTCAGAAGTCTTCATTCCATTATGATGCTTTCTTAGGATCAATAATTTATATATTACTAAAAGATTTACCTGGAATTGCTCAGGACCTTGACTCAATTAATTGTGGGGTGTTTTTGGAAAATAAAATGAAAATGTATATGTTTAATTGAAATCATTGCTCTAGGGTGGGACAGGGTCTGCAGGCTGCCCCAGACTTCTCTCACTGCAGCAGCTTAGGACTAGGTGAAAAGCACCTCTCCATGGCCACTGCAGCTCCAGCGGGCACAGCCAGGGAAGGATGCATGTCCCTCAGCTGGGGCAGGTCCAAGTTTATCTGCTTCCTGCACTCCCCAGCCAGAGTGAGGAATGAAGCAAACTGTGCACTTTCCCCTTGTTCCCTGATGAAAGAGAACAGCCAGAAATGTTCCTGCACGAATTGGGGAGAGGAGCCTGAAGGGACACAGGTAAAGAGACTAGGCTGTGCAGCTGCAGGAAGGAGTTATCTTCTGAGCCTCAGCTAAGATGACCAACCCCTGTGTGTCGCTGTGCTAACTGTGGTGGATTTACAATGGCCTAATGAGGCAGAAAAGAGCTAGTTCTCAGAGACTCTGAGGATTGAAACTTATGGCCAGCATTGTCACCTTTTCATTGATCTACTAATATGATATCAGTGTTCTCATGAATTTCAGCCCATTTTATGAAGTTTAGACTCTGAGCTCCAAGATTGTTGAAATTTTGTGATATTTTCTTTTTTAATTGTAATGAAACCCATTTTTAAAGAGTTTTTAACTTTTGTTTGTGCAGCCTGAGTGTATGGAGTGGTAAATTCAGCTGAGCAGCCTGTTGCTCAGCTGTCAGCCATATGCTAAAATTAAACTAAGAATAGTTCTCAAGAGAGAGCAAAGTTTCTCAATTGCTCTGCTTAATGCTCTGCAGTGCCACTCCAGCCAGTTGCATGTTATAATTGTTTCCTAATATCCTTGTTTCAGCAGAGGCTGATTATTTGTTCTCCTGACTTTATGAGAATCTGAACTGTCCTTGCAACAGACCTTAACACTGATTATGCCTCCCCATACACTCTTCTTTTCTTAAGACTAAACATGCCCAGTTAGTTTAATCTTTCTCTTAGAAAACTTTTTAACATCTCCATATATATATATTTTCCTTTGCTTATTTGTTCTCATCATCAAGATGGTTTGCAGCATTCTGACATTGACTTAGATGATTTTTACACACATCCACATCCTACTCAAAGACTCCATTTAAACAGATTAAGGATCCCATTTAAAATGGAGTTTACCAAGAATGATAAATAGGTTAAAAATATCACAAACACATTCTAAAAGAATTTAACAGGTAATACAAATTAATCAAATCCATTCATAAAATTAAGCAAATCATGGATTCACAATGATACATATTGGAGACAATTTTGTAAATAGCTTGGGATTTGTGCAGATTTTCTCTTTCTCTTTTTCTCTTTCCTTAATTATTTGCATTATTCAAAAAATATTAGATTATTTAGGCAGGACTACAGAAAATCTTTTTTATGCAAGCCTAACAATTTCCTTATGTCCTTAGGCTCTTCATTCTTATAACTTCATTAGTTCTCTTCACAGGAAGCATAATGCTATTTCTTATTGCATTTGTGCAGAACAGATAAACTGATTAGATTTTATGAGCAAGTTGGACAGAATTTTAAAATGAGAGAGCATAATGGCTGTTACACTGAATAATTGATTCAGAAGATTGAAGAAATTATTTTGTTTTGAAAGAAGAAACAGCCAGATTTTGCAATAATTGTGAGTTTGAAGGGACCTAAAAATTACAAGAATCAAAAGAGAAATCTTTCATTACAGGCAATAGAAAGAAATAAGTAAATTTATTGAATATGTATTAACCCAGCAAATAATTTAAAGAGCTAATTAAGTAACTACATGATTTACAAAATATTCATAAATAAATTATCTACTAACATGATATCATTTCAAATGGAATTTCACAATTTTTATATATGGATCAATTTTATAATGTTAAAATTGCTTTTGGAAATGGTTATATTAATATATATTTAACTGAAAAGAAAACTATGTTTAACTCTGAAATATTTTCTAAAAATGTATTAGTTTAACAGGATGCCCCAGACTTCCACTGCCAGCAATCTTGGATGTGAAGCTAAGCCACTGCAGCAGCCAGAACAGAGGGAAAAGCCCTCAGCTACAGAAGTAAAGCCCACTCCACAGAGGAGAATGAAGCAAACGCACAACCCTGATGAAAGGGTAAAGCGAAGCTATGTAACTTGAGCTACATCAGGAGAAGAGAGTTACTGCTAGGCTGAACAGCAGAGAGGGAAGGGATCTTAACCCCAAGAGGGAGTAGGGTGGAGTAGAAGCTTGAACTGATTTGAACTATGGAAAGAACTAATGGGAGCAGAACTAATAGGGTAGGAGAAAGAGCTGAGGGGATTGAACTCATGGGAGACTGAACTGGGGAGAACTTATAGGAGCTGAAAACATATAGAAAATTGTATATCATAATTGAATTTCAGCCCAATTTTTATGAATGGGATTTAGATTAATTTGGTAGTAACCTGTAAAGAATTGCTTTTGGAGAATGTGTTGTGATATTTTTAACCTTTTTTTATATCTATTGTAACTGAAACTCCATTTTAAACTTTTGGCCTTAACTTTTTGCCTTAAATCTGTGTGGATGTGTGTAAAAATGTGGATGTCAGTCCCTGAAGCTGCCAGCACCATCTTGATGACTGAAGAACAAATAAGCAAACACTGCAAAAGAAATCACCCAAGAAAGAGAGAGAGAGAGAAAAGCCCCATCAAGAAAAGAAGATCAAAGTCCCATCTGCCATTACTGGATGACTCATGGTCATACAGGGCACATCTACATAACAGGGCTAAAGACAAAATAAGCTATGTAACTTGAGCTACATCAATGTAGCTTCGTAGTAGTTATTTCGCTGTAGTGTGTCTACACAGCAGGAAGTCAGTGAGCACACTCTTCTCCCCGATTACTCCTCGTAAAATGAGGGTTGCAGGGGTCGGAGTAAGAAGTCCTCCAGCTCAACATTATTTCAACATTATGTTGAAATAACTACTTGTAGTGCAGATGCGGACTATGTTATTTCGGAATAACTGATGTTTTTCTGAAATAACACTGCTGTGTAGACATACCCACAGTGTCCTGGGTCAGTGGGCTAGGTCAGGCTCCCTGGACTACAACATATAAAAAGATGGGTGCAAAACTATTGAACTGGGTCTTTCAGTTCTACAATTATCTTCCAGGAGCATCACTGTGCACTGACATGACTGGGCTCCCCTCCTCAGGTCTAGAATACCCGACCAATGGAATAGCATGAGCAACTGCAGCTGGTAATTATATCCCATCTGTAGAAGTATGTGTATGAGTGTGTGTATGTGTGCTGGGTAATTTTAATAGCTAGGAATAGTAAATGAATTCTACCTTCACAACAAATGTGGCTTTTTGCCTTATTCCCCTAACAAGATTCTGCTTGTTCTATTTCTACAAGTATAACAAACTAAGCCGATAGGGGGAGACCTGCATGGGGACAGAATGAATTGCAGAGCTGAGGATGGACAGATGTGGAGGTGAGAGCTCCTTTGGCAGAATCAAAGTCACCTTACCCAATAAATTTGGTATGTTGGACAGCACTAAAATGGGAGGAGTGGGGGAGCTAAAAAATAATCAAAAGGAAGACCAACCTTCCCCCACAAGGTGGCCTTCTTTTTAAAAAGTTCAGGATTGTTGATCTCTAGTCCTTGTCTACATTAGGGCATTATTTTAAAATAACCCTCTTAGGTTGAATTTATAAGTGGAGTGTCCACACGACCAAGCCTATTATTATGAAATAACGGGCCACTTATTTCAAAATCTGTGCTCCTGCTTTCCTCAGGGAATAACGCTAAGTTTGCTATAGTTATTTTGAAATAATAGTAGTGTGGACGCTTCAGTGCTGCCATTTTGAAATAACTACTCCCCAGAGTACATAAAACTAATTACTCCCCAGTGCTTCCTGGGGCTCTAAGTCGAGGTAGTGTGTCACATTAATGGAGCCTGCCTCGGACTAATTTTGAGGCTTCCCTGTAGTAGGGACCTGCTATTTCAATTTTGTAAAATTGGGAGTTGTTAAGTTGAATTTAGTTATTTCCTAGTGTAGACATGCCCCTAAGGAGGTCCAACATATGCTGTTTGCTCTCTTGAGGCTGGTAATGCTGAGCTGATTAACCAGTAGCAGCAGTAGGTTACTATACTCTGTGGATCCAAAACCCACTAGCAAAGTGGATATCTCTGTAATGATAATTCCAACTCTCTCAGTGAATATAAATGTATTACTCCCATAATCATTATATCTCATATAGGTTTGAGCAGCACATGTCTCATCTCTTATTTTATATATTGAAGTGCTTTTATTTTCACTTCTAATTATCCTTTTTATCACTGAGAACAGAGGACTTCATTAGCCCTTACTGTTTTACACCAAATAATTGGATTTAATACCCCCATCATGTCTTCCTGTGTAGTACCCTCCCACCCTTCCATTTTAGTTTTTTACCTTGTAAAATAAAGCTTGTTTAATCAAAGTATCTGATGGCCAGGGATTAATTGTGTGTGTGTGTGTGTATGTGTGTGTGTATTTTGTAGCTTGCTTTTTCTATTGCAGTGGAATATTTCTTAATGCTTTTGTAAAAGATTTTAAGTGATAGCTATTTCAACATTTCTCTGTGGCTTGTTTTTATTTGATATATTCTGAATCATTTATATGAAATGCCTGATCAGCTGATGTTTTGACTCCTTTTCAATGAATTGCAGCATTTTCTGATTGTTAACTTAAATAGGCATGAGTAGAAGTAATTTTTCTATGAACTACAGAAGACAATTCACACAATCTTTCTCAATATTATTTCACTTAAAAAAATAGAAATATGCCATTATTATCTCTTTTTAAAGCAAGTCTATTCAACTGGTGTAGTTAAGTGAACAAGTTCACCTGACTTGCATTTTGTCATTTTCTGTAACTAGTCAAGTGTTATCTTCATACCATTATTCATTTTTTTATAGAGTATTTTGAGAAGTTTCATTCTGTTTTATAATCTATTAAAATGATACCTTAAACTGATCAATGGTAAAAGCGTCATCTTCCTAATCATTGTAGAACTTCACGAAGATCTAGTGACTACTAAGGAACACAAATCTATAAATAGACCACAGTATTGTAAGCAGGGCCTTAAGTAAAACACCAGATCCAAACATTTCTGAATTTTTTTCAGAGATGTGAGTGGGAGAAGGAGTTCTAAATATTAACTTAAATGGTTCTCATTGTTCAACTGGGCTTAACCAAATCTCACATTCAAATGCACTCAGACTTTTGGTGTTTTCATAGATGATGTCCCATCACTAATTATAAATGGAAGCCAATTCAATAACTGTAGTTTATGACTGTAATGGTGACTCATTTATTAAATGCACAAGATTCCTTAATATTGTAAAATGATGGATAATTGTGAAATCGACTCACCACATGTTAAGCTGAATTTTCCCAGCCACACTAGTTCCCAGAGATGTACTAAGTCAGCACATCATTCAGTCACATAAACAAGATAATCTCCCTTTCTTTTCCCCACTGGCTATGCCTGTATATTAGATATTTCCTCCTCTTCTAGGGGAGGACATCAACAATCAACAAAAACCTCTAGGTATTTCCTCTATTCATCTTGAAAACTACTGGATGAATGAAATTAGAGCCTCATCTTTGGTCCAACTCTTCTTATGCACACAGTGGCTGAGCAGACTCTCTCAATTTCTGTAATTTCATTGTTTCACCAGAGAGGTCTAGTCCCAGTTAGCAGTCTCATCTGAATCATTGCCATGGCTTCTGGGATTAAGCATGACTCCTAGTCCTTGAACTCCATGGTACCTGCAAATCAGCTCATTCACGGGCCAACTACCTTTACTTCTCCAGTTCTCTTTGGTTGAAAGGACACTAAATGCTGGTATCGGAAGCTAGGTCAACACATGCTGATCATATAAGGGAAAACCAGCATTAATTAGAGCCAACTCCAAGAACCCACTGACAAGGTTGAAGAAGTAGGCCTGAACAAAGGCATATTTCAATGAGAGCTCATTTACCAATTTACTTTTTCCCTTTTACTTGGGCCTCGGCAGAACTAGCAATACTGAGAAGTCACTCTCCTACATTCAGACCATTATTTGCTTTGCCAATTCCACCTTTAATGAAAGAAGTTGTTTGTATTCAGCTCCATAGTAGTCCACCAAATAAAATATACAATGGAAAAATAGTAATGGGGAATGTTACTTGAGCAAGAAACCAGAAATAAAACAAATGACCCCACTAAATCTATGAAAGTTGATTACCATGAAAATCCCATAATGCAGGAAGTCTTGAAACATGATTTTTTATTATTAAAGATAAATTATCTAGCTTACATGCAGGCAAATGTATGAAGTTAAAACCTGCTCTGAGTTCAAATGAATGCAAATAACATCATGTAGAGATCATCTGTCATTATTGTCTGCTAGATGGATAGAAGAAACTAAGAATTTTTATAGGAATACACCTAAAAGGCAAATAGATTATTAGCAAGACCCAAGCCACCTGTTACTAATTACTTTAGCTAGACTTCTAAAGTAAACACAGATGCAGCAAAACTAATAATCAGAGAAAAAGAAAATGCTTGACCAGAATGTAGAAGAAACTACATTATCCATTACACCCTCCTTATGCCATCCTCCGGGAAGACAAATAGTTTGAAAGGAACAATTAATGAGATCTTTTTGGACTGAAGAAATTACTCCATAGAAAGGTAGATTATTAAGGCAGAATTTCTGTACCCAAGGTGGGAAGGGTATATGTAGGACAGCAACAAAATAAAATGGCTGCATTTTGAATAACTTTTTTTTAACAGAACATGCTAGTAAACAAACATAATGATTTAACCAGATTTAACCAGTGGGGAAAATTTTTAACTAATACCAAATTTTTAACTAATACCTTAAAATCAGGAATAAGGGATCTTCCAGAAAAGGCTTTATTTTCTGCAAGAGCCGCGTCTAGACTGGCGCTTTTTTCCGTCAAAGCCCCGAGCCGGAAAAAAGCGGCAGCCATGTTCATGCAAATGCCGCGGGGAAAATTTAAATCCCCACTGCATTTGCAATTCCGACTTGTCTCATTAGCATCCCTTTTCCGGAAAAGGGTGCCAATGTAGACACAGCCCAGATGTATTGCCCTAATCTCTCAGTGAGGGGGCTAGGAATATTAGCAATACGTAGACTTGTAATAATGTCCAATTTTCTCTTCCTATGGACCATTAAGCATCATCTTGTAATCTGTATGCAACTCTGGGTGGTAACTCAGGAGCTATTCCAGAATGAACATAACAGTAAATACTGGATGTTGCTTTGTACCTCACAACAATCTACAAAATACATGCCAAGTCAGCCTGAAAGGCAGAGGTGGAAAGCTGGGTGTACCAGGTCCAATGACCAGCTCCCCTAGTGGTCAGACACTGGACTTGCCCTTTTTTCCTAAACATCCCTGATGGGGCCCTGGACACATTGTATGCAGCAGGTCACAATCCCTTCTGAGTGTTCCTATCACAACCCTGTGCTTCTGCTACTACAGAAGAGTAGAGAGAGAAGAGAGGACGACTCAGGCCCACCCACTCCACTAGGTCCCATCCCAGGACCTTAGATGTTTGTCAAAGTGTACTGAACAGTTATAGATAGGGCCCTACCAAATTCACAGTCCATTGTGGTTTAAGTTCACTGTCATAGGATTTTTAAAATCGCATATTTCATTATTTCAAATCTGAAATTTCATGATGTGTAATTGTAGGGACTCCCATTTTGAGAAATGCTGGTCTCCCCATGAAATCTGGGTAGTATTCGATAATAGCATGAAAAAGACTAGATGTCGCACGGGTAGACCAGATTTCACACATGGAACTGACTTGCGGAGCCTCCCATTCCTTCTGTGCAAAATTGGCTGGCGCCACTCACCTGAGCCCTCTCCTGTACAGAGCTGGCCCGAACCCCCACTCCTAATGAGGAACAGGCCCAAGTACATTGCCCAAGTCTCCAACCCTCCCATGCAGAGGTAGCTGGACTGCTCACACAAACCTCTTCCTACATATGTGGCTGGCCTTGCCTCTCCCACTCCCCAAGCCACTTGGAGTGACTGCTCGCACAATCCCTGCCATTGCAGTCATGGCATTGTCACTCTCTCCCTCACCCTCCATGTCCTATGCCCCACTTGTTTGGTAAAACTGAGTATTTCTTCCATTTGCGTTTGCTAACTGATGATCAGTTGCCAAGACCAAATGGGACAATGACTAGTTTTGCCAAAGAAGTCAGGATGCCTAGGACAGGGCTTAAAAAGTGACTGTCCTGGCCAAAATGGGATTATTGTCACCCTATACCAGACTGACATATTTCTGTTTGGGGCATGGATGCTGCTGTAAGCCAGGTCCACACATGTGGAGAAAATTGATGCAAGGTACACAACTCCAGCGATGTGAATTGTGTAGCTGGAGTCAACATAACTTGCAGTGATTTTCTGGGCCAGCCCCAAGGGGGAGATCAAGGAGGAGTTCTGGGATCGATGAGGGTGCCCTCAGTGTACGATTTAGTGGGTCCTTACCAGAGCCAATGGTAAATTCTCTTAGACCTCTCAGCGGGTTTTGATACCATTGACCATGATATCCTTCTGGGACGCCTGGCAGAGATGGGTATTGGAGGCACTGTTTTGCAGTGATTCCGGTCCTACCTGTTGGGACACTTTCAGAAGGTGGAGCTAGGGGGCAGCTATTCGACCCCGTGGCGATTGTGCTATGAGGTACCGCAAGGTTCCATCTTGTCCCCTATGCTGTTTAATATCTACGTGAAGCTTCTGGGAGAGGTCATAAGGAGTTTTGGAGGACGGTGCCACAATATGCAGATGACACCCAACTCTATTTCCCTGTGACATTAGAACCAGGTATGGTGGTGACTGATCTAAATCGGTGTCTGGAGGCAGTGATGGTTTGGATGAAGTCAAATAAGCTGAAGTTGGACCCAGATAAGACCGAGGTCCTGTGGATCAGGAGGCCATCTGTTCGGGAATGTGGCATGGCAACTGTTCTGGATGGGGTTACTCTCCCCCTGAAAGAACAGGTACGCAGCTTGGGAGTCCTCCTGGACCCTTTTTTAACATTTGAAAATCAGATTTCTTCAGTGGCCAGGAGTGCCTTTGGGCAACTTTGTTTGATCTGCCAGCTGCGACCCTTACTGAACAAGCATGACTTGGCCACAGTGATCTATGCTCTTGTTACATCCCGACTGGATTATTGTAATGCACTTTATGTGGGGCTGCCTCTAAAGAGCCTTCGGAAACTTCAACTGGTCCAGAATGCGGCTGCTTGAGTTTTAACTAACACAAGATATATGGAGCACATTATGCCAGTGCTTTGGCAGCTGCACTGGCTTCCGGTATGTTTCTGGGCACAATTTAAGGTTTTTGTTATGACCTATAAAGCCTTAAATGAGTTGGGTCCAAGGTACCTGAAGGACCGTCTTCTCCCATATGAACCTGCCCGGGGATTGAGGTCAGCTGGGGAGGCTTTGCTTTGTGTTCCCCCACTTGTAGAGATAAGATTAACATCTACATGGAACAGGGCATTCTCAGCTTTTGCTCCCAGGCTGTGGAATTCTCTTCCTCGGGATATTCGCATGGCGCCAACGCTAGTGCTGTTTCGGGATCAGGCTAAAGCCACCCTTTTTATTCGTGCTTTTATTAATGTTTGAGTTTGTATGTGTGTGTTCCTCCTCTCTATCTGTTTTTAGCTGGTTATGTCCCTCTGGGGTCTCATATTTTAAATTTTTATATATATTTGTATTGTGGTTTTTTTGTAAGCCGCCTTGAATATTTTAAATAGAAAGGCGGGGTAAAAATATGTAAATAAATAAATAAATAAATAAATAATAAATTGAATACTGAAAGATCAGCCTCTGAAGCGTTGATCTTCTACCTGGTCTATTAACAGCCTGTTCAACGCAGTCTCTTTTAAAGCTTTCAACTCCCATAGAGGGCAGGGGAAATCCAGCTCCCTGCAGCTACAGCTACCTTAACAAAGCTTTGCCATTCCTAACCCCCCTCTCTGGTTGCGCCTCCTTCATGAGATCTGCACCTTCCCCCCTTTTCCTGGGCTACAAGTGTCCTTTTAACTATTTCTCCACCTGGAGCTTGCCTGGCAGCTGCTGAGGAGTGGGGCTCCCATAGCCCAGGGTTGCTATAGTCCAAGCCCTAGTTCAATGTGGGATCTCTAGATCCTGTCACAATGAACCATATAACAACAGCCACCACAAACAAAATCAGTGACAATGCAAAGGTATTTTAAAATAAATGGCAATTGTGAAAATTCCAAAGCTGTCAATGTTACACCCTGGGAAATAAAAGAGGTACAGGACCAGGGAGATGATATTTCAAAGATCTGAAACCTCTGTGAGTGAGATTCACTCTTGTGCATAATATCAGCACAAAGCCTATGTACCAGATAACTCCCAATCAGGGAATTAGTGGGTCTTATCTAGTGCATCATAGAAGTGAATTTCATCTGGAATGATTTAGACTTTGGGAAGACATCCAAGACTGTCAGTGCATATCTTGATAGAGTAGATTTATTTTTTACATTGCTCGCTTTCACTACAAGTATTCAGCCATGTATTCAGCCTGTGCATTGTCGGCTCACTCGGTCAAGAAAGCACAGGAGCTTTTCGATCATTTTGCTACTTCTGCTCACCATATTGGACTCATTGGGAGCCTCAAGAAGACAGAGGTTATGTCCCAGTCTGTTCGGAAGAAACCCAGCACTCCAATGACCACTGCTGCTGATACTGTCCTTCAGGTGGTTGATAAGTTTTGCTACCTTGGAAACATACTGTCTGTCCTCCAGCATAAGTGCTGCTGCTGATGTATCTGCTCAACTAGCCAAAGCCAGGGCTGCCTTTGGAAGATTGACCAAGGATTTGTGGAATGACCACAGTGTTAAACTTCATACAAAGTTTATAAGACAGTTGTCCTGAATATCCTGCTGTATGGCTCGGAGTTATGGACCCATATATCGCCGCCACATTATGAAACGCAATTAATTCCATTTGTGCTGCTTCAGGAAGATTAACCATGTGAATTGGTGGGATAAAGTTCCTAACATGGAGGTCCTTAAGCTGCGTGGTATCGTGGGCATGGAAGCAATGCTTATGAACAAACAGTTTCGCTGGACTGGTCAGGTTATGAGGATGAATGATACATGTATACCAAGACGGTCTTCTACAGCCAGCTTATTCACAGAAAGTGTTCTATTGGTGGTCAATAAAAGCATTAAAACTATATCTTAAAGGCCAACATGAAGTCATGTGGCATATCTCCCAGTGACCTGGAAATTATAGCTCAGGACAGACTGCTTGGTGGCAAACTACAGGCTCTCAACCATTTCAAGAGTCAACGCATCCAGACATTACAAGAAAAGCACAGGATTCAAAAAGAGTGTACAACACCAACAGGTGGTGGATTTTTATGTGACATCTGTAATTGGATTTGCTGATCGAGGTTTGGCTTAGTCTCTCACCTAAGCAGCCATAGAAAATGAGATCCATTGATCGATGGCTCAGACCATAGTCATTCAGCCTCGGCAACCTGAGATGTGAATCCATAATCTGCTTCTTGTAGCTTCCCCCCACATTCATTTTAACAATGTGTGTGTGTATGGAGGGGGAATCAGAAAGAAGTATTGGACAGTGAATAACAAATTTGATGGCTACTGATGCATATCTAAAAATAAACAAATGCTCATTTCCCCAGTCTGAAAGATGTAGATACAATATTTAGCATAAAATATTTAAGTTGAGTTAATAAATCTTTGCCCTTCTCTTGATCAATGGGCAGTTTACAAATAAGCAAGTGTAGTGAGGCAGCAACAAGTGCTGGGTTTAATATCTAGGGGTTCCTTTTCAACAAAACAACATCCAGTAATTTGAAACAATTAAATACCACCCCCTGTATCTATGAGACAGTGCCTCCCCACTCACAAGAACAGAGTCTGAGGGAAGTAACCTGGCATTAACATGGGGAAAATGCCACAAGCAGGGTTTATCGGCATAAAACCATGAGCAAAAGTCTCACTCCAGAGTACACTGGGCAATGTCCTCTGGCTTTGGGTTCTTAATTCCTGCAACCAAAAATTCCTTTAATGTGCCCCTCCATTTACTATCCACCTCATCCTAGTCACAGTTGTTCTATTGTCCTTCGTCAGTGAAGACCCAGAGTTCAGAGATACATCTGTATAAGCTTACTTCCCACCCTGGTGGAAGGACATCTTGCTCACTCTGCTATTTGGGTGATCATCACCACTGGCAACCATACCAGCTGCTCACCACTCTGCTCATCAGCCAATCCACTGGCTACCCTGCCACCCTGTCTATAACTGTGTAAACTGGTCTATTCTGCCTCACTGGCCTCTCCACTCTGCACCCTCTGGGATGTCTTGAGGTCTCCCTTAATTGAGTCTTAATCAACTCCTATTATTACACAGGGGAGAGAGGGAAGATCAAATGGTGTCTAGAACCCTTAGGTAAGGCCCACAGCACCAGGTACAAATACCTGTCCTGCTTTTTCTCAACTCTACTTGTCTTTGGCACCAATGTCCCTTGCCCAGGGAGGGTAGTTTAGTTAAGGGTGATTCCCTCAATCAGGTGAGGCCAAGCCCAGTTCTGCTTCTCTTGATTGACACAAGAAGCATGATAGCCCTTTATTGCCCCTGTCCTTAATCACAAAGTGATTTGTGATACAACACTAGCCAAAAGTCATGATTTGGGCAAAGCTGCCCCATAATGGTGGCTAGACAGGGTGTGTGTGTCCTACTGTCCTCTTCCCCAGCTTCTCACTAGATGTGAGGGAAGAGCTCATTCAGATCCTGCTTACTCAAGTCTCACAAACCTGTCAGGGTATGTAAAGATAAGTGACACCTAAAACACTTCAGCTTCCTCTGACATGCAGCAATGTCGCACAATAGTTTAGGACATGAAAAAAGCAAAAAAATATGCATCATAGCAACAGCAGGGAGAACTTAACAAAAAGGAAATTTGGGACCTGATAAGACCCAGCAACGGGTGCTCCAGCAGTTCTACTGGCCAGGGTGTATCGGTAAATCCAAGACTTTTGTTCTCCTTGTCCCCAATGCCAACAGACTTCCGCAGCCAAAGCCCCAAAAGCCCCATTGGTGCCCCTGCCCATCGTGGGAGTCCCCTTTGAGCGCATTGCCCGAGACTTAGTGGGACCCCTGGAGCATTCAGAAAGGGGGCACCAGTACATATTGGTGGTCTTGGACTATGCGACACGCTACCCAGAGGCAGTCCCTTTACGTAGAACCACAGCCACGGTAATAGCAGGAGAATTACTAAAAATGTTTTCGAGAGTAGGCCTCCCTAAAGAAATACTGATGGACCAAGGGCTGAACATAACGTCGCAGGTGATAGGAGAATTATGGAAATCGTTGCAAATCAAGAAAATCCAAACGTCCGTATACCATCCACAGACCGATGATCTAGTTGAACGATTCAACAGAACATTAAAGAACATGCTACATAAGTTCATTCAGGAAGACCCCCGGGACTAGGATATAATGTTGCCGGCACTACTATTCGCAGTCCGGGAAGTCCCTCAAGCGTCCGTGGGGTACTCCCCATTTGAACTGTTATACGGACACCACCCCCAGGGAATATTAGACTTAATAAGGGAAGGATGGGAGAAACAAGAATCCCCGGCCCTGAGGTCGGCCCAGTATGTAATTACATTGAGGCGGAAACGCCGCACCTTGGGAGAGTAGGCCTAGGAAAACCTGCGTAAGGCTCAAGAAGCACAGACTCGCCAGTATAACAAGGGCGCTAAAATAAGGGAATTTGAGCCCCGGGACCAGGTCCTGCTGCTACTACCGATGAGCGAGTCTAAACTGTTAGCACGGTGGCGGGGGCCGTTTAAAATATTGAGGAAGGTGGGACAAGTAGATTACGAAGTGCAACTGGACGGGAAAAGGAAGAATACCCAAATATATCATGTAAATTTGTTAAAAAAATGGAACCCCAGAGAAACGCTCTTTATTGAATCCAGACCGTCAGACGTAGAATTTGGCCGATGGGGAGAAATAGAAGTGAAAGCAGACAAAATCCAGATGGGGGAAGAATTGACTGACGTCCAACGCGAGGAGTTGCGAGAGATACTGAGCAAGTTCCAGCAGGGGCTGACCAGCTGACCCGGGAAGACCAACCAGGCCTGTCACACAAACATAACCAAACCTGGTCAGAAGGTCTGCGACGCCGTCAGGCCCCTACCCCGGAAGTTGTGGGAGACGGTACGCAATGAGCTACAGTCCCTGATACGACGGGGCGTGGTGGAAGAATCGCATAGCAAGTGGAGGAGCCCCATCGTACTAGTACCAAAACCAGATGGGTCTACATGATTTTATATAGATTTCCGGAAAGTGAATGCTGTCTCCCGTTTTGATGCCTACCCAATGTCTCGTACAGATGAACTTCTGGAACAGCTGGGCCAAGCCCAGTACTTGACTACAATAGACTTAACAAAAGGATACTGGCAAATACCGTTGACCCCCGAATCTAAGGAGAAAACAGCCTTTGCGACTCCCTTTGGATTGTGCCAGTTTATAAACATGCCATTCCGCCTACTCGGAGCTGCCGCTACCTTCCAGAGGCTCATGAACAAGGTCCTGTCAAAGCCGTGTATATAAATGATATTATCACCTTCAGTGAGTCATGGGAACAACACTTACGACATATAGCGGCAATCTTAGAGGCCCTAATTCGGGCTGGACTAACAGCTAACCCAAAGAAGTGTTGCTTCAGGAAAAAGGAGGTATCATACTTGGGATATACGGTGGGTAAAGGGCAGATAAAACCCTTGATTGATAAGGTACAGGCTATCCGAGACTACCCTCTCCCCTCAACTAAGAGACAGGTGCGCCAATTTCTGGGCCTAGCCAGGAACTACCATCAATTTGTGGCCAATTTTGCAACGTTGGCCCGCCCCACTGACAGACCTTACAAAGAACGGGCAGCCCCAAAAAGTAAGGAGGATGGAACAGGGCACCCGCTCTTTTAAAGCCTTGAAAGATTGTTTAACGCGGGCCCCAGCATTACGCCAACCTCCGTATCGACCGTTCGTACTCCAAACCGATGCGTCGGAGGTTGGTTTAGGGGCCGTATTAGCTCAGGGGAAGGGGGGGGGGGCTGAACATTCCATATTATATTTGAGCCGGAAATTGTTTCCAAGAGAAAGAAATTATGCAACCATAGAAAAAGAAGACCTAGCCATTAAGTGGGCTATCAATGCGCTGTGCTATTTTCTTCTAGGAAACCATTTCACTCTGGTAACGGACCACGCCCCCCTGAAATGGATACACACCATGAAAGACAGTAAACCCCGAATCCTGTGATGGTACCTGAGTCTACAACTCTATCATTTTGAAGTGGTGCACCGTGCGGGAGTGGAGCACCAAAATGCGGACTGTCTCTCATGGATGCTGGAACAAGTAAAGGACACGGGGGCAAGTATGAAGGATAACTTAAGGGGGGAGGAGTGTGACGGGGTGAGGAAACCCCGCACAAACACCCCGAGGCAGAAGACAAACCCACTCAGCAGGGCGTTACCGGGACAGACGGCGCACCATGCGCCATTGCGTCCGGCGCCACTGATGATGTCATCCACTGGTGCTGTGGGACATCACTGACCCGCAACAGCCAAGGGCAGGGGTGACGTCATTGGCCGGGGCCGCGGGAACATTAAAAAGGTGGCCCGGCCTCGGGGGAATGGGGGGAACCGAGTGCGGCGGAAGGCAGACGCTGGGCTAGGAGAGCTGGTCACCCGCCTCTCACGCCAGGGCGAGGGACAAAGTCACACTCCGGGAAGGGGGAGTCTGAGACCATACCAGACGCTGGAGGTAGGAAGTGGCCCAGGGCGGGGTCGTGGAGTCCATGAGTGGGCACGTTTAGGGGTAACAACCCCGTCCGCTAAGGCAGGGAGCAAACTTCTCTGCCTCAGGGCCCTGGGCCAGGGCGCGGGAGAGTGGGTGGGCCAGCGCCCCCCTACCTCACCGGTTGTGACGGGGTGTTGAATCTTCACCCGAGTGGGATTAGTAACCTGGTTAATTTGTGGAGTAACTCTACTGTGTACTTATAAAACGCGTGTAAGGGTGACAGGTAAACATAATAAATAGGTTGGAACAACGGGCGCCCCTGACTGGTTGCTTTACACTCAGTATGAGTGGGTTTTCCTTTAGTAGGTGGCTATTAGGCATAAGCTCCTCCAGCAGCCCTGCTAAACCTGGTCACCCCTCAGAATTTAACAGTGGTCACAAGAACTCACCCCCGCCCCCACATTAATGAAGAGGGGTCTGGCATATTTTAATGAGCACAAGTATTCTGTATCTTATTTGTGGATTTTTTTATGGATCCCAAGATCTGCACATGGGGAAAGTGGAATTAGGTAAGCAGGACTTGGAGGACATATAGGGCATGTCTACACTAGGAAATTATTTTGAAATAACTTAGTTATTTTGGGAGCTGTTATTTCAAAATAGCATATCCACACTACAGGTAAGCCTCGAAATTAGTCCGAGGCAGGCACCCTTAATGTGGACATGCTACTTCGACTTAAAGCCTCAGGAAGCACTGGGGAGTAATTACTCTGAATGACTTGGGGGAGTAGCTATTTCGAAATAACAGTAGTGAAGCATCCACACTACTGATATTTTGAAATAACTATTTCAAAATAAGCGTATTGCTCATGGAAAGCAGGAGTTATTATTTTGAAATAACCTGCCCCTTATTTTGAAATAACGGGCTTGGTAGTGTGGATGCTCCGCTTGTTATTTCAAAATAAGGGGAATTATTTCAAAATAACTCCCTAGTGTGGACCAAGGGACATTGTCCTCTCTCCTGTCTCTGGTATGCAGAAATAAATGTAATGAAAAGCGTCTATAGCATCATAACAAAATCACATTTACTACCACTACCTAGAAATTAGATCATTTGATGACCTTACTGTAATGCAGGGGTCGGCAACTTATGGCTCATGAGCCAAATATGGCTTACTAGGGAGCCAGATATGCCTCTTTTGAAGCTTGAGCCCAGCTCCCCTTTGCTTCCCCCACAGCAAGGAGCCTGTGCTGGTGCTACAGCCTCGTGGCCCCCTGCAAGATTAGAACTCCATCGCTGGCTTCCTGCAGGGAGAGAAGGGGGAAAGCCAGAAATAGAGTGCAGAAACAGCTGCATGCTGCTGCTCCTCTCCCCCTTCCCCAGCCGGGGGAGCAGAAGCGCACTGACGCACTTCCTGGAGGCTTTCCCGCTGTACTAATAGCAGCGGGGAAAGCCTCCAGTGCCTGGGAGTGGTGTGCGGTGTACAACAAGTAAATGCTCCCTCCCAGCCCCTCATGCCTAGACACTGCCCCTCCTGCTCCCCCATGGCCCCCTCCCCGCCAAGACCCCACACCCCTAGCCTGCTCCTGAACCCTCCCCCCTGCTAGACACCTTACTCCCAGCCTGCTCCTGCCCCCTTCCCTCTGGCCAGTTACCTACCCCTAAGATCCTACTTCCTCCCCCATGGCCAGACATCCACCCGCACCCTGCTCCTGCACCTTACCCCTGACCAGACACTTACCCCTAGCCTGCTCCTGTCCCCTCCCCCCAGCCAGACACCCTGCCCAGCTTGTTCCTGTGCCCTTCCCCTGGCCAGACACTCTACTCAGCCATCTCCTGCATCCTATCCCCCACCCAGATCTTGCACTCTTATCCTCTCTCAGCTCCTGCACACCCATCCCTTTCCCACTCACTGACAGCCCTGTCCTGCACACTTATTCTAATTTTTGGCCCCACTCCAAAGCCTGGGGGGTCCACAAATTCCACTAACCCTGAAACCCCAGAAGAGTAAATCTGGCCTGAGTATCCCAGAAGAGTAAACCTCACTCCCTCCTGCCTCTCCCCCCACCAAGGGGATGAGGTATTTCAGTTGTAGGTCACATCAGTGAGGGTTGGGGGGTTTTGGATGGTGTTTTTTTTTCTGTGGGTCAGTGGCCTGTGACCCAAAAAAGTTTCCCCACTCCTGCCATAAATAAAGACAATGTTGAAACCTGTGTTGGACATATTTTACTTTCTTTAAAAATGAAGCCTGGACAGCAATCCCTTAATTGGGGAACCAACCTCATAACAGTCCTGCACCCCACCACACACCAACTCTGAGCCTATCATACCCCAACATTCTCAAACTCCTGCACCCTCACATCCCAGCCCCCTGCCATAACACTCCTGCACCCCCCACGCACACCACCCCTGTGTTCTGAGCCCATCATACTCCCAAACCCCTTGCCCTGAGCCCCTCATACAGCCCAACCCAGTCTCCTGCACTCACACATCACCAACCCCCCTCCATAAGACTGACAGAAGACACCCTGAATGTGTGCATGAAGCTGGATTTGCCCAGTAATGATGTGAACTTCAAATAAATGTGCAAAAAAAATGCAGCAGCAGAAGTCCCATTAAATAAAGTCTGACTACAATGTTTCATTTATGCTATTATTAATCATTTTATGAATTATCAATAATATTAATTTGTATATTTTCAGTCATGCAAATGGGCATTCATATATGACTCTTTGTTGACCACTTGTTCTGAATTTTGATGTAGTTTGGCTCTTTGGTTTGAAAAGGTTGCTGACCCCTGCGCTAACGGGCTGACCTGTCAAATCTGTCTCTAATACACAGAAGAATTTAGGCACAGACTTGCCATGAGTGTGGATAGTAGATAAGCATGAAAATTTCATGTTCACCTGTGAGAAAACAGAGCCCAAATATTGATTTTACAAACATTGTTTTCAAGAAATGGTCTTAATACGAACTAACCTGTTCCACGAGGAAAATGTATCTAGTAGAACTAAACCAGATCCTCACATTGTTTATATTCATTTGTATTATGGAGAAGTATCACATGTTTTGGCTTTGGGACAGCGCTAGAACATAAGAAAAGGGAAAATGTGGGGTTAGGAAAAATCCCCACAGCCAAACAACCAAAATTATAGAACAAATCCATTTAGGAAATGCACTACAACTGAAAATGCATTAACATGCTTTATCAGATTCAGTTCAACTCACAGTGAGAAGCAGAAAATTCCATAGGCCAAATAAGCCATTTTCAGGTGTCTGACAAGAGTTGTAGAGAATTATAGTTGTTCCCTGCAAGTTGATAGACTGTCTACTTAAATTTCAACAAAAGCAAAAGCTACAAAGGAAGGAAATTCATACCGCATCTCAGCCTCAGCTAAAGTGCATCTTATTATATATTTATGAAACAGGAATTAATGTGCTACTGGAGCTTAGCAATGTACAGACAGAATGCTGAAGTTCTGAGACTAAAGAGTAGTTTTATTGGTGTTGCAAGTTTATTTAGCTATGATATTCTAAAACATTTTTATTAATAAGGTGCAAAGCATGGACTCTGACAATCATCAATTGTGGTATGTGGACAAAACTCTTTTTTGAATCCTGATCTGGGTGAAAGATGGAATAACTTGATGCAGAGACTTACCTCAATATTAGTGGGCTCAGAATCAGACCCTCTATCACAGGAACAGGCAACCAGAACCTTGAGAACTGCATTCAATCCACCAGATCATTTTATTTGGCCCACCACAGGCCAGCTTGGGGTACGTCTAGTCTGCAAGCTTCTTTTGAAAGAAGCTTTTTCAGAAGAGATCTTCCGGAAAAACTTCTTCTGAAAGAGAGAGTCCACACAGCAAAAGCACATCGAAAAAGTGATCTGCTTTTTCGATAGATAGCGTCTACACTGAATGGATGCTATCTCACATTTAAGCTGTGATTACTATGGATGGAGTGGCTATCAGGGCACCTGTGCTTTTCCTCTTTCCTCTTTCCTTTCCTTTCCTTTCCTTTCCTTTCAAAAAAACTCCCTCTTCCCTGTCCAAACACGCCTTTTTCCAAAAGAGCTCTTTCAGAAAAGTCATTCTTCCTCGTAGAATAAGGTTTACCAATGTCAAAAAAACCCCTGTGTTCTTCAATTTTCTTTTGAAAGAACGCAATAGCAGTGTGGCCGTGACGGGTTTTTCTGGAAAAACAACTGTTTTTATGAAAAAACTCTGCAGTCTAGACGCACCCTTTGGGAAGGTGACCCAGTGGCTCCACGGCCAAGAAGGCAGCAGGGTGTTATGGGAGACCCTACCACCTGTGTAATGCTATAAGACTCAATGGGCCAGAGAGGGGAGCTGAGCTGAGTACTATGGGATAGGCACTGCCATTGCAGGGTGAGTGTGGGGTAGGTTCACTCTCTAATGCCCATTCTTGGCCTCCTATCTCTTGAGTGAAGTATCTGTCCCCACCTCACATCATACACCTAGCCCATGAAAGGGTTTAATGTGGGTTCTGTGTCCCTCTACTACACTCAAGTCTGATTTGCACTGTTCCCTAAATTAGAAATAATATTTGTATTACAGTTACATTTAGAGACCGCCAGTGGAATCAGGGTTCAATTATCCTAAGTCCTGTACAAACACAATACAAGAGCTACCCAAAGAACTTTGAATCTAATTAGACAAGACAGAAAAATAAAGTGTTGTTATCCTCATTTTGTAGATGGCAGAACTGAGGCACCGAGATTAAATGACTCCCCTGAGGTCACATTGCAAATTTATGGAAGCGCTGATCTGTACCCAGATCTTCCATGTCTCCATCAACTGCTTTACCCAGAAGACCATCCACCTTCTCTAATGTTATATCATTTGAAAAATTATGAACATGGCTTTTCAACATGCAGGGGGCAATTAGTAGTTTTGCCAGTCTCTTTCCTGAAGTTGTATTTTCATCTGGATTCAAGAAAAAACATGCATGTTGAGCATTTATATCATGGAAACATTAGATGCCTAAAGATAGGTGGGTTTGTTGTGTTTCTTGGAGGGGGGATTGTTTTGCTTGTTTTGCCTTGGAAAGCACATGTAAAATAATTATTTTTCAGAGTCATATAGTTTTAGAATTCAAATAACTGCATTTGAATCAGAAAAAATGACTTTAAGCTAAGCTTTTGAGAAAAAGGGTACTCATGCTAAATATCAGGAATGTCAAAAGAAGAAAAAAATTAAGCAATTGCAACAGGTACAGATCTAAGGCAGAGAACTACATCAGGCTGCAGAATCTTAGATCAAATACTGCTGCTTTTCCTTTCACCCTTTGGGGTCGTTTCTCTGATAAATAATTCACAGACTGCAGTGCAAAGTAGTTTGCATACTGACAAGATTAAAAAGAATGCTTTGTCTGGGTTAAATTTACAATCTGAAACCTTCCTTTAAAATGTCAGGAAGGTAATTAATTTAAGATGGTTTGCCAAGCAGAATTGCAGACCCTGTCGGAATAATTTCATTTCTTAAGGGTGAAGGGGATGTTGCATTTATCTTTGTGGAATCTCTGGTTTGTTTTCTTCTTTTTTTCCTCCTATTTCCATTTATTACTTGTTTCACACAGTCTTACTGAACTAAAAATTAACACAGCAATTTTCTTTGTGAATGTTGTGAAGGTAAAGCAAACATAGGCTGCAAATTACACTGAATCCCAGGGAATGGCGTACAAGTCAGACCTTTTGACTTGAACAGAAGACAAGTATTTTCCATGGAGAGAGCTCTCCCCTGCCTGAACGTTCAGACAAGCATTTTGAGTAGCAGCGGGAAATGCATAAATTCAACAGCATGAAGATTCTCTTCTGGCATAGCAAAACATCCTGTCCCACATATGCACAGTAGCATGCTTTCTTATGAATGAATGCCTAAATGCATGACAATCAGCAGGATTTTTACATCTGCTCTTCAAGCCAGGTTTACTGGTGTAAAATTTTATTATAAATTCTGTCACCTCAGTTGATCCCTGCAGGCAGTGTGAGGAGATTAAACAATGCAGCACCATCATTTGGAAGCTTACTTCGGAGTTTGGATAGGAAGGCCGGGGTGGAAAAGGAAAGAAAAAATTGCCAAAAAAGGAAAAAGTATAATTAACTTTCCTTGGTGCATGAACTTTCTCCTGAAAGTAGATTTTTGACTTTGTATACCAGTGGCTAATTTGAGTGTCATTCCAAGTGATGCTAATCAAGAAGAAATAATTTGATCTCTAATTTTCTTCGAGAGGGAGAAGTCACCCAAAGCTTGGCATCATTTAAATTGAGAGAAAAAAGTAAATCAAAAAATGTATTAAATTCTAAATATAAATCCCAAGATGTATGTCTCAATTTTTATGCAAATCCAAATTAAAGAAATGCTAAATGGTGTGGGTTACTTAGCAGTTCTCCAGCCTCAGTGTTTCTGAACCCAGCAAATACTTAATTATACTTAATACTTAATTATTTATGCTGCTACAATTCAAACAGTTATTTTCCACTTTTTGATTTTTTCATGACTGTTATATTCCAAATTCATGGAGCACTTTTTTGCATTATAAATGCATGGGATACAGAAATCAGTTCAGAAGAAATAGGTATTACCTTGATCCTATAATCAAAATTCTAATTTAACAAAAAGGTATGAAATTCTTCCCACATAATCCCCGGAATTTCCACTAGAGGCAAAAGTTTATCTGGAATGCTGAAGTTCTATCAGGTCTCAAACTTCCCTTGTCTCTCCCTGAAAGTTTACTGCTAGCTTGGTGGGGCTACACAGACTCAGAACCAATACACTAATCAAAAAACAATTAAATGCATGAGGGTCAAATTTTTCTCACTTTATCACACATGACTAAGCCTTATTCATACAACCTCATCAGTGAGAACGCTCATGTGAGTAAGGATTTGCAGGAGAGAATCTTAAAATCTTCCATGCAAATGTATTATTTCATGTGATGTTAACTTTTCCTACCTTGCACCCCATTTAATCCTGCAATGTTCTATCTAGTTGTTAGTTTCCAGAGACCCACTAGGCTTCCAGGCTGTAACCAAAATCAGTTTTATTTGAGTAGTTGCTTGGAAAGTGCAGCCATTTTCTCTGGTCAGACACTGTCCATATGGGAAATGAAAGAATGGAGTTGAGCTCAAAGCAGGAACACGATGTTGCCTAGATGTTTTATTTGATTTCAGCAGAGTGAAAACAAAAATATTAAGATCAGTTTTGTTATGTCCACACTTATGTGATTCTCCAGAATCTGACTATAAATAGAACCTGAAAAGTATGTCCTGAAAATGGAGAGGAGAAGCCTTATTGGCCAGATATCAGCTGGTGCAAATCACCATTGCTTCATTTAAGTTAACAGAACTATGCCTAGTTATCTAAGTTTTCAGTACATATTTAGACCTGAGTACTGTTGTGTATTGGGTTGTTGTAGATATACATCTTGTTGTTATAGTAACAGAGTTAGGCCATTGGGGTCATCCCAGCTGGTTTGGGCTGGTTCTAGTTAGTTCTGTGTTATGGAATAAATGGAAGCTTTGCAGCTGCTTCAAGCTCTCTATGTTTCAAGCGATTTCTTTCTAAACTCTGTATCTGCAAACAACATAACAAGTGCAAAGCACCACCCTACTTCTCTTCACTGTCTACTTCTTTTAACCTGTCTGTTGAGATAGCAAATATCTTCTCCATGTTTCTTTTCTTCTTGAACATGTCAATTTTTGTGAGGGAAAAAGATTATTTATATGGCTTGCAACACTTTTTAAAGGTATACTTCACTTTCTGTGTTCTTAAGGAATAAAATGTAATTGATTAATATAAGTAGGGCACTACCAAATTCACAGTCCATTTTGGTCAATTTCACAATCCTAGGATTTTTTAAATTGTACATTTCATGGTTAAAATGTGCATTTCACAGTGTTGTAACTGGGGGGGTGCAGACTCAAAAGAGGGCTATGGGTCAAAGCTATAGGAATGTTGTGGTATTGCTATCTTTACTTGTGCACTGCTGCCTTCAGACCTGGTGGCTGGAGGGCAGTTGCTGGCTGGGCACCCAGCTCTGAAGGCATCGCTGCCTCCAACAACAATGCAGAAGTAAGGATACAGCAATATCGTATCATGCCACCCTTACTTCTGCACTGCTGCTGGGCTCCCGGCCAGCAGCCACCATACTCCACCCACTCAGTTGTGTGAAATCTGGTCTCCTCTAGAACAGTCAGATTTCAATGGGAGAGAACAGATTTCATGGGGAACATCAGATTGCTCTGTCTGTGATGTGTTTCTCATGGCTATGAATTTGGTAGGGCCCTAACTATGAGAGAAGTATTTAAAGTATTTGAGTAGCCCTATGTCAATGATGTATCTTAACTCCCTATAAGCACTTTGAGCACTTTTGGACCAAATTCACCAAAATATTTAGCTACATGCTTCAATTCAAGTATGTGAGTAGTTCTGTTGACTTCAGTGGATCTATTCACATATTGAAAGCTAGCCATAAATGTAAGTGCCTTGCTAAATCAGGGTTTAAATTTCTTAAATTTTCCATAGACGTTCTTGTGGTTCTTATACCACAGTGTGAACCATTGATCCAATGTCAGATTATCATTACTGAGAATTCCAAAAAGCATCGATGGACAGATATATATATCCAATATAGTGGAAGGAAAATACTCATTAGAGATAATATGAGTATCTAAAGCATGGGTTCCCAAACTGGCGTGAAGAAATTCCAGGGGGGGTGCGACGTGACACAGCTCCTCCCCTCCCCATCAAGTTTTGCTGCCCCGGTCAGTTCCTTTTTTTTTTTGCTCAACAAGTTTTGCTATTTTGTGGGGGAGGGATGTGAGGATTTTTCAAAAATCAAAAAGGGGTCGTGATGCCGAAAAGTTTGGGAACCACTGATCTAAAGCCATGTCTTAATTCTGGGGAAGATCGACACTGCTTTGATCTATCTTCCAGAGTTCGATTTAGCAAGTCTAGTTAAGACCTACTAAATCAAACTCAGAGGTCTCCCCCGTCAGTGGCTGGTAAAAGTTCCCCTCAGCCTCCCGCTGTGGGGATGGCGGGGAAGTTCGAATCAAGGTACTTTGACTTCAGCTACATAATTAATGTAGCTGTAGTTGCCTATCTTGATTCAACCTTCCCTTTAGTGTAGACCTGGCCTAATATTCCCTCATCCACCATCAGCCATATTCAAAGGTATCCATATTTAGGCTGAAATGATTTAGATCATCTTTTAATCTTTATCACAATACAATAACATCCTATTTTAAGAAACTGCATGCATAATCCTGGGGGGGAAAAAAGACATACAAGCAGTAAAATTTAACACAAATAAACACAAGAGCTTACATTGTATTAAAATTTGTAATAGGAAAATGAAAGCAATCTCTCTCAATTTACAGATCAGAAAAGGAATCATTTTATTTGTGTGATGATCACGGTGACAGGTTAGACCAGGGTGAGCAAAATATAGCTTGGGGACCCGATCCAGCCTGCCAGGCCACTGGATCCAGCTTGCAGACCACCCTGCCGGGACTCTCAGGCACACAGCTGCCATGATTTAAAGTGCAGTCCCTATGTTTCTCTGTTCTGCAGGGAGGGGGGAAGCTTTGTGTGATCTCCCAGCCCCCAGCCTAATCCTCAGCTCCTATTGTCCAGAAACAACCGGCCAATAAGAACTGACCTCAGCCAATTTCTCAGCTTCTATTGGCTGGAAACAGCCAGCCAATTGGAGCTGAGAGATTGGCCTGGGAGACGGGGGCAGTGCAAGCCTCTTCCCCCCTCCCCCACCCGGAGTGAAGAACCATGTGGGGAGAGCAGCCTGTATTTTCAAGCTGTCTGGGGCTGCATCAGGAAGGGAGTCTCACCTGCCTTGGGGTGCTGCAGAGCTGCTGGCCAGGAGACACTTAGGTAAACTCCTACCAGCCTGCCTCTGGCACCCCAGCCCCTCCTGCATCCCAACTCCCTCCCCCAGGTCACCATCCAAACCCTCTGCACCCTCCGCCCCAGCTCACAGCTCCCTCCTAGACCCTTTACTCCATCCTACATCCCTCCCTCAGGCCAGAATCGTCTCCTGCCCCCCAAATACCTTCTCAGACCCCACACCATCTCCTACAACCCAGTCCCTTACCCTGTGCACCCTTCTGCACCCAACCTCCATCTTATACCCGGCACCTCCTCCACGGAAATGTGTGGCCCTTGACCACTTTCCAAAATCTGATTGCCCCACCAAAAATTATTGCCCACCCCTGGGTTAAACTCAACCATGAACAACTGATGGTAACTAGTCCAGAAGATAAATATACTTAGTGGAAATGCAAATTACATATATTGGCCTATTAGTATGTCTTATGAATAACATGAACATACAAGGGTTACCCTGTAATTACTGTTTACAGAACATTTAGCATTCCTGTGTGAAAGCAACTAAATTATTTGCTATGTCAAAACATCAAAAATAAAATAAAAACAGCTTGCCACATGAGTGAAAAGGTAGATAGCGTGTGAATGTTAATAGGCTGTCAGTTATTCTGGGTAAAATATGAACAGGTGCTTTTATGATATCAATAAAACTACAGCTCCTGAGAGGATCAGAGCCTAAGAAACTATAACAGACAATATGTGCATTAATACTATATTTTCTGCAAATTTGACTTTTTTTTACCTTAATGTGACTTTTCAGGCTACTTCAACCTGTTATTTACAATATTGTTTTCAGTACTTTTGCTATGCTGCATAGCTTTCTTACTGTATAATTAGTTTATTTACAATACACCCTTGACAAAAATACCTCATAAGGCACACATTTTTCACAATAGCATAAAACTCTATATACAAAAGAAACCTCTCCAACTGGTGTTCATGGTGCTGAACAGTTCATAGTGAAGGTACTACTGTAGGTATAAATCATTGTAAAGTATCTTTGGTTCTTGTGAAAGACAAAAAGCTTAAAAACTGAACCCTGCATGGGAGGCATGTGAACTGCTGGTTTTGGGGAGCTGCCCCCTCAGCCCCATCCCTTCTGCACACACACACCCCGCCAGAGTCTAGAGCCTCCCACAGTGACTGCCAGCCCACACCCCAGGCTAGAACCTCCAGTCTCTCAGACCCAGGAGGGCGGACAGCATAGCCCCAGCTAGATAACGTCACTGACTGTGTGTGCGTGTGTGCACGTAATGGGTAATTAAGACCTATCCGTGCTCATTTTGGGCTTGATGCAACTTTGACTTCAATGGGAGTTGGATTAGATCCAAGGGCCCGAACTTGCAGCTCTTACTCAGGCAAAATTCCCATTACATTTAGTAGAGAATTTTTGAGGATTGGGATTAGGTCTTCTGTCCATGGTCTCTCTAATGAGAATATTACATTTTTAGTGCTATTATAGTGGTTTAAGTGATGCAGACGATTGCCGCCTATGAAGCGTATTGTAATTGCTAAATGATGTCAAAGAAGCTATTGAACAACTGCCAGGTAGTAATAATGGCTCTGTGTCACTTCCAACCCATGCCAGAATATGGACTAGTAACTTGGAGGAAAAACACTTCCCATAAATGCTGGGGTAAATATAAAATCCAAATTGATTTTAGTTCTGTTCCTTGGTCATTCAGATTTGGAGGAAAGCTGCATTCCCCCAAAGTGTCTATTTGGTATCTTAATGCTAATAACATCAGAGCTAAAGTAAAAGAAACAGAGAAACTAACTGCTAACCAGCTCTTAGGTATGTGAAGAAGAAACCTATTTCATTTGCTGGGGTGCTTTTGTGGAAATATTCATAATTCATAAAAGGGACCATCAGAAAGCATTTTCCAGAATTGTCACAAAATTCTGTCATCTCCTGCAGTGATGAAAAAGAACGGTATTGAGAATATGATTAGGTGCATTGGAATCTAAGGAAAGCATCAGCGACTGCTCCATCTCTCTTCATGTCCTTGCAATGTAGCAGCTAGAGAAAAGGTAAATTCTGACAGCTCATTTCACAGAGGGTTTTTTTTCCCAAGCAGGATATATTTTCACTACTAGGGATATCAAATTCTTGACCTTTGCTTCGTTTCTCCCTTTTCCCTTTGATTTAAAAGATTAGAAACACTGTAAAAAATACAATCTTCTCAAATGCCTTGACAAATACATTGGGGAAAAATCACATATAGAAGACTAAAAGTATTCTGCTTAGCACATAAATAGACAATGCACTGAGATGGATATTATTTGGAAACCTCTAGCCCCTCACAATTTCATCCCTTTAGGGGAGGAGAGGACCTTGTGGCTATGTCTACACACCAAAGAAAAGTCGGAAAAAGATACGCAAATTGCAAACTGCAATTTGCATATCTTTTTCTGCTTTTCTTCCGAAAGAGGCTTTTCCGACATTTGGCCCATCTACACGGGGCCAAATGTCGGGAAAAAAAACCCTCTTTCGGAATATCCCTTCTTCCTCATAGAACGAGGTTTACAGGAATGCTGAAAAAATGTGACTGCTTTTCCGAATTTTTTTTTGAAAAGCAGACGCATTCCTTGGACACGTCAGAACTTTTCCGGGATACCTCTGAGGTATCCCGGAAAAGCTCTGCAGTGTATACATAGCCATAGGGTAAAGGGAAATGAAATGAGTAAAAGTAGATGATGTGATCATGTGCAAAATTGCACTCAGATTAACATATTTTCTCATAGTTAATTTGTTATTATTACCACAACTGCATTAGTATCTACTGTTCTAATAGGCTAGCAAAGAAAGTTCTAACTTTATTTAGACAACAGCTGGTGACAACTGTCTACCCCCAAACCAGAATATTGCTGAATAAATAAAACAGCTTTCTGATTGTACCTGTGAATTTTAACATTTTAGCTGGACATTTTTGAGAGTCACAAGATAATTGAGTTTCATGATATCACTATATATGGGTGCGTCATGTCATTTTGCTTTGGCAATGGCACAAGTACAGGCTCTTTTTAAATGAGATGATGGCAGACTATTCACAATTCATTTTGCACTTGATTTCTAGAGACAACAGATTCTGGAAGGCTGGCATGAATGATCACACTTGTAGATTCGTCTGTTACCCACGTTTTTCTTTCTTTTATTGGCCATCATGTCAAATATATTTGCATGCAGTGGTTAAAGGAAGCCAAAGAAGAGGAATTGTGCTTCCACAAATCAGGCAGAGGTGAGGGAGTGATGCTGGCTCCTGTACTCCCTCACTGTTTGTATGCATAGTATGTTTAGTTTTGTTAGAATTTCTATCTTCTCTTTTTCTCTTCGTTTTCCGTCTCTGTTTGGTTTCTCCCTCACTCATGCCCCCATGATTAACGATCATCCTATTTTCACTGGATTTCTTTTTCTCTCTGCTCCTTTCTTTGTTTTTTGTTGTTGGTTTATTTTTGTTTTGTTTTGTTTTAGGGGTGGGTTTTTGGACAGTCTCCCCTGTGTTGAATGTGAACCCAACAGCATTCGAGTCTCAATCTAGCTTTTCAATCTGCAATATTTGAATGAGCTCGGACAAAGCTAAGTGGGCTCTCCAAGCGCTTTGGGCCTCATTCTACAAGTCCCTCTCCTCACTCCCAGGGATTTTAAAGAACATGTAAAATCAAGCGTTTCACTTATATCACCTTTTCCCAGTACTCATCCTGTTACATCTCAACCCCCATTTTGGTGGCTACTGAGTGATACAAGAAGTGAACAGTGCAATTCTGCTGTGAAAGAGTTGGCTGGATTTGGTGCTGCCTGCCCTGGAAATGTGAACCTCCTGCACAGTCTGTCCCAACTGTGTCAGTGCATGGGGCAGGTGGGAAAGGAGCAGGGTCTGAGAAAAGGAAGGGGCAGAATTAGACGATTCACCATTTCTTGGCCTATCCAGTCATTCCTCTGCAGCAGGAACACAAGGGCGCTAGAGAAAAGTCCTCAGCGTTGATGTGAAATAACTCCCACTGAGAAGCTCCTTAGCCACTTCATGGATTCCTTCCTTCCCTCTGAGAGAAATACCCAATGCACAGCTCATTACTCATGCAGTGTGCTTGGGTTTAGCCTTGCAGGAGGAAATCCCTATATGCCTTTTGTAGGACCTGATGAATTCATGGACAGAATTCAGTAGCATCTCCCTTTCACTATCTGATCAAAAGAACTGCCAAACCTAAACAAATAAGAATGAAAACTCAGTGTATAAAAATAAGTTTTTGAAACAGCTTTTAAATCAAAACCAAATGCTTGTGTCTTCCAGCATGCATGTGAGAAGACATGCTCTGCTTTGCACCCTTAAATTGTTAGAACTGTTTCTTGTCATCTGCAAGGTGCTTCTGTAAATTGTATCTCTGTGGTATCTCAGTGACCTCTCCTTTATTAAGCTCATTTCTGAAAGATACATCTCCTATTAATAGAAAAGAAGAGCCAGCAGCAGGACTAGAGAAAAAGCAGGAAAAGCTTTTTTCTTTCACAAATAAGGAGATCCTTTAAAAATATTTACTGTGGTTCACTACATACATGGACAAAAATCTGCATTGCAAGAGTCTAAAGAAACATCAGCAGTGGTACTGCCTTGCAGTAAAATCAAGGTCAAAAGACAGTCAACAGCAAATGAAATAAAACTGAACAGGTTTTACCCTGTTGAAGAAAAATCCATGTGAGGGAAAATATGCTGGAAACTCCTCAGGGTTCACCTCATGAAGGCTTCTCCACATTTTCCCCTCAAGTTGTAATGATTTCTTGTTTCTCTCACAGAGGGTGTGACAGAGCCCAGATGGAGGGCTAGGATTATCAAGGAAATTAGGAGGTGGGTTTAGTAGAAAGAACAGGTTCAGCCACCAACCTGATTTGTGACCCTGGGCAAGTCAATTCATATCAGTGTGCCTTTGTATCCCTGTCATTAGCACTTCAGGACAGGGCCTATATATTTTTACAGAGCTTAGTACATTGAGGCTGCAATCTTGTCTGGGCTTAGAGGCCCTATCTCTACACAAATGAAAATAATAACCACAAGCTTCATCCCCAAGGATCCCCCAGAAACCAAAGAGGCATCAAGCTCATCCATACAGCACACTGGGCCACCTTCCAAAGAGAAGCCTGACACCCAAGAGAGGTGTGTAGCTTTAGGCTCTTCAAATGAGCCAGAGAGCCTGGGGAGGGCAGAGAATTCCTACCTATATTTCTCACTGGAAAGCCACTGGGTACTGAGTGTAGCTGATGCCCACTTCCTTGGACTCCTTGATTCCCAACTATGATGTATGCCTGGGAAGGGACATCTGCAATGTTGGGGGGGGGAAGGGGATGACAGACAGCTGCTATTTTTCCCTTGCATATCTCCTGCTCTGTCTTCACACTATGCTCCTCTGTGCCAATATGAAGGGAGTATTGGGCCTACTAACAATAAGGATAATGATGATGATGATGATGAACTGAATGCATTAAAAATGCTTGCTCAATCTTAGATATTGCATTACAAAAAAAGTGTGCAGTTCATAGTATAATATAGCTAACATTCTGAATTAACATTCATTTATTGTACTGTGGCTTAAGGAGCCAAAAGACAGTACTGTATCATTGTCCTATTTATTCACAGAGAATTTCCTGCCACCCAGAGATGCAATTATCATGGGTGAGAACCTGAATTTTCTCTGAGATCGCCTGTCTTCATAATTCAAAAGCACTGGCTGCAGCAGCTCAGAGTACACCAGCTTTAATGAGCTAGCATGCCAGCAGTTCTGAAAGAGACCTATTACTCAGAGAAAGAGATGTATAACTAACATACTGTTTGTGGTTTGCTAAACCCCAAAGAGAGTTGCTGTTATAAGGGCACCGACAATTATATAAAAAGCAGCATGTGAGTTACAGTTTCACTCGTTACCCAGCTTTTTCTGTCCGTTATTAGTTATCATATTGGCAGCATGTTAAATATTGCTGCCCTTCATTCTCAAGCAGTTAAATAACATTAAATAAATACTGGAAATATCCACATGGAACAGCCATTTCCCAGAATGTTTTTGCTGCTCAGCAAATAATGTCACATGCTGAGGGAACTCAGGACAGCAACTATGCAATCTCATCTGGTTACTAAATCAGTGTAAACATAGTTGTATTTAGACTGGATCAGTGGATGGTTTCATGTTCATAAAAGCAGGAATGTGCAGCTTATGGTCTTTAATAGGAATGTAATATTAAGACTAACAGAGTGGCACAAATCTCAGAATTCCATCCATTGGTTCTGCATTTTCCTCATGTTAGATAAGATAGTACTCAAGAGGGAGTGAAAAGGTTCCTTTCCTGACAAATGCTGTAGTGCAGCTCTAATGTATTGCCTTTTTATATGAACATTTTGCAGATGTCAATAGTATGTATTGTTAGCAGATCTTCACACACATATCACTAACCCCCCTTTTGATTTCAAATTATGCAGTGCAAAAGGTAAAGACTTCAAGATGCTTTACTCTTGCTAACCCCAGTGTGAGTCTGGCAGTCATTTTGGATTTCTGCTCTGTTTTTTAATTATTTCTCCACACTCACACACAGATTCACACAAAGCAAGATGACAGCAATCCTGCTGCAGTAGCACCCGCACGCTCCTCTGAAATATGCAGTAGGTGGCACTGTAGCACTTCCAAACAATAAATACGATATGTGTGTGCTCTACTGGGCTTTGGTTGATGAAGGCAAAGAATAAAAGCAACAGCCGCCATGTAGGCTTGCCCTCCAGCCACCAATTTAACTAAGTTGGTAGCTTACTACTTTATTTCATAGTTGTGCTCCAAATGGATCTTTCCTGGACCTCGCAAAAGCACAATCTGTTTCAAAAATGAGATTCTATTCACTGTGTGCTATTTCTCAGCACAGTTATGATTTCTGGCTTTACACGTTTCACAGTATAAACACTGAGCTAAGTGGAAAGAACTTTAAAGGGAAATTCACTGTAAAAAAACCTGGGTCCTTATGACACAATTGCAACACAATCATCTCTGGCACAATTAAAACACCATCCCAACTCAAAGTGTACGCAGGACCTGATGATGTTTTAACCATAACCTCAAACCTCACCAAAGTCTTGAGTAGACAAGGATTCTACTACAGTTTGGGAGTATGATTAAAACATGATGTTTTTGCAACGGTGTTCTCTATGCTCCACACACTTCAGGCATGTCTACATTAGGAAAATATTTCAAAATTAGTAAAATTGAAAGAATAATTCCCAAAATAATATAATTGAAATAGCGTGTCCCCACTATGGGCAAGCATTGAAATTAGTCAAAATTATTTTGAAATGCACGTCCACACTGATTGGAGCCTGCCTCAGACTTAGAGCCCCCAGAAGCACCAGGAGGGCACCAGGAGGGCAGACACTTCCTGTGGCTGCTTGGTCAGGCAAGCTGTGACATGTGCTTTCAGGGGCTCCTCTTTACGGCCACATCTCACATGCCACTCCTCCACTGCCTCCCCCCTCGCGGGCCACAAATGGGATGCAGTGTGCTCTGGTTGGCCCGGAGTAGCTGCAAAGCAGGGCCAAGCTCACAAGCCTTGTGCTGCACCTAATGGTGCAGTTCATCAGACTGCTTGCATGCTGCTCAGGCAGGACGAGAACCAGCCAGGACTGCAGGCCCTGCTCACCCACGTCCCGGTGCCTCTGCTGCTACACGTGCCCCTCAATCTCCTGGACACCTTGGAACATCGCTTCTGTCTGAGAGACCTGTTCAAACTGTTCTGCAGCTATGGGATGACCATCAGTGGCTGCAGAACTTCCACATGCGGAAGGCCACCTTCCTTGAGCTCTGCAAGTGGCAACCCCAGCCCTCAGGTGACAGGACACCCAACTAAGACCTGCCATTCCCATGCAGAAGCCCATCACCATCACCCTGTGAAAGCTCACCACACTGGACAGCTACTGTTCTGTTGGGAACCAGTTCAGCATGGGGAAATCCACCATCAGGGCCATCCTCCTACAGGTAGCCAAGGTCATAAACCAGGTCCTGCTACAGAGAATCTTCACTCTGGGCAATGTGGACAGCGTCATGGGGGGCCATAGATGGCACTCACATCCCCATCCTGGCCCCCGACCACCATGCCTCGGACTACATAAACAGGAAGGGGTATCTCTCCATGGTGCTGCATGCCCTCATGGACTGGGACTTCAGCTGGTTGTAGACAAAAGTGATCTGATGGAAAGAAAAAGCAAACTTCTTGGACTCAATAATCTCCATTCAGGTAGTAGGGAAGAATAATTACCTCCACTGAATTATAGAATTGCAGGGTGAAATTCTGTGACCTGTGTTATGCAGCATGTCAGATAGGTTGATCATAGAGTTCTCTTTTGACCTAAATGTTTACAAATCTTATACAATTCTATATAAATGGGAGTTGGCATCCTTTCTTCTATGAGAGACTGTGGGAATTGCAGCCTATGATGTAGATGGTTTGCAATGTCTCCTATGCCTGAATAGTTCAATCTGAAATTTGCATGATCTTTGGCAGCTATTGTAAGTGTATGTATCTTGGTTTGGAACTGCTTGCTTCCAATGGGTTCTTTTCTCTTCAAGCTGCAATAGCTAGTTCTTTTCATGGACTTTGATAATGGCACCATTTGTTAAGATCATTAGTCATGATCAATTCCATATTCTGTCATATCTCTTTGCATTTGTCTTATAGCAAAGCTTAGGAATCCCGTTAATCCTGATCCCTCCGATAGCTCCCTGTATAGCGTGCCGTTGGGTATGCGTCCATCTTCCAACCTACTCACAACGTCCAGCCAGTGCTCATCTTTGCTTGAGCAGAGCTGCTAACCTTGTTAAATTTGCACTTTGGAAAACTTCTTCATTGGTTATATTACCATTGAGTGTTGAGCATGCATTGCAAACAACATAGGTGGAAATTATATAACCTCTTCTGCCGATGAGCATAAGTTGTCCATGTTTCCCTACCAGACATGAGGGTGTTGAGGACACAAGCTTGGAACACTAGCATTTTGGTCTTGATGGTAAGCTTTCAGTTGATCCATGCTCTTGTAGTTAGTCCACTAAAGGTGGTGGTAGCCTTTCCAATGAGAACATTTGGTTCTTCATCCAGTGAGAGGTTGATTGTGACCACCAACATCTAGATAAATAGAATGTGCCCATTTTATCCATTTCAATGGTATTTGAAAACCTGGCTGAGCAAATCAAGAAATCTACTCCCGATGCTTCCACCAAATAATGTTGGTTTTGTCACAGAATGAAAATTGGCTATAAGTTCAAAATAAGTGTTCCATGAATATATGCCTGAGTGATGTTTTTGCTTGTACAGGTTGAACATCTTTGGACAGGGACTTTCTGGTACCTGGCAGGGAGCCCCAGCAGGGAGCAGCTGGCCATGGAGCCCCAGAGGCTGGGAGCAATAGAGTCCCAGTAGTCCGAGCACAGACCTGGGGCTATGGAGTCCCAGTGGCCCCAAGGCTGTGTGCAAATCTCCAGTACTTCAGGGCAGCTGAGCCCCAGCAGGCCCAGGGCAGTGGAGCCTGGCAGCCCTGGGGCTGGCCACAGAGTCCCAGCAGTCCCAGAGCAGGCCACAGATTCCAGACAGCCCCGGTGCAGCTGAGCCCCAACATCCCCAAAGTTTCAGAGTCTGACATCCCCGGTGCTCCAGAGCCCTGATGGCTGAGGGGCTGGCTGCTGAACCCCACTGGTCCTGAGGCTGGCTACGGAGCCCTGCAACCCTGGGACTGGTTATGGAACCTGGAGCCTGATGGCCCAAGGGGCCAACCTCCCCTGATCTGGCAAACTCCCTTCTTTGGGAGCTGTCAGATTCCTAGGATGCTGGACCAGGGAAGCCCAACCTGAACAAATCTTTGGAAAAAGAGAATGCATAAGGGTACAAAAATGGCCAATCAACATTTGTTTTCTACTTTATGTAATGTTTGTGAATAGGTATTTTTCCCCTCAGATTTTATCCTCATTCCCTCAGCTCTACAAAAAAAACCCAACAAACCTACAAAACTATCACTATAAACTGCCTTTGAAAGCCAGCAAACCCTAAATAAAAGCAAGAAATTGCAAAAACTTCAAAAAATAAATCAGTCCAAAACTGACAAGGGGGAAGAGGGGAAACAACTAAGTGAAAGTTGCCATGCTTCAGATGCAAAAGCCTGGAACAGAACAAGCAGGAATCCCAGGAAACAGTAGGTATCTATCCACAGATGACTGGTCTCTGTAGGTACATCTATACAGCAGCATTATTTCGGAATAACTGACATTATACTGAAATAACATAGTGTACATCTACACTACAAGCCTTTATTTTGAAATAATAACGAGCTGGAGGACTTCTTACTCCAAGGAGTAAAGGAAGTCAGAGGAAGAGTGCTATGTAGACAGCTTCAAAAGCCAAAATAAGCTATTTCGACGTAAGCTATGCAATTGACGTAGTTGAAGTTGTGTAGCTTAATTCGACTTTAGCCCTGCTGTGTAGACGTGCCCTGTGAGTTAGGAGTGTGACTATTGATGTGGCAGAAAAAGTAATCAATAAAGCATGGTGAGAGACTTCTGTTTGGAGAAATGCATGGGGTTTCAAGTTCTATGTTGTCAAAACCAATGGATTGATCTTTACGAAAAAGGAAAGGCATAAAGGAATATAACCTATATGTTTATGAAGAACACATAGGTATAGATAAAAGGTTTAAATTCCTAGGAGTTTGATCCTAAATTACTTTGTAAAGATCATATAGACAATGCTAAAGACAAACGTACAGGAGAGATTAATCTGCTAAAAAGTTCTGCTGAGACTAGTTAAGGGGATGGATAAGAAAACACTGCTTAATCAGACCAGATATTGTTAAGCTATGACTGTCAAGCTTTTGGATCAGCATCAAAATCAGAAAAACAAAACAAAACAAAACAAAACAAAACAAAACAAAAGATTTGATACAAACTCAGACACTATGAATTGTGTGTGGTACATTTATTACAACACCTATATAGATTGTATAGATAGTCTTTAGTGAAATGTCAGTTATGAATGAAACTACTGGGTCTAACTTTCTGGGCCAAAGTTGATGGGAATTATAATAGTGAAATCACCAAATAAATATATGAGTGTTGTTGGGAATTTGATAGGCAAACTATAATGCATGCTGTTAAAACTATATGTGGCATTCAGATTAAAGTGTGGATGAAGAAGTTGCAAAAAAAGGATTAATTTGGAACTGGGGTATACACCCAGAAGCAGGGGTCATTTTTTGTATTCAATCTTTGACGCATGATGGTTAAAAAAAGAGGCGCTTCACTGAATTTGTATTTCCAATAACAGAGTTAGTACAGATGGGGATAGATGTAGCATTAGCTTGTATCCCAGTGCATATCAGGATAACAGGAAATGAAATGGCAGACAACACAGCTAAAAATGCTGTAAGAAATGGAAAGATTGACATAGAAATACCCTTGAGTAAACAGGAATTCAAAAGCCTAGAACAGAACAATTTAAAAGAGGAATGGCAAAAAAGCCCTGGACTATCAAACAAAGGAAAAGAAAAAATTTCAGTTGTGCCCTAGACTTGAGGACAATGACATACTTCAGAGCCTGGATAGGGAAAATTAAATGATTTTGTTGAAAGTACAAACTAGCCATTGTGGCTTAAAAATCTTTTTTAAAATAAAGAGATGCAAAAATAGACTATGTGTACTGTGTAAGGTATAAGAAACAACTGATGACATCTGATAAAAAAAGGTAAAAGCTTTCTGAGGAACTCAAACACCTTAGGGAACGTCTACACTGCAGCACTATTTTGAAATAACTAGCGCTACTTCGAAATAACTTAGCTTGCATCTACACAGCAGGCAATTATTTCAAAACAGTGTCAAAATACTGTCAAGCTGGAGGACTTCTTACTCTGGCTCCTGTAACCCTCTTTCTACGAGGAAGAAGGGAAGTCAAGAGGAAGAGTGCTCTATTTTGAAATAGCTCATTTTGCATAGTTTATTTCGAGCTAAGCCCTGCAGTGTAGACACACCATCAGGGAACCAAAAGTTACATTTTATTCATAGGCACCAACTCCGTTGATGCTCCAGGGCTGGAGCATCCATTGAAAAAAATTAGCAGGTGTTTAGCACTCACTGACAACCTGTTACCCCTTTATTCCCCTATAAGGCTTCCCTCCCCACATAGGTGGGGAATCTACTCTTTGCCCTCCCTCCCAGCACCTCCCACACACCACAGATCAGCCGTTCCACAGTGTGCGGGAGGTGCTGGGAGAGCATGGAGGGTGCGCTCAAGGAGGGAGCAGAACTGGGTGGGAAGAGGTGGGGCAGGGGCAGAGTGGGGGGATGGGAAGAAGTGGCGTGTAGAGGGAGAAGGGATTAGGGTGGAGTGGGGCCAGGAAGAGGCAGGGGTAGGCGCTGGAGGAAAGGGTAAAGGGTGGGGGGTGAGGCCTGGAGCTGAGGGAGGATGAGAACCCCCAGGGAAAGTTGGGAGCTGGAGCCTGATGTTATTTAGTAAAAATATTAGCAAAATGGGCTAGTATTAGCAAGATAGTTTACATTACCTGAAGGACACAAGCCAGAGTGAGAGAATATAACCAATTAGTACTGAAGAACTAAAGTTAGTGGCAGCTATGAACTATTCAGATATCCTTGCTTTGCCAGTAAAGAAGAAGAAAAAGAAACTGCAATTATGTCTGGAAACACTAAAGGAGGGTAGTGAAAGAAAGGAAGCAAGAAAGAGAAGGAGAGAGCTCTCTAGGCTGGGAGGCTAGGGAGACACTGAGTGTAAAGGCTAGCTGGGGTAAAGAACGGATGTGATTGTGTTTGTGATTAACTGAGAGAAACATTTAATTGGGTTTAGGGCCTAGAGGGCTGTATGCACTAGAGGGGTCAAAAAACTGGACCCCCACAGAGGACTGTTTGAACTATTTTTTAACTGAATGAGTCCTGAAAAGGGCCCCAAAATTGAGAAAAAACAGAGCAGGACAGTGTGAAGACACCTTTCACCAGGAAACAGTGCTTGGGCAGCAGCAATTCCATTACATGTACATCCCCGAAAAGAAGAGCCACCTCCAGGTTGTCCCATTCATTTGCTCATGGCTCCATCACCTTATTATTTGACAGGGCTAAAAAATTGCTAGGGACCTCACTGGGTAAATAAAAAAAATGGTCCAGCCCCAAAGAGCACGAATTCAATTGTAATCTGAGGCGATCAACATTTGAGATAAATGAGGTACAAGGCCATTGTTGCTTCCTCATATTGGGCATATTTCATTAGATGTGATCACATTCCCTTAAAATCCACCTGTCCCCGCCATAGATTTCCTGAACAGCTGGCTGAATAATCCGATCAAATAACTGTGAGTTCCTGCACTGAAGACTCTTTTGCTTTAAAAGTGAATGAATTCTGTAAAGACACAGGTATGCATAGATATACCAGGCACTCTTGACTCTCTAAGACTCGGAGCTCCTCCTTGTCCGCAAGTTCTTCAGGGTAAAAAGTGGGTCTTTGTAAATGTTTTACATAAATACACACCTCACGCTTATTTATAGAGAATGCATTATGGTGCTAGTTTTACCAGCAAGCGTTTGCAATAGCTGAATTATTGATAAGATGAAAAACTCTGAGAGGGGTGTTCAGACCATCCTACCTGACAGTAGAACTGACCTTGCAGTCCACACAATGGTGTGTTCCATTTGCACCTTCAGGTTAGGGGGAGAGAGCATTTAACAAAGGTTTTAGAAAGTTTTTAAAATTTTATTAGGATCTTTTGTATTCCTCTGCCTGGGAAAACAGATGTCTTAATTGCCATTGGTCCAAATATAAAGGATATGATAAATCCTTTAAAATGATCTAAAATAGTTTTCTACCCATAAAGATGCCATGGAGTTTAACATCAAATATCTGGAGACTTTTCACTGCTAGAAGCATGTCCTATATTTCCTGTTAGGCTTATGCACACTCCCTTTACCGGTGGAATAAAGCTCCTATCTTTATTGACCCTTGCAAACCAGTGTACTTTTGGGAATGAAAATTTCAGAGTGAAATGAGAAATATCATCTGCTAAATTGCTTGGCTTTTGTTTGCTTGTTTGTTTGTTTTGTTTTAACCATCTGAAGTTGCTGAAAAACCAGGAATGCTAAAAGTGCATTTGAGCTAGATTAATGAGAAGAGTTCAATTGAGGCAGTCAGAGGTGCATGATAAAAAGAACATATTCTAATAACAATTAGCACTTTCACTAATCCATTATGTGTTTAATCTGTTTATCTCAAAGTACTTCACAAAGAAAGGTAACTATTTCTAATTATTCAACGTGAAACTGAGGAACAGAGGTGAAAAAACTCTGTTAGAGATCTCACAGCATGTAAGTGACAAAGAAAAAGATGAAATAGAAACCCAGTTGAATTCTGACTCCCATAGTATCATAGTGCTGTATGGGATGCCATCTCTACCAAATATATGTGTGTGAATACACACACATTACATATTATATATAAAACATACAAGACATTATTAAGATAGCAAATTAGGACGTGATAGAATTAAAGTTGCCTGCATGATCTTAATTTGGCCCCTTTATGTATTACGGGATAGTGTTTTAGTACATAAACACATACCCTTTCAGTCCCACTCCCTCCAACCTGGCTCTCTCAGATCCCCTGCCCACTCCAGATCCCAATTCTATTCTTTTCATCTGATGCAGATCTCCACTCCTTAGATTTCTCATCCTAGCCTCAGTCTCCTGGACCAAGCAGTTCCACTCCCCCTTTGCCCACCAATTTTTCTTCTGATCTCTCTCTCCTTCCCCTTGGCATCCAGTTGCTTAGCTCCCACAGACTTCCAGACCCAGTCTCCCTCCCTGAGCTCCTCATGCTGTCTCAAGGACCCCTATCCAAATTCCTTTTCCCAGTCTCTTTGCCCAGCTAGTTCCAGTTCTGTCTCTGTAATCAGCGCCTTCTCAGATGTGTCAGCTCTTCCCTCCACTTTCCTCCCACCTTCATTCCTGCCTCCTCAAGTTCCCAGTAACAATTCACCCGCTCCTCTCTACCACAGCTCCTCTTCTGAGCTTAATCTCCCTCCATTAGCTCCCAGTCACATCCTCCCGTCTCCCCCAACTCTCAGTCATAGTTTCCCTCACCTCACCTTCCCACCAGCCTCCAGTGCCAGTCAACCCCTGCCCCTGGATCCTTATTCCAAACTATTCTCTCTGCTCCTGCAGGTTCATTTCTCATCTCCTCTGCATTTAAATCAGACAGCTTTCTCCCCCCCCCCGTTGACTGGAACCAGCACAAAGGTCATTGAAAGCACAGCAAACACAGCCTCCCAGCTTTCTATTCTGGTGCCAGGACCTGGCAATTGTAGTGAAAATCTGTGCAGCTCTAGGCTGAGCATAGTGGTGATAGAATCTTCTCACATTTTAGCTGTTGAACTCTAAGAAGTCTCTACTGAGCATTTGCAAATGGTGATTCTTTTTCAAATACTTAAAATAAGTCATATTTGGCCAAAAAAATAAGGCAGATTTTTCAAGGGGACAGCAAATGGCAAATTCATGACATAACGTTTCCACCTGTATGCGCGTGTGCGCGCGCGTGCACGCACACACACACACAAACACTTCAACTCTTCCTCCCTCCCCTCCCTCCCCCCAAAGCTGGATGGTGCTAGAGATTTTTCAAAGAACAGATATCCAAAATTTTTAACATGGTCAAAAGAATATATTTTGTCCTACCCTTATTCTCAGATAAATCATTTTGTCTAAAATTTCCTTGAAATATTTCCTTTGTGGCAAATATGCAGTATGGAAAAGTTTAGTTTGAATGGTGAAATTTGAAGACGACATAAGCAACTGAAAACAGGGTCTTCTAGGGGAGCTGTTGGGTAAGGTGCTACCTGTCCTGCCTATCTATTATAGATTTGAGAGAATTTGTTTGTGAGCAAGCGAGTCTGTCTGTCCATCTGTCTGTTTGTTCAAGAACTTATTCTAAACAGTAATAGTTAGGACTATCAAAGTTGGTAGGCAGCTTCCTCTTAACATAACTTAAAGTAAGGTCAGGGTTTGGTTGTAAGAATGGCTAATATAATATAGAGTTCTGGGTATCTCTATTCTGGTAGAGATTCCCCTCCCGCACACAAGAATCCACCACTGAGAATCTTTGACTGATTTAAGGCCACTTTAAAGAACACAAAGTGGCCTTAGCAGAATGGAGACTCTGTGTGTGTGTATCTGTCTGTCTGTCTACGCATTCAAAATAAGCTGAAACATTTACTTTTGTGTTCAGGCTAAAGTAAAACAACATAAACCAGAAATAAATAAGCTCCTTACCGATGTCCTTTGGCTCCTGCAATATTTTTGTGTGCTAAATCATCAGAAGAGCACAGCATTACATTGATGATATACTGCTAAAGAAAAAAACTACGTCAATATGAATCTACACCAGCAAAGCAATATTTTTTCAGTCTTCTTAATGTAGGCTGTGAGTCAAAGTGACAACTGACAAACGTTCAATAAGAGGTCAAAAAACAACCATGCAGCCGGATTTGTTTAGGGCTTATGTTATCTATTTTTGATAAGTGAAACAATTGGCCTAAGTCATGTCACCTGAGGCTCTTCACGTCTGAGTGAAGAGCTGTCATAGAATTAAATAAGATTATAATGATTTTTTCTTTGTGCCCTTCCAGAAGAACTTGCTGCATAGTTTCAAAGACAAAATACTGAAAGAAGACAGTTTGCCTGAAATAAAGGTTAACACTTTCTTCAGTTTACTTTTTTCTGAACACATTAGTCTATGTGTGATTATACTTGTGTGTTGGCATTTTCACTTAGTCCCTCATATATTTTACTGTGTATTATCTAGATGAGTAGAACACAGCTTCTTAACCACAACTGAGAATTACATGGTAAATATTAAATTTTTATAGCAGTGAGTAGATTGAAACTCTGAGTTGCTTAATACTTACATCAAACAACTTGCATGTGCATGTAGACTAACTGCTTTAAAGAATATTTTTGCACTAAGGAATGTTTTAAAATATGACATTTGGATAAGGATTTACCTAATTTTTCAATGCACTTGAATATTAAGAACAGGCCTTTAGCTTCTGGGGTTCACATTTGTCTTGGGTCTATTGGCAAAACATCAGTTCCTCTCTGCTGCTTCACAGATGTTTCATTTGCAATGAATAAAGCTGAATGCAAAAATTAAAAAAACCAAGAGTCCTCTTTGCATTAGCAATAGACTGGGTGATAAAGCAAGCAACAAAAGGCATTGTGGACAGCATACAAAGGGTTGGCAGAGAAGAGTTACACAACCTTGACTTTGCCAATGACATTGCTTAATTGAGTATGACAGAGAACGAATGATTGCCCTTACATCAGAGGTAAAACAAGAAGCAGCAAAAATTGGATTGAAAATAAATTCAAGATTATGAAGGTAGGCAACTAAACAACAGATGCAAGGACATACATGGATGGAAAAGAAATCAAACAGAATTCCGCTATCTGGGGAGTGTGAAAACATTTGAAGGTGGCTGCAATAAAGATATTCATACACGATTAGGCAAAGCAAGCACCACTTTTGGAAGAATGAGCAACATCTGCTCAAACAGGCCTGGATACCAAATTAAAGGTCAGATTATACTGTGTGAGTGTACAAAGCACCCTGCTGCTGTACAGAGGAGAGACTTGGCCAATGATAGTGGCTAACAAAAAGAAATTGGAAGCTGCCCATCACATATGGCTGAGGAAGATACTACACATTTCATGGAAAGACAAAAAGAAAACAAATGTGAGAATAAGAGAGGGACAGAGCAATACAGGTTAGAAAATGTCATCAAAGGAAGAAGGTTCAGACTGATGGGATATGTGCATTGTACGGAAGATGGGAGAGATGCTAAGCAAACATTGAATTGGCTATCTGAGGGAGGAAAGAGAAAACCAAGAAGGCCAAGGAAGAAGACACTGATAAAGGATACTGAATGCATTGGCAAAGGAATCGTAAACAGTAGAGAAACTGGACTGCTATGTGTGTCAACAGCATAACAGGAACTAAGCAAAGGATCCTGAAGACAGGTTAATTTGAACAAGTGGGCTGTGCATGGCTCTGTACGTGTAGCTGAATTGCTTCCAGCCTAATTCCCCCACATTCTCTGATGTCCTATCAATAACAGTCTCTCCAGGGAACATTGGCTCTCTGACTCCAGTTCCACAGACCATGATACATCTTCCTTACTTTGCAAACATTTAAACATAAACATTAAAAACAAATAACTAATGCCCTGGTTCCCACCATGCATCCACTAAGCCAGAGATTGCTAGCATGTAATATAGTCGGTGTTTTGTCTTTACCATACTCTCATCTGGTTACATCATCTTTGAGGATAGTCTGGGCATTTCAACAGGAGGCCACAGCAGGAGTGACCTACCTCTGCCTCCCTGTCTCCAAGTCCAGCACACTGTCTCTTTGTGGAGTCTCCTCCCTTCCGGTGGGGTTGGCCTCTGGATTGTTCTCAGTTGCTTAGCTCTGTGATGCCCTCCGGCCAGAGCTCTGGAGCTGAAATGGCCAGTGATCCAGACAGAGGGAACCGAAGTACCAGGAGGTTGCCACCACATGGCCCCAGAAGAGCCCCAGGGAGAAGCCCTTGCCGAGGGATCGGGAGACCCAGCCGCTACATGGGATGACACCTCAGCAGCGCCAGTAGGAAGTGACCCAGGGAGGGTGCAGGAGTGGCTTCTCCTACCGGGGTGCTAGCCCCAACCATACTGACTCTGGCCCTTGGGCCACACTGCCCTGAGCCAAGAGCTGTGTAAAGATTCTAGCCCTTAGGCCACAATGCCCTGAGCCAAGAGCTGCCCATAGACTCTGGCTACTAAGCCGCACTGCCCTGAGACAAGAGTTGAATATAGACTCTGATGAACACGTCATACTTCCCCTGCAGCCAGGGCTGTTTATGGATTCTATGTTAACCTGACGTGAGGGGATATTTATGGACTATAGAGCTGGCAGACGACCCGGCGGCCGAACAGGTGGCGTTCTCATCCCAGAATATCTTCACACCAGTGACAGGGTGTGCACACGCCGCTACAGCCCTGTAAGCTGATCTGTCATACTGTCATGCCTGTTTTATCTAGTGCCTATTTTGTTTTCTCTTTGCAACATCTTCATCCTTCTGGCTGCAAGAGGTCTCCATTCGCTGGTAGCAGGGCTTGGTCCCATCTATGGCTGTGCTTTCCAGCTTTGGCATTACTGTGATGGAGTATTCCTGTATGCCAAAGGTGCTCAGAAGGGGTCTTAAACCAAATAAACAGCCTTGTGTAACAGTCTCTTGGTGGGTTTCAATGATTATTCCACCTTACCATTACTCTGTGGATATTCTGAGGAAGACATGTGATCAAACTCCCATTTGTGTGAAAATTCCTTGCATTTTTTCTGGGGTACACGGGATTCCTTGTCAGTGAACACAGTTTTTTTGCAAAGTGAGCCCTCAGTTTGCCAATTACTGGCTTGTTTCTTGTACAAGGCAGGGCATGAACTTATAAAATTGGGAGGCGTAAACTGTAATCAAGTGTTGCTTTTCCATGAAGGGAAATAACTTCACACCCACCTTTTCTTATTGTAAGATTGGCAGCTTAAGTGGAACAGAATTTCTTGCTGCTGACTTTTATCACATAACTGGCAGGTGTCACACTCTTCCATCAAAGAGTGGTGTCAGGTATTCATTCCTAGCCAGTAAATACCTTCTTGAATAGAAGACAGCTGTTGATGCCTCGGTGTGAGGCATGTATTTTTTGTATGACGTCCTAATGTAATGAGGTGGGGACAGCAGCTCTCTGCCTTTCAGTGAGATCCCATCCTGCACACTGAGCTCATCTTTAATTTAAAAATTTGTTTCTGCTCTACCCAGAGCTTAGCTTTTGTCTGCTGGGCTCTCTGCTAATATCATTCACTTGACTGCCTGTAGATCAATGTCCTTTTTCCATCACCTCCTAGATTTCCATCAGCTTTGCAATTGAAAGTAGGAGACCACGCAGCATGTTAATGGATTCTGTGTCCTGATCCCCTTCTTCCAACTTCCTGATGCTGCTTATTTAAGTCCTGCTGAAAGTGTGTCAGCTAACTTCAATAATCTTGACAAGATTGGATCTCTTCCGGGTGGGGCCAGAAGCACAACAACATGTGCTGCAATCTCTGGAGTGCTTAGAAGAGGCTTTGTTGTGATTGCCCCTACAGGTTTGTGGGCCAATTGCATTTTTATTAAGTGTCCATAAGTGTATTGATGGAATTGCTCTATTCCATATCCCACAACCAGAAGCCCTTTTTCTATTTGGGCAAACCCCTGTTCAGTCTCTGACAGTATTCTACCAGCACAAGTGACACATTGCTCCTGCAAGAGATCTATACCCCATCTTTCTCCAATACATCACACAGGAATATCAGTGGCTCACATGGATGCGAGTACTTCAAGCCAGAGACAGCCGCTGTCATTTGTTTCTACTTGTCAAATGCTTGCTCTTGGTGACCTACACAGTCTCACACAACTGTGTTCCCTGTGAACTGATGTATATGTTCTGCTACGGCAGCCACGGGTGGACAGAACTCAGAGAATTTATCATTCCTATGAAGTGCTCTATCCCTTTCTTATGCACAGGAGCTGGCATGTCTCTGACTGCCTTGATCTTGCTGGGTTCTGCTTTCAGTCGTCCTGCTGTGAGAAATGCCCAGTGTGCATCGCCTCATGCTATTTGAGTCGCATTTGTTCTGAGTCGAGTTGTATGTTCTTGCCCCTGCATTGCTGCAGAAAAGCTGATCGTTTTCTGTCATGGTCTTGTTCAACTTCTGTATCACTGCTTCCTGAGCATATCATCTGCAATTATTTTCATTCCAGCCAGTCCTTACAACACTTGGGTGAGTCTTCTCTGGAACATCTCTGGTGCTCATCTTGTGCCCATCACTGTACCCAGCCACCTGTAGTGACCAAATGGTGTTGTAATTGTTGTCAATATTTTGGGACCCTTTCCCCAGGTTTATGTGCCAGAGCCCGCCCTTCACATCACAGACTGCAAAGATTCTGGCTTGGAAAGTTCTGGCAAGATGTCATCAGTTGTGGGCAGCAGATAGTGGCATCTTTTTCAATGCCCAATTCAGTGGCTTTGAGTCTATGCACATGCATTATTTGACTGATGATTTGTTTACCAGCATGCTGCTGATCCAGGTTTCACTGGCCTGTAGAGGTGCCATGATACCATTAATCTGCTTCTAAGATCTGTGTGTGTTGGATTATGTAGTACCGCTGCAATTTTTCCATCCACAGTAGGGACCCGTTCCCTTTGAAAATATCCCCATATGCTTTTAAAATGGTCTCCACTGTCCATTGAACTCTCCCTGTTCTTCTTGTGCTGCTGCTATAGATTTGTGGTGCTGCAACCTGATCAGAACCATGGCTTAGATGCCCGAAGGGGCGTTTTGCCAACTACCACCATAAACTACAGCTGGCATTGTTTTACATTTTGGATTGGGCATTTTCTTACAGGTTGCATTATGGTGTCACTGTGCCTGTTCTATAAAGGAGTGTTCGAGTTCATTTCACCCTGAGGAATCACACTGCTGCAGGAGGCCCTGATATGGGGCGTGGGGAGGGGAAGGAAGGGTTGTGTCCTTCATTCCTATCCCATCCTGACAACCTGAATTTAAATCCAGTAGGACTCAAGTAGCGAGTCATAATGTCCTGATCACCATCTGAGGGGTCATCACCTTCTTGTACATGTGTGAGAGAATCTTTTTGAGCCATCCTCCTGCTCTTCCACAAACTTCTGAAATGCTTTGACTTGTCCCATTCCCTATAATGCTGTCTTAGTGCAGGGCACTTCTTTACTTGCTCATGTTGTCTCCCACAGTAAATGTTTCTAAGGGTAAAGAATCCTGGTCACTTGGTCTCCTTTGCTGTTGTCTCCCTGCATAGTCTCCTACAAATATTGTGCTTCAGACAACCACAGCATGGCCTATGTCTTGGCACATGAGATCACTTTCCTGGAACAGCTGCTGTCAGGACCGTCCCAAGGAGGGTGCAGGACCTGGGACATCCCCCTCACCAGAGGCCAAGGCATGAGATCCAGGTCAACCCCATCCCACAGGCCCTGTCCCACCTTACTCCTTCCAAAAGCCCCACCCACCCCCCTGCTCCACCACTGCAGCCTGGTGCAGGGGCAGCAGGAGCTGCCTCACCCTACCCCCCATATTGCAGCAGCAGGAGTCTGAGAGGCCCGGCTGCCTGCTCCACTACTACACTGCCCTCCCAGCCTGCTGCACCCCACTTTTCCTTGGCGTCAGGAAGCAGAGTGTCATGGGGCCGGGGCACTCTGCTTCTTGCTGATACTGGGGGGGGGGAGGGGGGAGTGGAACAGAGCCAACAGCCAGGCCACTCCAAATCCCACTGCTGCGGTGAGTACAGGAGGGCAACCTCTGCTGCTGCCACGCCAGGCCCCTGCCCCCCAGGTAATCCCATGGCTCCTGTCAATAAGACTGTTTAGGTGGCTACCTCAGAGCCCCCAAAAGTGTGAGGCCTGGGACGATCACTTTGAACCATCCTATGTAAGGGGTGGCTTTGGCCGCTGTCTCAGGTTGTGATCCCAAGTGCCACAAATTATCTTGTTCTGAATTAGGAAGTCTGTCAAGTCCCCAAAATTGTATGTAGCGGACTGTGTATAAGACTTCCTCACAGGGATCTATCCCTTCCCTTTCAGGTTGATTGTTAGTGAGGAACTCCACAGCTGTGTTCTGCTTTGGGGAGCAATAGGGCCCCAGCGCTCCTAGGACTGCTATGAGGTTGAGGAAGTGATGATCTGCAAAGTGGTCCAGACCCCCACCATACCTTGTTCCCCAATAATATAAAATAACAGTTTCTTACCATTATCATCCTGAATGACAATGGTCTGTGAATAGCTCAAACTCCTTCCACTCAGCTCAGTTTGAGTCCACAAAATCCTTCAGACTGAGTTCCATAGCTCACACTTTCAGCTGCTGTACTCGAGAAAAGTCACAGCTCAGATGGTGCCTCCATGTTCCGTTTGCAAAGAATGATGTTGCATGCTGGACAGGTTCTTAGTTATAGTTTGCTTCCCCATTAGATTTGTCCCTTGCAGCTCATCTTTTTCTCTTGCGAAACCTTGCGGTGAATTTGGGGTTTGCAGTAAATTCCAGGGCCTAAAAAATAAAGGATATTAATAATATTAATACATAAAATATATTTTAAATTATAAGAATGTAAGTGGTGGTGAAAGAGCTATAATAGGAATGACAACATTAAGACTGAGGTTGTGTCTACACTACAGAACTTTTTCAGAAAAAAGAATGTTTTTCAGAAAAAACTTCATTTACATCCACACTGCAATTGCGTTCTTTCGGAAAAAAATCGAAGAGCAGTGGGGCTTTTCCGACATTAGTAAACCTCTTTCTATGAGGAAGAAGCCTTTTTCCGAAAGAGCTCTTTCAGAAAAAGGCACATGTGAATGGGGAAGAGGGAGTTCTATCAAAAGCAGAGGAAAGAGGAAAAAGTACAGATGCCCTGGTGGCCACTCTGTCGATAGTAATCACAGCTGAATAGCGAGATAGTGTCCATTCAGTGTGGATGCTATCTTTTGAAAAAACAGATCACTTTTTCGATGCGCTTTGACAATGTGGGCACTCTCTTTTGGAAAAAGTTTTTTCTGAAGATCTCTTCCGGAAAAGCTTCTTCCTAAAGAAGCCTGCAGTCTAGATATAGCCAGAGTGAGCAGAGAAGATTACATTCTGTTCTCAAGAATTGTAGGAACATATGATATTAGTACTATATCTATGAACAAAGAATTTAAAGGTTTTAATATTTTGAAATAATTGAGCATGGAATGAAAAATGAATTCTACAGACACATTGACTCCCTCCAGTCTCCCATGAAAAATTATGTAATAAGTTGTCTGGTTTGATGAACTGAGTACTCTGCGGTCTTTGTTCCTTGTATGAAAAAGGACAAATAGTTTGTATCTGGAAGACAAGATCTGTGATTTGTAACTGGAGGGTGAAAAAGGAACAGAATAGGATGTCCATATGGGAGGATGAATGGGATAGACTGAGTTATTTGTTTGAGAAAAGAACAGTGTATGGAGGAGAGGTACTTCAGGGCCATACAGGAAGAATAGGGAATGATACGTGTATTTTCTTGACCATACGGTAGTTGGCAAGGTTCTAGATTCTTGTGTGTAAAAACATTTTAATGTGTGCTTTATACCACAGAGATGGGTGTTATGTGAGAAAATAGATAGAAGGGCCAATTAGAAAATGGGGGCTGGGGGATTTCAAGAACTTTTGTCTCCATTTCTCATGGACATTTCCCAAACAACTCTAGTAGAGAGATAGAAGTTAATCTTTCTAGATAATAACAGTGAACAACCTTTTTGGACATACGTGGTAGTTGAGTGAGTGGTAATTTGAGAGAGCTTCAAAGCATATGGGAAATATTTGTTTTTTGAGGAAGGTTTAAGGGCACCTACAGTGCATTGGCTGAGACAGGGTGAGGGCTAGCTGGAAGGTGTTAAGACAGTATTTGGAGCATGAAAGATGATATTCAACAACTGTGCATTTAATAAGAGAACTGTATATGTATTTGGCTATTTAGTTCACGTCCATACTTTAAGAAGTGTGGTGTTTATTTTTTAAACTGGAAACTTAATTGGTATATGGTAGCAACATTACCTCAAAGTAACAAAGTTTTCTACTTTGTTAATTTGGAGTAAGACACAATTCATACATTTCTGGAGCCTGAAAGTAGGGTACACATAATTTAATAAACAAATGCCACCTCCTTCACAGTAGGGTAATAGCTTTGATTTTTTTTAAAATAGCTCTTAATAAAAGAAAGCCCCTTCGATTGTTTTGCACAGGTGGTAATAACATAATAACATAATTCAGTATCCAGAGGTATGAGCCTGGACAGGGAATTGCAGAGTAGAATGATGGAGAGTTTGTAGTTATCCAAATTGAACAGGACCTAATTTAAAACCTAACAGATGGGAAATAATTAAATCATTGATTATCACTTCACAATTAGTTAACTCACAGGTATACCTCAGACAATAAAAAGGCTTTATCCATCCTTCTGCTATGGATTTAAAGTTTTTATCTCCTCTGGATCTGCTACTTCAGGGCTCAGTGTAATCGGAAGTATGGTAGTCAAAACACTAATGATCTTCTTGTTTATTCAAAAATATGTATTGAGCAGAACCTCAAAGTGCTATATCCTTATTATACTTACTTTACACAAATCATTCCTCAGCAAACAGACTTAATATTCAGTTGATATTTAACAGTACCTAGTTTATATAATCTATCTTAATCCAAAGTATCATAAAAAATGAAAGAACATGGTTTTCTTATGAGAAAATAGGTTGTTCTTTGAACCAGTGATGTAGGGCTTCATTTTGCACTCAGTGAAGTCTTTCTGTCTACCTTAAAGTTTGTACCATTGCCCATCGAAGTACATCTGAAGACAGTGCACTGGCAATAGTAAAGTTCCTAATGGACTTTACGGACTCTCTTGTTCTTTTCTTTTCTTTAAATTAGGTGAAATCTGTTCAACTTGGCATTTTGCTGTTGACTTAATTTAAGATACAGTTAGGAGTAGATTTCTTCGGTTGTTTTTGTTTTTTGAATTTTTGCAATAGAAGGGGATGACTCATGTTGTCAGTATTGTTTGGTTATAGCAAAAAAAAATTATAAAAAAAGGAAAAGGATTTTACAGCATTCCAAAAGGTGGTCACATTCATGATACATCTGGTCTCCTGTGTTGATTCCACAGCTGGATCTGCTTGAGTGTTGTGTTATTTTTGGCCTTTTGATCTGCATTATCTCAAAGAAGTGTGACTTGGGAGTTCACAGAAGGAACAATAGCCACCATGATTTCCAGAAAAAGCTGTGTTGTGCTACAAAACTTTAAACAGAGTATTGCAAGAGTGGTATGAAACATTTGACATCCACTCAGGATCTTCCCTGATATTGCAGTGTTAACATTTTCATGTGAAAGAAAGAGGTATAAGAAGAATTTTCTAAGGTATGTGAAGCAAATGCAAGAAGTTTCTTATATTTTAGTCACCCAGTTGGTAAAAATGGCAAATACATTGTGTCTAATAATTAAATTATAATTTATATTGAGGTATTGCCCATGGGCCCCAGACAACATTGAGACCCAAGTGTGTTAGTTGCTGTAGAAGAACATTAGAGTGATGTGATTGAGGTGCCACATTTCCCCAGCCAACTATTTCATGATAAAAGTCAACATTTTCAAAAGCAGTCACTGATTTCAAGTGCCAAGTAGATAGACTCCAAATTGTCTCAGGCTGGGCATCCCAAAATTACAGCATCTAAAATCAGTGTTGCTTTTTTAAAATGTGTGTAAATGAAAATTGAGTGAAATGCAAAATTCCTTGTCATCACATAGGTTTGCAGACTATAATCTCGGGGTTACAAATAGGCTTACTTGAAACCCACTCTCCAATTGAGCTGTTTTCAAACAGCTTTTTATGCAATTCAGGCTGTTCCAGCCAGCACTAGCCATTAGTACAAGTGACACTCCAAAGCCTAAGGATGTGTATAGCACCTCATGTCTCATATCTGTCTTGCTCAAGAAAGCCATTTTGTAGTGTTCCAAACAAGCTGAAGTAGATGGGCCCCAAGTGAAGACATTTCTTTGGGCTCTCTCCTTGGCGGTCTAACAAATAACTGGAAAATTCCCATGCAGTTCTTAGTGTGGCCTATTTATTAATCAGCATAAAGGGTTCCACTAGGAGATAACTCCAGACAGATTTACTGCATTTCACTACTGTCTGGATGACCATAAAAATCCAAATCTAAACCAGAGAGAAGCAAATTAAAAATGAACAAGAAAAAAAAGGACTGAAAATTATCAGTCTTGAAACAAAAGTGTATAAGACTACAGCCAGACAGGAAGGAATATTTTGCTGTCCCAAAAATATTTAACAAGGAGAGTGAAAAGCTATTTATGCTGCGGGACAATGTTGGTACAAGAATAAATATATGTAAACTGGAGACGAGCAAATCTAGATTGGACATTGGAAGGATTCTAGCCGTCAGAGGGGTGAGATTTTTTGCAACAGCCTCGAAATAGGAGTGTGGGTGAGAGCTGTTTCTTTCCTCTAAAGCAAGGGTGCAGAACCTGAGGCCCAAGGGGCCGGATGCGGACCCCCGGCTTGCCTGGATTCAGCCCCCAAGGTTTGGAGTGCCACCCCAGCACTAGCGAGCCTCACAAGTGTGCCAGCTCCCCCCACTGTGGGGCTGGAGCACACACACACACAAAAATCTACTACCCTGGGGCTCCCTAGATTCTGGTGTGGGAGGGGAATGCGGGGAGTGTCTTTCTCCTTCTCAGGAGCTACTTCAATGAGGGTATGTCTACGCTACAGAGTTTTGTCGGAAAAACGGCCATTTTTCCGACAAAACTTGAGGAACGTCCACACTGCAATTGCGTTCTTTCGATAGTAAATCAAAAGAACAGAGGGCTTTTACCAATGTTGGTAATCCTCATTCTATGAGGAAGAAAGCTTTTTCCCTCGCCATGAGGGTCCCCCTTATACAACACTGTCCCAACCCCCCTGCAGGACTGCAGCCCGAGAGTGCCTTACCTCCATGAGGAGGGCCCCGACAGTTGACTTCCCCACACCAAACTGGTTGCCCACCGACTGGTAGCTGTTGGGGGTGGTGAGCTTCCAGAGGGCTATTGTGACCCACTTCTTTAGATGGGTGTGGCGTCTCCAGAGGGTGGGGGTGAGCCAGGCACATAGCTCCAAAAAGGTGGCCTTTCACATGCGGAAGTTTTGGAGCTACTGCTAGTCATCCCACCGCTCCAGGACCAGGTGTTGAGCCTCCAAAAACGCCGCTCCACAGTGGGGTGCAGTTTCCAGAGTGGAGGAGCCACAGCCACGGAGAGGGTCCCCAAAATAAGCTTGGAGTCCAGGTCCTGCCAGACCAGGAAGGCAACTGACAGAAAGTGCTGCAAAAACTGCAGCATGGCCATGTGGGGCCATGACATGCCCAGGGGCAACTCCAGCTCCATGGCTCAAAGGAAAAAGCTGTGGTGTCCAAAAAAGAACAGGGCAATCTCAGCAGGAACTGAGAGAGCTTTGCTGTCCCTCGAAGAGGTAGCAAGCACGCAGCGGAAACAGAGAAATGGCTGTCCAGAGGGGGTCCCTTTAAGTGCGTGTCTCTGCAAGGCTCCGGCACCAGCACTTGGAAGCAACTGGTGACGTAAAGCCCTGCCTGAAGTGGTTCTGGGTGGTCCTTTTATGCGAGAGAGCATCCAATCAGTCTGGACACTTTATTTCACTAAAGCGCATCACCTTTTCGATGCGCTCTTGTGCGTGGACGCTCTGTTTCGCAAGAAGTTTTTGGAAGATCTCTTCTGAAAAAAGCTTCTTGCACAAGAAACCTGCAGTCTAGACGTAGCCTGTGTGTTTGGTTTTTCTTTTTTGCTTCTCACTTGTGTGCGGCCAATTTTTCTGTGGGTCTGCGGCCCCCAACCCAAAAAAGGTTCCCACCCTGCTCTAAAGCATCAGAGCTGGCCACCTGGGTGGGTTGGGGCTCTGAAGTAGTATCAAAGATACTCTCTCTCTCTTTCTCATGTACTGGGCCAACTGGTTGTTGCTCATGTGCTCTGGCTCTGAACATGTATGGGCTCAGAAAGGAATTTTTTCCCCAGCTGAGATTAGCAGTGACCTTTGGGTTTTTTTCACCTTTCTCTGCAGCATGTGCATGTGGGCCACTTCCCAGGATTATCTGGGCATGTTTCCTTTAATCAGTTCCCTGCCACTGTAGAGGCTTTAAGTACTGGGAACAGCACCTTCCTTTCTTTGCCCATAGCACATAAAAATCTAGTTTCCTGCAGGCTGTAATACTTTGGTCTCATTTTGGTTGTTGGGTTTAGGGTGCGGGTGCCAGGTGGCGTGGGTGACCTGTGATACAGACTAGATGATCTAGTGGTCCCTTCTGCCCTTAAAATGGATGACTTTATAACATCCTGCACAAATAATAGGAAATATACATTCAAGCAGCTGTTTTCCTAGGAGGATTTCAGGAAAAACATTCAGCCCTTTAGTAGAGTAACACCTGTTTTCTTTGCAACGAAGCTGCATGTGAGAGACAGCAGTGCCACATGTGTGCAGGTTCTCATTAAAGCTCTGGCAAGCTTGAAAAACGTCATAGGTACCTCCTGGATCATGTCTATTGATTTCTTCTTGTGGTGCAACAGGGGCCCACCTAGTGCGAGCAGCTCAGACTAGCTCAGATAGGCCTTTATTTTCCCTGCTAGTTGAAATGACTTGGCATCATTAGACAGAATTAACGCTAAGGAATAAAACCTTACATATATCTCGAAGTGGCCCCTCCCCTCGTGGAGATGCCTTTTCTGCAAATGAATTTGTTTTTTACACTGTATTGGAATTTTAACAACAATGCTGATGCCTCACCCATGGAGTGATGAGCGCTTTTCAAATGCAAACCATTTTTACTTTATCCAGTCATTGGTCTGGCTCCCCAAATCATAAAGCTGCTTCTTGGAACCCCAAAAGGAATCATGCTGTTTTATTTTCATTGCCATTTTTAGCATGCTTTCCCCTTTAATAGTTGGCTAGGAACATTTTCTGGAAGTGTTATATGAGCCTTCTCCCTAAGAATTTAATGCAGAGGTTGTCAGCTGATAATATTGTTCTGGGACAGATGGTTACATTTGTATCTAACATAAAGGAAAACTGCAAGATAGCCTTTGGTTTTCTGCTATTCAGTGCTCAAGTGATGACCTGGCATTGCGTGAAGCGAAGCAGATTTACTACCTGTACTAAATGGCAAATCTCCAGATCTCGGCCACTTGATTCTGGGCTACAAAATTGACTCTTACTGTGTTTTAGTACTTTATAAAAGAGGGTCTATATTCTCCTGCAGGAGTAACTCCACTGAAGCCAGGGCAAATGTTTTGTGTCTGCCAATGAGGACTGTGACTGTCTACTAGTTTTCATTAATGAAACTAGTTTTGTTAGTAAAACTGGTATAACTTTCTGCAAATGATACCTCATGAGAAAAGCATTAAGTTTTGATTTCTGTTGCAAGTATACTGGCAATGGTACCTCTGTATGCAGTAGCTGCAGCTGCTGCCATCGTAGCCTTCAAGATCATTCTCCCTCCTTTCCCCATCACACCTGTGGCCAGGTAAGGAAACAAAGAAGAGGGCTGACAATGACATGTCCAGGAGATGCTGCAAGGTAGCATTGGGAAAACAAGCTCAGGGCCTGGAGGAGCACCCTTGCAGACCGCCTGGACAAGGAGAGAGTAGAGAGGAGAAAGGTGCAGGAAAAGGAGAGAGACAAACAGCAGGAGCTGCTTGCACTTCTATGACATCAAGCAGAGATGCTTTAAAATCTGGTGGCCCAGCAGTTTCAATAATCCCATGCTTGCTTTCCTCTGTATCACACAGAGAACCTACATTAGGATCTCCTTATAGCCCCCTGAAGATTCCATGTGGCAGTAGGGTTTGGGGCACATCCCTTACCATTCTGCCCGGGAGGTAACTAGGATGAAGTTTAATGAGAACAAATGCAAAGTACTCCACTTAGGAAGGAACAATCCATTTCACACATACAGAATGGGAAGTGGCTGTCTAGGAAGGAGTAACTGCTGAAAGAGATCTACGGGCCATAGGGGACCGACCACAAGCTAAATGTGAGTCAGCAGTGTGACACTTTTGCAAAAAAAAAAGCAAACATGATTCTGGGATGCATTGACAGGTGTGTTGTGAGCAAGACACGAGAAGTCATTCTTCTGCTCTACTCTGTGCTGGTTAGGCCTCAGTTGGAGTATTGTGTCCAGTTCTGGGCACCACATTTTAAGAAAGATGTGGAGAAATTGGAGAAAGTCCAGAGAAGAGCAACAAAAAATATTAAAGTCTAGAAAACATGACCCATGAGGAAGACTGAAGGAATTGGGTTTGTTTAGTTTAGAAAAGAGAAGAATGAGGGGGAACATGATAGTAGTTTGCAAGTATGTAAAAGGGTGTTACAAGGAGGAGAGAGAAAAGCTGTTTTCCTTGGCCTCTGAGGATAGGACAAGAAGCAATGGGCTTAAACTGCAGCAAGGGAGGTTTAGGTTGGATATTAGGAGAAACTTCCTAACTGCCAGGGTGGTTAAACACTGGAATAAATTGCTTAGGGAGGTTGTAGAAACTACATCTCTGGAGATATTTAAGAGCAGGTTGGACAGACATCTATCGGGGATGGTCTAGATGGTGCTGATTCCTGCCATGAGGAAATAATTTTTGCTGATCTTCTCTGGACTTCCTCCAACACTCTTGACGTCCCTTACAGTTCCAGTATTCTGTGATTCTATGACATTAAAGAAAATGACAGCTTCACATAAACTGACCTGTGAAAACATGGTCAGTGTAGTGTACTGGAAATGGACATGACTATTCTTTCCCCTTCATAGGTTCTGTTCCCTTTATTTATTAAGTTCTAAGTTTTCACATTTGCCTTGTTCATGTTAGAGAATAAACATTTTTGGAACAGAATTCACCTTTGTTAGTTCAGCACATGTGCTAGCTGGTGATGAGCAGGTCTGACCATGATCAATTTCCTGTTGCTGCCCTGTGTCAGAGAACAGTCTGATGTGATTTCTACAGCACAATCACCACACACGCCTCTCTGCTGCTTTCATTTTGGTGTCCTTGCATGGGAGGTCTGAGGCAAGTTTGACAAACAGCAGTGTGAACGTTTGACTTTACGGCTAGTTGCCCAAGAATCATGCCACATTCTGAGGCAGCCTCCACAGGGGCTCAATAAGACTTCCACAACTTTAAGAAAGGACAAGAGAGGGAATGGCATATTCTGTGATGAACAGCGGAAGAAAACACTGATCATGAAAAAAAATCAACTTCTATTTGTTTTCCTTATTGCTGAAGGACAGATACTATACTCTATATTATGGAAAATCTATGTCCATTTCCAGAAAAAAATAAGATTAGACCAGTGTTTCTCAACCTTTTTTTTATAAAGTATCCCTTTAAAAAAAAGTACCCTATATATATATATATACCCCCAGTACCTACAGTTTTCAGACACACAAATTTTTTTTCTACCATTGCAACACATTTGTTTAAACAACTTAATCATAGCTGGGCAAGTGATGAAATTTTTGGGTGTAAAAAGTACAAAAATAATAAAAGTGCTGTAAAACTTAAAACAAAAATTCAGTTTTCTCCAAATTTCAGTTTTGTTGACTTACCCCCAAGACTTCTCTCAAGTACCCCTAAGGGTACTCGTACCACTGGTTGTGAAACACTGGATTAGATGATGATGGTTTGATGCTAACCCTTATTTTTCTAGAATGCATGTTTGAAAAGCTCTGGTTTTCCTTAGATCCTATATAGTCATAGATAAATCAGGATCCCAGGATTCTATTTGAAATTGAAGACTATTTATGTGGCTTTTCCCTTACAAAATAGGAAAAAGATGACTAGAAAAGGCCATGAGTGAGACAATTTTGTTGCCAGGCTTATAACTCAGTCTGTCAGATATTTAAACTATTAATACAGTGCTTAAAAGTGAAGCTGTAGCCCTGCGTGATGTATTCTATTGGCTAAATAGGCACTGTGACATTTTGAAAAAAGCCAAAAGAGGTAATTATGACGCTAAAATCTTTTAGATTGGAGGCTGGAAGGTAATAATAAAATTGAAGAGGGAATGAATCATTAACAGTCTCTACTGTTTAACACAAAGTCCGACACTTTTATTGGAAAAATCCTAAGTTCAGGACTTAAAAAAAAACCAGGATCAGTTCAGAGAAATTTGGATAATGGATTGTGATATTATTGATGAGGTGCAACACAATTAGTGTAGACAAAAGAATGTTCCTTTGAGGTAGCTTTTTTGCAACTATTCCACATTTGTTTATACTTCAATTTCTATGGAGAAAAAGTCAAATAACTTATTTAACTTTTCATGACAGACCGACGTAAAGATATAAAATTTTGAAAGGAAGAGCACCAGTGGCACTTTTCTCAGATATCAATTTCAGAATAGCCCACCAGAGAAAGAGGAAACTTTCATATCACACATGAAAATATGATATAATCCAAGGGAAACAGTGAGTTACAAGGGTGGGCAAATTTTGATTTATCCACAATCTGTGTTAGTGTTACTGTATTCTAAATTGTGTATTTCTATATAATAATGTTTTGCATTTTTCCACATAAAAATTACTTTAAAAATTACTGAGCTGGTGGCATTTTCAAAACAATTAAAATTTGGAAAAATGTATTTCATGAAAAGTTGCAAGTATTCGTTATAACTATTTCTTTCATTATTTTTCAATCAGCTCAACAAATAAGCCTCTTTGGAAGTCAGGGAAAGAAGAAAGGAAAATAAATAATTTGGGGCTTATCTTAAGTGAATTGATTTGCTGAATCCTTTAAACTTTGTCCATTGCTAATTAGAAATGAAGGATTCTGGATCCAAATAAGCAATGGAGACAGACTAATGTGTTCTGCAAGAGCAGCCAAAGATCCCTGTTCTATGCAACATGGAAGAAGCAGCACAATTTTCCTGCAGATGGTCCTAGCGATAAAAAGCAAAGAAAGGTGGAAATATGAAAAACAAGTTATTTCTAAATAAAAAACTATATTTAATATTTTCTTCTAATTCAATTAATTTAATATCTTCCTTTCCATAGCTTCAATGAAGTTAAACACTTAAGCATATGACTACTTTTTACACCCCCCCCCCACACACACATACACGCGAGGTTCAGAATGTGGTTCCTAGCTTGCATACATATATTTGTATTAACTTGATACAATCTTGCTCAATAAGAACTAGCATCATGAGTATAAATGGAAGCATAGCTGTTGTAGTTCTGTGTGAGGCAGTTGTAGCATGGCTTAGATGTGCTGAATACAAACCTGTCTGAGGCTATGTCTAGACTGTAGGCTTCTTTCAGAAGAAGCTTTTCCAGAAGAGATCTTCCGGAAAAGCTTATTTCAAAAGAAAGCATCCACACAGAAAAGTACAACGTAAAAGCGATGTCCACATTGATTGAATGCTATCTCACATTTAAGTTGTGATTAGTATGGATGGAGTGGCAACCGAGGCACTTGTGTTATTTCCTGGTGGCCTCTTCTTTCAAAAGAACTCCCTCTTCTGCATCCACACACGCCTTTTTCCGAAAAAGCTTGTTCGGAAAAAGGCTTCTTCCTCGTAGAAAGAGGTTTACCACCATTGGAAAAACCCATCCATTCTTTCGACTTTCTGTCGAAAGGCCTCAATGGCAGTGTAGACACAAGTATTGTTTTTCTGGAAAAATGGCAGTTTTTCCAGAAAAATACTGCCGTGTAGGACACACCCTGAATCACATGGATATATGCTTGATACTGCTTAGTCATGCCACCACTGCCACGACCTGTGCTCCTGCAGCTGCATTAATTACTGTTTATACTAGTGCTAGCTCTTGTCAAGCTAGTGTGACTATGGCTTTGTCTACACTTACCCAGAGGTTGACGCTCTAAAGACTGATTTTCCAGTGTTCTATTTAGTCAGTCTAGTAGGGACCTGCTGATGGTGCCCTCATCGACCCCGGTACTTCACGGGATTGTGAAGAGTAAGGGAAGTTGATGGAAGACTTTCTCCCATCGACCTCCCACAATGGGGATGCCGCAGTTATTCTTGTAACTGGAGTGGCGTATCTTAAGTCAACTTTCTCCCACAGTGTAGACCTCACCTTAGTATATGTAAGCTAGGAATCACATCCTTAGCTCGTATGGACAAAGCTTTGATAGCAGGTAGCCATCCTGCATCAAAAAAAACTTCAGGACCAGACTTCAAAGAGAAACTGCTGAGCTACAGTTCATCTTCAAGTTTGACACAATCAACTCAGGATTAAACAAAGACTGTGAATGGCTTGCTAACTACAAAAGCAGCTTCTCCTCTCTTGGAATTCACACCTCCAGATCAGCTACTAGAAGTGGGCCTCATCCTCCCTGATTGGATCCACCTCGTCATCTCCAGCCTGATTCTGGCCTGCATATTTATACCTGCCTCTGGAAATTTCCACTACATGCATCTGACGAAGTGGGTCTTTGCCCACAAAAGCTTATGCTCCAACACTTCAGTTAGTCTATAAGGTGCCACAGGACTCCTCGCCGCTTTTGCAGATTCAGACTAACACGGCTACCCCTCTGATACTTGACAGTTATATATTGTACACCCTTAAGGGAGGAAACCCATGTGAGTTTTTTTAATTTCTCCACAGTAAATTTAATAAAAAAGAAAAATCAATATATGACTTAGTACAAAAACTAACAAATTTACTTTACTTTTTACAACTATCTCATTGCGCCATGGTACTGGCAGGTTGCCAGAAATGCAAACAATCTGTACTGTACAGAAAAACTGAGTCCTTCATCAATACTACACACTATTTCCAGGCCACTCAGCATGATAAATAAATCAGGCATTTAGTTGTGTTGTCCTAACCCTTGCTCGCTGAAAGCATGATGAAAATATCCTCAAAAAAGCATGATACACTGATTAACAATTGTAGAATACTTCTGTAAATTGAATGCAAAAATCAGTGTTAAAATAATAAAGGCCTGACATCATAACCTCATAACCCCCCAAAGCAAGGAACTTCAAAAGTAGGGAGAGAATGTTTGTCAAAAGATAATCTTAATAAGTCCATTGTCTATGTTGCAGCACAGATGGTCTTTTAACTAGCTGTGGGAATATGCCTATATATACATTTCTCCTTCACTAAAGGATATGGGTTCAAAATATGTACCTCAAAATGAGAATGTGATAAAATGCTACTTTCTTTGAAAATTGCTCCATTAACTCCTTTGCTAACAGACTTTCTGCACATTTGTGTGATAGTGTTTAAATGTCATTCAAAATCGGCAGAACACATGGTTGTCACTAGTACATTCAATGGCAATGGAGAGTTTTTATATTTGGCAGGGCTACAATTCCAAATTGACGTGGTGAGCTAAACTGGTGCCAGGCAAAATTGTCCTAAGAGATGGACTTGATTGGAAACTCTGAAGCTGGTGCTGCAGAAGTTAGAATCCAGATTCAAATTTTGCAGTTCATGAACACAAGCCAAATTGTTAAAAGAGCTCATCACCCTATAGTTCTCGTTATTCTTAATGGGAGCTGGTACTTAGCACTATTGAAAATCTGGCTATACATGGGTTAGTATCATGTGGTTCTCTAGATGGTCACTATTATTGTGAGGAAATTGCTGTTAGTCTTGCAACTGCATTCTGTGCTAAGTCAGATGGATTGTGGGATAGTTTCCTGGTGGTGTCAAAAGAGATGATAAAGAAACAGGAGAAAGCTTACGAAAAAGGGTCAAGTTTATGAAAACTTGGATAAAATCATACCTGATAATGTGCATGGAGACTCTCTAGAGGTGAAATTAACAGCATTTCAGACATAAAGTGCTTACTTTCTAGCTTCAGCTTTATTGCAAGGCAAAGACCCACAGGGCTTTGAGCTGGGCACCCAAGCACCTAGACCAGCGGTGTGCAACCTAGGCTAGTAAGTGGCTTCAGAGTGGCCTTCCTTCATCTCAGTGGGCCTCAAGATTGTCCTAACCAAGACAGTCTTCTGGGATAGCGTAGTTTTGCTAACTGTGCTTGCATACCTGGAATTTGCAGGGTGTGACGATTGAAGCATAGAAGCACTTTGGATACAGAAAGAACACACAGCTCTCACTGTCAATGTTGTGTGCTATCAGCACACATTTCCTGTGCCTTTGCTTTATGTGCGTGTCACTTTAGTAGAACTGGCAGGAAAAAATACATGGATGGAAACCAGCGGCATTTGGCAGCCCTGCATGTGTACAAAGGTAAACAAAATGTCTCTTTGGCCACTCCTAGAACCCTGGTGGGCCACTGGCCTAGACTGAGGCAACTGTTTGCATACTTACTGGCAGGTTTTTATATGCCTAGCGCATATAACCAGCAGAAATGTAGGGCTGCGTCTACGCTGCAGCGCTATTTCGGGATACCAGAAATATCCCAAAATAGCTATTCCATGTCTTTTGAGTGCACCTGTTATTTCAAAATATAATGGGCTCACTATTCCAACATCCCTGTAAACCTCATTCCATAAGGGTTAAGAGATGTTTCAGAATAGTGCTTTTATTTCCAAATTACCTCAAAATAAGCTACACAGTTTGCATAGTGCAAATTGCAGAGTTTATTTTGAGGTAGGGGTGCAGTGTAGACGCATCCTAGATGTCTATAAAGTTAGGCAGTAGCTGAGCAGAAGTTTTGAGGCTCCAAATTGTGGAGTTAGGAACCTAAAAGAGCAGTTAGGCACTTAAATTCCTTTATTGGTCTAGCCCACCTGCTCTTGTGGAATCAGCTGATCTTAACAATGTCACCTTATCCCTCACCTCACAGCTGACTAGAGAGGAGGGGGAGCTAAGCTCAGCTCCCACAAAGGATCACTCAACAGTTGTGCTACAACAGTGCCTGAAGCCCTGTCACAAAGAACAATGGCGGAAAAAACACCTTGGGATTGTTTAGAGGAGCTCTGAATGTTGCTACCAGCATTAGCTCAGCAGGCTTGGGGCGGAAGCAAAGTGGGAAGGCAACCAACCTGGTTCCTTCCACTAGTTATCCAAGAGTGAGACTACTTAGGGACAAAGAGGATTTGGTGAGCTCAGAACAATGAATAAACAATGGACATTTTTATTTACCAAACTGAATTTTCTGGCAGGGTGCTCATGACAGTATTTCCTTCCTCAGTAAAAGATTGTACTTATCAGATGGTGTTTATTTATCTCTATGGTAAACTCCTGGCAAACACTGACAGAGGCTTTACTATTTAGCAAGGCATTCAGGTGCCATTTTAGCACTTGTTCTGTCAGCTCCTGTAAAGCCACTTACTGCAGGTCCCAACATCAGTACTTTATTGACACAACAAAACATTTGACACAGATTTCATTGACAGTATATGTGGGGAGTTCATTTATTCACAAGGATGATTTTGAGTTATTAGCAGGTTTATGTCTTTAAGACTAGTTATATAGGATCTGTAAGTTTGTGGGAAAATATTTCCCTTGCCATTGGACTGCTCTGCTTTGGTGTGACCCATCACTCCCTTCTGAACTTGAGGCCAAACCATTGCAAGTTGGCTCAGTCTATGATCTAATACTTTTAGCCAAAACCACCCGAAAGAACAATGACAGAAAACATGCGCAGGCACAGTATTTCGGACTGTGAAAGAATAAGAACAAGAAATGACTTAGAAAGAATGCAGAACGTAGGGAATTAAATTACAAAAGCAATTAAATATATTTTGTTGTACCAAATTTGATTAAGAAATAAAATGGCTTATAAGAGATCATTGTAGTGAGGAAACACACATTAATTATTTAGGCAAACCAAAAGAAAATGAAAGTGATACATCTGTAGGACTTTAGTGCAATTTGTTTATAAACAGACATGTGTCTCCAATAGCCTGAGACATCAAACATTGGGCATTTACTCACAGCGGAGGGGATCAAAGCAAATCCCAATGAGATCAAAGCAGCCAAAGATGTGCCAGTTCCAGTGGTGGTGAAAGGGGTACAGTGCCTCATAGGAATGATAGTCCCGTTCACACCTGACTGCAGCAGCAGAACCCATATGTCAGCTCACAAGACAGGATGTTGAGTGGGACTGGGCAAGTCCCCAGCACCAGACATTTGACACACATTAAAAAAAAAAGATACTGGATTCCCCTGGCCTAAAATATTACCAGGCAGGAGAACCAGTGACACTCCAATGTCATGCTCCGGAGAAAGGAGGGGGTGTAACTCTTTTGCAGGAGCACCCAGTCACTTATGCCGGCAGAACCTTGTCAAAAAACAGATGCTCGCTAAATAGAAAAGGAGCTTCTGCCTTTGGACTGGTGTGATTCCATGAGCACACACATGTCCATCCAATAATAGTGCAGTCAGACCACAACCCCCTAGAGACAAGTATGGTAAAACCCCTACTTAGTGCTCCAAACAGATTGCAGCAGGGTGGAGATTAGATCTTGTCCAAGATGATTGATTGCTGGTGTTAGCTGACATCCTGCATAGATCAAAAACATTCAGCATCAGTAAGTTGGGGATCAAGACACTGAATCCATTAACATGCTTTACTGCCTCCCACCTTCAACAGCAAAGCTGCTAGAAATCCAAGGGGCTACAGAAAAGGACATTGAACTGCGGGCAGTCAAGAGAGTGATGCTAGGAGGGTGGCCAGAAGACAAAAGCCAAGTCCTGGCAAGAGGAGACCCTTATTTTCTAAGGGTATGTCTACATAGCAGTGTTATTGCAGAAAACTGATGTTATTCCAAAATAACAAAATACGTATCTACTCTTACAAGCCTGTATTCCAAAATAATGGTGAGCTGAAGGACTTCTTACTCTGACTTGTGGTAACCCTCATTTCATCAGGAGTAAGGGACATCAAAGGAAGAGTGGTCTTCCTTCCACTTCCTGCTGTGTAGACAGTGCCAAAAGCCGAATTAAGCTATTTCAACTTAAGCTACGCAATTGACATAGCTGGAGTTGCATAGCTTAATTCCACTTTAAGCCTGCTATGTAGATGTACCCTAATTGAAGATGAGCTCAGTGTGCAGGATGGAGTCACACTGGAAACACAGAGCAGTGTTGTCCCCACCTTGTTAACAGCTATCTTAGGCTCAAGAGCTTGCTTACTGGCTGAGAATGAATACACAAATCCAGTCCTTGATAAAAGGGTGTGACTCCCGCTGATCATGTGATAGATAACCACCAGCAGAAAGAGTCTGTTAGCACAAGACCTGCCTAATCAATAACAGGAAAATTTGCAAGTGGACTTATTTACCTTCAGTTCAAAATGGAATGCCCTGCCAGAAACAAGAAGCAAGTCAGTGATTGCCAAACTAAAGGCCTACTTTGCAAGATATAGTAATAGAGATGTAGCCATGTTAGTCTGGTCTTGCTGAAACAAAAGACAGGACTATGCAGCACTTTAAAGACTAACAAGATGGTTTATTAGGTGATGAGCTTTCGTGGGCCAGACTCACTTCCTCAGATCAAATTGTGGAAGAAAATTGGCACGACCATATATACCAAAGGGATACAATCAAAAAATAGTGAACACATATAAAATAGACAAATCAGATTTTAGAACAGAGGGGGTATGAGGGGGGGGGGAGGTATTTGCAGGCTAAGGTTATTTGACAACCATATCTCCTCCCCAGCATATCCAGAGAGTAATGGTGAGGTGGAATGAGCTATGGAAACTACCAAGAGATTGTTGCACAAGACTATTTCTTCTGGTTCAGAGTTTTAGTTGGCATTTTTGGCACATAGGAATACCCCATTACAGAAGTGTCAAAACAGTTCAGCACAGGCACTTATGGAACAAAGGACCAAAACCAAGATGGGAGACCTGTCACAACCAGAAGCATGGAGACACCACTGTAAGGAAAGGGCCTGAGAAAGCATTAGCTCAGGACCTACTGGCCCTGGAAACAGGCATTCTTGTGATGACCCAGCTATTAGATAACTATCGGAAGCAATGGACTGATGGAGTTGTGAGGGGTACAGTGGCACATCATACAAGGTGAGTGCATAAGACAAACAAGCAATCCAAAGGAAGAGGGGGCATTCACAAAGAACTTTCCGAGGTACAGAGATCATCACAGAACAGAAACAGAGAACCATCCAGAGCCAATCGCAAGGAAGGGAGGAGACTTGACAGAGAGATAATTTGCTAGTCTTAGAAAAAGGGAGACAAAGAAAGGTCACTGTGACTCACTGTGGTCTCTCCTCATGGTGGGGAGGGCCTCCACAGTGGAAAACTGGCAGAGCCTTTCCTTTCTCCCAACCCACAGCTGGAGATTTGCCCTGCAGTGGGCCTTTCTCTTTTGCCAGAGTTTTCCTTGCATTGGGGAAAGTTTCCAGCAATGGGCAACTAAGGGAGCTTTTCCCTGTCATTGCCCCGTTCCCCCTCCAGAGCCTTTCCCCACTGTTGGAGCTTTTCCTGGAAGAAAGACTCCAGCCATGGTCCACTACACTGTTAAAACAGAGAGAGCCCTGAGGGAAATGTACATACCCCCATCCTTCAGGTCTAAGCCATGCCTCACTGGCTATCCTGCTATTTATGCCTATGCTAGGTGGGTAGTACATGTATGTATACTACAAGCTGCTGAAAGAAGCCAGCAGCATAGACATGCCTTTATAAACACATACAGCTCCAGCAATTAGTGTCTTAACATTTGCTTCATCAGTCCCTGAGAAATCTCATCAGCCCACAACACGGCATAGCTTCTGCTCAGCCTTGGCATGCAGGTCTGCTTTTTGGCGTGGTGACTTCTATTGTTTTGGCTATAATTACATAAGGGGGCATTTCACTGCTCCTTCATTTAGCCTGGGTGACGTGGCTTTCAATAATCACTCAGCGCCTGGGGAATCTGACAGAAGTCTGCTTCACAGGTACAGCCTGGAATGAACCAGGCCTGGTTTGCAGATGCAGTTCAGTGTTAAATGAAGATTAATTTTGATAATTCTCAGCTTTCAAGTCAAACATTTCACACAGCTGTAACTGAGTCCTCTGGGTGTTATAAAATAGCTGAAATATTTCCATTTGGAAAATTGCTAAGGAAGATTCATAGTAGCTACAAATATAGGGTCTGGCAATGGGAAACTTTCCACTGAGCTCTGGATCAGACCTTTATAACACCTTTCATCTGAGGATTTTACAGTGCTTTACAAAGATGAGAATATTATAGTCCCCCTTTTTAAAAATGGGAACATTGAGAAATAAAAATTAAGTGATTTGTACTGGTAAATTTCATGAGTCAATGCAGTTGAAACATAAGCTTTAAAAGGGATTTAATCTAACTCCCAGCTGCTGTGAACATTTTTATAAGTACTGCAAAAAAAATATTTTTGAATAGGCCTGTTGCATCTGGAAACTGAATGAAGGACGCATTTCTGCCTTTAACCCAATATATTGCTGTGATTCCAGGATCAATAATAATATTCATAGCAGTGCTATAAAATATATATTTTAAAGATGCAGGATAAGAACTTTCCACTGGAGAAAATTGTCTATAGATGTAGATTTGGGGCCAAATTCTGTTTTCATTTACAGTCATGCAACCAAAGTGATTTAAGACAATTGGCTGAAGTTAACTGGGAAGAAGATTTGGTCTTCAGGACTGCCAGTTATCTCCTGTGGATTGGCAGAGTAAACACACAAAATCCATAACACACTGCAACACTAAAGTCAATACCCATCTCTATACCTAAGGATAAAGCTGATTCTTTTCAAGGTGAAAAAATATTACAATACCCTGACAGCATAATAGCTCTCTTTGCCCTGGTCTACACTTATTTCAAAATAACAAGCAGAGCATCCACACTACCAAGCCCGTTATTTCAAAATAAGCGGTTGGTTACTTCAAAATAATAACTCCTGTTTTCCATGAGGAATACTGCTTATTTTTAAATAGTTGTTTTGAAATATCAGTAGTGCGGATGTTCCATTGCTGCTATTTCGAAATAATTACTCCTCAGGGTCATTCAAAGTAATTACTCCCCAGTGCTTCCTGGGGCTCTAAGACGAGGTAGCGCATCCACATTAAGGGAGCCTGCCTCGGACTAATTTTGAAGCTTCCCAGTAGTGTGGGCATGCTAGGACTATAACAGGGTTTAAAAGAGAAATAGATAAATTCATGGAGGTTAAGTCCATAAAAGGCTATTAGCCAGTATGGGTAAGGAATAGTGTCCCTAGACGCTGTTTGTCAGAGGGTGGAGATGGATGGCAGGAAAGACATCGCTTGATCATTACCTGTTCGATTCACTCCCTCTGGGACACCTGGCATTGGCCACTGTCGGCAGACAGGGCACTAGGCTGGATGGACCTTTGGTCTGACCCAGTATGGCCATTCTTATGTTCTTATTTTGAAATAGTTATTTTGGGAGTTATTATTTCAAAATAAGTTATTTTTGAAATCATTTCCTAGTGTAGACATGTCCTTTATGGGCTACCTTCCACTCCCATAGTAGTAAGTGGAGAAAAGTCAGGTACAGTATAAAACATTTAGCTAATGTATTTCTCCAGGTATCTCAGCAACAGTAAGCAATAAAGATTTTCAGTAAAATAAATGTCCAACTTCTTCTCCTACCCTGTGTCACCATCAAATTATCTCTGTGATGAAGTTGTCAATAGAGAGACAGAAGAGGAACAATAAGCCTGTAAATTCAATTCAAGCTACATTACATGCAGGACATGGATAGACCTCCTGTTCCCAAGAAACTGGCGGGCTATATTCCTCAATTATACTCCTCCATTGTGCTGGAGTCCTCTGGAATTTTTATTTTTAAATACTGTAGCAGCTGTGGCTTTAGTGGGAGCGTATTTAAAAAGAACGTTCGTAACATAACAGAGCCAAAAACAAAAGGAACGTTCCAAACACTTTTCAGGAGCTGTGCTTTTGCTGTGTCATTTTATGCTGAATCGTTGTACATGTTGCTAAGCAAAAATGATGCAAAGCATCAGCTTTTTGAAAGGAAATTGTTGTTTGTATGTTGGTATGCCAACAGCCTACACATTTAGCCAATATAAAAAAATTATATGTGGTGATTAAAGAAGGTGATCCTCAGGAAAGTCAATTACACACTACTATTAGAATGAACAGTTGGCAATCTGAAGGCATGATATTAAAAAGTTATTACCCTAATCTGGTCTGGAAAATGGACCATATTATAAAGTCAAACAAATATGCCAAAACCTATTCAGATGAATTTAATTATAATACATGATGCCTAAAGTCTCAAATTCAAGGGGAAACTGAAAAGTTTAGTCATGTTTTAGGACTATAACACTTCAGAGTAGAATATTTCACTCTGTTCACAATATCTTCTGTAGCTCATTAGTTTGGCCTCTAAGTGGGAGAAATCATTGCCATGTCCAGGAGTAACTAAAATAAAATAAAATAAAAATAAAAAGCAGCACTCACTGACTTGACCAATAATAAAGAATGCAGTATTTCATCAAATCACACCTTTTATAGGCCATTCAGTGGAAGTGTGCCAGAGTAAAAAACAGAGTGCTGATTCTCCCACCCTTACTCATGGTGAGAACTGCCTTACTTTGTGAGTAATATGATTTAAATTAAACAGTCTCCGTGAAATTTAGTTTAAAAAGCTGTCTTACTGGAAGCAGCATAAGGCTGAATCCTGTGCTCATTGAAATCAGTGGCAAAGCTCCCATTCACTTTAATGGTGCATGCTCAGGCCCATATGAACAAACTGTAAGCCAAGCTAGACGAGTTGTCCAGGCCAGAGCTTGGACACACATGCTTGCTCCACTCCAGCTACTGCACTCAAAATAGCAGTGTGGGTGTTGTGGTATGGACTAGCCACCTGAACTTGGACCCAGGGGGCTGGACAAGCTTGTACTCAGGCTAGTAGTAACTGTAGCCCACTAGCATGAATAGAGCTATCCCATCTACAGTGTACACATATTCAAAGAGCTAAATTCCAGAGACCTTCCTCAGGACCTAATGCACAGACTAGCCACAACATGTTATACTAGTGGATGTTTTTATAATAGGATATTAGTAAATTAACTATCCAAATATGATGAGTCTGAAATTACGTCAGCACTTATGGTGACTTATAGGGAAAAGGCTGAAGTGAAAGCTGGCCGAGTTTACATTTGTCACTATGGTGTGTAGCTGCTCTGGCAGCAGGAATACTGCAGAGAAAGGCTCTGGCAGCAGAGAGCTGCAGAAGTTTCTCCCCACTGTCAGAGCCTATCACTGTGATGAGGAAAGGCAGTGGGTTGCTTTGCTGCCAACAAATATATGCATAGATGTGGGAAGCACTGTAGAGAACCATGTAGGGGGTATGTATACACATAGGCTGTGTCTACATTGGCACCCTTTTTCGAAAAAAGGATGCTAATGAGACCAGTCGCAATTGCAAATCCGCGGGGGATTTAAATATCCCCGCGGTATTTGCATTTACATAACTGCCGCTTTTTCGGCTCGGGGGCTTTGCGGAAAAAGCGCCAGTCAGGCGAGGATCTTGCGGAAAATAAGCCGCTTTTCCGCAAGATCTCTTATTCCTAGTTGCAAGTAGGCATAAGATCTTGCGGAAGGGTTTATTTTCGTAAGATCCGTCTAGGCTGGCGCTTTCCGGCAAAGCCCGAGCAGCGGCAGTTATGTAATGCAAATACCGCTGGGGATATTTAAATCCCCTCGGATTTGTACTGCGACTGGTCTCATTAGCATCCCTTTTTCGAAAAAGGGTGCCAATGTAGACACAGCCTGAAGGTTAAGGCAGGGCGCACTACTTCACTAAGCCCCATCTCATCATCTACTCAACGTCTTACTGTCTACTGCTATTTATACTTGTGCCACCTGGGTATGCAGTGTCTGAATTCTGTATGTTGCCCTAAGTGTAGCAAGGGCTGAGGATATGTCAGTACTTAAATGGTACGGTGGCCATGGTTAGAAGACATGATACTGGTCTAGATGGACTTCTTATGCTGCACAGCTTGAGGAGGTGGATTCCCTATGCTAAAGGGAGAGTCCCTCCTACAAAGAAAACCATTGAATGGCACCTTTGGATAAAGAACCCCACACAAGTCATTAGCAATATACCCATGAAGGTTGGAATTGTATTTTCAAGAGCATCTACTGATACTAGGAGAAATCCCCTGGTTTCTTTGTTCCTTTGAAAGAAAATAAATTTAATTTTTTGTTTGGATATTATTTTGTGTTTTCCTTTTACACCATGTCATAAATATGAAAAATAACTAAGATGGAACACCTTCACTCTCCTGCCACATTCCAAAAAATGCTTTTGCTTATACAAGAATTCCTGGTGGGAACTCTTTTATTTTGTTTTACATTTGATAATAAAATATCTTAAAGGTTTGTTTTTAAAAAGTTACATCAAAAGCAATCATTTTCCTTGACAACAGTAACACTAGAAAATCCATAGTGTAAAATAAAATATATATATCTCCCAACTCCTGTCAACAGAAGAAACCCCAAAGGCCCTGCGATGAACAAGTTATGAAAACCTTTTACACTTGCGTTTCTATATTATTAAATGCAGAATGGAATCTGAAGTAATTTGCTTGGTGGCGTTTTCTTATAACTACTGTCAGTCATTGATAAGAGAAAAAAAATCACTTGCAGAACACTTGCAGTTCACCTACAGATATTCTATTCTGAACTACCTGGAAAAGGCTCTCTCATTATTTCTTCTGTTGTTGTTTTTTTTCTTAGTGTACTTTGCTTGTTGTGGAATGAAGTATCTGCTTGGTGGAGGCACAAATGTGAGGCCAAATGGTTGTCCTTTGGGTGTGTCTAGCTGCAGTCTATTATTGAATCTTTTAATAATTAATTATTAAAGGCAATAATGAAATTATTTCTGCACTTCCCTTCTTTTGTCAGTTTAAGGCATACTGTAAAATTAAGATACCTACTCTGCCCTTAAGTCACCTACTTTTGCTTGTTGGTGAAACAGTCTCAGCACAATTGGTGACTGATTAACATCATTATGCTCCCTTAGGGAAGCACCCTATAACCCCCTTTATTTCTCATTTATACATAATTATAATATTGCATATAGAGCATGTCATGTGAGGTAACTGAGAAAAGGTTATGATCTGCTGAAAGTCATTATTCTACCTATGTTTATAATATAATATGGAGATATACCACTTCATAGAACTGGAAGGGACCTTGAAAGGTCATTGAGTCCAGTCCCCCTGCCCACACAGCAAGGCTAAGTACCATCCCTGACAGATTTGCCCTAGATCCCTAAATGGCCCCCTCAAGGATTGAACTCACAACCCTGGCTTTAGCAGGCCAATGCTCAAACCACTGAGCTATCCCTCCACAAAAGTAAAAACTGTCCCTGAGGCTCTAGTGGGAGGCTATATTTCTGGCAGGCTATCCACAGCCTCTTCATAACCAGTATTCCTTTGTTCAGATTCTTGTGGTGTTCAGACTCTCATAGCAGAGGCATATGGTAGGGTCCTTCCCAGAGCGGCTGAGCCCATCAGCCTTGGGGTGGAGTCTGAGATGCTTCATGCATGATCAGCACTGGGACGGTGTTCAGTGAATGCTCTTCTCCTCCAGCCCCTGAAATCTTCTGATGCAGCTGCAACCCTGATGGTGCAGGGGAAGTCAAGGAAAATGGTGTATTCTGGCCACACATTCCTCAGCACCCAGGTGAGCTCCAGAGGCCAGGCAGCAGCTCTTGGAATAAGCTTCATGATCGCTGTTGCTGATCAGTACAGTTCACAGAAGAACTGATGGTGCTCATGGCAAGTTACTAGTACCATTTGGCAATGGAGGGTCAGGGACCGTTATACCTTTGGATAAGGGCTCAGGCAGCAAAGGGATCAATGCATTGTGGGAATGACCTGTCATTGATACCCCTGACCTAGTACATGCCCTTTCTCCCCATTCACATTGCACTATGGAAGAGGTATAGGGCTATGCCGTAGAAGTGTGTCCACACCTACAGCACCATATGTGCTAATTTTCATGTACTAGACTGTCCTTCAGGACTGTGCTTCTGAAGTGGATGGTATCACTCTTGTGCCCATATCAAGTCAAGTTTAAATGCTGATTGGACCCTACAAAATATGAATGGAAACATTCAAATTGCTAACAAGTTTAACTGAAAATATCAGTGACCAAGGCAGAGTTCCTGCGTAAATAAAAGCTTGTGATTATGTACTCGGTTCCTGCCATGAGTGCAGGGGATTGGACTAGATGACCACTTGAGGTCCCTTCTGGGTCTGTAATCCCAAACTATTGAAATGCATGTGCACAAGGAAGCCGAGTGAAGGTTTCAAATCATTACCTCTCCTGGCTTTGAATGCCAACATTCACTCGGCTTGCACGATGCAACTGTAACACCCCAGCAATTACTTCTGTGCTTCTGTGAATCATGAGCTGCCCAATATGCCTCTGCAGTGCACAGGTTGCAGCCTTATTTGGAATGGCACAGTCTGAGATTCCCTTATTGCCCCACACCACATTGGCTGGCGTAGAAGAGCGTGGGAGGGAGTAGGACGAGAGCCCTGCCTCCTCATATCCATTTTAGGGCATTGCTCCCGGCAGGGGAAACATGGCAGGGGCAATCATGATCTCCAGAGACAGACATATAAATATGGACACACAATATTGCACATTAGGTCAGCGTACTGATGTGTGGAACTGCTTGACTAGTAACTGGGATATAGAACTGTCCTCTAGCTTGCTGGCGATACAGTAACATGTTACCAAATGCAATTTTTTCCTCAGAAAAAAAAGTGACACAGTTCAGATTTTGACACCTTAGGAGGCCTTCCAGGAATTATATCTGATCAGGCGAGCTGACATGTTATGACATGTTGACACAAGTGTCCAACAAAGCACATTTCTTGCAGAATTTAGAAACTAGTCACATACTTGGTATTTTTTTCCTCAGACTGTCTGTGAAGAGCTGATAAATATATGTCTCTGCATACCTCCTCTTGAGAATTTCCTTGACATACATCATTCTATGGGCTGAGCTTCTAATCCAGATCACTGACTTGGAGCTTCTATAAAATTATCACAATTTTGTGCAATTCTTCTGGCTGTAGTGGTGTTTAAGAATTACTTAGTCTAGATTCTAGATATGTACTAGCATTTCTCCAGCATTCAGGACAGCAGAACGTAAAACTTTTTAACTTTGACTTTTCTTTCAACACCGGTAGTCCTGCACTTTGTATGTAACACACTTTTTCTACAGTAAATTCAGACTATTATAACATTTTTCAACACCGTCAAAAACTATTCTGCCACCTATAATTTCATCATCTGGAATGTGAAGGGTCATCCAAATGAGAAATCAAAATGATGTATTATTAAAAGCAAATACCTGGCTTTTTTCTTTTGTTTTGTTTTCTGGTAAAACTTCAGCTAAGGTTTCCAGCCATCACAAAATGTTTATATCCTCAGATCAAGTGTAGGTGTAACCCACACATCTACTGGTTGTAGTTCACTGTCCCATGTAGAGGTATGTAGACCATTTACAGAGAGAAAGAATGAGTCTGCTCTACAGCCTTAGCTGAGAGCAGCTGGCTTTTAGCTTAAATGGTAGAGGCTCGTGCACTAAGCTCCTGAGGTCCCAATTTTGGTTTCACTTGTTGGCATTACACATGCACCTAGCATCTTTCATTGATGTCATTAATATCATGTATTCTTCACTTTCTGGATAAGCTAGGAGTAATTAAAGAGAGATGTTGCCTTACTCTGAAGACCATTCCATCTCTGTGCTGTACAACTCTCAGTGGTATTTAACACAGCTGGTAAATGTGACTCGGGCTTTGTCTGCACTTGAAATGCTATAGCTGCACTGTTGCTGCATCACTGTGGTGCTATAGTGTGGACACGATCTACTCCAACAACAGAGAGTTCTCCAGTCATTGTAGGTTATCTATCACCTGCCTAAGAAGTGAGGTGCTTGGCAGAATTCTTCCATTGACCTAGCGCTGTCTACACAGGGATTAGGTCAGTTAACTACAATACTCAGGGGTGTGTGGTTTTTCACTTCTGAGTAATAGAGCTGGCTTGACAGAACTTGTTGGAATATACTCGGCCTATGATATTTCCCTAAGTAATAAAAGAAACCTTAAATATACCCAGCGGAAATAAAAGTTTTTTTCAAATCATTATTAAGTATCTTGAAATGCTATCCTAGGAAATATGTTTTTAGGAGCTAAAGACTCTTCAGAGCTTTTCTACAGAAAGACATGGAAATGAAAGGAAACCAATCCAAAGAGATTCTTTCATTCTGCAGCTTTGTTAAAATAACTATCTAATAAAAATAACATTTGACTAACTGCAAAGGCTTCAGAGGCTCCGTTTGGTTCACATATGTACTCAGAAGTTTGGATGCAATGAACTTTATCTAAATCATCTGGAGATTGGGGGGGGGGGGGGGGGGTGGAAAACACGAGAGAATTTTTTTTTTTCTCATGAGATTCCAGATCTTCCTGCTTTTTTGCTCTTTCACAGGATTTTAGGCATTTCTACCCTTGGCCCAAATGGACATGGAAATACAGAGACACACAAAATTGAAAACAAATATAGTAAATAATAAAAGTGATTGAATATTCTGGAACCTCATGAAGGTTTGGATTCAATTCAAGTTTTGAAGGAAGATTTGATTCAGTTCTTCTCTCTGAGCTGGGGTTTTTTTTTTTCATTCCTGTCCTAAGGATGTGTGTAGCCTCAAGAGAATGATATAGAAATATTCTATCACCTCTGCTGTATGATGTAATACCCAAATTGATTGTGTTATCAAATTATACTGCTAGTACAGATGCAAACTCTTGTTTCATATCAGGTCGTTCTTGGCATTAGATCCTTCCAAGTATCTCGCTCTCATTGAATGTCTGTGTTTCAGATTAATTTTCCCCTGGATGTATTAGTTTGCCATTTTTCCAAGTTGCATCTCATTTTATTACTTCATATTACAGCATATTGCTAAGCTCACCTGGTCCCATTGCACTAGGGCAAAAAGATATCAGCAAATTGGACTGGAACCAGAAAAAAATCCACATATATTAAAGCAGTGAAGGAAGTGATTGTCAGGCAGGTGGTTGCATGCTCTGGGATCACAGTGCCATCTAATAGGGATGGCCCAGGATATAATGCTTAATGGCTAGAGTCCAAAGGCCATTTTATCTAGTAGCAATCTCTCAAAGGCCACTCTACCAAGCACCTACAGTTCAGGAGTAGCATCTCCTGGCATTGAAAATATCCAGGTTGCTTCAACTAGTGGCTAAAATTCAGGAACAGCGTCAGTTAGTGACAAGAGTCCCAAGGCCACCCATCTAGTAGCTATAGTTCATTTGTAACATCACCTAATGGTAAGAGTCTCAAGGCCTCTCCATCTACAGGCACTCAACCAAGCCCCTGACAATCACTCCCTGCACTGTTCAGGCATAGCATTGCCTAGTGAAAAGAATCCACAGGCCGCTCCTTCTAGTGCCTAAAATGTAGGGGCAAGTGTCACTTAGAAGTGAGAGTGGGGAAGGTGAGGGAATGCAGGTCCACCCTATTTCACTGGGTTCTGACCCAGGGCCCTTCCAAACAACGGACTCTGACTCAGAAGTTCATGTCCCAATAGCCCCAAGTGAGTCCTATGGGTCATTTCCTACACTCGCTGCAGTCCCTCTGGTATTGTATCCATGGCTGTCTCTCTCAGGTTCTTCTGCTTCATCTCCAGAGGCTCCTGTGCTGGGCAGTAGTTAATCATCCTCTTCAGTTCCTGTGATCAACTGGCTTCCTGTGGTGTGGCAAGACGGCTCAGTCCCATCAAGTTGGAGTCCTAGTGGCTACCTGGCAGGAGGATGCTGCAACCAACTGCTTTCTCCATCCGTCTGCCCAGATTGAGCTGAGCTGCTCTCTTTTAAATGCTCCCTCCATGGGGAGCATTCCCAGCAGGGGCAAAAAGACATGGAATCCACAGTAGCTGGTTAATCCTTGCCTCTCCATTGCAGGGTTAGCACACCCCATCCCAGTGATTTATTAGGAAAAAATAGTGAATATGTCTAGCTCGTGTAAACAAGAACTAAGAGTCTGACAATTGCCTATATACTTTGTCAAGATGTAAACATCAAGAAAGGAGAATTGTTCAGAGTGGTCCAAAAAGGTACGTCTGTCCTCACCAGGAATAATGAGATAAGAGTCAGAAGAGGAAAATCTGAGATGAGCATCAGGAAGAATTTCCTAACAGTAATGCCTATTATGCAGTAGAATTAACAAATAACCTTGTCCACTTTTATTCTATTTGAGTCTACCTCTGAATGATCTATCTATCCATCATCCAATCCTTTTCCAAAAGAACTTGTTGACAATCTTTTTCCAAAATGGCAATCATTCTAACTAGGATTGCTGACCAGAAAATGTCGATTGATTTTAAGTGTCCAGCTAATGCACTAGTGGCAAGTATTAAATTTTGACTTGGCTGCCAGTTTATGCAAGGACAGCGTCTAGAGGTTCTGCTCTAAGAGCAAACCAGAAATGAAACTGACTGATTAACACAGTCTGGTTCCAGGCTCCCCTTTATGTGGGTTACACAAGTGGTGAGAGGGTAGAACCAGAGGGTGGCTACAGTCTGTAATACCTGATCTCCCCAGCTCAGCAATAATTCTTGTCAGAAGCTAGAGATCCCTGCATCAGTACTAATCTCAGTTTTGGGAAGCCATGAGTGCAAATGACAACCTAAGGAGCCTTTGAGACACAGATGCTGTTTGCTAAAAATCATATCTACTCATATAGACAGCCCAGATGTACATAAATGTTCCATGGTTCACAGTGTTGAACCTCCTGCCAGTTAATGCAGGAAAGGGTGAAGGGGGAGGATTTAAGGTGGGAACAGATGGAAGAATGCATGAGTCAAAGCTCAGAGTCTCCTGTTCCCTGTACTGCTTTAGTCCATGCAGCAGATGATCTGACCCAATAGTCTGATGTATTCATCTGGCATCAGAGCATATAGAACTAGGTACCCACAGCAACAAAACAGCAGAAATCGTATATATGAAATTTTATATTTGCCAAATAATTACTAAGCAAAAAAGCCTAACTTTTAAAATGAGATCATTTAAAATGAAAAAAAAAAAAAAAACCCAGTATAATGCTTAAAGCTTTTGGGAGAAGATGGAATACTTATGTAATAAGCCTGAAAACATACATTAGGCTATATAAAATGCATACAAAATTAATCAAATGAGTACATTAATCACTAAGAATAGAATAAATGGATCCAAGAACTGAACATTTATTGAAATGACCTAAAGTAAAGAAAGCCGTGAAAAGTTTTTGTTGTTTATTTTTCTTTCGTCAGTAGCACAAAGTGTATACAGACATTGGCAAATAACAGTGCTTACTTAGGGTTTTTTGTTGTTTTTAAACTGTGATAGAGAAGTAGAAGGGCAGACAACAGGGTGTTTATCTTCTTAAAAGGATAATTGTAAATCCATTTTATTTTAGATGGCTAATCTGTTTTTATTATGTCAATATTGGCAGGTCAGATAACTACCAAGCTCTTGTTCCTCAGCCATCCAATGGCAAGTTAGGAGCTGGAACATAGCCAGACTTTGTAGTATGGAAGATCAAATACAAAGAAGTCCTGTAACAAGATGTACACTTTCTAGGACATACCTTAGATCCTGGTTAGTTTTTAATCAGAAATGGCTCAGGTAAGACCATGTGATGTACATAGGTCTATAAAACTAAATATGAAATAAAGAACAAAATTCATATATAATGGCAAAATACCCCAATGTTAAAGGTAGCGCAACTTCTGTTTAGTGAAGGATTTTGAGATTTCAGAATTTGGTTTTCTGTAGAAACATAATGAAACTTGAAAATTTCAACATTCCAGATACTATGGAGATAGATGGTAGGTAGGTACGCAGGTAGGCAGGCAGGTAGGTAGGTAGATAGACTCTCTATGAACAAAATTCATGCAAAATTCATGCTAGGCCTGCAACCTTGGTCTTAAAATGTTGGCAAAGCTTAATTTTTGGTTTTAAAGCTAAATGCCAGAGATACCTGTTGAAACCAGAAGCTTTAACTGCGAAATGTGCAGAATTGCACTTATATGGAAACACAAGCAGCTCTTTTGAACAACTTTCCCAGCTCTACTAAAAATACAAGAATCGTGTGGGAAGGATTTTTTACTTCAGAAGGGTAGATTGATATCTACAACTAAATCTATAGGCCCCAAATTCAGATTTTCCCCTTCAACCCATTTTTGAAAACTTAACACTGTCTCAGTCTACAAAGCCAATTCCTCTACTTTGTTTTGAGTCATTCTCATTTAGTGTGAGGTCCCACTGAAATTAGTGGGGGCATTTGGAGGCTACTACTCAGTGTGACAGAATTGGGTCCTCACACAGCAGCCACAGAATGTCACCCTCTGCCTGGTGAACTATTTCAGTCTTCAGGGCCAATTCATCAGCAGTATGAACAAACAGTGCTGCTGTAAGACATGTTTGGGGTAGTTAGTATAACCAAGTAGGTATATAAATAAGTGGGTGTCTTACATATTGAGGGAACAAAAGAGAGGGGTAGGGATAAAATGCAGCCATCTCACCGAAGTGTGTAAAATAAAACTTAGGAGCAGCAGTTGGATTAGCTAAATCCACTTCTGCTCAGTCATAGAACCAAAACTCTGGGAGGACAAGACCACAATGGTACTTTCAGGTCATTGCTGCCTTCAGAAAAGTCAGAGATTTAGGCCATGTCTACACTACAAAGTCTTGTTGATGTAAGTTACATTGGCATACAGCCCCACAGTTAATATATTGCTTGTGCACATACATGCTACACTCCCTACATCCATGCTGAGCATATTCACCAGAAGTGCTTGTGTCAATGCACACTGCAGTGCACCATCACTAGGAATCCCATCATTTAGTGCCCTGTTTTTTGGGTAGCTTTTGCAATGCATGATGGGGCAGAAATGATTTGGCAGTGGTGGCTGACAGCAAGGGGTCAACGTTCCACAATGCAACATCAGGCATGCTAATGAAGTGAGGGGGGAGGGAATGGAGGGAGGAGGCCTCCCTCCTCACTTCATTAGCATGCCTGATGTTGCCCGGGGCTTCTGGACACTGCTACTGGAGCAATGGTAGTGGCCCGAGGCCTGGGTCCTTTAAATCGCCACTAGAGTGCTGTGCAGTATGCTCCAGGTGACTATGAGGGCTGACTGCCCCAGCTCTGCATCCTCAATCCAAAAGGCCCCACCCCTTCTGAGCCCAGGGCCAGGCCCTCCCCCACCTCACTCAGATGCCTGGCAAGTCTGTCGGCCTCCCCCAAGCAATGCTCTCCTTTGCATAATAAAATAGAAGCATGGAGAGGTAACTGGCTTGGGACATGAGTGGATGTGATATACCTTGACGTTAGCAAAGCTTTTGATACGGTCTCCCACAATATTCTTGCCAGCAAGTTAAAGAAGTTATGGATTGGATAAATGGACTGTAAGGTGGATAGAAAGCTGGCTAGATTGCGGGGCCCAATGGGTAGTGATCAATGGCTCAATGTTTGGTTAGCGGTTGGTCTCAAGTGGAGTGCCCCAAGGATCGGTTCTAGGACCAGTTTTCTTCAATATCTTTATTAATGGCCTGGATGAGGGGATGGATTGCACCCTCAGCAAGTTTGCAGATGACACTAAGCTAGGGGGAGAAGTAGAGGGCAGGGATAGAGTCCAGAGTGACGTAGACAGATTAGAGGATTGGGTCAAAAGAAATCTGATGAGGTTCAACAAGGACAAGTGCAGAATCCTGCACTTGGGACGGAAGAATCCCAAGCACTGTTACAGGCTGGGGACTGAATAGCTAAGTAGCAGTTTGGCAGAAAAGGACCTGGGAATTACAGTGGCTGAGAAACTGGATATGAATCAACAGTGTGCCCTTGTAGCCAAGAAGACTAATCGTATATTAGGGAGCATTAGGAGGAGCATTGCCAGCAGATCTAGAGAAGTGATTATTCCCCTTTATTCAGCACTAGTGAGGCCACATCTGGAATACTGCATCCAGTTCTGGGCCCCCCACTATTGAAAGGACTGGAGAGGGTCTGGCAGAGGGCAACCAAAATGATTAGGGGTCCGGAGCACTTGCCCTACAAGGAGAGGCTGAGGGATTTGGGCTTATTTAGTCTGCAGAAGAGAAGAGTGAGAGGGGATTTGATAGCAGCCTTCAACTTCCTGAAGGGGGGTTCCAAAGAGGATAGAGAAATGTTGTTCTCAGTAGTGATGGATGGCAGAACAAGGAGCAATGGTCTCAAATTACAGTGGGGGAGGTCCAGGTTGGATATTAGGAAAAACTATTTCACTAGGAGAGTGGTGAAGCACTGGGCTGGGTTACCTAGGGAGGTGGTGGAATCTCCATCCCTAGAGGTTTTTAAGTCCCAGCTTGACAAAGCCCTGGCTGGGATGATTTAGTTAGGGTTGGTCCTGCTTTGGGCAGGAAGCTGGACTTGATGACCTCCTGACGTCTCTTCCAGCCCTATGATTCTATGGCTATGTCTACACTGTAGTCTTTCTTCCGCCGCAAAAACTTATGCAAATGAAGCACTGAGTGGAATATTGCCACGCTTCATTTTCATAATTAATTAGCAGCTATTTTGCACAAGAGGCTTTTGTGCAAAAAGGAGCTGTGTAGACAGCTCCTTTTTGCTCAAAACCCCCCTCTTGCACAAGAGCCATTCTTCCTCATTTTTTCAGGGAGAATGGCTCTTGAGCAAGAGGGGGTTTTGCGCAAGCAAAAAGGAGCCATCTACACAGCTCCTTTTTGCGCAAAAGTCTCTTGCACAAAAATGGCTGCTAATTAATTATGCAAATGAGGTGCAGCAATATTCCACTCTGGACTTCATTTGCATAAGCTTTTGCGGAAGAAGGCTACAGTGTAGACGTAGCCTATGATTCTATGGAGCCTTCACAGGCTCTGCACTTCTATGGAGCTCTGCACTATTGTCACCAGCATTGCAAACAGAGGAAGCACTATCCTCTAGCACAGAGGTGGGGAACCTAAGGCCCAGGGGTCAGATACGGTCCCTGGCTTGCCTGGATCTGGCCCCCGGCGCTCAGGGCTTCTCCTCCCTGGCACTGGGGAGCCCATGCTGGCACTGCACCCCTCCCTGTCCCAACCCACTGATTTTTCTGTGGGTCAGCGGCCACCAACTCAAAAAAGGTTCCTGACCCCTGCTCTAGTATTTACAAAGTCACAGGTACAGCTGTGGGGAACACTGTGTTTTCCTTCGAGGCAGTTTCCTGTGGGATGTAGTGAGAACAATCCAGGGTCGTTGATGGGTTTCACAGAACAGATGCTGGAGTGCACTTCTGCAGCCGAGAAACGAGCATTGACTGGTGGGATCATATCGTTCTGTGGCTTTGTGATGACACAGTGGTTGTAGAACATTCAGCTGCACCAAGCCACCTATCTGTATCTTTGTGTATAGCTCATCCCAGCTCTCCAATGCTGCCCTGTTACATGGAGAGGTTTGCTAACAGTGGAGCAGTGAGTGACAATCACACAGAGGAAACTGCAATGCTGGATTGCTACTGATCTATGGTGAGTCATTTTGAGGTAGCGAAGTCCACTGTGGGGGCACTGTCATGTGCTGGGCCATTAATCATCTCCTGCAACAGAGGACTGTGACTCGCAGCAATTTGAAGGACATTGTGGATGAATTTTCAATCACGGTGGTCTCAAACTGTGATGACCTCCATCCTCATTTTGCCTGCATGCGGTGGCCAGTGACCCTACACCACTCCCAGAAGTGGCCAGCTGCTGGCACATCTCTGTATGCCCCTGGCAGGGGAGAGGCAGCTCCACATGTGCTGCCTTCACCCCAGGCAGCGCATGGAGACTCACAGCTCCCCTGGACCCAAGATGCACAAAGATATGTCAACATCAGTGCAGCAGGACTAAGGTGGCTCCCTGCCTGCTCTGCCTCCCTCCCCAGAGCGCCTTGCCACAGAGTACATCAACAGACAGGGCTCTTTTTCTATGGTTATGCAAGTGCTGGTGTATCAGTGACATCAATATTAGCTGGTCAGGGATGGTGCATAATACTCACCTCTTTAATAATGCAGGACTGTTCAGAAGGCTACAAGTAGGGAGCTTTTTCCCGACTGGTGGATTACCACTGGTAATGTTGAAATGGTAATGATCACCCTGAGGGACCTTCTTGCACCCCTAGCTCATGAAGCCATACACTGGCCACCTCAACAGCAGCAAGGAAAGATTCAGCTACAGGCACAGCTGGTGCAGAATGACAGGTAAATGTTCTTTTGATACACTGAAAGGGAACTAAAACAAGGTCCTGTGACGCTGTGGAGACTAAGGCTGTGTCTAGACTGCATCCCTCTGCTGAGCGAGGAATGCAAATCAAGCACTTTGAAAGTGCAAATGAGCCCAGGATTTAAATATCCCGGGCTTCATTTGCATACTCACGTTCCAACGCTGTGCCGATCAGGCTCAGTGTCGAAAGTGAAAGTAAAATGTAGCCGCAGCTCTGCCGACAGTGGGGAGATTTTTTTCCGCCGCTCCTGTACTCCTCATTTTTTTAGGTTAATCAAGTCAGGGTGGATGCGGCTCATCTGATGAAGTGGGTTTTACCCACAAAAGCTTATGCACAAATAAATCTGTTAGTCTTTAAGGTGCCACAGGACTCCTAGTTTTTGCAGCTACAGACTAACAGGGCTACCCCTCTGAAAGGGAGCTGACATTGTTTACTCACCAGACTGGATCACAGCGCAAAAAATAATCCAGTGGCTATAACTGCCTGTTAGATCCTGCATGATATTGCCAAGGGAGAACAATTGCTGTAAGAATGGAGGTGGAGTGGCTGAGTGTGAACAGCCACACACAAGCGCTATGAGACAAAGCTCAAGGAGCAAAGAGGCTTTGAAAAAGCACTTTCATGGCAAGCCACAGTAACATGCTGTGGTGTCCTGTGCTCAACCTGGGGTGGCGGTTTGGGGGCCTGTTAGAAACTGTGTGGTGCTGGCTGCACATCTGTGCATATATCAATGGCAGTGAACCTAAGGGTCTGCTGTACATTTATGACTATTACAGTGTTTGGCATTGAGCCAATGGGTAGTGAGTGTACAAGACCACTACTTATACTGCCAGCAGGCATCATACACTGTGTGTTGTAAACTAATAGAAACGAATAACTTTTGAAACAAGAGAGTTTTATTCACTTAAGACACCAGCTGCAAAAATAATCAGAAGAACTTAAAAATGCATTTAAACACATTAAAAACATTTAGGAACCTTAATAAATAAACCAGAGGAAGAAAGATTGATGTTCGTTGTAGCCACAGATACATTTAACCATGGTGCTCACAGGTTAGTGCAGCTTAAGCTGTGGCTGTCCATGCTATCTCCTCGTGTGGAGCGGTAGGGTAGATGTGCTGGCTGGGAGGTCATGAGGAATGCTGGCAGGGGTGGGAGGCGGGGGTAGGGACTATGCTGAAGTTCTCCACGGACTGCAAGGGGAGTCGAGCCCAGGACTCTTGAACCTAGAGATCCACAAGCAACGGAGCCAACAGAGGCCCCGGAGCAAAGTGTGGGGTGGGGCTAGTTCTGTGCCCCCGGAAGGGGTGAGCCCTCAGGTGGAATGGGCAGGCTGGGGCAGCCAGCCCTCAGCGCTGCCTGGACCACAGTGTGCCCCCCTCCCCAGCTCTCAGAGCCACACAGAGTGCCCAGGGTCATGCTCCAGCGGGGAATCAAAAGGTCCAGTGCTGACCACCACTGCTGCCACAGTAGCACTGGCAGCAGCTGGAAGCTCCCTTTGCTTCAGACAAGAGTCTGAAACATCTGCATTTGTGGTGGTGAAGGCCCATTATGTCAGAGGATAAATCTCCATCTGTCTCTCCTTTGCTTTTCTCCTGTCCTCTCTTTCTTCCAGCATCCATCCACCAGGTCTTCTATTCAAGGTTGTATGCAGCACTGGCTTGCAGGATCTCACAAAGCATATCTTCCTGCACCCTCTTTTATCATCTTCTTATCAGGGTCATCTTAAAAAAGGACTAGTCTAGCAGCCTCTGAAACTTTTTATCTGGGGGCATGTCTAAACTACATTCTTCTTTTGAAAGAGGGATGTAGTTTAGACATAGCCTGGGTCAGTCATTCACGTGTGTGGAGGGAGTCCCCCTCAAGGCTATTGTAAAACAAAGTTACAGATAAACCAAAAAGATAAAACACATGGTCAGTACAGTAGGAATAAAAAGCAAAGCTTAAGAGTCAGAACTCCATTCCCTTGCTCCGCTAAAGTGTTAAACAAGACATGCTTATTGACACTTTGCTTTGGAGTGCTTGTGCCCAGTGCCACTCTTGGCTCAAGCACTGGTAGGTATGATGTTCCACTGTATATTAAAAATTCTGGTCATCTGAAGAAGTGGGCTGTGCCCATGAAAGCTCGTGATACCATCTACATGTTCTGTTAGTCTATAAAGTGCTACCAGACTATTTTTTGTTTTTTTAAGTTTATTAAAAATATTGTTAAGTATAAAATACTGTTAAGTTCCATCACTAGGAAACCAATATCATATCCTCCATCCTCCCCAGGAGTAACGCCACTGATTTCAAGTTGTGTCAGAGAGGCAGGATGGTTCAGCTGTTAGGGTTCTAGCCCAGTACTTGGGTTACCCGACCTCATTTCCCTGCTCCAATAAAGGCTTCCAGTGTGATCCTGGGAAAGTTGCCCAGTGACTGTGTCCTTCAATTCCCCAGCTGTAACATGGGAATAATAATTCTTCCCTACCTCACAGGGGTGTACGATAAGGATCAATACATTAACAACTTGTGACATGCACAGACAGGGCTGGATTTAGGGGCAGGTGACCCAAATGATCCTGGGGTGCCAGGCTCAAAGAGCGCCAGTCTCGGGATGCTGTGAAGTATTCAGAAGTGTAACAAATGAATGGGGAAGGACAGGACACTCTTCATCTGGGGCACTATTTATTTGGTCTAGGGCCAGCCCTGTACTTAGATAATAAGTTTCTTGGATCTGGACTTCTAATACTCATGTCATCTGAAGAAATGGGTTGTGCCCACGAAAGCTCATGATACCATCTACATGTTTTGTTAGTCTTTAAGATGCTACTAGGCTATTTGTTGTTTTTAAAGTTTTTCCTGTTATAGACTAACTCAGCTAGCCCCCTGAAGCTGTAGATAATACAGTATGGGGCGAGGGGTGGGGAACAGGGAGGAATACCTGTGTCAAAGAGAGAGAAAATATTTTGCGTTCCACCCCGGGATAAATTGTGGCCTTAACTTTTCTTGCAAATTCAAGTTGCAAATTCTTTTCTATTTGCTCAAAGTACTGGCACTAAGCAGACTAAAAAAGCAGTGGGCACTGAACAGATGGATTGAATTAAGAACAGGTTCAAAGCCAAGTTCAGTCATGTCTGTGAATTGTGAAAAGAAGTATTCATCTCAAAGGCTTTCCTATTTCTTTTTTTTTTCCACTCTCTTTCTCTCATCCCTATTTTCTTTCTTGTTTTACAATAAAAATCAATATTTTTACTTAGCTACAAGACACTCTGTCTTGTTCTTAGGAAAGCAAAAACAAGAAGCTAATAATAACTGCATTTATTTGGAGAAAAATGATGATTTGGAAAATCTCCAAGAAAAAAAACACAAAGTTTATTTCCAAACATGCTATAAATGAATAAAGAACCTGTATGTAACTTGTATATGCACTAAATGAAAATAGCACCCATCATCTTAAACCGTTGTAACTAAGCCACAGCTATCCACAGCTGTATGATGCTATGGGAACAGGCTACTGCTCAGCAGGTTGGGTGTCAATTGTGGTGCTAAATACACTTGAGGCCCAAGACTCTGCCTCTTCTCCTGGTTTGTACTTCTGACTGGACCTCTCTCATTCATGAAGGCATCTCATGACCTAAAAACTAGAAAGGGAGGGAGGTCACTTCATGGACTCTGGTCAAGAACCAGGGAGGAGGAGTAAAGATGTGGGTGGAGGTTGGGCAGAAAGTGGCAATTGACGCTTGTGAGGCGTTTTGCTTTCCTTGGGAAGCAAGAGAAGCATTAAGGGTGTTAGAGGATTACAGGGGTGAGGTATTTGTTTTGTTGAGAGGAGGAAGAAGGATCTGCATGAAGGACAGAACAAAGCATTGGTCTAGAATTTTAGGGAGGGAGAGAAAGCTAAGGAAAAGCTGTCTTGAGTTTTGGGGTGTTTTAAGGGTTAGCAAGTAGGGAGACATTCAAATCTAATAGCTTGATATCTGTTTAAAGCATGAGGAACATGTACACTTTTGGAAAAAATTTAGTTTATAAAGATATTCTCGGTAAATCAGAGAGAAATTCAAAGGTGGACACTCATTGCAAGTCAAATTTATCTTCTTCATTCTTGTACTGACTGAAAGAATAATGACGTCTTCATATGTAACCCCTTTCTTTTCAGAGGAAAAGGCTCTCTTAAGTAGGGAATTCAAATTAAAAAAAAGTTTGATGCACTGGTAATATGACATACTAATGTGGTTTCACATAGTATTGTGTAGTCATGGATATCTGTAGGTTGTCATGTTACCTTCCTTGTTTTGTTTAAAGATACAATAAAAAGACAAGAAAATCTTCTCCACCTTTTAAATCATGTTCATGGTGCTGTAGGTTGCCTGCAACTGTAACACAAAAAACAAATTGTTCTTGTTTCTTTTAGACCTCAAATACTAGGGAGAAGGGAAAATTTCCAGTGAAAATTGATGGCTTGTGCACTGGAACACTGGTCACTCTCATTAATCTAGCTAGTGCTATATGCAATGATTTTGAATTCATACCGTGCTGGAAATGTCAGACTTGAAATCATTTCCTTTGGTGCCCTGATGTACCTAAAGTGCCAGCTGCCTTTTATTTTGAGACTAGGGTTGCAAGACATAAGGTCAGAAACTAGGAAACCATGTTATGTGTTGGCAGACACACGCTCCAACAGGAATACCTTATAATAACTCTGATGCTAGGCGGTAGTGAGGACAAGCCAGATGGGGGTTTTAAAACTGGGCTAGATTCAACTGGGTAGATATAGGAATTGTCATCAAACTAGCCTAGACTGTATAATTAATGTGACTCCTCCCTCCTCTGACATTTTCTTAACTGTGAGCAATAGTTTCAGGGTTATGAAGTAATTGCAAGATCTTAGAAGCCCACAAATGTATTATTTATGGAAACAGTGCTGTATTTTAGTTATTATGCCTTGCAGTTCCATATTTAAAATCCAGTTTTGTACATAAAACAGGGATTTAGTAACTTTATGTCAAAGAACACATATTGGCCTTCCCAAAATTACAGCACTTATTCTTTGGGCCCAGGATTAAATTTAAAAAAATTGGTCTAGTAAGAAATGAGCCACCCAGTGTCAGACTGGTTCTTTCTCCTTCATGAACAATATACACACGTCAAATTTTCCTTACGCTTAAAACTCATATATTTGTTTAACATTAATGTTCATTTCCCTTCTCCTCCACCCCTCACCCCAGTTATTCTTCATAATTGAAAGGTTCTTCATCCAGAACTAATGAATAACTTTTGGAAGATAGCCAATATCAACAGTTCAAAAAATCATGAGTTAGGCCTAAAAAAAAAATCATGATTTTGATTTAAAATAATTAGACTTTTAAAAATAATAAAGTGGGATTCTTTGTATTTGCTTTCTGACTTTGGAACCTTGAGGATTCTCATTTTCAAGTTTTTCTCTACAGGCAGGAGGACTAGAAATTTTCTTTTTTACAAATGAAAGCTTTGCTTCTCAAGTATTCACTTTAAAAGCATCAAATATCACCAAAGACTCTCAATAAAATCATGACGGTTGCTGTACAGCATCCTTCTCTCAAAACGGCTGCCATATGCATTGTTTTCAGTAAGACAGTTCATAAATTGCTTGTAGCTAAGTGGTGATTTTGAGAAAATCTGCTCTCCCATTATTTTCAAGAGGCCTGAAGCCTAAACATATGTCTTCCTTCTTATTTGCTCCATTTTCTTTCTGGATGCCTAAGCTAAGTTGACTGGTTTATAGTTCCCTGGATTGTCCTTTTCCCCCTTTTGTTAAATAGGAACTATATTCGCTCTTTTCCAGTCCTCTGGGATCTCTCCCATCTTCCTCAGTTTTTCAAAGATAATTGTCAATGACTCAAAGATCTCGAGCAAATTCCTTAAGTATTCTAAGATGTGTTCCTTTAGGGCCTGCTGACTTGCAAAGATCTAACTTATCGAAGTAATTCTTAACTTTTCCCTAATTTAGCCTCAGAACCTACTGCACTTTCACTTTTTTTTTTGCTGTCAAATAATGGATAGCTCTTTCAGTGAAAATGAAACAAAAAGGGTATTTAATAGTTTAGCAATTGTCGCATTTTTTTTCTTGTCTTTCCTCATTGAGTTGTGGGTCAACCCTATCCTTGGTATTCCTCTTGTTTCTCATGTAATTAAATATATAAGTTAATACTTTTTAAGACCTGACCTACACATTTTTAATATTTGTACATTTCCAAAGGATTCATGTGAAATTGCCACACTATTACTACATAGCCAATGTATAGCATTGTGCAACAGACCACACTGAATAAGACTGCTGGAATCCAAAACATTATTTTTCCTTAGATTATACAAACAAAGCTATGCTATCTACCTATTCAAAACACATCTTACCGTTGGCCATACTTTCAAGCCCATTGTTGGCTGATAATGGCAGAAATTAACTGAAATAGCTGGACATGTTATAATTACTATAAAATACCTCAAAAAATATTTAAAAACCCACAGCTATGGAGCAAAAGAAGTTTCCTAATATATGTGTACATTTTAAAAAAGCCAAACAAAAAAACAAAAACTGACCCAACAACTTTAATATGACACTTCACACATAAATCTGTTCCTGCAAAAAGAGTGAAAGAAGGAACGACACATGTGACTGTACACACATCACTCACATCACTTAATGAACTATTGGAAGGTAGTCAGATACTATGGTAATGAGATAAGAATAGAATAGAATAGAATAGAATAGAATAGAAGCAAGTTTCCATTATCAGACTCTATGTTAGCCTCCTATAATGATAGTTGGAAAATTTAGCTTGGTATTACTCATTTAACTGAATAATCTGGTAATCCCACCTCATTCCATTTAATTACAAAATGACATCTATTTACTTGAACAAAGGAGGATGCTGAGTTCTCTTCCCTTCTTATTTAACTTTAGATGGGAGAGTGATCTGCCCTGGAAAAGAAAGACTGTTCATCACAGTTAAACTACTCATTTCTTCATTACTAGAAATATTGTTAATGGGGTGGGATTGGTTTGACAATATGAATGTACCTCATTGGTGAGAAGCAACCAAACTACAGGATTGACACAGAGCAAATAGATTTCTTTTCCCTCATCAAAAAGTACTTCTTTTAGATTATGTATACACAAGTGCCTCTACTGAGTGAATTTTCCAACACAGTCTCCAACTATCCTTAGGAAGTAAGGAGCAATCGTTTTACAGTGCAATTATTATAGTTAATAAAAACACAGTGAGAAAGTACAAGGCGATAAATATTTAAAACTCAACATAATTCCTGCAGGGTATTGAGCTTTACATTATTTATAGGATATATGTTCTAGAAAAAACAAATATCTAAATTAGGGCTGGTAAAATCCCGAAGACATTTAGTGTGCTGAGATGTTTTCTTTTTTACTTTATTGCTTGAAAATGTACTTAAGTTCCTCGTCTCTAAACTCTTGTAATGAACACCTGCTTCCCAGATTCCACAAGATATATTTTAACTTCTGTATAGAAAAACATCAACCTGTGGGCAAAATCCTACTGTACCTTGTTTGAGGCATATTCAAAGTAGAGTAAATAGGGGAAGCAGCTGAGTGAGGAGGCTTGTCTACACTGGGGAAAATTCTCCAGTAATTCTAACTGGATTTAAAACTGCTCTAAGTAAATTGGGTTTAAAACTGGTGGGAGCTAAAGTCTGGATTAATGTAGGAACCAGGCTATGAGCACTCCGACCTAGTGTTCGTAAGCCAGGAACCAAAGCCAGAGTTGGATTATGCCACACACCAGGCTGAAATCAGGGGCAGGAGTCACACCATCTTTCGAGACTGGCGCAGGAATTAGGGAATAGTTCCAGGGATCAAGCTGCATGCAGAGTCAGAGAGCAGTATCAAAGGCCAAACAGGAGTCAGGGAACAATGCCAGGGTCAAGCCAGCATCAGGAATTAGGATCCAAGATAGCAAGAGCTGAGGAGTTCATTCAGTTTCTCAGAAAATTGTTGTGCCTTTTCCTAGCTTCGATAGTGCATCTGTGCCTGCAAGTGGGGCTTAGTGGGCAGAGCCACTGTGGATCAAAGTTGCACTAGCACCCTTGCCTTCAGGTTCCAGAGAGCTGCCAGATGGTGGTTGTAGTCTGGGTACTGCCTGGGAATTCATGATCCTTCCCCAGTTAGGTAGCCAGAACTGGTTTGGGACCCATCACAAAGGTATGAATAAAGACATTACCTGGCTAGGTACACTAGCACAGTACCTTCCACACCATAATGATTAAAAACAAACAAACAATGGGTACTTAAGAACAATTTGCACCTTCTCTATCAGCTTCATGTAATATGAACACTCTAATTGACTTTTTCCCCCTTCCTTCTCTCCCTGTCCCATCCCCTACTATTTATTTTGGAACTGGACCTTTAATACTCCATTCATCTGAAGAAGTGGATTGTGCCCACGAAAGCTCATGATACCATCTACATGTTTTGTTAGTCTTTAAGGTGCTGCTAGAGTATTTGTTGTTGTTTAAGTATTTCCTACAGAACGAGTTATGAAAACAGAGAGCAGAAGCTAAGCCACTATTGTTGGGTTTATTTGTAAATAGATCAATAAAAAGATGAAAGCTTTAATATATACATATATTAAATATATATTATATTTAATACTAATTGTCTAACCAATGGGACTACACTCTATCATTCTGACAGGAATGTAACCCAAAAATTTGAATAAAGGGAAATCCCTGGCTGTCAAGGCACATTCATAATAACTGAGGTAACGCCAGCTTCCTAAACTAAACAGTAAATCACAATTAGCATTCTCTGCTCCAGGGGGATGTGAGAATGGAAAAGTAAGAACACAAGAACGGCCATACTGGGTCAGACCAAAGGTCCATCTAGCCCACTATCCTGTCTGCTGACAGTGACAAATACCAGATTCCCCAGAGGGAGGGAACACAGCAGGTAATCCTCATATGATCCCTCTCCTGTCACCCATTTACAGGCAAACAGAGGCTAAGGACACCATTCCTACCCATCCTGGCTAATAGCCATTGATGGACCTTGAATCTATCTAGCTCTTTTTTGAACCCTGCTAAAGACCTAATCTTCACCACATCCTCTAGCAAGGAGTTCCACAGGATGATTGTGTGCTGAGTGAAGAAAAGCTTCCTTTTGTTTGTTTTAAACCTGCTGCCTATTAATTTCATTTGGTGACCTCTAGTTCTTATATTGTGGGAATAAGTAAATAACTTTTCCTTATTCACTTTTTCCACGCCAGTCATAATTTTATTGACCTCTATCATATCCCCCCTTAGTCTCCTCTTTTCTACGATGAAAAGTCTAAGTCATTTTAATCTCTCTTCAAATGGGACCCATTCCAAACCCCTAATCATTGTTGCCCTTTGGTGAACCTTTTGCAATGCCAATATATCTTTTTTTGAGATGGAGATGACCACATCTGTACACAGTATTCAAGATGTGGGTGTACCATGGTTTTATATAGAGGCAATAGATATTCTCTGTCTTATTCTCTAACCCTTTTTTAATGATTCCTAACATTCTATTTGCTTTTTTGACTGCCGCTGCACACTGAGTAGATGTTTTCAGAGAACTATCCGCAATGACTCCAAGATCTCTCTCTTGAGTAGTTGTAGCTAAATTAGTCCCCATCATATTCTATGTATAGTTGGGATTATTTTTTCCAATGTGCATTGCTTTACATTTATCAACATTAAATTTCACTTGCCGTTTGTTGCCCTATCACTTAGTTTGGTGAGATCTTTTTGAAGCTCTTCACAGTCTGCTTTGGTCTTCACTATCTTGAGCAGTTTGGTATCATCTGCAAATAGTGCCACCTCATTGTTTACTCCTTTCTCTAGATCTCTAAAGTGCTACAGGAAGTACTTTAGACCAGTTTTCATTTGATTGAATTAATTCATTTGTTTATTTACTTATGAGAATGATGATTATATTACAGAATCAGAAAGCCTGGTAGTGGTTTTGCAGTACAAATAGGACATAGTCTTGTAGTCTTAATCTAGTATAAAAATCACCACCATGCACAATTTAATTAATTCAGTGCAAAACTATGGTGGAATTGTGGCATCTCCTTTAGACAGTGTGGTAGACGCTTTTTACTATATAGGCAAGCACCGTAAAAGGAAAAGAAAACCCTGTATTCAGGAACACTAGGCAAACTTCAAATTGTAACAGACCAGTTGTTATTTTCTTTGGGATATGAAAATCAATATTACTGTTTTACAATGGTCAGCCTTTGAGACCCATGCAGAGATCAGAGCTCTATTGCATGACACACACTACCTATACATTGTATGAGACACTCCCTACCCCTACAGAGCTCATAAACTAAACAGACAAGTCAGACAAAGGGTGGGAGAGGTGAAGTATCATTATCCACCTCTTGCAAACAAAGAAACAAACAGAGGTTAAGGGACTTGCCCAAGGTCACACAGTGGGGGTGCTGACCAGTGATGGGCAGTTTCTCATTTGAATGTAAGCTCCTTTGGGGCCAAGGCTGTGAGCCGGATTATGGAGCCCACTGCATTGCATAGGTGGCATAAAGGGGCTATAATGTGGCTGCATTGCTCAGATAGTGGAGAGAACTGTAATCTGCCTCGTGGGTGAGTGTTAGACAGGGCAGGGGGTGGGTCAGAGCGCCTCTTCACTAGGGCTCTCCTTCAGTAGAGTAGGTTTCATTTTGTGTAATGGCAGTGGATAGAGCTGCCCACAAGATGCTTTCAGTCATACAACCAGAGAGACTGGCTCCTTCAGGAAACCAGAACCAGCTCCCTGATTACTCCTTCCCCAATCTTACCACTTCCCTGAGCAGATCTTTGGTGAAGAAGAGGCTCAGGCCCTCATTCTCAGTCTGTGTCCTGTACGGTTCTGAGCACTTTGCTGGAGCCTAATAACTCACCAAAAAGCTGGGCTCAAATGACAATGAATATGTCTGTCTCATTTATGCACATTACAGAATCACCATAGTGCTCAGCATAAGTGGCTGCCTATGAAAAATAAATGTCCAGGATCTACAAGGTCATCTGTGATAGAGAAATATATACAGAACATGCCTACACTGTGTCGGTATTACACAGTGCCACTTTTCCTAAGCACTAAGTCCCAAATTCTCTTGTACCTGACGTCAACAGCAGTTTTGCTTCTAACTTCTGAAGGAACTGTGTGACCCTAAGGCATTTATAGATAGAGAACAAAACTAAAGAACAAAACCGCTAGCCCACTAAGAACTGATAAGTAAGTAACAAGCATCCAAAATGTGGTAAAGTATTTTAAAAGAAGCCATTTTATTTAAGCAGGACACAACATTTGAAACTATGGTGACATTATTTTGATAGCTCTAGAAATAAAAGCAACATGGCATGTGGAACTGTTTTGTTATTCAGAGAAAATGTGCATCTGGGCTACCAAACTGTGGAACATGTTTCAGTGATACTGCCATGAAAATTAATCTCCATCAGACCCACTGAATCTGAATTGTTTTCCTTGATATTTGTATTTAACCCTTTTATGGGCATGAAATAAGCAGATATAACTTCATCCACCGCTATAACTTCTGAAACCATCATTAGTAAGATACTTAAGCTGTTCCCTGTAGATCAACAGCTTTGAGTACGCTGATTTTTAAGAAAATAAAACCTGCTAATATACAGTTAACATGTAGAATGTTTGCCAAGATGTGGAAACCATTTCAAAGTTCTTAAATTAACCATTTTTTGCTTTTTGTTATGATCACTCTGGTTGTACTGTATTAGGAAGGTAATAGTGTAGTCGATTAACCGATAAGCAAAAGCATCCCCGCCTTGCCCCAGCAGTAAATTTTTTAGTGGCTGGCCAGCAGTCCAGCTCAGTGCTGGCTTGTGACGGGTCTGGGACTGCGGCTCTGCATTTAAAGTGTATTAGGACCTGGGTGGGCAGGCAGCCTGGCTCAGTTCTGGCTTGTGCTGGATCTAGGGAGCTCAGACACTCCCTTAAACAGGGGTTACTGCCACCCCACACTGTTGCCCCTTTATCAGAGGCAGCAGCACAGGAGGACAGGCAGCTGGTCCACAAGGAGAGCTGGTTTTTAAACTGGCTCCTCTCATGGACCAGCTGTCGCCTGGCACCCCTCACTGCTGCCTCAGATACAGAGGCAGCAACGCGGAGTGGCAGAGGGTTCCTCGGGAGTGGGGCCCAAGTGCACTGTCTGCTGGCCCACCCCGGGGACTATAGAATAGTCAAGTAACCAATAAGAATTCATGAGGTTAATCAACTATTCAGTTCAATATTTAACATCCCTATACTATACCTCCTATGCACTGCTTTCAAAGAGGCTTTATAGTCAATACAGCAAGTCAATATAGTCAATCTGTTTTCAAAGAGGCTTTATAGTCAATACAGCAAGTTGTTCTTCCTCTTGCTTGATGTCTATAGCATGGCTGTTCATGGTAAGATCTCTAATGGGACAAAACAACAACAACAAAAAAGGCCATCTGTCTTTGACAGCCCTTCTGATGACAGTTCTGGTAAAGTATGCTGTTACCATTTGCAGCCAGCTGGCCACTTGTATCATTATATGTTACAAATGCTTCACAGCAAGACAACATAACATAAAATGGCATTTTAAAAAACATCACAGGATGCTCAGACTCTCAAAAGCACCAGTATAGAGTATTGTTGGCTGTGGTTCTCAAGCCAGCTTGTCCAGATCATATTTGCTTATGAAGTCCTCATATTGCTAGATTTGGAAATAGTTCATCTTTTCTGAAATGCAATGGTTCATTTCATGCATAGAATAGCTGTGATGAAGAAAAGAATGGCCTAGCAGGACTTTATATTTTGGCTTTCAATACAAATCAAAAGGACCATTAGATCTTAGATCCTGATTCTCTATTTCTAAGTTTCCTGTCTCTTTGTGCATCTTAGCTCCCTCTGTTTCCATGTTGCTATTATAAAAATACTAGAAGATTTACCCAGCATTACTCAGGGTCCTTAACTAAATTAATTTTTCTTTTCTTTTTTCATGTAAATCATTGCTCTGGGGTAGGGATGGGGATGAGGGATTCAGGATGCAGGCTGCCCCAAGGAAAGAGGACTGTCCCAGTCCATTCTCACTGCAGCAGCCTGGGGCCAAGTGAGAAGTCCCTCTCCATGGCCACTGCAGCTTCAGGGGGCACATTTGGGGAAGGAATGCTGTCAAGGCTTATTCCCCACTCTGGCATACGATAAATGCAGAAGTGGGGGCCCGCAAAAGTACCCCCAAACCTTATCTTTCCAGGCTTTGGTATAAAACTTCCCCGAAAAATCTTAAAAACTAGATTTTGGGGATAAAAATCCACTGCCACCACCCAAGTAATGATAAGAAACCAGGGAAGAGATCACTTGGGAAATCTCAGCCCTAAAGTAAAAACCAGGACACAAAAATTAACCATTACCAGGTTAATAAAAAAAAAAGAGAGAGAAAGAACTTTTATCATCACCACAATACTCCTGTTACAAGCATAGTGACTAGATGGAAGAGTCACCAATTAATACACTCATGGGGAATTCCACCATGGGCCAAAACTTAGTTACAAAGGAAGGAAAAAACCATTTTTAAATGCATAGACATCAGATTCCCATTCCCAAACCATAAAACAATAAAACCTAATGGATTTATCTAAACTTTACTCGACTTACAGATAGCGAAGAGTCTTTTCTTGGAGACAGACATGATGTCTGTCCCCCTCAGTAGCTGGAGAGAAACTGCTCAGGGACAAAGGAGGGAAAAACCCAAAAATTCCTTTGTCCCAGTTTGAAATCCCTATCTGCATTTCTATTGGCTGAGCAGATACCTGGCTAGGTAAAGTTAACCCCTTAGTCCCCAGGCTGCTGCCCATCCCTCATGGTCATGACAGATGCATGTTCCCCAGCTGCGGCAGGTTAAGGTCATCTGCTTCTGTGCTCCAACACCAGACTGAGGAATGCAGCAAATGGTGAACTTTCCCCTTGGTCCCTGATGAAGGGGAACAGCCAGCCACGCTCCTGTATGAATGGGTGGGGTGGCATTCACCTCCCCACACCCACCTTAAAGGGTGCTTGGGAGGTGGGAGGCTTGGGGCTGGGGCAGTCCTGGATGGGGGAGAGGGTGGGCCCACAGCCAACCACTTTCATTTGCCTAGTGATTCAGTCTTTTTTCAGTATGGTTTTATGTATCCCTGTGCTGATGGAAGAGAGCTTAACCCACACCCTCCTGTACAACCAAACCCTTGAACAAGTCCTTGAACAAATGGACAGACTCACTCACTCACAGACAAACTCTTTCAAATATATAGTAAATAGGCAAAACTGAATTAAAAGGGGCTATGAACCTATGCATAGCAAAGGAGAAGAGATCCCTTAAAAATAAGAGTTGAGATACTGTTTCAGTCCTTCTAGTTATTACAAATAGAAAACATGCAGGACCACAAGAAAGAAAATGATGTTTTTGGTTTTCCTATTCATCACTTTGGGACACCACTATACAAGACACTAATAAAATAGCAAAGTCGTCCACGCCAAAATGTGATTTTTACATTGGTCTGAAGATTGTCAATTAAGCAGGGAACAGTGAAGACCTGGGAAATTTTGTATGATAATTTCAGGTATGGAAGGAAAATACAAGCAAGCGAATAGGATAGAGTAGGGGTGGCCATTAAAATGGTGATGGTTTGCCAGGGTTAGCATCTGGTGGGCCGTCATTGCTATATTTTCCTGTGCCTCCACAGGTAGAGGCGATTGCAGCTCCCATTGGCCTCGGATCACCATTGATAGCCAATAGGAGCAGCAAGAAGTGGCGCTGGTGGGGACACCATTTCCCACAGTTCCCATAGGCTGGGAACAGCAATCAGTAGCCAATGGGGGCTGCAATCCCCCGTACCTGTGAAAGCACAGGTTAATATAGCAGTGGCGGCCCACAAGGGGCTAACCTTGGCAGACTGGATCCAGCCAGCAGGCCGGTATTTTCCCACCCCTGGGATAAAGAATGTTGAACTGAAAGAAGACAATTCAGGAACTTTTTAGTTATCTTTTTGTTACCTCGCTAACTTTCACTCTTAAATCCTAGTTTAGATGAGGCCTTGGCTGCTAATGGTGTTTGCTACAGTTCAAATCCTTTGATAAGGGGAACATACCATCCACATAAAAATAGGCAACTGAGCACTCTGCATTGAAGAAACTATTATCAGTTCTAGAGAAAATACATATGTTCCTTCCCTAAGCAAAAATATAGCAAAACCCAGCCTCCAAAACCTCCTGTAATTTGCCTGTTTCAAGTGGAAGTGCGTATTTTTGTTCCAATAGCTGTTTGAGCAGACAACAGAATTCAAGACTGTGGCCTAATTTAGCAATTTGAGAACAAACATCTGAGGAAAAAATCCCATTGACTTCAGCAGGGTCAGGATTTGGCTTGAGCAAAATTCCCTTTGAAAACAATTGATTCACAACTAGAGCAATGAGCTTTAAGAAAATGAAGCTCAGTAAAAATTGCCTCTATCTAAAAAGTAGATATTTTTCCAGGAGGTTGTGGTGAAGTGCAAGGAATTAAGAATCATATAGCATGCTGATCATTCCCAGGCCAATTAGTATACCTCTCTCCGATGTGGAGAAAGCTAATTGGAGTAATCAGCTCATCAGGCTGGTTGCCTGGGCAAGCTAACCAGCCAATTAGCCCACCAGCTCAAGATTGATAAACGAGGACAGGAAGGAAACACAATGGACAGGGGAATAGGCCTGGTTGAGCCCAGCCTCACAGAGACATTAAGGAAGAGAAACCTCTGCTCCTCACAGGTGCAAAGAGGACAGAAAACAGGGGACATTGTAAATAGTGCCATTGCTTGCGGGTGTGAAGGTGTTGGTGGAGGGCTCCCAAATAAATAGCCTGGTGAATACACAGCCAGCACAGTCTGAGAAAGCTTCTGTAGTGCAAAGGAAGCAGGAGTGGAGAGCATCCTGCTACAGAGAGCTATGTGAAAATGGTTTAAAATCCTTTTAAAAAAGGGTGAAAGAAAAGTTTGGAAACAGACATTCCATTAGAGCTATAAATCTGCTACACAACAGGGAAAAGGAGAAGAATGTTCAAGGATCTAACGAGGCTAATGCAGCTATTAATATCAAAGCTGTTGGAAAGAGTAATGAGAGTCTGTTTTGTTCAGCAATAAGAAGTTCTGAATGGGAGGCAAATAGATATTCTTAATAACCAAGAAAAATCCTCTGAATTAAAACTACCCCATGAGTATCTGATTGGTACCAGATTCATTAGTAATATGTTGATGTGGTGTCCTTTATGAACAGATGCTGTGTGTCTCGAGGAGCATTATTACTGCATTCGTTATCACTATTATAGTTATTATTAAACATTAATGACATTCAACCAGCAGAGTCGGCAGCAACATCGCCATGGAGTAATCAATTTTACATGTCATTATCTACTTCATTTCAGAAGCATCTGACAGTGTGGTAGGTGCTCTTCAGACGTAAAAGAAGAACATTCCCTTTTCTTTTACATTCAAACAATGTCTACAGTAATGCCAGATATAATGATGCTGGCTGCTCACTGAAAAATAGCTTGGGTAGGCAGAAATCTACTTTTATTGATATTTTTGTTTTGTTCTTTATACAGCGCTGTCATTGCTAGTGGACATGGGAAGAAAAGAGTAAGAGATTAGAAACCTTAGATAATAAAGAAAACGAGAACACAACATGTTAAGGAAATATCCAGTCATCCAGACTCAGCCTGGAAAATATCTAAAATATATTTAAAGGGGCTCAGAAAAATACCCTAGGTAGAATCACAAAACCTTTTCAAACAAAGGAATTTTGGAAATACTATGATATTATGACAGACTGTTTTACACTTTTCTAGCTAGTATAATTTGCAAGGAATAAAAGGCTTTCCCTATGATGTCCCAAAACAACAAATTCTCCTGAGAAACATTCAGCGTGAAATATTGGACATTACCAGAGCACAAACCTTGACTCTCCGCCCCCCGTATTCATTAATGCTCCACTGTGATTTTCTGAATGACCTATTCAACTGAAAGTTCACCAGGCATTTCTGCTGGAACCTGGCCTTTCGGGATTTCCTTTGCGTGAAGTAGAAAGCAAATGTATTGTTGGTTTGCAATGCAGATGGAAGGTTCAAAATAGAAGTGGAACTGTTATGCTTGCATGGAAGTGCTGGAACTAGAATCATCTCTGGCCCTTGCCTGAGCTGCCTAAGGTCATGATGGGTAGCACAATAGGTTCCTTGTGCTTGTGCTAGGGACAGGGACAATTTGATCCATACTATCTGTCAAATTCTGTATTATGTTCACAACTGTAAATAACCATTTATTGGTTGTATTACAGTATTAATTACTGTATCACAGTACCAAGAGGCCCTAACTGAAATAGAGATTTTGTTGTGCTAGGTATACACATACATACACACAGTAAGAAACAGTCCCTGCCCCCCAAGAGCTTATAATCATTATGTAGTCCATCTAAACATTTACAGACAGTTTAGACACACTTCTTGTCTATGACTGACCAGAGCCATAACTAGGCATTTTAGCGCCCAGGGCAAGCAAGCATAGTATAAAAGAACATAAGATGGCCATACTAGGTTAGACCAAAGGTCTATCTAGCCCAGTATCCTGTCTGCCGACAGTGGCCAATACAGTTGCCCCAGAGGGAAGGAACACAAGAGGTAATTATCACATGATCCCTTTCCTGTCATCCATTTCCAGACAAACAGAGGCTAGCATCCCCTACCAGAGGTGAGGGGGTACGTGGGGTCATGTGCCCCCCACAGATTTTTGATTGCACCCCCAACACAAACAGGTTGGGTGATCAACTGAAGTGAGTTGGGGATGGAGGTAGTACTCCCTCCCTAACCCCAGCCCAAGTCAAAACCATAACTAGGCATTTTAGCGCCTAGGCCAAGCAAGCATATTTGCCCCCTCTACTACCAAGCCTTGTTGCCTTGATATTCTCCCTAAATATACGCCTTGACTGATATTGAAATAGGTTTTGCTCATCTGGTAGGTTTTCCCCAAAAATCTCTGATATGGCTGAGAAAGTTCCTGACCCCCATTCAGCTTTCCCGTTACATTTTATTCATACATTTTAAAGTTTCATAGGGAATTAAAGGCAATGAGTTGCAAGCAGGGCTGTGTTTTTTTATACACAGTCATTATCATCATTATTATCACTAGAGCAGATCTTTCAGAAAGATATCACATTCACCGCACCCTTAGATAATTTGTTCCAATGGTTCATTAGCTTCATTGTTAAATATTTGCAGTCTGAATTTCTAGTCTGAAATTACCTAGTTTCTGCTTCCAGCACTGGGCTTTATTATGGCTCCTGTCTGCTAGATTAAAGAGATCTCTACTATGAAAAATCTGCTCCCCTTGTATGTACATAAATATCAAGATTAAGTCACCTTCTTTTGGATAAGCTAAATAGAGTGTCCACCTTGAATCTCACACTGTAATACAGGAGATTTTCTAGACCTTGAATCATTCTCATGGCTTTTTCCCCAAACCCCTTTCAATTACTCAATAACCTTTTTGAAATGTGGACATCAGAATTGGGATACAGTATTCTCGTACTGGTTTTACTAATACCAATACAGAGGTAAGCCCACCTCTCCAATTCTATTTGAGATTTCCTTGTTTATTCATCACACTAATAATTCAGTCCCTACATCTTTTAGAGTCTTTGCTTTCCAGAATACAGTTCCCTGTCCTGCCAGTGAGATCTAAATTCTTTGTTCCTTGTTGTATGACCTTGAACTGAGATGCCCTAAAATGCATGTTGTTCACATATGGTCATATAAACTAGTGATACAGATGACTTTCTAAAACTGACTTCTCCTTACCTTATTTACTGCTGTAAATTGTTGTAGTAATGATGTTATATTTTCTTAGAGACTGTGACTACAGATATTTAATAATAGGGATTAAGACCCTTTCCAAGGGGACCACATAAGTAAGACCACCATAGAAGACCACCATTCATCATTTTACAATTACTTTTTTGATATCCATCAGTTAGCCAGTTTTTATTTTTAATTCATTTAAACATGTGCTACATTAATTTTGTTTAGTGCTAGTTTTTTAAATCAAAATATTTAATGAAACGCCTGACAGAAACCTCAGTTTATTATGTCAACGCATTATTGTCAACCAAACATGCTACAGTAAAACTCCATTGGTCCGGCATCCAATGCTCCGGCACTCCTGATGGTCTGGCACCATCGGGAACCCGGAAGTGCTCCTGGCAGCCGGACAATTGGAGCTGCTCTGCACCCAGCTTCCCTGATTCAGCCGCTGCTGAAACTGACCAGCAGCTGAATCGGGGAAGCTGGGGGCAGAGCAGCTGGGGTGCTGCCGGGTTGATCCCATAGCACTGCCCCTCGGGGCTGTGGGACCAACCCGGCAGCACCCCAGCTGCTCTTGGGGACGCCTGGGGCAGAGCAGCTGGAGTGCTGCTGGGTTGGTCCCGCAGCGCCAAAGGGTGGCGCTAGGGACCAACCCGGCAGCACCCCAGCTGCTCTGCCCCAGGCATCCCCGATTCAGCCACTGCTGAAACTGACCAGTGGCTGATTCCAGGAAGCCCGGGGCAAAGCAGCTCTGCCCCGGGATTCCTGGAGTCAGCCGCTGATCAGTTTCAGCAGCGGCTGACTTGGGGAATCCTGGGACAGAGCAGCTGGGGTGCTGCTGGGTTGGTCCTGCAGCGCCGAGGAGCGGCGCTACAGGACCAACCTGGCAGCACCCCAGCTGCTCTGTCCCCGGCATCCCCAAGAGCAGCTGGGGTGCTGCCGGGTTGGTCCCGTAGCACCGCCCCTTGGTGCTGCGGGACCAACCCAGGAGCACCCCAGCTGCTCTGCCACAGGTGTCCCCGATTCAGCCGCTGCTGAAACTGACCAGCAGCGGCTGAATGGGGGATGCCTGGGGCAGAGCCGGACTATCAGAAGGGGGGGCTATGAGGGGTCTGGGGTGGCATCCCCCACCCCACCCCAGGCCACTCATAGCCCCCTTCCGATAGTCCGGCATATCTGATAATCCGGCACCCCCTGGGTCCTAAAGGTGCCAGATTATCGGAAGTTTACTGTATCTCAAAAAAAATGAAGTCTCTAGTATAGACACAAAGGGGAAGACAAAATACTATAATGCTAACTGTGTAATGTACTGATGAAGGGACATAATTATATTTGGTCCCTATGACAATATATATTACATTCTTATCCACAAACATCCAAAAAAGTGGCCTGTAAGTATAAATATTTACTTGAAAAATTGATTGATGTATCTAAGGAGATAATAATAAGCCTGAATAATGAGCACAACCCTGTTCACAACTCATGTTTGCGCAGCCTTTTGTTCCCGATGAAGCTAAAAACCTTGAAAATAACAAATCTAGGATACCACAAAAAGCTCCAAAGTAAACCAGAACACACATTTGTAACATCCAAGACAACACACTTCTGCAGTATTCATATTCAATATTCTAACTGTAGCTTGAACTGTGTTTTTGACCAAATCTATGCTTTTTGTCATGTTTACAATGATATGTTTTGTAGTCTTAGACACATGGGCTGCATCTACACTGCGGGCTTTTTGCGCAAGAACAACAGTTCTTGCACAAAATCTTGAGGAGCATCTACACTGCATGCGCGTTCTTGTGTAAGTAAATTTACAGTAAAGCATCAGAAAAGAGGGCTTCTTGCGCAAGAGTTATTCCTCTTCCCATGAAAGAAAATATAACATCTTTACTACAACAATTTACAGCAGCAAATAGGGTAAGGAGAAGTCAGTTTTAGAAAGACATCTGTATCAGTAGTTTATATGACCATATGTGAACAACATGCATTTTAGTGCGCCTTCTTGCGCAAGAGCTCTCCCCACTCACATGACTAGCCAATCAAAGTTCTGCATTGGCTGTTCACTAGTTTTGTTTTTTCTCCACGAGTCATCAATCCATCACAATCCTGGCACATCCATAATTGGCACAGCTTTCAAGAGAAAAAATAGATCACTACACTATTACATCTCACTTGAAAGTCAAATGCTGGCATGTATATGGCTGCATACATTAAGGCACAGTCACTGAAATAGATGCAATGTGTCAAAAGAATGTCTTTAACTAGGTATGTGTACTTTATGACAGGATTAAAAAAAAGAGTTAAGATTTTATAATTGTGCTGAGTTTCTACATAGATGAAACGGTTCTTTCTGGAAGACACACAAACTCTGCAAAGTGTACCAGAGAGTAAATATTACAATCCCACTATGGATAGAAAGCATTTCAAATCCCGTTTGGGAGAGGATAATTTTTCCTACCTATAGGGAAATTCCAAATTACTCAAATGCCTTTTTCAGAACAAACTGAAATCAGGTTAATCCTTTCAACTGCATTACCTGAAGGTTAAAGAATGTGGCAGGAGAGGAGAAAAGGAGAGAGGGGCAAGATGGAGAAAGCAGCCAAATTAAGGGCAGGGGTAGAAAGATAGTAGAGATGGAGAAGTGAGAACAATATGAGGGCTATGAGGAGCAATAGAGACAGAAGGAAGCAATATTTTTACAGGCATTGTTTTCCAAAAATAGCAGAGCATTTGGGATCTGCTGGATGGTTTCCTGTGCACATTTTAAGATATTTGTCTCTCTCTTTTTCACTCACTTTCAAAGAAAACATCATCTACGATTCACCAGAATGGAAACATCCCCATCCTCACATCTTTGGAAAGCTCTCTCTGTCAAATTTCCTTCACATGTTAACAACTATGAATCCATCACAAGCCATACCTTATTCTTTTTATATTCCTACCCCATGTATATTGCCACTGTGTTTGAGTACCTCCCTTTTCTCGAAGCCATGTCAAGGAATTGCCAGTGGAAAATACCACTTGTATGTGTCTACTTAAGGTAGATAGGTACAAATCTGGCTGGAGCACCAGTGAGCACAGCAACTGCCCTGGACAGGTTTGTAACATTGACATTTCTGACAAAAACGTAGCTAGCTATTAGATATTTACACGTGTATTTATTTATTTTATTTAAATAAGAACTAAATATGACACCATTAGCCTCACAATTAAATCTCAGCAGCATTAAAATAATCATTACCACAGGAACTCAGCCAGCCCGCTACAGCTCTCAGCTCTCTCAAAATCCCTCTCAAACGGATGTCTTTGCAGGGTGCCTGGAAGGTGACCAGATTCAGGCAACTTGAGACCAAGGTGGGCAGCAAATTCTAGAGCAGGGCTACTCAACTTTGGAAGCCCTGGGGGCCACAATGATACTCCCAGCACATGCCGAGGGCGGCAACTTAAGTGTGGTTACATATACATGCAAATATATATGCAAATAGCTTCTTTCACACTGATAGTCATGAATACAAAGCACTTCTCACAATGCTCCAGTGCTCCCGGCACCTGGGGGCTAGAAATGCTGACACCCGGTACCCATCTGTTCCAGCCAGGCCATCCCACAGGCCGTGTGCTGAGTCCCGCATAAACCCAAACCGCACCGTGGGCCGCAACCAAATAGGCTGCAGGCCGCATGCGGCCCGTGGGCCACGTGTTAAGTAGCCCTGTTCTAGAGGCTCAGAGCTCTTACAGAGAATGTCCTGCCAGCCACTTCCGCTCTTTTATAATGAGGAGTAATCAGCTTCAGCACTCTGAGGTACATCCACACTGCCATGTAAGCCTGGGCTCAGACTCAGGCATGGACATCAACCCCTTCCATCTACTCCCATATCTCCACACTCAGCCTTGGACCCAGGGTCCTAGGATCTTGCAGGAGTGGAGGATTCAAGCCATGGTCAAGCTTGGATCCAGGGTTCAAGCCCTATTGCTTTTCAGCATAGACATAGCCTCCCTAAGTTAGATCCTGGGAGTCTACCAACAGTATCCCACAATCACATGGGCCAACTTCCTGTGTCCTCTCTAGCTCAAGAATCACCAATCAACTCCAGGGAAATGGAAGCAACCCCTTTTTGTGGTCCAGCAGATCAGCGACTCACCTCATTTAATGCTTTCATTATTTTCTGACAGACGAACTGCAAAACACCAGCAGAGAGCTTTTTGTACTGGTAAGGAAGACTGACTGGAAGAAGTCCTTTGCAGAGTGTGCTGCTTCAAGGCTGAAGAAGCATAGCCAGATTCTGGTTAATCTCTGGTGCAAAGCCAGTCAAACGGTGGACTTCAGTAATAATACTAGTAATAATCATGCACACCAGCAAATAATGAAGAAGGTGGCAGTGTTGGATACAAATGTAAAATTTCGATTAATTGGCTAATAGAATAGTTGATGCAATTTGCATCAACTATTTGATTAATTGATAAGGGTGCCTCATCTTTGAAGTGTAGCAACAGCCCCGGGGCTGTTGCTACACTTCAAAGGCAAAAGCACTGCAGGGAGCCAGGCTCCATGCGGTGCTACTGCTTTGAAACACTGCTGGGAGCCCAGCACCAGGCTCCACGCATGTTTCAAAGTGGCAGTGCTGCATGGAGCCCGGGGTCAGCAGGGGGGACTCCCCACTGACTTTGGGCTCCACACAGCTCTCAACTGGCCCCAGGCCACACACAGAGTTTCAAAGCAGCAGCACCATGTGGAACGCAGGGTCCGATCCTGGGCTCCATGCAGCGCTGCCTCTTTGAAGCACCTGCTCCTCTTTCCCCACCACTTGCTGCCTCTTTCAGATAAAGGCAGCAGTGGGGAAGGAGCGACTAGTCGACTAGCGTGTCAACTATCTGATAAGCATTTACTTATTGGATAGTTGACTAGTCGACTAGTCATTCACATTCCTATTGTTGAAAATCTATCAGACCCATTACTAGTGCAAGGAACAAATTGAGTAGCTCAATAGCAAGTGCTGGAATACCAGAGATCAGAATCACACCTTGGGCAACTCTTCAACATTGTATCTGTTTCATGAAGCATTTGACTCAGTGCTCAGTACTGTGCTAAGCACAGAGCCAATAGTAGTGACCTGGTTAGCAAAAGTTCTGGACCTACTGCTGGTCATCCAGGTCTGTATGATGTTATAGTCCCACAGGCTGGGCTTGTGGCCCTGCTCCAAGAGCGCTGGTCCACCTAGTAGGAGTCAGCAGTTGTACTGAGTGGCATAAGCTGCATCATCCAGGTCAAGTCTGCCATGGCTGTGTCCTCCTCCGCCTGTTCCCACGCCACCTCTGGTTCCATCATAAACTCTGTCAGGTGCCTTTGGTGGTTTGGAAAATGCCAACAAAGTGTCTACCACCGTCTCATTGAAGCTCTGCCCGCTTCCTAAAATGGGAGCAAAAGTGCAAGTGAGAGAAGGTCTTAACACTGCTGGCTGCAGGTGCTGGGAGCCTGAAATGACCTCTCAGCAGGTTGTGTTGGCAGCTTGTTCAAACATCCTGTAACATTCAGGCTGGACCGTTATGTTTTCCCACACTGCACCACGGTCAAAGAGCTAGAGCAGCCTCATTACCGGAGGGCGTGAGGAAGTGTGGGCTATGGTTGGATTGACCTAAGCTTGCGTGCTTCATTGTGGATGCACAGATTGCTGGGTTCAAGTCTGCTCTAGAAAATTCTTAACCTAGGGCAGACAATCAGTGCAGATTCTCAAGCCCAGATTCTCTAACCTAATGTTAACTGACTAGAGTCCACTAACCCTGTGCTTACATTGCAGTGTAGGCATGCCCTTGCTGACTGCAGTGGTGCCCATATGGCCTGGGAGGAAAGCAGTCCCTGAGGTAGGGCATCCCAAGCCATATGGTATGTATAAAATGTATAAATGACTAGGTTTAAATGTATTATTTTTATTTTAGAAGCTCACACATCTTTGAATGGTACCTTGACTCTGCTATACTCTTCTTGAATTGCATTGTGAAATGAGCTCTCTATTATGTAACATGGCATAAATCAGTAATAAAATTATGACAGAGCAATATTTGGGATACTGAACCCAAGGTACTTCAGGGAAGATACCCAATGTCTATCATGATAAGTGATCAAACAATGGCAAATTGGGGTCGTCTCCTTCTCAATTCATCCCTTCTCTGGCAAGTTACAAATAGTGACTGAAATATTGGGAAAATAGTGAAACATCTGGGGAATTCTAGCTGCTGTGAGTACATTTCCAGAGTATGAAAATAGATATTAACTCATTGAGACCACAGAGTTCTTCTTTATTGCTACATTTAGCATTACAAGATAACAGAACCTAACTGAAAAATATTCTTGAGCCTGTTGCTTCAAGGAAGTGGAATAATCTGTCTCAGAACATGATGCTTTTATATCAATTTGCTAAATAATTGGATTAAATCCTTATTCTGTATTCATTGTGCCAGTTAATGGCATGCCTTGGTCAAAGCTGAATGCCACCTGAGAAAACTGTTATTAGGATTTGTGGTTCATTCTGGGTGGAAAATCTTGGAGTGTATTAGGTATGTTATGCATTAATTCAATGAATAACCATTATCTACAACATCGTCAGTAATGGACAATGATAATAAAATAATTTGATATGTGTGTATGTTGTTATAATCGGGGGGAGGGATACCTCAGTGGTTTGGGCATTGGCCTGCTAAACCCAGGGTTGTGAGTTCAATCTTTGAGGAGGCCATTTAGGGATCTGGGGCAAAATCTGTCAGGGATGGTATTTGGTCCTTCTGTGAAGGCAGGGGACTGGACTTGATGACCTTTCAAGGTCTCCGTTCTAGGAGATAGGCATCTCCATTCATTTTAACCATGGCAAAATCTACTCGCCAGACCCGCACTGCACATGCGCCGCCACCAGTGAATGGGGCAACCGGCTGAAATCTACTCACCCCAGGCGAGTAGATACACTGATTTGTCAAGCCCTGGTTATAATGATAAAGAGCTAGGCAGTTTTTTCCAGAATATGTCATTTTCAAGGCAATGAATTTCAGAGTGGAAGTGAAAGTTTCACCAAAAAAAAAAAAAAAAAAACAGATTCTGCTACTCCTCCTCCTCATAATAATTAATTAATTAATTAAAATAAATACAGAGAGACAAATTCTGTTCTGACCTATACTCTATGAGCCAGATCCACCTGCCCATTCCCATGTCTTTTGTCACTGAGGCAGCAAAATAGATTGAGAAACTTTCTTAACAGCCACCAGAAAATCTCCAGGTAATGCTCGGTCGGGATTTTTTAACAAAAGGCAAAAAGCCAAGTTATAAAAATTAAAACTATTTGTGGGAATGAGTCAGTGTTAATGAATTTCTCATTTAAACAAATGCTGGGGGGGGGGGAGTTTTGAAAGTGTCTAAATGTCCCATTTTGGAATTTTAAAAATAAATATTCTGGTGGGTTTTTTCAATTTGAAATTATTCTGTTTCAAAATTTAAGCTAGTTCTAGTACACCATTTTAAAAACATTTTTAAAAGGTTGGAATTGAAATAAAGTGTTTCAAAATTAACAAATATTTTGATTGACCTTTTTCCCCCCCATATGTTTGTCCTGGTTAGGATGGGAACACTTTCTGAAATCGCAAACATTTTCCTGCAATGGGAAAACCATTTCCTACCCCACTATAACATAGAACAAATTCAAGACAAGAAGGGTACTTCCACTGCAACTGCGCTCCAGTGATCCTCATCAGCTTAATGGCCCTAGGGGGCTATTGAAAGACCAGGACAGTTCTGGGCACTATCACAAATAGGATAGTGGCTTACATGGTCTGAGCCAACATGGTAATTTATATATACCTGTGAATAAGAGTAACCATGAGACTGCTCCAACTTCTAGCTGAGCCTAGCCAATCCCCTTCCCCCTCCCCCACCCCCACTCCCAGATTATTACAGTATCAGGGAGCACAAAAAGGTTGATTAAAGCCATCTTTGGATTGACCTGTATACTGGGTACCAGAGTTATTCTCTGCTTATTACAGAATTTTTAAAACATTGGCATCTTCCATCATGAAAACTGTTTTCTGGGACCCAAAATATGTTGTCCAATCCTGCAGCTCTTGCCCATTCACCTTTGCTGAAGCCAATGGTTATACTCAAAGACTTAATATTTAATAAGCTCCCAGGGCAGTTATAATATATGAAAATACTTGTGTGATCAAATTCTGTCTTGAGTTAAATCCATCTGAAATTACAGGCCCAGATCCTCAGCTGTTGTCTAATCCACTAGATCACATTACAGCTCTTCCACTCCTATTTGCATGCCTATACCAGACAGAAAATCCCTCACAAATACTTTAGGGAAATTCTCTGCGGCCTGGTCTACACTAAAGGAGAAGGTTGACTTAAGATAAGTAACTCCAGCTAAGTTAATTACGTCCACACAGCAGGAGGTCGACAGGAGCAACTGCTCCCATCCGCTTCCCTTACTCCTCTTGAGGAGCAGGAGTACCAGCGCTGATGGGAGTGCCCTCTTAGTTCAAATTAGAGGGACTTCACTAGACCCACTAAATCAAACCCTGGAAAGTTGACCATGGCAGTGTCAATCTTCCACATAATGTAGACATGGTCTGTGCTCCTTTCCTTATTGAACATGAATAGAAGTGTGCTATGGTTTATTAAATAAGAATAGGGATTTAAGATAGAGGTTCCCAGACAACAGCTATAAAATCAATTTAAAATGAAAACAATTCTGTGCACAAAACATCTGCACCTGTTATTGATGTTTTAGAGAATACCACTTGAGGAAACAAAAGTTATAGGGCATAATTGTTTTTGCAAATAAAAATGATAGCAGCCATTTTTGAGGCTGTTGAACACAATAGAAACCCTTCCAATTCACAATGAGAATGAAGAGGGGCATATTTGGACATTCTCCTTTCACTAGTAATAATAACAATATTTAACACTTTTCTGGTACAAAATCATTAACTCTTCTAGCCCTTGCAACAGCAAGGTAAGTATTATCATCACCTCCATTTTGCAGTTGGTGACACTGAGGTGGAAAATTGTTCCAGGTTGCAGAGGAGGAACCTGTCATAACCTGGATTAGAATTTGTTTGCTTGCAGACTAATGCTCTGAATCAATGAGCTATGCATGTCACATTCAGAGGAGAATGATAATAAAATGTAAGTTCCACAGCTGATATGTTTTAGGCCTTAATATGGACCTTGCACATTTTTTCAAGGGGACTTTAAAAAAAAAAAACTTTATGGCTATTATCACAAGAAATGGGAATTCAATGTGCTTTGTGAAGAATCCTGATTAATATAGGTTTAGAATAATAATGTTAATATTTATTTTATAAACAACACTTTTTTGGAGGTGGGAGAAATCTAGCTTAATTTTTTCCATTTCTGGTTTCACCAAGTTGCTGCTATGCAAGCTGCCTCTTGATATCTGTGGGAATTCTGATGTAGACTAAAATGATTATAAGGCATTATGTTTATACACTGACTCACAGACTGTAAATAAAAATTGAACTCTGTTCTCTAAAAAGAATAAGTTGATACCTCTAACAAAGCAAAGCAGGTGCGCAACCAGACTGCTAAACACCTAAGTGGCATAGTGCCTGAAAATTGTGAATACATAAAAAGGAGGTTATGTTGTACAAATATGACCATATGTAGTTTCTGGGCCAAAATCTGAGCTCATTTATACCCTGTGAACCTTGGGGCTGCACATTGGCATGAAACAGCTCAGAATCTGTTCAGCAAAAAGATTCCCACCCTCACTGAATTGCTCTGTTTTCAACCTCCACTTGTATCTTGATCCTGGTTTTCCATCAATCTATCTACAGCAGGAGTGGGCAATAATTTTTGATGGGGGGGAGGGGGAAGCACTCCAAAATTTTGGAAAGTGGTCAAGGGCCATCCTCATCCAGGATATTAATGGAAGAATTATGGGATGGAGACTGGGTACAGAAGGGAGCTTGAGTGAAGGAATTGGGGCACAGGAGGGAGAATGGGATCTGGAAGGGAGTTTGGATGAAGAAGGAAGCTGTGACCTAGGGAAGGGAACTTGGATGCAGGATTTTGGGATGTGACCTAGGGTAGGAGAGGATTGTGAGCTGGGGCAGGAGATTGGGGTGCCAGATCTGGGAGGGGGTATGGGTGCAGGAGGGGGCAGAGGGCTTGGGTATGTGGAGGGGGGGCAGAAGTTTGGGTAAGGGAGGGGCTGGGAGGCAGACTCTGGCTGGGAGCAGCTTACCAGCAGAAACCTGAGGCAGACTGTCTGTTGCAGGCTGCTCACTGCTCCACATAGCTCCGCTCCAGGCATGAGAGGGAGAGGGAGGGGGTCAAGGAGCGAGGGAGATGACTGTGCTCCCAGCAAAAATCCTCAGCTTCTATTAGCCAGAAACCGAGAGATTGGCCAATGGGAGCCAACAGATTTTGCTGGGGGGCAGGAACAGCATGAGAAGTCTCCCTCCTCCCCCCCTCCCCAGCCCTTCGGAATGGAGAACAGCTGGCTTTTTAAAGTGTGAGCTGTTCTCTGCATAAGGGTTCTGGCGAGGCAGCCACAGGCCAGATCTGGTGGCTTGGTGGGTCGGATCCTGCCCGCTGGCAGCCTGTTGCCCACCCCTGGTCTATAGAGTTCCAGGAAGAAAATAAGTAGATTTAAAATAAATAAATAATCAATAATCATTTTGGCTTTCATCAAACATCACAAAGCAGAGGAAATAAAAAAGCACAACCCTATTTTTTCCTTTCCTGGTCAAGAAATTCTTTGTAATATTTTTATTCCATAACTTTTGGCACATTCCAGGTTATTTTTATATTTGCAGTGCTCTGAACAACCAAGCATTTAACACTATGCAGTTATGGTATTATCCTAAACAAATACATTAATTTGGTCAGTGCATATTTTCTCTCTCTCTCTCTCTGTTCAGTAGTTCAAAAATAGGCCAGACCTGCAGCCTGCATAAATAGACATTACTTCAATAATCTCAAAGGAGCTGCAAACATTTACACCAGCGGAGGATCTGGCCCAGAGTTCTCAATACTTTTCTTAAGAAGTTGTGCAGTAAGAGTTTCTGTACTTCTCAAAGAATGTGACTCTGTTCTCTTGACTTGGCTTAATGTTACACACATGTTTTCTCACTTAAACTTTGCCTCATTTGGCTTGGGTTTTTTTATGCAGCCTTTGAAACCATTTCTAATGGAAAAATGCAGCTGTTAGCAAGATTTCCTAAAATGTACATGGAACTAATTTTCCAGGCATTTCTCTCAAGGACTCTGATGTATCTCAAGGAGATGTCATGCCAAAGGATTTTTCATGTAACCAAATGAGAAACAAAAGGACTGAGAGAAATCAGCCACTCGTAAGGCCAACATGAAGGGAAAATTTACTCCCAGCAGTTCACATTACATGTTTCTGTTAAACTTATCATGTTTGAGATTCAATTCACAGCAAAATTATTTTGCATCAGGTCAGTGATTTTTGCAGTCTGTGAATTGCAATGAACTAATCAAGAACAAAAGTGCATATTAATGGGAAATAACAGACCATTGTGAATACTGTCATTGTGTAACACTGTTTCCATATGCAGCTTCTCAGACTTGTGTTGTTTTAGATACAATATGGACCCACAGTAAATGAAATCACTAACACACAGTAACCATTCATTATAGAGTAGGACTATAAAGATACAGGGCCAGGAGCTTTGCTGGTATACATTGGCACAGCTCTATAGAAGGCACAGGAGTTATGTAGATTTATACCAAAGACAAGGGTATGGATCATTTACAAAAGGATTAGATCGTTTATGGTGGGGCCAAGCAGAGCCAGATATTCAGATTGTGAAGGGAGTAGTTTGGCAAAAAACCATATTTGCAGAATGTGTTCTCCTTGGTATTGACTTTTTAGAGCCCTCATGTTTATGGGTGGCTCTCATCTATTGGTGAACAGAAATTATACTCTCTTTTTAATTTTCTCAAAGAGATTTAGACATTATGGGGTCTGACATTGTTATGCTACTCACTTTTTAGGCTGGTGCAATTCCTTTGATTCTGATGAGTTACACTGGTGTAAAGGTGGAGTAATGCAGTGGGAAATCAGTTCTAGGAAAACAAAGAGATTCCCCAATATATCCCTGCTTAGTAAATCATATAATTATATAACTGGAAGGGAACTCAAGGGGTTATCTAGTCCAGGTCTCCTGCACTCATGGCAGGTCTAAGTATTACCTAGACCATCCCTGACAGGTGTTTGTCTAACCTAGTGACTCTCACCCTTTCCAAACTACTGTACCTATTTCAGGAGTCTGATTTGTGTTCCCCCACATTTCACCTCACTTAAAAACTACTTGCTTTACAAAAATCAGACATAAAAATATAAAAGTATCCCAGCACACTATTAGGCTATGTCTACACTGGCGGGTTCTTGCGCAAGAACGGCCGTTCTTGTGCAAAACCTTGCTGCCTGTCTGCACTGCACACGCGTTCTTGTGCAAGAAAATCTACAGTATGGCATCAGAAAACAGCGCTTCTTGCGCGAGAGCTCTGACACACCCTATCAGGAAGAAGCCTTCTTGTGCAAGTGTTCTTGCACAAGAGGCCAGTGTAAACAAGCAGCCAAGAGTTTTTGCACAAGAACTGGCCTCACAGGAAAAAAGCCAAGTGGCTGCTTGGACGCTCCGTACCAACACTCACAACTTTTACTTCCTGGTTACTGGACTCCCCTTTAAAGCCACATGCAGCCTGCAGACGCCGCGTGGCAGCAGCAGCACAGCCAGCAGCTCCAGCACGTGGCTCTGTCCTGCTGCACACACGAGCCCCCCAGAGGAGATGTCTGCTCCAGAGGAACAGCCCCAAGAGCCTGCACCCTCCTCCCAGCAGCCACCCCAAGGCTCCCAAGAGGCTCGGAGGGGCACCAAGAGGCGCGCCCCTTGCTGGTCCCAGGGAGAGGTGGACACCCTTCTGGTCCTGTGGGCCAATGAGGAAGCCCTCCATGACCCCCGTGCCCGTCACTGGAATGCAGACATTTTTAGCTGCATGGCTCAGGCGCTCTCCCAGCAGGGACATCCGGTCCAGACCCTTGAACAGGTCTGGGCTAAGGTGAAGGAGCTGCGCCTGGGCTATGTCCAAGCCACCAAGGGCCAGGGGGCAGGAGCCGACAACTGTCCCCACTACAACCGCCTCCACACCATCCTCAGTGAGACAGCAGTCTCAGGACCCTTGGTGCCAGTGGACACTGGCCTGTGCCTCCCAGTGACCAGGCCACGTGATGCAGAGGAGGAGGGTGACCTGCCCACCTGGTCTGGATCTGAGGACGAGAGAGACGACCACAGCATCACTGTTACCCTGCACCTGGAGCCACTGCTGAGCAGCCAGGATGTCTCCCGGGCTTCCTCCGAGGCTGGTGAAGGGCCCTCTGGGGAGTGTTGCGCTTCTCATTCGCAAAGGTGCCCAGCCAGGGGAAGGGGGAGGCAGCGACACTTAGGCAGTTTGAGCTGCACGCTGTGTAACAGTACACAGCACGTGCAACCTCGTGCAGCCTGACTGTGTGGCATGTGGACGCAGCAGGCAGCTCCAGGGCACACCTGGGACCCTGCTGTTTGCACATGTCCTGACTGGGAGGGGAAGGGGGGTGCTGGCTGGAAGCAGCCAAGGCCCCAAGAGCTCAGGCCAGACCCCACACCTCCCGAAGGGTGCCACACACAGACAGCGCGCAGCCATGCCTGGCCGTGCAACACAGCAGCTGCTCCTGGGGAAACTTCAGCGAGCCAGCCCTGTGAGCACAGCCCCCACAGAGCCCCTCGCCTGCTCCCGGCCCCTAGGCTGCCCCCGAGGGAAGCCCCTCACTGTGGCCACACACTTCCCTGGGCTACTTGTCTGAGGGCTAGCGGGAGGGGGAGCAGGGAAGTGATCGGCCTGGCCCTATGGCCACTTGAGTTTTTCTGCAAGGATGGTACACTCCCCAGTCACCCTGTCTCTGAGGACATCAATTGACAAGGGTCCGAGATCCCAGACCTCATCTGCCATACTTGCTCCCAATCAATGTGGGAATTTATCTAGCTCCTCTTTAAACTCTGTTAATAGTCCTTAGCCTTCACAGCCTCCACTGGCAAGGAGTTCCACAGGTTGACACAACACATGCCAAGTGGCCAGGACACAGACAAGGGGTCTTCAGTCATAGTGATGTCTCCCAAGGGTTACAATCCATGGAGGATCACTTTACTCCAGGGGGAGTCCTGTATGCAAACATACACACAGGGGACTGAGTGGGCCCAAGCCACAGTAGTGTGGTGTCACCTGGGCTCAGGGCGGAGGACACGGGGCACAGGGACACTGTGGGCAGGGCTGCCTGACCGCCCCATCATTATCTCTGTTCTCTGCAGCAGGACTATCCAGGAGCAAGGGACCCTCCAGCCCTGTGGCGGTGGCAGCATCCCCAACCTCCCAGGCACCAGTCCGGTGGGCCAGGCAACGGGACCAGCTACTATGGCGGCACATCCAGGCCATCAAGAGAATTGAGGCAGCAATCACCAGAAAAATCGATGCTGACCTGGAGTGGCGGCAGCAGGCATGGGGGCAGTTTCTGCAATGGTGTGACCACATGTGCAACGTTATTACCACCCTGATGTCGCACATCGGTCACGCCGTGCACTATGACATAGCCTTGCCACATCCACCTGACCTCCCTGCCATGCCCATGCCCCCTCCTGCCGTTCCTCCAGCTGCTCCTCCTGTTGCCCCTCCAGCCGCCGCCATGCCCCCACCTGCTGCACCCTGTCCTGCCCACCTCTCTGTGCTGCCTGCCCCAACCCGGCCTGAAGGCCAGTGAGGCCTCTGCCCCCGCAGAGGCACTGGCAGGAGCCACCCCTCTCACCAGTAGCTCCCCCTCCTAGTTCAGAGGCCCCTCCCCTCGTCCCCTCCCAGTTGAAAGTCCCCTTCCTCCTCCCCCTCCCAGTTCAGAGGCCCCTCCCACTGCCCACCCTTCTTCCCTATTGTTAAGACAAATAAAAGTTTTCTGTTGTTTTAAGAAAAAACTGGTTTGGTTTTGTTTATTGGGAGGTGAGCAAGGGGGGGGAAGAAAAGTTGGGGATGGGAGGGAGATGTAGATGGGAGACAGAAGCAACCCTACTATGGGGCCTAGGAGAACATGTCCTTCAGGGCCTCCTGGATGCGTACCCCATCGTGGTGCTCCTGGCGGATGGCAGCTGTGTGGGGCTGTTCAAATGCCCGGCCCTTGGCTGCCATCCACGCCGGGAGGAAGGCCTCCCCCTTCCGCTCCACGATGTTGTAGAGCACACAACACACTGCCACAACTTCAGGAATGTTCTGCTCACCCATCTCGAGACAGGTGAGCAGACAACGAAAGTGCGCCTTCAGCCGGCCAAAGGCGCACTCGACCTGGTTGCGGGCCCAGTTGAAGTGGTCATTGAAACTTGCCCTGCTGGGGTCCGTCCATCCTGTGTAGGGCTGCATCAACCAGGGCATCAGGGGTAGGCCATGTCCCCCACAACACAGAGAGGCATGTGGACGTCCCCAACAGTAAATTCCCGCTGGGGAGAAGAAAGTGCCTGCCTCCAGCCTGTGAAACAGGCTGGAGTTTCTTAGGATGAGGGCGTCATGTGCCCTGCCGGACCACCCCACATAAATGTCTGAAGTGGCCATAGTGGTCCACGAGGGCCTGGAGCACGACAGAGAAGTACCCCTTCCGATTGATAAAATAGGCCGCTCGATGTTCCGGGGCAAAGACGGGGATGTGGGTCGCATCCAGGGCTCCCCTGCAGTTGGGGAACCCCAGGGCAGTGAAACCAGCCACTGTTGCATCCACATCCCAAAGACAGATGACTCTCTGGAGCAGGATGTCGTTGATGGCATGGACAACCTGCAGAAGGGCGCACAGAAACACAGGGAATGCACCGAATGAGGCAGGGTAAGTGCGTGATCCCTTGGGGGGTGCCTGCCCCCCTGTGATGCCTTCTGTCCCCAAACACACCAGGGCCCCCTCGCCCCACAGGCCCCCCCATACTAGCAGGACTATGTGAGGGAGGGATGGCACAAACCCCTGGGTGATGGGGTGTCCCCCACTCTCCCCACCCCCCCAGCCTGGAGTCTTCCCTTCCCCGGGCAGGAGTGCAGCACCCCTCCCCAGGACTTACCTGCATCATGATGGCACCAACGGTGGGCCTGCCCACCCCAAACTGGTGTCCCACCGAGCGGTAGCTGTCCGGGGTGGCCAGCTTCCAGAGGGCGATGGCAACCCTCTTGTTGACTGGGATAACGGCCCGCAGCCGGGTGGTATGTCTCTGGAGTGGAGGGGCGAGCCAGGAGCACAGCTTCAGGAACATCTGCTTTCGCATCCTGAAGTTCTGGAGCCACTGCTGGTCATCCCATTGCTTCAGGACCAGCCGGTCCCACCACTCGGTACTGGTGTCCAGTCTCCAATATCGCCTCTCCACAGTGGGGTGGGGATGTCCCAGGGATGTCACCACATCTGTGGAGAGGGAGTCCAGATCGAGCTCGGTCTCAAGCTCCTGCAGGAGTAGCGCAGCAGCTGCAGGCACTCCAAAATGGCCATGTGGGGCCAGAGCAGGCATAGAGCCACCCTTGGCTCCATGGCACAGCAGTGATAATGCCAAAGGCACAAAAGGCACTAGGGCAGAAGCTGTGGTGTCCAAAGAGGTTGAGGGCAACCACAACTAGAACTGCTATGGCTGTCAGTCCCTGCAACAGGTCCCAAAGCACACAGCAGGAGAGAAACGGCTGTCCGGGGAGATCCCTTTAAGCACGCATCTCAAAGGAGCTCCAGCCCCCGGCCCCAGAAAGTCCTGGTGCCCTTTTGCCCTCTGCAAAGTAGTTCTGGGCTGAATCTTTTGCGCAAGAGCATCCCGCCAGTGTGGACGCTCTCTTGCGCAAAAGCTCATGGCTCTTACGATGCGCTGTGACCAGTGTGGACGCTCTCTTGCGCAAGTACTCTTGCGCAAAACAGTTCTTGCACAAGAAGCGTGCAGTGTAGACGTAGCCTTACTGTAAAACTGATTCATTTCACTATATAATTATAAAATAAATTGGACTATAAATAGTGTATTTACATTTAATTGCATAGTATATAGACAAGTTTAAATAAGTCATAGTCTATATGAAATTTTAGTTTGTACTGACTTTGCAAGTACTTTGTCTGTAGCCTATTGTACAATTAGACAAATATCCAGATGAGATGATGTACCTCAGAAGACCTCTGTGTACCCTGTAGGGCACATGTAGCCCTGGTTGAGAACCACTGGTCTAACTTGCTTTTAAAATTGTCCAGTAATAGAGATTCTACAACCTTCCTAGGCAATTTATTTCAGTGCTTAACCACCCTGACTGTTAAGACATTTTTTTCTAATATTAAACCTAAACTCTCCTCACTGAAATTTAATCCCATTTCATATTGTCCTGTCCTCAGAGGTTAAGGAGAACAATTTTTCTCCTTTCTCCTGGTAACCAGCTTTCATGTACTTGAAAACTGTTATCACGTCTCCCCTTTCCCCCACAGTATTCTCTTTTCCAAACCAAACAAACCTAATTTTTAGATCTCCCCTGATAGGCAGTGTTCCATCTAACATTTTCTATTCTCGAGCAGGTTGAATTTTCTTTTGGGCAGTGTGATGGGACGCCACGACCCCGCACTCTAAAACCCCCCACGCCGGCCCAGTATGGAACGCGGCGAGTGGGGTGAGCGCATGCGCGGCGTGCTCAGACGCCGCCAAGCAGCTGAGGGGGAAGGGGATGGAGCGCCACGTGGGCTCTGTAGGGGACGCGGTGAGCGGGGTGAGCGCAGGTGCGGCGTGCTCCGATGCCGCCAAACAGCGGAGGGGGAGGACACCTAGGGTGACGTAGGCACCACCCCATGCGTTAAGAGGGCGGACGGTAGCTAAGAGGAGGAGGGAGGTAGGGAGAAGTCACCCAGACGGGGAAGGGGGGGGCCGGGAGGCAAATCGCCCAACCCAAGCATGAGAGATTTAAACAGGGGGACTGGCGAGTTGGTGCGCACAGGAGGACAGGTGCGGCACGAAAGGCCAGGAGTGTAGGTAAGGGGGAGAGGAAGCAGCCCAGGGCAGGGCATATGTAGATAGCCCGCGGGCTGGTATGTTTCGGCAGGAAGCCCCGCCAGCCGGACCAGACCCAGACAGGTCTGCATCCTTAGGGCCCTGGGCTAGGGTCCGTGAGTGAGGGCAGGCCCGGACCCCCCCTCTCCCACCGCAGTAGATGGCTTTGTCATTTGGGTCCCTGCGTGGGGCAAACTGACCTACTGCATGAAACTGAGGGAGGAGACTCGGACCGTAAAGTTATGGGCGCAGGGTGCAAACCGGGCCACAGGGTGATGGAAAAACATTACGGGCAGGTTGAAATTTCTTATGTGCAACACCATTATTGAGATTGCATGTGGTTGTGCACCACCAATACAAACAAACAAAAATATATATATAATCATAGAGCTGGAAGAGACCTCAGGAGGTCATCAAGTCCAGCCCCCTGCCCAAGGCAGGACCAATCCCAACTAAATCAACCCAGCCAGGGGTTTGTCAAGCCGAGACTTAAAAACCTCTAGGGATGGAGATTCCACCATCTCCCTAGGTAACCCATTCCAGTGCTTCACCACCCTCCTAGTGAAATAGTTTTTCCTAATATCCAACCTAGACCTCCCCACTGTAACTTGAGTCCATTATTCCTTGTTCTGCCATCCGTCACTACTGTGAACAGCCTCTCTCCATCCTCTTTGGAACCTCCCTTCAGGAAGTTGAAGGCTGCTATCAAATACTCTTCTCTTCTGTAGACTAAACAAACCGAAATCCTGCAGTCTCTCCTCATAGGTCATGTGCTCCAGCCCCCTAATCATTTTGGTCGCTCTCTGCTGGACCCTCTCCAATGTATCCACATCCTTTCTATAATGGGGGGCCCAGAACGGGACACAATACTCCAGATGTGGCCTCACCACATATATTAAACAGTCCAAAAGTGTGGAGGAAAATATATTAAAACAAGGGATAGTTAGCAAGGAGCAATGTTTCTGATATTTAATAACCTTAATCCTTAACACCTCATAAACTTTGTTTGAAATGTAGTCAAGCAAATGTCCTCCTAGCATATACACCCCATGCTGCCTGCTTTCCCCTCCAACCTTCCTTCCAACCCAGCCAGCCAGACAGGACTGCAATCTGGACTGCAGCAAGTGAGTCAGGACACCCCTAAACAAACTCATCCATGCCTCCACCTCACTGTACAGATGCCAGCACCACCCTTTTCCCCCCACCCATCCCGTGCATTCAGCTTGCAAGCCCAGGAGGCTTTAGGAGTGTGCTGGGTTTCTGCTCTCTCTCTCTCCTCACGCAGATGGGACTCCCTGAACTCCCCTCCCCGCCAGTTACTCCCTCCCTCCCGCTCCTCCTCTTCCCAAAGTCCCCAACCCTACAACTCTCCCCTCCCCAGCTATTATTTCTCTCCTTATCTTCCCTCCTTACCTGTACTTGGAGGTGCTCCATTTGAAGCAGGCAGCCCTACCAGTCAGCTGAACCTCTGCACAGTGCTCATTGAAGGGCTGTGTGGTCACGCAGCTGCATAGCTTACAGGGAACTTAGCTGATAGGTCATGTTTTCTAGACATTATATCTTTTTTGTTGCTCTTCTCTGGATTTTCTCTAATTTAGCCACATCTTTCCTGAAATATGGCCCCCCAGAACCAAACACAATATTCAAGTTGCGGCCTAGTAGTAGAGCAGAGTAGAGTGGAAGAATTACTTCTCAAGTCTTTCTTGCAACACTCCTGCTAATACATCTCAGAATCATGTGGGGTTTTTTTGCAACAGGGTCACATTATTGACTCATTTAGCTTGTGATCTACTATGACTCCCAGATCCCTTTTCTCCTTCCTACGCTGTCATTCCCATGTTGTATGTTTGGAATGGATTGTTCCCTCCTAAGTGGAGTACTTTGCATTTATTTTTATTGAATTTCATTGCATTTATTTCAAACCATTTCTCCAGTTTGTCCAGATCTCTTTAATTCTACCTGCCAATGCACTTGCAACTCCTTCCAGCTTGGCACCATCTCCACACTTTACAAGTGTACTCTGTATGCCATTATCTAAATCACTGATGAAGATATTGAACTTAACCAGTCCCAAAACTGATCCCTGATGGACCCCATTTGATCTCCTTAGTAATGTCAAGATATTTCACATTTAGCATTCCGTCCTTCCCCCACATCCACAAGGCTTGCTATCCTGCCAAATAAAGTTATTAGGTTGGTTTTACATGATTTGTTCTTGACAAATCCATGCTGTTACTTATCACCTTATCATCTTCTAAGCATTGCTTAATTGATTGCTTAATTATTTGCTCCAATATCTTTCCAGGTACTGGATGGGTGCTATATCTGTCTTTTTCCAGTCCTCTGGAATCTCTCTCCTGTGTTCCATGGAAAACTTTGTTTCTTAATCCCTCTCTCACCACTCCACAACCTAGTCACACAGGGGTTATTAGGAGAAAATTCATTCATGACTGTGAGGCTCTCTGATAATACAGCGATGGGGCCACATAAGTAGATATAAGGCAGATAGGACAACATCTTTCAAAGAAAGAATTATTATTGTATCTTTTATTGTCTGTGTCTAAATGCAATAACCATGCAAATTGCAACTGAAGTTTATATCCTCTGTACTAAAAGAATCTGTACCACTGAACCCAGTTAAAAACAAACAAAACAATGAAGAGCTGTTGAGATCGGACCCAAACCTGTTCGATGTTACTAATGCAGACAGAGCTACCAACAGAAGGGACAAAGGGGCAACTAAAGGGCCTAGAAGTCCCAGCCACCACCACTGCAACAGCAGCAGCACCCAGAGCCCCTGGCCTTTTAAATCCCCACCAGAGCACCACATGGTGAGCTCTGCGTGGCATTAAGGATCTGGGGGGGAGGGTGGGCAGCGCAGCATGCTCTGAGTGGCACTGAGAGCTGGCCACCCAAGGCCCCACCCCTTTTGTCTGAAGCTCCACCCCTTTGGGGAATGCGGAGCCAGCTATCTCCCCCCCACACACACACACACACACCTTTCCCAGAGCTGTCAGCTCCCCTAAATGCAGTAAGAAAAAAACCACAAGAGCAGCTATCACAACAGTGGCGGTGATAATAGATAGCAGTAGGCTACATAAAGCTTCCCATGGAAAAACCAAATATGAATGGGACAGAGAGGGCACAGCCCTTTATGAGGCTCATTCCCCACATAGTGCTTGTGTTTTGGATCCTTTGGCACAGGCTGAGTTGAACCCTGCCCCTTCCCCCAACTTTATGGATCTTTACATTTGCCTAGAAGCAACCTTTAATTCTGTGGATGCTGCAGAAATGTTGCTCCCCTCTCTAACTCCCTGGTTACTCTTCAGGCCTAGTTTACCAGAGTAATAAAGCAGCTTGATTGACTTTGCAGACCAGGAAAAACTTAATTCAATTTATCACCCAGCAAATAAATAGCTGTATTCAGTTCAAGACAAAAGTGATGAGAAAGAATAAAATCAGATGAAAGGCAGATTTTTTTTTTTAAAAGAGAAATACTATTAGCAAAAAACGCAGATAAAAAAGAATAGAATTCGACACTATTTGGTAAGCATCATTAACAGCCTTGATCTTATACATGACACAAAATACAGACAGTCTCTGATCTGAAGAACTTAAAGCACAAAAAAGACAGACACAAAATAGAAAGGATGCACTGGGAAGAGGAGGAACCAGTTAGGATTTTACTGAATTAAATACAGTCAACAGAACTATCCCAATTTATACCAGTTGAGGCCCGGTCTCTAAATTTATTAATTATTATTATTATTATTATTAACTCTTCTTATGTGTGACATAGAAGATGCAAGTTTTTAAACAAACATTTCAATAAAGACAGGAGTGGTGGTTTGATAACCCAGACTATATTTGCATGGATAGTAAGAGTGTCAGTCACATTTGCACAAAAGAGCATAAAGCTATAGAAAGGCTCCAAGAACCAGGGTATGTCTAGACTACAGAGCTTTTCTGAGATACTGGAGGTATCCCGGAAAAGCTCTGCTGCGTCCAACGAACGTGTCTGCTTTTCTGAAAAACAATTCAGAAAAGCAGACGCAATTTTTTGGCATCTCCGTAAACCTCGTTTTACAAGGAACAAGGGATGTTCCGAAAGAGGGGTTTTTTTGTTTTTTTTCAACATTTAGCCCCATGTAAACAGGCCAAATGTCAGAAAAGCCTCTTTAGGAAGAAAAATGGAAAAAGATACACAAATTGCAGTTCGCAATTTGTGTATCTTTTCCTGACTTTTCTTTGTAGAGTAGACGTAGCCTTCAGTCACCAACTGAGATGAGATGGGATGAGAAAAATCTTCCCCATTGAAAATCTGCCCTTTATAAAGATAGTAGGGGTCCCTACCTCTCCAGAAACAGCAAACCACAGTCAGAGATAGATTTCTTTCCTGGACTAGAGGGACCACTGGCTTGAGTCAATGTGGAAATTACAGTGTCGAATTTTTAAAGGATTTGTCTTCTATTTCTTAAATAAAGTGAATTTAAAGAAGACAAGTAGGGAAAATCAAGGTGTTGATCAGTTCCAAACACATTGAAATGTTGGATGAAATTGGAATTAACACACAGAAAGCTTGGAACCAGATGATGGTATTGTCTTTTCAAAAAATTAGATTCACTACTTTCACCTTCGTGCGTGACATTCTCTGGCACTGGTTCAAAGCTGACATCTGCATTTTTTGGCTCAAGTACTATAATTCAATAACTTCATTTTTAAAAATGATTTTCAGATTATTTCCATTCTAGTCCAAACTATCAGAATCCTCACCATGCTTTCCGATAGACTAAATAAACTTGTGCTACATGATACCAAGTCTGTAGCCATAGGCATATCCACTGTAACAATAGACGTTAATCCATCAGAAGAAAAACCTCTGTCCCTCCATCAGAAATAACACTTACCAGTGGCATCTTTGCAAAAGCGGAACCTGCTGAATGTGTTTGCACCATGTGGAATTTGCTATTATCTACTAACTTCCATATGCAAAAGTAAATCAGGGAATAAACTATTGCTCTAAAACAAGTGCTCACGTGGGCTGGCTTGGCACCTTGCAATTTGGTCCAATGGACAATGCATAGCTGTACCATCCCAAGAAGCAGTGCAGGGACCAAACTGTGACACAATCCCTGCTTCTTCAGTGCTCCATGGGAGGGGTAAGCTGCACTAGCCTTTTTCCTGGCACAGTTAATTTCCCACTTGACCCAGCACAGTTGTGCCAAGCAAGGTATTGGGAATGTACCCATGTGGCATACTAAGGACTGTATTGAAATTGCAAGCCATAGCTTTAAACGCAAGAAAGGGGATGAGTGAACAGGTGGGAGGTTTCCTGCTCCTGTTTCTTAGTTTGGGTGAACTATGGGGAAGTGTGCGATCAGTCTGCAAAGAACAAGGTGGGGTGAGTTGTGTGTTTCTGCCTTAGAACAGCTGGCTTAGTCTTTTTGGATTACTTGTGCTTCACTGTTCTGAATTCTAAAAAATAAAGTCATATTATTACAATCTGCCAGGGAAGTTCTTTGATGTTTGTTATCTAACTTGTGTGTGCCTGCTGCACACCCCCATCCCTGCCCACCCTCCCAGCAGATGGTGAAGTAGCAGTCTGCTATTGTCAGCCTTCCATCTGTAAAAGGTCTAATAATGCAGGCAGGTGGCAGAGGGGAACTAGAGAGGTCTCTTAAGCTACCTTAGCGCTCCATAACACAGCCTTGCTCATAATTAAGCCGAAGGGATCTGCATACATGCAAACCCCTGGGAGGCGAAAAGAGGATGCAGCATGGTGAGGACCTCAGACTGCAAAGACCACAAGATCTGGCCCTATTACATGAGCATAGGCCCATCACCAAAATCCCAGGTCTTTTGCCTCTGAGAATTGTTCACTTTTTTGCTCTCAACTGCACTGGAAACAGACAGAGTTCGCCAGCAACTAGCTTGGTCACACCCCACCCAACCACAGTGGCTGGTATCACAAACACCTGCCCAATCCATGCTTGTACTTGCAATAGCTGTACATTAGTGCCTCCATCTGACAGATGTATGCCAACATCCATGAGAATTTCCAGCCCTCTTGTGGGCCCAATGCACTACGGAGTGCCTGCAAATCCAATATTGCATATGCTCAGTGTAGCTTCTGAAGTAAACAAATGCATTGGGTTCATTATGGTTTGGCATTCTGTGCTAGGTTTTCCTTGGTGCAGACCTAAGTCATGTAACATCTTGCTTTCCTGCACCTGCTGTGGTTGAAAGACCAGAGCAGCCACCCACATTGCTGCTCCCAGCCTGAAAAAATGAGCACTACATTTTAAGCTCATGAGACTTGCAAACACACAAACATTTGAAAACTCAGCTCTTGGTGGGGGGTTTTTGTAAGGAGGAGGTTTGCTTTACAAAGTTTGCCACTGTGTTTTCTCCCAGCAATTCTGCCCTCTATGGCTGTGTCTAGACTGGCGCGATCTTGTGCCAGAGCTATGCAAATGAGGCTCAGCGTTGGACTATCGCCAAGCCTCATTTGCATAGCTAATGAGCCGCCATTTTCGTGAAGTGGTTGCAAGACGGGCTGTCTACACTGCCCTTCTTGTGCAAGAAAAATCCTCTGCGCAAAGCCGTTATGCTGATTATTTTCAGGCATAACGCGGCGAAGAGGGTTTTTCTTGCGCAAGAAGGGCAGTGTAGACAGCCCCGTCTTGCACAAGAGCCGCTCCGAAAATGGCGGCTCATTAGCTATGCAAATGAGGCTCGGCGATATTCCAATGCTGAGCCTCATTTGCATAGCTCTGGCGCAAGATCGCGCCAGTCTAGACACAGCCCGGGGGTGCATCTAACACAGCACCCATAACTCAAAATAAACTATGCAATTTGTGCTACATAAATTGCATAGCTTATTTTGAGTGCATTTCAAATAGCTTATTTTATAATTTTGCACTGTGTAGGCAGCGCCAGATTTTGAAATAACTCACTATTCTGAAATGCCACTTAACCTGTGGGAATGAGGGTTATGGGATGTCGGAATAAGCCACCTGTTATTTCAAAATCTAGATTTTGAAATAACAGTCTGCTTCAATAGATGTGGATTAGCTATTTTGGGATACTTCCGGTATCCCGAAATAGCTCTGCAGTAGAGATCTAGGCAAGGGATCTCTTTTTCTTTTCCTTCCTTGGAATGAAAGTTGGAATGATCCTGGGGAGGATGAATCTCTAATTCTGTATTTTAAATTTAAACTGAGTCATGTGGGAACCAGATTTCTGTGCAGGAGTTTTGTTCTCACTGGATGTATTTGATACCTTTATTAAGGATGAGATTTAAAGTATTAAGCAAATAGTTTGCAGTTCTACTATTTTTATGTTGTAGTTACACTAAACTTAATTTCAAGATTTTAAGTCAATTTTGTTTGCTTAGCATGTTCTTTTGAAAAGAAAAAAATACAGTCCCATTGCTAGGATATTCCTACCCCCCATCTTATTAAGCTGATGGAAATGGGTGCATTCACATGCAGGTGACCACAGAAAGCAAACAAACCCAGGTTGCTTTTTAATATTGGTTAGAATCGTATTCCTTTTGCACTGAACATGCCGAGAACATAGAATGGTGTGACTGTGATCCCCTTTCATGGTTGCGCTGCACATGCTCCGCCATGGGAAACACATCCTTTGTTCAGAATACACAGCACCTGGAACGGTTTCTGCTCTCTGAGGGACCACTTGAATTGGCACAAAAACAGCGGTGAGGAATATAGGGATTTATTTGGTTCAAAGATCCCCTAAAAGACTTTGGGATTTTTATCCATAGTTTCACTTGTAAGCACAGGGAAATTCATCCAGAACTGAACGACACCCCCTCCCACAGCAATCCCACGCCAGCCACTCTCTGTGCCTCTTCCTCTTTTGTAGCAGCATAGACCATCTATTTTTATTTCATCCTACTGCGGGATTGCTCCCTACCATCTGTAACTTAACAGGGTTGTGCTCAGTTTAGTTTTAATTGTGCCAAGTGCCAGGGCGTCTACCACTTCCCTCGGGAGATTATTTTCAGTCAAAGTTTTTCCTGATAACTCAGCCTAGATGTTACCTTTCTTACTTTGATCCCATTACTTCTATTTATACCTCTGTGAGTTATGCCAGTTCTCATTTCTCATTGATGTTTCCCCCCTACAGATATCTGTAGTCTCTCCTCAGACCCTTTAAAGTATTGCAGCTGCAAAGAAGTAGCTCATAGCTGTAAGAGATGGATGAATAATGGGGGAGAAATATTCCAATTTTCATTTGCTCCCTTCACGTCTTGTTTCTAGTCACTTTTCGTAAATTTTCAGGCGAGCCAAGCTTTGTTTAGATGAGCAGAAATGGAAATTATTTTGGGGCTTATGGGCAGGACTCATTTTGGGTGGCTACACATGTCAGAAGATACCCATTTTAGCATTTGGTTTGCAGGGTTGGTAGCAGAGGAGCATAAGCAGCAATGCAGAAAGGGGAGAGTGACACTATGAAGGATGATAAATAAAAAGGAGAAAGTGGAGTAGGAGGAGAAGAGACAGAGATGGGCCATTGACACTCGGCTGTGTGAGTTTTCAAAGGTTGCAGAGGCAAATCACCCTCCAGGGGCCTCCTCTAGGAAAGGCCGCCCTGCCAACAAGGATAGAACGAGTCTGTGAGCACGTCAGGTTCACTAGCTACTCTCACCACATTTTCTGTTTTACAGAGAGGGAGTTAGAAGACTGCATAAGTCACAGAGCACGGACACAACCATACACAGCACTGGTGCCCCTCCATTTACACAAGCTTGCTGCCAGGGCCTGTTTACATTCTAGTGCATGATGCGGGGCACACCAATGTCAGTGAAGTCACTGGTCCCAATCAGCTTGCTAAATCTAGGCTAGAAAATAGTCTTTCTGGTCCTATGCAAATCTCCTCCTAGCCTCTGACAGCAGCTTGGAGAGGAACCAGCCAAAGCATTTGGAGAACATAAAAGAGCCAGTACCAGCACTTGGGAGAAGGAGGCGAATTGGCAGCCAGGAAAGGTGGACTGAGTGTGCCAGGAATCAAGGCTTTGCTCTGCCTGCCAGTGCTTGCTCTCTAAACTCAAGCTGGCACTTTGTCATTGGACTTTGCCCCCGCCCTATCACCTTGAGTGCAGAACCGGGGCCAGGAGCCACAATCCAGCATTTAATTAACAGCAGGGAACCCAGCAGGTCAACAGAGAGTCTCTATTAGCTTAATTTCAAGTTTCATGCTTTTGCCAAAAGGAAAAGAATCGGATATTCAATAGAGAACCATAAGCTTAACTATTCTAGCAAGCAGACAAATGTGAATTTATGCTGCATTTTAAAACTTGAATTAATATGGTTGCTTGCACATTCTCTTTGAATTCATCCTTTTCCTTAATTTGGCTAGAAAGGGCAGAGGGAGTTAATCAAAGGATATTAGACCATCTCCCATGTGAATCCGTCTGTCTAGGTTCTTACACTGAAACATCATCCAGCAAGTAAACATTTGTATTAGACTATTAGAAAAAAAAATCACGCTGCACAGTGCAACAGAAAACAGTTTCTGCCTGAAATGTGCAGACCAAACCACCTGCACGTTGAGCTGATTGTTGCCCAAGCACTATGGGGGGAGTTATGAGCCCTTTAAATACAGCTTTGCTCTAGGCCTTTAATTAACACACGGTTCTGGCTGACGTAGAACTGAAAGCTAATTAAAGTTCACATTTAAACGGAGTTTATGTGAAAAGCACTGAGCAACACCAAGAGCAATGCAACGTGTGTTACCCCTGCAGGAACCTTGAGCAGTTGGAAAATAAGCAAAATGAACAACTTGGATTCTGTTCCCTTTCTTGTACCCTTACTACTGAAAGCCAGTGACAGAGGCCCATTCAGGTAGAGGGGCTATATGTACTATACAAATTCTCCCTAAGCCCCGTGCATGTGCAGCTTCCATAGGCAGTGGCAGACGAACATAGGGCTGGAGGAGGCAAGCCTCCACTTCTCTTGGGAGCCAAGCCCCCCCACCATAGGAGAAAGCCTTCAGCTCCCCGTGGGAGTCTCCCTGCCCCGGAGCACAGAGAGGGTGAGTGGCTTGGCCCTGGAACACGGAGCGGATGGTGCGTAGCCCAAGCCTTCTGGGCCCTGGAACACAGGGAGGGCGCATTGCCCCAGCATCTCTCGCCTCAGCATGGCGAAACCCTGGGTCAGCAACACTCTGCCTTCAGAACACCTTCTGCTTCAGCATGGCTCCTGCCGGCAGCCATGTTGAAGCAGTAGGCGTTCTAGGGCACAGTGTGGGTGGGACAATGCCTGGCAGTTGGGGAAGGCTTATACCTGCCACCCATGGCAGCTTCCCATTGAGCACCATGCCAGGGATCTCTCCCCCCAAGTCCTGAAGCTGCCAAGGCTAGCAGGAAGGAGACCCCACCACTATCAGCCCCAGCATGGAGCTGCTGCAGCCAGAGGAGAGGATTCCACTCCCTGCTGGCCTCAGCATGGAGCTGCTGTGGCCGGGGGAAAGAGGACACTTTTTGCTGGCTCAGCAGGGAGCCACACAGGTAAGCCTGTCGCCCATCCCTGAGCATCCTTATGCATCCCAAAGCCCTCATCCCCAGCCCCACCCGCCCAGAGCCTGTAACTCCTCCTGGATCCCAAAGCCCCCAGTCCTGAGCCCCATCCCAAAGCTGGATCCCTTGTCCTGTCTCCAAACTCCTCAACCCCAGCCCCTTCCCAGAGCTTGCAGCACCCCAACCCTCTGTCCCAGCCCTGAGCCCCTCAATCCCAGCTCCATCTTGCAGCCCACACCCTCCTGCACCCCAACCCTCTGCCCCAGCCTTGAGCCCTCTCCCACACTCCAAACCCTTTGGCATCCTTCCTGCCACATGAATTTTGCTGTGTGCAACGATATGAAAATGATGCATCACACAGCACCTTCACATTGGAGCTCACAAGAAAACTCATTTTGGTCCAAGATGGAACAAATGAGAGGGAACAATGACTATAAACATGGCCCTGATTTTATAAGACAGTGACAGGCTCTTCTGACTTGAGACCTCAGACATGATTGAGTTAGGTCTGCATAGCTGATTCTTTTGTGTACATTGTGGGATAGTTTGAGTAGCTACTCATTACTAATCCAATTGGTCAAAAGTTGGAGCAGAGTCTGGTCTCAGATGAGTCTGCTTCCCACTGCTTTTACTATTGTTTATTATAAGTGTAGGGCCTACGAGCCCTAGTCATGGACCAAATCCTGGTATACCAGGTACTGTACAAACACAAACAAAAAGGCAGCTAGTACTGCCACTTACAAACACTAGACCTAGAGAACTCTTTTGCAGTTCCTGGTAATTAGGGGTACCCAATCTGTGGCAGCATCTGCATCTGAGGATTACAGGCCTGAGTGCTACCATGTGTGTTTAGATCTGGAGGATGGGATGAGAGCTTGAGGTGTTGCAGGGCTGGAGAGGGAAGCAAAGGGGAAACGCATATCAATGTGCATGTGTCAGAGCTTGTGTAACTAGGGTGAAGAATGGGAAATGGGTCTGCAATAGACCATGGGAAGGAGGAAGTGTGTAGGCAGGAGATGAGCTTTTGCTATCTGTCCCTAAGGATAGAGGACACAGTGGTAGAGTGCAGTGTGTCCTTTGGGGGGCAGAGAATGAATTGGACTCAATTGTATTGAATACAAAGGGACTGGGTACCATTGGTCAGGACCCCATAGTTCTCTCCGGCTCCTAGCTCATTGACTAAATCCTGCCTATACCTCACAGAGCCTCTTTGTGAACCAGGCAGTCATGGAAGGTGCTACTGATTACACCACACAGAGAAGAGGATCAAATATCAGGTTTCTTCTTGCCCTTTCCCCAAAGGGCAAAACAAGGAAGGGCTGATGGGGCACTGCTTGAGCAGGAGCATGAATCACAGCAAGGCTAGCTCTGTTCATTGCATTCCTGGTGAGTTTATAATTCAGTTCTGCCCTGATTGAAGTCAATGGCAAAACAGACCCCTTCTTCAATGGGAGAAAGATCAGGCTCTTGAGAAATCTCACACTAACGGATAGGGATAGAACAAGGAAATTGCACAGCAAGGCAATTAGATAGCAGTATGAAATAATAACCTGCAAAATGTATGGGACATATTTTTCCAGTGGAAAACAACTGTATCCAGATCATCTCCCATGGTAACATGTACAGACATTAGCATAAAGTTTTCCATTTATGGTATAGTTTAACTTCTAACTGAAAAAGTGCCCCTGGAATAAGCTCTTTATTTGCAGCAATACGCTTCCTGTAATAAATATCTTGAGTGCTCACCAAGAGAAAGCATTTTCATTACATTATTTGCACATTATGATTACTGAGTTTGGATCTATTTATTTCTCCAAAGCACTTACACTGCTATATGGATCAATACAATGATAATGAATGCAGACACATTAAGGTGATAGCACTCTCTGTTGCATGACTTTGTAACTCCCACTCCACCCCTGACATACAAGTACACCTTTTGAATCTTCTAAGAAAAATCTGAAGCTTGCAGATAGAGGTATCTTATCTTTCAAAATGATAATTTCCCAACCACTAAATCTGCTTAGGGGACGACAATTCAATTTTGTGACAACTGTCAAAGTTTCAATTTTTGTTTTCATTCCCCACTGGAAGAAAAATAAAACTTTCCCAATGTTTTATTAAAACTGAACTGTGTCAAAACAGCTGGTTTCTGAGCAAATCAGGGAGATTTTTGATTCAGGTGTGTCTGGTCAGAAGCGACAAGAGAGCCCAGGATCTAAGAAGTCTGGGTCTGGCCTACGAAAGCTCATCACCTATTAAACCATCTTGTTAGTCTTTAAAGTGCTGCATAGTCCTGTCTTTTGTTTCCATTGAAAACTTTGTCAAAATTTATGTCTCCACAGAACATTTCAGGTACGGTATAACAGCAGCACATTTGGATGACAATATATTTTATTTAAACTATTCCAACTAGCTCTCCAGACAACACAGAGGCAGAAGAGACCCTTTTTACTAATCATTCACCCATGAGAAAGATCTGCTTGTGGTTTAAAGCAATAGTATGAGACTTGAGACCATTTGTTTGTTTTTTAAGTTTATCCTGTACAGACTAACTCGGCTACCCCCTGAAGCTTCCTACTCAACCCTGTTCCCAGAGCCCTTAGGCTCTGATTTTTCAAAGGTACTTCACTGTTGCTCTATTCAGCATTGCCCACCCTACAACTTTCTATTGTCTTAGGCTCCTTGGTCATTTAAATCACCTAGGTCTTGCAACCATGAGGAAAGCAATGGCTAAATACTTCAAGCATCTGTGCCTTAATCTGTCTCTGCCTGTGTTCCTGATCTGTGAAATGGGAATAATACATATCTTTCTCCTGACTATTTCACCGTAAGCTCTTTTGGACAAGGACTATGTCTAGCTATGTGTACATGATCTTGGCTGGGCCTCTGGCATGACCATAATTTTTTTTTTAAAGGATCTTTTTTGTTTTGCTCACCTTTTCCCCTGCCACATCAGTCATGCCCCCACACCTATAAATCTGTTCTGGAAACATGGACATATTGGCCTGGGCCACAGGTTTGGGAGTCAATGGGAGGCTGCCTTGGGTCTTAGTGCTCAACCTCTCCCCTCATCCTATCCCTATTCTGAAGTTTCCTGAAGGCTCCCACAGCAGGCTGTTGCAGCTTGCAGACTAATGACTCTTTCCCTAAAGTGGATCTGTTAAATTAAAAGCAAAAAGCCTTCCTGCTTGCCAGACCTATTAGCATAAGATTGAACCCATGAAAGAGCCATTAAGTGGTAATGAAACCATTTAACAGGCATGTGCCAGCCCTATATACTGGCAAAAAGAGTTGTGCATTATTAGATCTACAGGTCCTGATTTATAATTTGCTTAAAATATTTCACTAGTTTGTGACTGAGGATTATAAAATCATCTCTAAAAAAAATTCATGCATAGATATTTACATGCACAATCTGAGTCTTCAGTTTTATCCTTAACTGCTTGGATCTTCAGACCTATAGTTTTTTAAAATAAATTATTCAAAAGATCACCCTTCTCTAAATACACATTTTAATTTTAAACTACTATTACAGAAAAACTTATTTCCAAAGTCTTCCTGTCCTTTCTATCCATTCCTAATCTTCTTTCATCCCCCCTCCTCTGCCCTGTTGAATAGAGCCCCTAAAGGGACAACATTATTTTTTCTTCTAGATAACTGGACAAATGAGTTTCCCTTTTACTTCCATTTGATTAACAAGTTTTAAAAGAATCCTCCACCAAAATTAGCAAGAGATATAAAATCCTTGTTATGCCTAAAATCTTTGGAAATATATTATAACAAATATATAGTGAAATTCCATAAACATGACTTATGACAATCACACAAAATAAATTAGTGTTCCTTTTTTCTAAAAGTAACAAACTTTATAAACACACTAAACTGTTCTGACTGTTTAATTTAAAATAAGGTCTTTGTTTCAGAGAGTTTCAATATGTAGTAATCTGGAATGATTACTTTATGAAGGCTGAAGGGTATACTAAAAACATAAAATCAGCTTAGAAATACCGATGAAGAAAATGTAAAACAGAGAAGGGCTGCATCTTGTATTCCATAATATATCATGTATTTCAGCAGGACAACTGACCAGCTCTTACTACAAAGTTTTTGCAAATAAATGACAAGCTTCAGAATGTATCAGAAAACCTGTGACTGACATTTTTATTCCCAAATTTCATAGAATCATAGGGCTGGAAAAGACCTCAGGAGGTCTTCGAGTCCAGCCTCCAGCCCAAAGCAGAACCAACCCCAAAAAACCATCCCAGCCAGGGCTTTGTCAAGCCAAGACTTAAAAACCTCTAGGGATGGAGATTCTACCACCTCCCTTGGTAACACATACCAGTGCTTCACCACCCTCCTAGTGAAATAGTTTTTCCTAATATCCAACCTAGACCTCCCCCACTGTAACTTGAAACCGTTGCTCCTTGTTCTGCCATCCGTCACTACTGATAACAGCCTTTCTCCGTCCTCTTTGGAACCTCTCTTCAGGAAGTTGAAGGCTGCTATCAAATCCCCTCACTCTTCTCTACTGCAGACTAAACAAACCCAAATCCCTCAGGCTATGTCTAGACTGCAGGCTTCTTTCGGAAGAAGCTTTTCCGGAAGAGGTCTTCTGAAAAAACTTCTTCTGAAAAACTTCCTCTGAAAGAGCGTCCACACTGCCAAAGCACATTGAAAAAGCAATCTGCTTTTTCGAAAGATAGCATCCATTCAGTGTGGACACTATCTCGCATTTAAACTGTGATTACTATGGACGGAGTGGCCACCAGGGCACCTGTGCTTTTTCCTCATTCCTCTTCTTCCAAAAGAACTCCCTCTTCCCTGTCCACACATGCCTTTTTCCGAAAGAGCTCTTTTGGAAAAAGGCTTCTTCCTCGTAGAAAGAGGTTTACCAATGCCAGAAAAAAACCCTCTGTTCTTTCGATTTTCTTTTGAAAGAATGAGATTGCAGTGTGGATGTAATTGAAGTTTTTTCGGAAAAATGGCAGTTTTTCCAAAAAAACTCTGTATTGTAGACATGCCCTCAGCCTCTCCTCGTAGGTCATGTGCTGCAGCCCCTAATCATTTTGGTTGCCCTCCGCTGGACCCTCTCCAATGCATCCACATCCTTTCTATAGTGGGGGGCCCAGAACTGGACGCAATACTCCAGATATGGCCTCACCAGAGCTGAATAAAGGGGAATAACCACTTCTCTAGATCTGCTGGAAATGCTCCTCCTAATGCACCCAATATGCCATTGAAAATTTAGTGTTTTTAGTTAAGTATCTTCTGCATGTTCAGTCTTTACAATCTGGCATGCAGTGGGAAACATGCTCCATTTTCTTTAGAAGGAAATTTTAGAAGAGTAGGGTTTTTTCTAATGTCATTTGCTATATTTGGTTCAGGGATTTGGCTGGAATGGGTGGGCAGAGAGAAGAGGAGGCAGTGGAGTGGAGGTGGGGCAGTGGGGAGGGGGCAGGGTCTGGATAGAGCAAGGGTACAGTATGGGCAGGGCCACAGGCTGAGAAGTTTGCTTCCCAAGCAGCAACTTCACCCACTGCCCATGCATATTGGGAATGTATCTTTACCCAATCACCCTATTTCAATCACATTATATTTATTTATTTATAAACGTAGACTAGGGAAAATGCCAAAGACATTATCTAATACACAGATGGTGCCTCCACAGTTTTTCATCTTAGTCTGGGAACCATTAAGATAGTTTGCTACATAAATAACACAGTGGATTAAATATTTGTCTTGTATCAGCACCATATGTTAATAACAAATTTCTTTATAATGTTTATTTAAATAGCTGATATTGGGCTGTTCTAGTAGATTAATTGGACTCTAAATATTATTAAAAAAGCTTTAGAAACTTTATCAGAAGGGCCTTTTAATATATAGGAAATAACATTGCTAAGAAATTCTCTTCAAAAAGTACCAAAGAAAATTTAACATCTCTATAGCTTGTACAAGCATAAATTTATTTGAATTCCCAAACAACTTTACTGGGTATGTGAATTGATCAATCTCACTGAAGTTTATGCACTGAATTTATTTCTAAGACAAACAACAATAAATGCCAGACTGTATTATTAGTCAGTGGTCTTCCATCATTAAATAAAAACCTTCTGCATTACAGTGAGCTGAAACTTGACATTTACAAGTTGCTGTGTGATGAGTAAGGGAGACCATAAATACTGTTGATAATGGAAGTTGCCTTGGCTGCAAATTAGATTAGTAAATCAAAAAGTAAATATGTGAATATTCCTTTTGAGGAAAACAAACAAATAAGCACATTATTTTATGCAACCTAATATTTCACAGAGAAATGTGAAATTCAGATTCATTTCATCTGGTTCTTCTGTAGATTAGAAATATTTCCATGAGCATTAGTGAGGATGGGTCATGAAATTATTGAGCAACTCATTGAGCATTTCTGAAACAAACATCAAAATAGGTCAGTTGTACGTTTATGTTCATTATTTTCTTCAGAATAATTCTGTGTTAGCTTTTTGTGACTGTTGAATCATTTACGACACCATTCTGCAGGAAAGAATCTGAGGCTTCCTACAGCACAGAAAGATGTCGATTTTGTGTCTGGATCCAGGATATTCATCGACAGAAAACTTGGCTCTGACAGGGACAGACTTTCAGGAGGTTTTTAAATTGAGCTAGATATAAATAGATTCACACATCCTGTACCTAGAGAGTTAATGCATTGGACTTTTTGATTGAATGCAAGCCAGAAAAATGTAATGTGCTGTGACAAACATCCACCTACCAGTAGTTACATGTTGACCTATGTCTAACCCTTTCTTTCTTCTCACACTCTGTAATAAATGGTCCTGGATTTTGTCTTCTTGGTCGGCTATTTCAGATTCAGCTCTCTTCTTCACTTAGGTCCTTGAGTATGGGTTCTTGTTGGATGACCACTTAAAGATCAAGTATTTTATTGGTTCACTCCTCTTCCTCCCTTTCAGAGTCAATCCCTGGAGTGTGAGCTGTTCATGACTAACAAAGCAACAAGTCCCTCATCCTAGAACTGAGCTCCAGGGATAAGTTTAGAGACAGAGTGCTCATCTGAGGAACTGACCTCATTTGGTCTATTTCTTCATTACTTCACACCAGTTTTGTGCCAGTGTAATTCAAAGTCACCAGTCAGTGAACTGGTGAACTACAGTGCATTAGAGTGAAACTGGTGTATCTGGCTGGAGTATCAGGACTATTATAATCAAACCAATTTTGGCAGATGGCTTGAATACAGTTTGCACTCATGTTCCTTCCCAGAGCATTCATCCATTCATGAGTAGAAGGGAAAATTTAATCTGCTTTTAATTGTCTACATTTTTTGGGCCTGCCACTGTATGTTTTCTTGGGCTTGGCCAATCACTTGCTTTTAAGTTGTGTGACTCAGAAGTAACTTCTTTGATGGCAATGAATTTATACTAATGTAAAACCAAAGCAAGACAGAGAGGACAACCAGGCCCTACACATTTTAGTTATCTACAAACAAGCTACATCAAAAATAATGTTCATGCTGAAAAATCACTTAGGAAACACCAGGACTAGAATTGCCATTACCCTTTTCATTTCTGCACTTTCTGACATACGTTCAGGGATACTGTTGTATATTGGGTTGTAGATATAGATCTTGTTGTTATAGTAACTGAGTAGGCCACTGGGGTCAGCCCAGCTAGTCTGGGCTTATTCTGGTTAGTTCTGTGCTATGCAATAAAATGGACACTTGCAACTACTCCAGCTCTCTGCATTTCCACTGATTTCTTCCTATACTGTGAAACTCCCCACAACATAACAAGTGGCGACGAGGATGGGATACCTGTGCTGCCTCCAGCAACAAAAGAAGTAGAAGTCAATGTAAGAAAACAAACATTTTTTGGCTGTTCTGGAAGGTGGGGGTAAGAACTGACTGCTACACTGTGCAAACTGAAACTAAGATCAAGGAGCCCAGAGACTGAAAAAGAAAAAAAAAAAAAGGGAGGAGTGCAACAGCCATGGCTACACTTACAGGGCCACTGGGACCTTTTGAGGAGACTTTAGAGCAATGGCATGTATATACTGAGAGTTTTGAACTTTTTGTTATTGCAAATGACATTAAAGAAGAAAAGAAGGTGTCAATATTTTTAAGTGTTGTAGGGGCTAAGACCTACTCTCTGCTACGCAGTTTGCTGCTCCCTGTTAAGCCAGAGACCAAATATTACAGTGACATTGTGGAAATCCTGGGGTCACATTATGCTCCAAAACCATTGGTAATTGCAGAAAGGTATAGGTTCCATAACAGAGACCAAAAAGAAAGTGAAACAATTGTACAATTTGTAGCCAATTTGAAAAAGCTTGCTGAACACTGTGAATTTAAGGAGATGTTAAATGAAGCCATACGTGACAGGTTAGTGTGTGGCCTGCACAGTGAAGCTATACAGAGGCGTCTGTTAACAGAAGCTCAGCTCACCCTACAGAAGGCCATTGATATTGCGGTCTCCATGGAACTGGCCACACAGGAGGCACAATACCTTAGTGCACCCCCTGGAGTGCATAAAATGTCCCAAGAACCTACTCACAAAACAGTGGGGAGCCAGGAATGTTACCGCTGTGGTAAGACAGGTCACCATGCATCAGAATGCTGGTGTAAGAACCTAGTGTGTCGACAGTGTGGGAAAAAAAGGACACATTGAGCGTACCTGCAAACAAAAGAAAAAGAGGCCTGTGGTCTGGCGGAACAAAAAGGAAAATCTGCATACCATCGAACAGAAGCCTGATGATCAAAGTGACATCCTGTCTGAAGAAGAAGTGCCATGCTATGTTTTGTCTTTGGAAGGGGGCTCCCATGAATACTGGGTAACCCCACTGTTGGATGGCAAACCGGTACGCATGGAAGTGGACACTGGTGCAGCAGTTTCATTGGTCTCAGACACGGTGTATAAGGAAAAGTTGAAGCATCTTCCACTTAAGGCAACAAAGATCATTCTGAAGACATATACAGGAGAAGCAGTATCTCTATTGGGCACTACTGATGTTAAGGTGGAACTAAATGGACAGACTGCAGAATTACCACTGTTTGTGGTGAAAGGCCATTACCCAGCCTTAATGGGGAGATCATGGCTTAGGAAGATCCCACTGGACTGGGCAGAAGTGCACTGGATGACTAAAGAAGAAACAGGTCTGACTGATATATTAAAGAAACATGCTGCTGTTTTTGGAGAAGATCTGGGAAGTATGAGGGGAATCACCGTGAAACTGAACATTAAACCTGGTAGCCAACCAAAATATCTGAAGGCCAGAACTGTGCCATATGCTATCAGGCCAAAAGTGGAAGCAGACCTGGAGCGCCTAGTCAAAAATGGAGTCCTAATACCAGTTACCCATAGTCCATGGGCAACTCCAATAGTTCCAATATTGAAGAAAGACAGTTCTATTCGGATTTGTGGGGATTTTAAGGTCATTGTTAACCCTGTTTTATGTGCAGAGCAATACCCCCTTCCTCGCATCGATGACATCTTTGCGGGCCTGGCTGGGGGACAAAAGTTCAGCAAGATTGATCTGAGTCAAGCATATTTACAGATGCAAGTTGATGAGGAATCCCAAGAGCTGTTGACTATTGTGACTCATAAAGGGCTTTATCGTTACAGCCTTGTTCCAGAGAGCTATGGACCAGATCTTGTGTGGCTTGCCAGGAGTTCAGTGCTATCTTGACGACATCCTGGTCACAGGCAGGAACGAGGAGGATCACCTTAAGAACTTAGAGGCTACCCTACAAAGACTGGAAGAGTATGGCCTACGAGTCCGTAAAGATAAGTGTGCATTCTTTCAGCCCTCTGTTGAATATTTGGGACACATCATTGATGCTACTGGTCTTCATAAGTCCCCTTCAAAAGTTAAGGCTATTGTGGAGGCTCCACCCCCTCAAAATGTTAGTCAACTTCTCATTTCTAGGACTATTGAACTATTATGGAAGGTTTATTTCACAGCTAGCCACACTATTAAAACCACTTCACGAGCTCCTTGGCGGCCAGAACAAGGTCTGGAAGTGGACTGACGCCTGTGATGTTGCATTTAACAAGGCTAAATGTGCATTGCTAAACGCAGAGGTCCTGACGCATTTTGATCCATCCTTACCTTTACAGTTGGCTTGTGATGCCTCCCCATATGGAGTGGGAGCGGTCTTGTCACATGTTATGCCTTCAGGAGAGGAGAAACCAATTGCTTTTGCTTCGCGCACCTTAAGCAAGGCTGAAACTAACTATGCACAAATTGAACGTGAAGCATTGGGAATCGTTTTCGGAATTAGGAAATTTCACCAGTACCTGTTTGGACGGAAGTTTACACTTCTCACTAACCATCGACCTCTGACGGTGATTTTTGGTCCACACTCAGGTATTCCACCAATGGCTGCTAGTTGTATGCAACGATGGGCATTGTGGCTTTCAGGACACACTTATGAGATCAGATATCGGAAAGCCACTCTACATGGCAATGCAAATGGTCTCTCTAGGCTGCCTTTGCCAGTCAAACATCAAGATAGTGGCCAGAAGGAAATCTTTTACTTTGAACAGGTGGAGAACATGCCCATCACTGCTGCACAAGTTAAGAGAGCAACTCGTGTTGACCCAGTACTGTCCCAAGTAATGGAACTAGTGATGCGTGGAACATCTCTACAGAACTCGGGGTGCTTGTTGTGGGGAATGTGAGTCATTATTCCAAAAATACTGAGACAACAGATGTTAGAGCAGCTGCATTCAGGTCACTGTGGAATGGTGCGCATGAAAGAAATTGCATGAAGCTATTTTTGGTGGCCTGGTTTGGACAGTGACATTGAAGAGAAGGCAAGAGCTTGTATTTCTTGCCAGGGTGTGAGGAATGCACCTCAGTTGGCACCTCTACACCCATGGTACTGGCCTGAAAAACCATGGCAACGTATTCATGTTGATTTTGCTGGCCCATTTGAAGGTAGCATGTTATTGGGGATGCTCATTCCAAATGGCCAGAAGTCTGTATAATGCCTTCCATTACTGCTGAGAGTACTATCCAAAAATTACGGGGAATCTTCTGTCATTTGGGTATTCTTGAACAACTTGTGAGTGACAACGGTCCACAGTTTGTATCTCAGGAGTTTGGAAATTTTATGAAAGCAAACGGGATCCATCACATCACTTCAGCACCCTATCACCCAGCCACAAATGGATTGGCTGAAAGGTTTGTCCAGACAATGAAACAAGCTTTGAAATTGGTTAGAGGACATTCACTGCATACAAAGAGTCTGGACACCTTCTTACTATCCTACAGAAACACTCCTCATGCTACAACCAAAGTGTCCCCGGCTTTTCTAATGATGGGACATCAGCTGCGCACATGCTTTGATTTGCTGAAACCTTCAGAACCGCGACAAATTGTGCAACATCAGCAGCAAGGTCAAGTCATCAGGCGTGCATCCAGAGCAAAAGATCGAACCTTTAGTTCTGGACAGCCAGTTTTGGCTTGGAACTATGCTCCTGGAGCCAAATGGGTCCCTGCCACTATTATTGCTCAAACAGGACCTGTTTCCTATACTGTCCGGACTGCGAAGGATCTCATCTGGCAGCGGCATGTAGATCAGTTATTGACAGGTTATTCCTGCCCCCAAGGCACATCTCCAGTTGAGTTGCCTGTCCTTCCCACTGCTGGTGAGCTACCGTGTCAAGAATCACCTGATCCTGACTCTCCTCATCCATCACCACCAGCGGCGAACAATAACCCCCTCCCTGAGCAGGCTGATTCAACAGCCTCACCTGTTCACACTTCAAGTTCCCAGCCCTGTGTCAGGCCTGCACCCATAACATCTTCGGGTGCGAGAATGCCAGACGTCTGCCGTAATCCACCTAGAGAAAGGAGGCCTCCTCAATGTCTGGACCTTTAGTTGAGATTAACTCACAGATGGGGCAAAATAATCCCCAGGGTTAGCTGGGAACTTGAGGCAGTCTACCCTCATTTCATAGTTAATTTTTGTTTTCTTAAAGGGACTTTTTATTAAGGGGGGAGGAATATGTTGTATATTGGGTTGTAGATATAGATCTTGTTGTTACAGTAACTGAGTAGGTCACTGATAGTTCTGTGCTATGCAATAAAATGGACACTTGCAACTACTCCAGCTCTCTGCATTTCCCCTGATTTCTTCCTATACTGTGAAACTCCCCACGACATAACAGATACCATTTCAGATTTTGGTAGAGGGGGGTCGACTTACGCATGCTGTGATGTGGAGATGGGGGGGGGACAGTGAGAGTCTGGGGGGGCAGACTGAGGACAGAGGCTTCAGCAGTGTTACTGAGCATGCTCAGTACAAGCCAAGCACCAAATGGGGGAGGGAAGGAACCAACCCTATCCACCCTCCCCCCACCCCACTCACACATCATTTCTATCCAGGGGTTACTAAGGCACTGGAAAACACTTTTTGGGAGGAGCAGACAACTTAGCAGTTAGCTAATAGGAGCACTGTATATAATTCCTATATAAATGAAAGAAAATTAAATAAATATTAGACACAATCAGCTCTAACATGAACATATTCTGACCTCTTGTGGCAAGTCACTTAAGGGACACTGGTTAGCCTTAAAATGTTAATGTATATTCTTACTTTGTTATGAATTCAGTGGAGAGACACAGACCTTGTTGTCGCAGAGCAGGTCCTTTTTAACCACGGCCTCGCCACGTGCATTGCCCATTCTGCCACACTAAGGCCCCTCACAGAAAATGTAGGCCGCTGAGACATTCTGAGAAGCATAACTTGTAAGCGCACAATGCAGCTTTCTGTAAACGGAATTTAACCTTGCAGGCATCCAAAGAACAGGGAGGTGAGCATGAGGAGATGAAGCACAGCTGAAGTTGATAGATAAGACTTGCTTGGCTGGTCCTTGAAACAGGGAGGTAAGCATAAGGAGATAAAGCACAACTATCATGCACACTGACCATGCCCGCATTAGGCACTGTCCACGAGGCCATCAGGCGGACATCATGAAAAATCCTATAGGGCAATATTGCCACACTACCTCATCACCAGCCTATCAGGCTCTGCCAAAAAACAGACCCTAATATGGTACCAGATATCAGGTTATGGTATAAAAGACCCTCGACCCCTTTGTTCGGGGAGGTTCCGTGTATTGAGGGCACGTGTCTTTTTTGCCCAGCTGAAGGATTGATCACCCTGAGGCTGCCTTCCTACCCCTCCGAGTCAAAGATAGGGGTGCGCGAGTCCTGAGCATGCTCCGAGTTCTTGTGTGTTTTTATGCTGTTATCGTTGCTGGATTTGTAAGCATCACTTAAATATATTAGTTACTGGTTTAGTTAATAGTTGAATTGTGTTAATCTCACTGTGTAATTCTGTAGAGTGTAACTGAGTCCTATTAATCACACTGTTTAAATTGTATAATCTTGTGTTGTGTTATAGTGTTGTATTTAGGCCAAGTATAAGTGTTAGAAATAAAAACCCAGGAGTTGTTAAATTGTAAAGGTAGATCTATGACTAACTCCACCAGCTGCCCAAAAATAACCATAGAGGGACTGGCTGTGGGTGGTGTTTTTATTATTATTGTATTGGCTTTATTTTTTGTATTTTTTGCTTGCATGCTGCGCTGCCTCAAGCGAATTAGCGACATTGATTTAATATAATCGGACTGTAATCACAAAGTTTGTAACCAGTTAAGTGCAGTTTAGTTCAGGTTTTCCCCCCTGAAAAAGCATTAGGCAATTGCTTGTTTAAAAATCATTTGAAAGTCATTGGTTTTGATAAAAGAATCGTTCTGTTTAATAAAAAATCATTTGTTTCACCATCATCCGGTAGTTTTCACTGGGTAGTCAGCTTTAAACCCTTGGGGCTCCCACCACATCACGGAACCAAGTTGCGACGCTCATTAGGACTCCTGGGCTTACTCATCTCTGGAAGGAGAGTGGGGTCTAGTGGGTTACAGCAGAGGGACAGATACATTTCAGCTCTGTATAAGAATGGCCATATTGGGTCAGCCGAAAGGTCCTTTTGGCCCAACATGGTGTCTTCCAACAGCAGTCAATGCCAGGTGCTTCTGTTTATTCTTTCTTAATGGGCAACCTTCATAATCCATCCCAAATGGATCGTGACCCTGTTACCCATTCCCAGCTTCTGTCAAACAGAAACTAGGGACACCATCCCTGCCCATTCTGGCTAGCACCCATTGATGGACCTATACTACTTGAACTGATTTTGTTCTTATTGTTATAGCTTAGGCTTTTCCATCATCTCTTCACAAAGAGTTCCACAGGTTGATTGTGTGAAGATAATTTATTTTGTTTGTTTTAAATCTTCTGCCTATAAATTTAATTGGGTGAGCTTCTTGTGTTATGTTAGTGAAGGAATAAATAGCATTTCTTAACAGGAAACCACAATGATTGCAAGATCTCTTTCTTGAGTGGTAACAGCTATTTTAGACCCCATTAATTTTTTATCTTTAGTTAGGATTATATTTTTCCATGTGCATTACTTTGCATTTCTCAACACTGACTTCCATTTGCCCTTGTGTTGCTCAATCACCTAATTTTGTAAGATCCCTTTGTAATTCTTTGCAATCAGCTTTGGATTAATCACTGTTCACCCCCTTTTCAGGAACATTTATAAGTTTAACATAGTGATCCAAATGCAAATATCAGTAGCCCAACATTCATTCCTATTCTTTGTCTTCCCCCTTCCCCCCGCGATCTTTCACATGGAGTACCCAGCAATGTTTTCATGATGATCTAATGATCCTTCAATTACTGGAATGCCCAGCCTTTTGTTATTCTTAACCACCCTACCTCCCTCTTTTTATAACAAACTCCCTGCCCCGAAGGCAAAGCTGCAAACAGCTCAAGCTCTGTTGCATTTAAGAACTGCCTCTGGAGCCAATATATGGACTTTAAGCAGACCTCGGGTATGAAATCCAGGGGTTCCAATCTCAGAAGGGGGGGCTGCTGTCCCCCAGCCCCTCATAAATGGTGCCCTTGATTATGTGATTACATAAATAAAGACCATCTTTCTCCCATAGGGTCCCAGATATTAATGGCAGACTTACAGGGTAAAAAGAAATACAGAATACTACTCATTCAGTGCACTAAGAGAGCAGATAAAAATACCTTATTATGCTCTATTGTTTATTGTATATCCCCACACTTGTCCTTTAACTCTTGGAACTGGCTATTTGTGTGCTCTTTGTCAAAGCTCTTTTAAAATACATGATACATGTTCCTGATCCGGAACTGTCCCGGATTGAAGTGTCATTAGAGGAGGTTTTGGAACAAATAGAAAAACTTAATGTTAACAAATCTCCGGGACCGGATGGCATTCATCCAAGGGTTCTAAAAGAACTCAAATGGGAAACTGCTGAACTATTATCTGTGGTTTGTAACCTATCCCTTAAATCGGCTTCCGTACCTAATGACTGGAAGGTAGCCAACGTGACACCAATATTTAAAAAGGGCTCTAGAGGCGATCCGGGCAATTACAGACCGGTAAGTCTAACTTCAGTACCTGGCAAATTAGTCGAAACAATGGTAAAGAATAAAATTGTGAAGCATGTAGAAGAACATAATTTGTTGGACAAAAGTCAACATGGTTTCTGTAAAGGGAAATCCTGTCTTACTAATCTATTAGAGTTCTTTGAAGGGGTTAACAAACATGCGGACAAGGGGGATCCAGTAGATATAGTATACTTAGATTTCCAGAAAGCCTTTGACAAGGTCCTCACCAAAGGCTCTTGTGTAAATTACATGGCCATGGGATAAGAGGGAAGGTCCTTTCTTGGATTGAGAACTGGTTAAAAGACAGGAAACAAAGGGTAGGAATAAATGGTAAATTTTCAGAATGGAGAGGGGCAACTAGTGGTGTCCCCCAAGGGTCAGTCCTAGGACCAATCCTGTTCAACTTATTCATAAATGATCTGGAGAAAGGGGTAAGCAGTAAGGTGGTAAAGTTTGCAGATGATACCAAACTGTTTAGGATAGTCAAGACAGAAGCAGACTGTGAGGGACTCCAAGAAGATCTCACCAAACTGAGTGATTGGGCAACAAAATGGCAAATGAAATTTAATGTGGATAAGTGTAAAGTAATGCACATTGGGAAAAATAACCCCAACTATACGTACAGTATGATGGGGCTAATTTGGCTACGACAAATCAGGAAAGAGATCTTGGAGTTATCGTGGACAGTTCTCTGAAAACTTCCACACAGTGTGCAGCGGCGGTCAAAAAGGCAAATAGGATGCTAGGAATTATTAAGAAAGGGATAGAAAATAAGACCCAGAATATCTTACTGCCCCTGTATAAAACTATGGTACGCCCACATCTTGAATACTGTGTACAGATGTGGTCTCCTCACCTCAAAAAGATATTTTGGCCTTGGAAAGGGTTCAGAAAAGGGCAACTAAAATAATTAGGGGTTTGGAACGGGTCCCATATGAGGAGAGGTTAAAGCGACTGGGACTTTTCAGTTTAGAAAAGAGGAGACTGAGGGGGGATATGATAGAGGTGTATAAAATCATGAGTGGTGTGGAGAGGGCCGATAAAGAAAAGTTATTTATTAGTTCCTAAATAGAAGAACTAGAGGACACCAAATGAAATTAATGGGTAGCAGGTTTAAAACTAATAAAAGAAAGTTCTTCTTCACACAGCGTGTAGTCAGCCTGTGGAACTGCTTGCCAGAGGAGGCTGTGAAGGCTGGGACTCTAACAGAGTTTAAAGAGAAGCTAGATAATTTCATGGAGGTTAGGTCCATAAAAGGCTATTAGGCAGGGGATAAAATGGTGTCCTTGGCTTCTGTTTGTCAGAGGCTGGAGAGGGATGGCAGGAGACAAATCGCTTGATCATTGTCTTCGGTCCACCCCCTCTGGGGCACCTGGTGCTGGCCACTGTCGGCAGACAGGATACTGGGCTAGATGGACCTTTGGTCTGACCCGGTACGGCCATTCTTATGTTCTTATGATATTACTGGTTTAGAGTAGGAAAAGCTAACACCTGAAATACCATGTTTGCCCTATATTAGAAGTTCATTCGGCCTATTGTTCACATCCCTTTTGTTGTGTGAATATGATGCCACCTGTAATGTTTCAAATCTTGTACGTATGGTTCCATATCATTGGTTGAGATGCAGCTTTTGCGCAGACTACTTGAGGTGGAACTTGGCAATATGAAACCAGAGGGAGGCATGAGTTCAGTAGGTAGGAGGCTGGAAACATCCATCAATATCAATAACAATACATTATTACTAAGTCCCTGCAGATGAGAGATTTGCTTCCCATGGCCACTGTTTCACACAGTTTAAATTTCCTTTCACTAGAAACTCGTGCTACTTCAAAAGATTGCCGTATTGCACTGAATGCCTGATTGTGCAACCCCCTACGGAAGTGAGTAAAGCCCAATGATTTATACCTCCCCAAAGGACAGTTCAGAGGGAAGCAAAACTGCCCAGAAAATCTGCTCAGAATCAGTGGTCCCTGGGCTATGTGGAAAAGCTGGCATTAGAAGTGGAACTGCAGGCTGCTCTGTAGGAGGACACTTTGAAAGCTAATGACCCCGAAGGGGTCTCTGCCAGTTCTCCTATAATGCAACAGGGATCGAGCTGTTAATGGAAGCATTATTTTAGCTGCAAGGCGACGCCCCACACGTGTACCCAGTTCTCCAGTGGACAAGCATCAACCTCGGAATTTGGAGATTGGGGGTTCAAATCTCTCCTGCCCTCATAGAAGCTGGGCAGCCACCACTAGGTTCCCTAAGGCTGGACCTGCCACAAGCAAAACGTAGGCAGCCACTGCCATTTTTAAAAAAACTATTAGGAAATTCTATTTCATTAGGAGGATGGTGAAGCACTGGAATGGGTTACCAAGGGAGGTGGAGGAATCTCTATCCCTAGAGGTTTTTAAGTCTCTGGCTGGGATGATTTAGTTGGGATTGGTCCTGCTTTGGGCAGGGGATTGGTCTTAATGACCTCCTGAGGTCTCTTCCAGCCCTAGGATTCTATGATTCTACCCACATGGGATCCACAAAGCTTGGGGTCCAGGACTCCACATAGTATGGGAGCGAATAGGCAGACAGATCCTTTTGCAACACTGTGATTGTAGTTTGAATTTGTCCTCTCCCTGCACTTTTCTACAGGGGAGCACATCTACCATGACTGTAATGGGATTGTTCATTGGAGGGGTAGTTCACAGGATCAAGTTATTATTTTGCAAGCATGTTGGGAGCTCTTAGAAGTGCTACAAAACATGCAGGAGGGAAGGAGTAGCAGAGAGGAGCACTATCACAGGCCTTTCAGGCTTAGAAATGACATCAGTCTTGCTTTCCATTACTTGATTCAGAAAATGGGACCAAGTATATCTGAGTGCTTCATGAGACTGAAACAAGTCCAAGTCCCTTGAGGAAGCCCACACTGTACCTAGGCAACCCTTACAAAAGCAGAGTTTATACTGAAGGCAGCCCTGAAATATGATATTTTAATATTTTCCCACTATATTGTTTGAAGTGGAGCCACTCAGTCCACTTTGTGCAGCCTGCCAATTTTTAATCATGAACTGAAATTTGAAATATTCATTTTATTAGTACAAAAAGGGCAAACTGAAAACATGATTATTAATAAAAAATAATGTTTTGGTTACTTCACCTCAAAGAATGTTGTAAAGTCTTCAGCTCATAAATTTGAGAAGATGAAATGTATGCAACTGGTTTTGGATTGTTTTGTTCAATATACAAGAAGTGGGAATTTGTAATAAAATCTTAAATAAATTAAAGACAGCCTATACAACCAAACAAACTATAACCACAAACACAATGGATCTATGAACTATCCATTCTATATTATCCCATTACTTTGAAAGATTATTTGATCATTTGTTGCTCTCCATAAAACTTACAGGACAATACTTCCTTCTCAGAAACTCCTAGTTATCCAGACATTTTTTCATTACCCCCTTTTCTTCCTCTCCTGTTAAAAATTATTCCTTTTTCCAGTAATCATTGGTGTTTGGTAGCAAGCAAGTCAGTGAATGAACTCATTGCTTGATTTTGGCTTCACTATATATCTATATTCATGGTTGAGACAAAAACCAGGTAAACAAGAACTCAAACTAATTTATCTTCAAGTCATAGCAACGTGAGAAGTTATATTTTTCCATTCCTCTATCTACCCCTCCCTATTTTAGTAAAAATAATCTGTTCTAATGACTTGTCTTTTTTGTTCAATTGCTGCACAAATATCTGACTTGGTTTGCCCTGTCAAGCTTCCCAGCTCACCAAATGTCTATAAGTATGTCTACACTACAGAGAAAATCAAAGCTGCCGCTGTCGATCTTCCAGGGTTCGAATGAGCGAGTCTAGTTAAGACAGGTCATTCGAACTGAAAGGGGCACTATGGTCGATGCTGGTAGTCCTGCTTTCACAAGGAGTAAGTGGAGTCGAAGTTGTTCTCCCTTCAACTTCCTTCAGTGTGGACAGCGCCAAACATTGAGTTAAGGTACTTCGACTTCAGCTACACAATTAACATAGCTGAAGTTGCATATCTTAATTTGACTTTGTCCTGTAGTGTAGACATTCCTTACTAGTGTAATGCTACAGTCAACAATACTAATAATTCTAGTGATTACATGACAGATTAAAACATTCATTGGGAAGACAAGTTCATTCAAACACTGAAATTCTTTAGGAAGTAGGTCTGGCCCACGAAAGCTCATCAACTATTAAAGCATCTTGTTAGTCTTTAAAGTGCTACATAGTTTTTTCCTTTTGTTTTAGCAAGATCAGACTAACACGGCTACCTCTCTATTACTATTGAAATTCTTTAATGAGTCTTATAAAACTTTGCATTACCTGAAGACTTTCATCTGTCCAAAGAAATGGCTTAGTGTGTGAATTCTGATCAAGATTGAGTGGAGCACCATTACTCCAATATATTGCTCTTCATAACTGATTTTTTTTACACAACTTCTTCTCGGCTTTTCATTCCTCTGCAAAAGAAAAACACTGAAAGGGGGGGGGGGAACCATGAACACAAGAAGTTTTTTAGAGTGAACATGGGAGAGAGAGAGTAGGAAAGGTTTTAAAAAAAGTTTATGAAACAAATTAACACTCTTTATGACATCGGACAATATGCTCAACAGCATCCAAGTGATTTAGGAGCTTAAATACCATTGACTTTCAATTAGATTTTAGCTTCTAAGCACCTGAGTCACTTCTGAAAATGGAAATTGGGGATATGTTTTAGAGTGTCCCAATGATTTAGGAACTTAAATACTTTATTTTTTTCAAAATGACATACGCAAGGGTATGTCTACACTGCATTCCTCTTCCGAGAGAGGAATGCAAATGCAGCAGAGAGAAATTGCAAATGAAGTGTGGATTTGAATTTCCCATGCTTCATTTGCATAATCGCATCTGGGCGCTATTTCAAAATACCCTATTTCGAAGAAAGAAACGCAGTCTAGACATGGTTATTTCAAAAGAAAACCCTTCTTTCAGAATTACCCTTAAAGCTCATTTTAGAAGGGAGTAAGGGTAATTTTGAAAGAAGGGTTTTCTTTCCAAATAACCGTGTCTAAACTGCGTTTCTTTTTTCCAAATAGGTATTTTGAAATAGCGCCCGGATGCAGTTATGCAAATGAAGCGCGGGAAATTCAAATCCACACTTCATTTGCAATTTCTCTCTGCTGCATTTGCATTCCTCTCTTGAAAGAGGAATGCAGTGTAGACATACCCTAAAATAGCTAGAGTAACATTTTCCAAAGATACTAGGGACTAGATTCTTTTTTAATCCCAACAGGCAGTCATCTGAATTCTTAGATGCTTCAATACCTTTAAAAATCTGGCCCTAGTAGCTCAGGAACTTAAGGCAAATTTTTCCCGGGTCTAAATTCCTAAGTCAGACAGGCATTTTGAAAATTTCATTCAATGATTCTGGGAAGTCCAATTGCTCAGATAGGTGCTGCATAACACTTATCGGGTATATGAAATATTAAGGGCAACATGAACTTCAAAAGCATATTTAATTTATGCAGCTTCTTACAGATCATAATACTGAATTCTCCAAAATAGCCTGGCTATATTATACTTACCAAATGTACTTTCAATGGTATTTGTAGACAATGAAGGATACATGACTGAAGCTTGTGTGAATTTTTAACTGGAAATAGAGAAGCCAGTTTTGTAAATCAAAATTGCAATCCTGTCTGTGAACTAAATTAAATGCAGACCTGTCAGATTGAGAGTTTTGATTCACAATTTTGAAAAAAAAAAAAAAAGTAAATATCAGAATTTTTGCCTTTTAATGATCAATTTTGGACTCTTTTTTACTGTAGTTTTTCATTTTGGTTTGGCTTTTTTTTTGGGGGGGGGGAGGAGAAGAGAGAGAGATTATTTATTTTATTTTATTAAAGATTAAGTCTCCCCTTTCCATTCCAGATGCCGCTTTGTAGACACCTTCCCCCCACCTTTTTTCATTTTTAAAGAACATTTAAACATATCTGTTGTAAATTAATAGAAAGTTAAGCTACAAGTTAGGTCTTATTTTCTGCCTTCTTAGCTCATAAAAAAAACAATTTTTCAACAAAATTGTATCCACTACATTACAATGACAAAAGCAGACATTTCAGTCACAGAGATGAAATAATAGGCCTTCAAACTTATGGCTCATATTATGGAAAAACTCCCCAAATCAAATCTTTCTGGTCTCAAATCTAAGGGTATGCCTACACTACAAACTTAAGTCAACCTATGATAGGTTGACTTACAAGCACCCAGTGGTTCATGTTCACATTACACTCATTCTGTTAGTGGTGCGCACCCTCACAAGCAGCACTGCTACTGACTTAAGAGGGGCAGTGTGGGAGGCACAGAACCCAGATCGCAGCTCCACATGCAGCTCCCTGTTGCCAGGAGCCCAGCTGACCTCCCAGGTTCTTGGCTTCCCACTCCCCAGCACTGGAAGCTCTGTTGCCATCCTGGCATCCAAGGCTGCTCTCAGGCTCCCAGCAGGAAGCTGGGAGTATTGGTGCAGCTGTTGGGCTCCCCATGGGGACCCAGGAGTCTCTGGGCAACCTTCAGGCTCTCAGTGAGGAGTCTGGATTCCCCAGGGCACAGCCTGGCTAGAATCAGAGAGCAGAGAGCTGGACAGGTGGGTGCAGTCTGGAGGGGAGTTGGGAGCCCAGGGGTCAGCTGGACTATAGCTGGAGTCTCCTGCCCACTCTGGGATGACAGCCCAGCTTTCATGTCAATTTCATGGCTCCAGTAAAGAGCTGTGAAATTGACAAGAATGACAGCCAACAGCCAATATAAGTAATGCAGTGTCTATACAGACACCACGCTGTCCTAAATGACAGTGACATAAGCTGTATGCTTCTCATGGAGTTATATCAGTGTAGTAGGACATTTGTTCCTGTGGCAGCTATGCTATAGTGTGTACACAAACATAATTAGGTAGACATGAGGCATCTTATGTTGACCTAACCCTGTAATGTAGATCAAGCATAGGAAAGTATGAATCCTACTCCAGGTAACATCTGGCATGGTTATACTCATAAAAGCAATCCAGATGGCTTCTTGTTGCTCTAGCAATTATGCAATAAATTGTTGTCAGACCCTGGAAATCTTCTGATGTGCCCCCTCAGACTGCATAGTAATTTGAGATCAGGTATTTCTGAATCAGCAAAGCTAATCTGTATGCAGAACAAGTTAAAAAATACTCTACTTGCAATCAGCACTGTCTCAAGAAGCTGTCAACAGCATCTGTTCAAAAAGTTTACATTTCTTACTGATCACAATTCCTTACCTTACTTTGTCCTGCCAGAATAGTTAGGGCCATTTTAACCCTACATCATCTATAACAGATAGATTTGTACTTTATCATAATGAAATTCACCCCATGCAGAGAATCTACAAAGGTCCTTATTCCTGAGTGCACCATTTTATCTCCGTGGAGGACAATATCAGCCATGAAGAAAACACAGCACAGAAAGTGGGATTCATTTCAGTTGAAGTAAAGACCTGTGGTAAACTCTGCCTTTGCTACTTAAGCTTCTGTGGGACAGGCTTAAGAGGTGCAAATGAACTTCTACTGGCCTTTTGGATTTTTGTGACTTTTACCATCGAGGAGAGAACACTCTGAAAACAGGTATGTAGCCTCAAGCCATTTCAGGTGAACAAAAACTAAGGTGTTTCAGATTTCCCTCTTCTATATACTTTCCATAAAGAAAATTGGTGTAGCAAATGGTAAGTCTAAGGACAATACAGATTTGACTACTGAAGCCTCAACTTGGAGACCAGAGTTCCAGGGAGCCACACTGGGGCTGTTCAATTAGGGCAAACTGTAAAGAATGGGGCCATCCCCCTAACTGGTGGTTATTCCAGGACTTGAATTTACCAAGCCAGCAACCTAAATTGCTTCGACCCTACCTTACTTATTACACAGAAGCAAGCAGGAGGAATGAGGGTGGGGCCCCAGCAAGAAGAGGCTGAGGGGGTGGGACCCCAGCAGGAAGAGGCTGAGGGGATGGAGTCTCATGGAGCATGTTCTGGGCACAAAGGCCCTTTCTGTCTGTGAGCCTGTCACCACAGCTCCATTGGTACCATTGTAAACCCTGTACAGAGCATCTACAAGTCTGGACAGAGTGGCTGAGTTACTCTGCAAAAGCTACAGTGGGTATTAATGTCCTTTAAACTAGGATGTCAGTGAGGACAGCTTGATTTTACCATGAATTACGGTATATTAATGTCACTATGTAGTTCATTACCATTTTCATAAGGATTTAAAATTGTTAAGGTAACAATGACAGAGCTAGTCAATAACTAGCATATGAAAAGAGTGTATAAATATGCTGAAAATATCCCTCCACCAAATCGGACACAGCTAGCTGCACAAACACCCCTCCTCCTCCCAAAGCACCCACCAGCAAAAACGAAAGTCAGGGCCTGTGCACAATAGAGTTACTCTTCTGGTACTCTGATATTTGTAGTGCCCAAGCCACTCTCCCGGTGAAACAGGCTCTTGAGACCAATTCTTTTATGTCGGTGGAGTGCTCTGTGAAATTAACACATTGTGTTTGTCACCGTGCTGCTGTAACAGAAATCTATTTTTCTGGTGTTGCCTGTGTAGACACAGTAAATCATTTCCCCTGGCTGCCATTGCTTTTGTGAGAATGAAGCCAAGGGAAAACTTTAAGTTGTTATGGGGATGACAATGGCTGGCAAAGATAAGTTATAGTGCAGTAAACAGAGCCAAAGAGCACGCTTTGCACTGCTCCTAACAGTGATGGATTTTTCTGCTCTAAGTTACAATTAAGGAAACTTTGAAGAGCTGAAGGGCTGAGAGGCATTTTACCATTTCTTCCTTTTACTCTGTTCTCATTTGAAACCTCCTCTAAATTAAAACATAGATACACACACACAATATAACTTGTATAGGATCAGTATAATATACAATATGAAGTATTTAATGCACAGTAAATGTTAGTTTAATGTATTGTCCTCTCTTTTATCAGTTGACAATTTCTTGAGTTGCTTCTGCTTCCTTCCTTCCAGGGCTGATGTAAAATCCTAACCACATGTAGCAGATAGAAAAGATGGACTAATAGGACTTATTAATATTTATAATTTGTGTTACAGTATCAGCTAGAAGTTCTAAGACAGCACACCCATCCCCACTGAAGAGGGGACCATAAAAATCACATATTAAAAGAGACAAATCCCTGCCTCTAAATAGCTTGCAATAAAAAGGTAAGATGGAAAGAGTGAAAGCAAAGAAAGGATTTCACCCATTTTACAGAAAGTGAAGGAGAGAGAGAGTGTCAGATTTTCAACAATGCAGTACACAAAGCACCTCTCTCTGACAATCCTGTACAGAAAATCTTTAGCAAGTAGGTCAACCTTCTTGTCTGCTGTTTCTATCAACCCGAGACCTCTTCCTCTCTTCAGATTTCCCATTTATCATAGGATTGAACCTTGATTATCTGAACCTTAGTGATCCAAAAAAGACTTTATATGAAATAAATTAATCTGCTCTGATGTGCATTAAATGTTATACAAACTCTCCTTTATTGGAATTCATTGAAAATCCCCAATTTCCTTCAGTCAATCATAGTTTAACTGCAGTTCAAATGCTGACCCCAGGAATTCTATAATGAAATGTACGATGTGGGATCATGTCATCTTTATTTTACAATACTAGAAGAAAGATAAAAGTACCACTGTTATAGCTCTCTTGTTCTTTGCCATGTTGAGCTTCTAGATAAAAAATAATGGCTGCTGTTCAATCATCTTCCTGACTGTTTATTTCCAGATGCCACCCATTTTACCTTGCACTTGGCATAAAGAAGACAGAGTGAAAAGACAATTCACCCAGCAGAGTGAAAAATGTGATTAAAAGTAGAGACTTCAACCTCTTGAAGCAATTTAGCTGTCCTTGAACAAACTGACTATAAGCCATTAATTGGAGATTACACTACATTGATAAATTTCCTCATATCACTTCCACCCTGATTTTTTTCCAGAGACATTTAAAAAAAATCAATCCTTTCTATCTGACATCAGAAATTGGTACTGTCCCACCTGCGTGCTGAAACTATTGTAAAAATCACAGACAGGAAGTAACATAATCAGATATTTAAAACTACATCCAGTATCATTTCATTACTATTGACAATGTAAAACACATTACTTTGTCACAAAATTACAATTTGCCAAAACAGAGTGCTTTAGACTCTTCCTTAACCCCCGCCTCCCCCCTCCCCCCCACGGTTTAAGTAGAGATCAGACCATAGGAAAACCTTGGACACAAATACTATCTAAACTTTGGATCCAGATTTGGATCAGAATTGGGCTGTTTAGACCCATCTCCAATTCTAAACATTCTTTTATTTTTAGGCTTTTTTAAAAATGTTTTTCTGATACGAGTTAGAAAATCCAGTTGTTTGTTTTATTACTCTGCCTTAATATCAATTCATTTTTAACTTCCCAATTTACTTGTTAAACTTACAAGTTTGAGGAATGGTTAAAAGGGAGTTAACCACTAGCCCAGTAATTTTTGTTTGTTTCCACTTACTCACAGCTCTTGTTTTACCATACTTTCTGGGACAGTTAACATTCATAGAAAAATTTACTTTTTCTAGACCTCTTATGAGATTAAAGACACCCTCTTTGCAACCATTCTTTAATGAAATTGTGCCCAATTTTGCACCTATTAGATTAAATTGCCATCAACGTCAACAGAAGCAGGACTGAACCTATTGTTAGCTTATAATTTCCTCCAGAGAAAGGCCAAATATCAATTCTGCTTCTCTGTCTCCTCCTTACACTTTCAGACAATAGACTATTGCAAGGTGAATCAGAACAACAAAATTATCATTTTGTTTCCTAATCTCATTTGTCTCTAGTACAGGGGTGGGCATAAAATGGCAGTGGTTCACTAGGGTTAGCCTCTGATGGGCCACTGCCACTATATTTACCTGAACCTCTGCAGGGACGGATGATTGCAGCTCCCATTAGCCAGGAAAAGCAATCCATGGCCAACAGGAGCTGTGATCCCATTTATCTGCAAAGGCACAGGTAAATACAGTAATGTGGGGACCCACCAGTGTCTAACACTGGTGGACCGGATCCAGCCCATGGGCCGGTATCTGCCTACCCCTGCTATAGTACAATATTCGCCATCTTTCTCAATACTTTAGATTATTAGCATAACTACAGATTGAATGCCAGCATGTACAATATTATGTGGAAGAAAACATTCCTCATTCCAAAAAGCATATCATATTTTCTCATCAAATGTCTGGTTCTGTAATACTTATATAGCCGAGTAAACCTCTCAAGTCAATGGAATCACTGGAGTGAACATAAATAAATAAAAGCTGCATACTAGTTGCTTGCTAATATTAGGAAAGAGAGGGAGTTAAAAGTATGAGGAGTGACATGAAGGAAAACCAATAATGAGAGTGGTAGAATGCTACAAAGTGATTATGCAAGTGACCTTGGATGATATACTGCCACCACCCAAATGCAAAGCATCCTTTGAGAATCTGGGAAAATGCACTTGGGAATTTCTTCCTGTGGGGGTACCCTCAAGCTCTTTAACCTTCCCTCTAGAGAAAGCTTAAAAAAAAAAAAACCTGTACATTGCTTAATAGCTGACTTTGTAGTCTCAGGCATGTGCACACAGAACCTCCTGCCTTCTAGGACACAGCAATCAGATCATAGTCTTTAAAAGGTAATTTTATTAACAAAACAAAGATGACATACTTGGTAAAACATTATTTGGTTGCTAAATGTTACAGAGCAATTGAGAAAAGGCAAAATTAAAAACATGGAATTGCTTCCTTGGGGTTCAGTTTAAAAGTTACATTGTAAGGGGGAGGAGGTAATATGCGCTCAGCACAGAAATCTAACACACCCAAAATAAAGAAAATAACTTGATTGTGTCTCATTAAACATTCCCTCTTCTACTCACATATCTCTTGTTCCAAAGTTTATTCCTTCCCTAGGTGATGTGTGGTCAATTGGAACTGTGATGCCCCATACCTGTGGAGGCGCAGGTAAATATGATGGTGTGGGGACTCACCAGGGATTAACCTTGGTGGACCGGATCTGGCCAATGGGCCGGTATTTGCCCACCCCTGCTCTCATGGATTCATCATGCCTTGCTTCCTGGCTTAATTCGTATCTATCCAGCTCTCCTTGAGTCATGCAAAGACTGCCACAGGAAGATCACTGTTTCCAATTGAAAACCCCACACACTGTTTTCTTTGGCTCTCCTGGCTTCCTGCCAACACTTCCTGCTTTCCTAGAGGCTCTCTAGGGCCCACTGTCTATGGGTTTTAAATGGTTGGAATGTCCAGAAAAGGACATAGGCTTTTGCCCCTCCTAGCCATCACATGGGCTTTGCAGGTTAGTGTTAGAAGTCTGAACTAAGGCTAGAAGAATGCTGCAAAAAATTCAAAGTAGGAAGTAACATGGTCAGATATGCCAGATAAAATGATCATTTTAGAAGAAAATTATGGGTTCAGCAGGATGCCATAGTAAGACCCTTAGGACAGAATTGGTGGCAGATGTTAGGACAAGAAATGACCAAGAAGTGGACAAGTTTTTTGTAGTGGAAACAGAGAAGAAAGAACGGAGTTTGGCTATGTCGTAAAGGAAGAACCAATAGTATTTAGTAGCTGCAATAATTCAATAGGAGTACGAGCTTGAATAAAACCTACTACTATGAATGTGGATTGCAGGATTGTGCCCATAATCACAGCATTTATTCTCAAGATTACCATGTATAAATGTCTTCTCCAAATCAGTGTTTTATTTATGTGGTCATGTTTGTTTTGGAACAGCCATATGAATACTGCATAGCACTGTGCAAATATATTATTGATGGCTTCTCTGCAACATTATTCTAAATGAGCCTAATTCTTTTGCTATGCTGTTTATTTCTTCATTATAACAATTTCAAGTTCTCTGACTCATCCATTACATAAATTATGTTGATTAGAAGTAAAAGGACACAAATTTCCATCTTGAAATAATTGATTTCTTTTGTTCCTTTAGGCATTTTATTCAGGCACATAATTTTGTTGTCTATTTTTAGAGTTGATGCATTCCATACTAATGCTCTGAACTGTTTTGAAAAAATCTTACTTTTGAAATCCTTCTGCCAAATTAAATCATATTTTGGGAAGTTTTATCGCATGTAAGTGAAGCTAAGAAGTGTTCGTGGTTTTTTACACTAACAGCTAATTATCAAAGAAGAACGCAGGTTAAATTTCTTATTTAGCATCCACACTGTGGTTTGTTTTTAACTATAAAACAAATCTGTAACATTTGTTTGTAGTTAGTAAATAATGGCACAGTTTGCTTTCTCTATGTGCAAGCTACTGTTGTTAGCTATTTTTATAGTTTGGACTTCCCTTTCCCTCAGCTACCCAGATAAAAAACTGAAATATTTTGTTGATATTAAAATACATTTTCACTGAATAATACACCTTCACTGAATAATACACCCAATGTATTATTACAACACCCAATGTCAGACACAAAGTGTGAACTCTAGAACATGAAATTTAGGTGAAGATTCCCACTGATTTCAAGGGCTCCTGGATTTCACTCAATCTTTTAATTTTTTGAGAAGTAAACTGATTATAGATATGGCCTTAACATGACCACCAATCTATAACAGTGTTAAGAGGAGTCTCCTACCTACTCTATAGCTTGCTAAAAATAACCATAGAACTGGAAGGGACCTCTAGAAGTCAGCAAGTCCCATCTCCTGCACTCATGGCAGGACCAACCACCATTTAGATCAGTGTTTCCCAATTTTATTTGGCCACGGAACCCTTTTAAACTCGAAAGAATTTTGCAGAACCCCTAATAACAGTCATATATGGAGCTGAAAAAGTAGGCCACAAATAAGTAAGGATAGTAATAAACAAATGCTAAACAAGGTCATGAGATGAACATTTAGTTTAATTGCACAAAAATTAATCTCTCATAGTCAATTTATATTTGTCACAGTAAAATTTTTAAATACAAGAAATCACGCGCGACTATACTGAAGTAAAGTATTCACGAAATCACTGCCTGTGCACTCCCATACAAGCAACTGGTTTGACAGCTGAAGTTTCAATTTTGTCCGACACTGCGCTAGTATATTCGTATTCAGTTGCCCACGCGATCCACGCTTCCTGAGAGTGAGTTTGGGGATTTACGGTGGTATATAACAAGCGATCGTACCACTGACTGACTGCGCACGCAGCTCTGAGTAGTGACATCATCGTTCCCCACTCTCTGGCTAAGCTGGCATTACACAGGGACACTTATCGTGGCAAACACAAATGAAAATTATTTTCAATAAAATTCATAAATGCTTAAATGTTATTTTTAAAATAATAAAATGTTATTGTAATGGAATTTACTCACGGAACCCTTATTTTCACTTCGCAGAATCCTGGGGTTCTGCGGAACACCATTTGGAAAACACTGATTTAGACGATCTGTGGCAGATGTTTGTTTAACCTGCTCCTAAAAGTCTGTAGTGATGGAGATACCACAACCTTCCTAGGTAATTTATTCCAGTGCTTAACAACCGTGACAGATAGGAAGCTTTTCCTATTGTCCAACCTAAACCTCCCATGCTGTAATGTAAGCCCATTGCTTCTTGTCCTATCATCAGAGGTTAAGGAGAATAGACTTTTCTAGACTTTACAATAATGGCTTACATCTTTGCAGAACTTTGTTACTTTTATACTAAAAATTTGCATCTAAACATCCAGGATCTTGTGGGTAAAACTCCAAGACTTCATATCTTAATGCAACTATTAATAGTGCAGTATAAAGGAATTTCATACAAACCATCACACAAACTATTTGTCAACTGTTATCTCAAACCAAGCACGGTTATAATCAGAAGGAATTGGGATTTATTTGAGATAAGCTTATAAAACCTCTGATTGCTCAGAAAAGATGATATAGATAGGCATTTCTAAAAGATCTTATCTAGAAACTCCACTCCTAACTGAGATATGACTTATCTGAGAAGAAATTACAACAGAACAATTAGATAGGTTGCAAAAATAATTATACATAGTACTTTGCATCAAACTGCACATTGATATTCAATACAAATCCCAGTACTAGCACTGGTCAGAAAATAGAGAAATCATTAAAGATTTCAAATGTTCATTTCTGCTTTTCATTTTAAAAAGGTTTCCCAACCAGATCTATCCAATATATCTAGTTTAAAGATAATTAGAAATGAGTGAAATGGTTCAGTTAAAATATGAAGTGACCTATTTTTCCGCCCCAGGCTTAAACTGAACATGAACAGCATTGCAGAAAATGAGGTAGGGAAATCAAAAGGAGCAAATGCCCACTTAGAATAAAAAGAAATAAATCAACATATGCAGCCCTTATATAAAAATATATTTAAAAAGTCATCTGGGTACAACTTCAACTGCCTATCATCCTGAAAGTTAGTTTACAAAACAAAATCATAGTCTCTATATGAAAAACTTCACAATTAATTTTAGGAAAGATAGGAAGAGAATTGTAAACGTCAAGGGGAACAGGTTGAGTAAGGACAGTATAGTAGCAAGATCACTTTTTGTTCAGTTTTACTGTAATTAATTAGCATATCCACATCTCTGTAAATTATTCCTTCTTGTCTCCAAGGAGTTGTGTGCTTTTGCTTATAAGTGAGCCCTTTAAGAAGAGAAGTGTTAAGCCATGAGTCACTCTCATAGTTAATCTCAGCTCTTTGTGAGCTTCTTCCAATTGGCTGACCTGTATAAGTGGAGAACCAGTCAGAGATATTTCCTGACGGAAATGCCAATGGAGAGTTGCTGATTAGTTCAGGCTCTCTCATAGGTGTAGGGGGAGACCAGAGGAAGAAACTGCAGATAAGCATTCCAACCTTTGAATACTTATCCAAGCCTCATTGGTCTGGAAGTAAGACTAGAAATAACTCAAACAGGATTTCTTGAAAGATTTCCAGTACTTCTTGGTTTTGGCCGAGGGCAGTAATACAGCAAGAATAGCCTTTCTTGGGATATTTTGGTAGTGCTATTTCCTGTCACTGACAAAACCAGAATCTTTCGTCTTTTTCCTTTCTTCTTTTTCCTTATCTTTTACTTATTTTAAGTTTACCAAACTATTTTATAAAAGTTTCAGAAAAGTTCAGGCTCAGTTCAGTTCAAGGTGAGGACAAATTCTTGGTGCCATCCTTACTTGGTCAGAATGGATTTGCCCAATGTACTGGATGAGCTGCAATTTTCGAGAACACTGAACACTAGTATTTCCAATATTCTACACAGAAATACAGGAATAAGAAGAATTTTTGGTTCAATTTGGCAGTGGGAAACTAAAGAATATTTGATTCAGTCGTACATTTTTCTCTCCTCATTATTATTACTGCCGCACCCCTTCCTGTCTTCACCCACAGCCAAATTCTGCCCTCACATGTGCTCTCACAGCTCCCAGTGAGGCATGGAAGCCACACACATGCATCTATGGGCACAAGGTGAACCCAACAACTGATTATTTTTAATACAGTCACTTTAATTACAAAGTTCATTGACCACCATGTACAACTGAACCTCTGACCGCATATAACGTCATGTAATTCTTGGTGTTGGTGTTGCCGCTGTTCGTTTTCTAACTTAACAGGCTGCAAACAGGAGAGAGAAAAAGAGCACAATGCCAAAGATGCTTATTTTTTCATTGCATGCTAGCATTGGCACCAGCTTTTCCCTTCCCCGGGAACTAATTATTGCACTCATGACCACACAGGCTGTGCCTGGCAGCTGAGGAGCTCATAAACCAAGCTCTTTAATCTACTTTGCTGGTAACATTTAGTTCTCTGCTTATGATCAGGATGGTTCTGATGCTGACTTAACTAGACTCTGTCTCTGTTTACGTGTAAAGGTTTGGCTGCTGCACGTAGGCTGTCTCTTAATGGACTGTTCCAAGAGCCCAAGTCGGGCATAAACAGTCGGATTTTCAGTTGTCTGATTTGTCCATTTCTAACAGCCTACAGTTCAAAACTAATTATTGCAAATAAGTAAAAGTGAAGCCACTTTGTTAATATGAGATAATAGCAAGAAGTGCTCATGCAAAGTTTATGGTTCCATAACCATAATAAGGGTTCTACATATTGTTTGCATGCTCAGCAAGGCCTTAGTGAATGCTCGACTAAAAATGACACATTTTCTTGTGGGCAAACAAAAGAATCTGAAGTTACATATTCACTGGATTCTGGTACTTTCTGCTTCTTTAGTGATTAATGATGACATAATGCATCTGCTCTGGGATGTACACCAGATCTGAATTTCACCCATTGTATATGGTTTACTACTTTTACTATTTCCTTTGATGGATACACATTTGCAAAAGGGCTTTATCCTTTGCAGTAGATGTGCCTTTAGCAATGAAATCAAGTGTACACAACAGCACTGTACACTTGTAGCTGCACCAGTGTAGCTGTGCCGCAGTAGCACGTGTGGTGAAGACATGCTATTCCGAAGGGAGAGCTCTCTCATCAGCCTAATTACTCCACTTTGGATGGACGCAGGAGGCTGGGAGGGTGGTGTGACAGGTGGGAGAGCATCTCCTGCCAACATAGTGCTGGTAGGGACAGTGCAAAACTTGCATTGCTGTGTGAGGGGGAGGGGCTTTTCACATCCCTGAGCGACATAAATTAGATTGACTTAAGTGGTAGCATAAACCTGCCCACCGACTCTTCCTGGGACCCCTCATTTACAACAACTATAATCATCATCCGATAGCCGAAGACAATTCAGTTTGTTATGGTCCTTTACTCAGAGATACTGAAACAATGTGTATAATGGCAGGTTCGGAGAGCCATGGAACTACACTATAAACCCTGTCTATAATAGGAACTGCTTCAAGCCAGGGAGTGTAGAACCACCCCTTGGTTCAGCCCCTAGGCCCTTCACTGTTCTTGTTTTGCTTGCCAGTATACTGACTATGCCTTTGGAAGGCAGAAGGAAAGTTGATGGCGCCTTCTAGAGCCCAATGATAATTGCATTGACTACATCCATGAAGTTATCCTGGAACAGTGTGTTTTGTATATTATCTGTAAAACCAAATGGGAAGTTCTGTGAATAAATGGGATTAAGAGGCAGAACAGGCCACTGCACTTCACCAGTTGGTCACTCCTGGGGATGGGAAGGGTCTGGAAAAAAACGGTTACTTACCATTCGTAACTGTTGTTCTTCGAGAAGTATTGCTCATGTCTATTCCACTTAGGTGTGCACGCACCGCACGCACGGGTTGTCGGAGAGTTTTCCCTTAGTGGTACCTGTTGGGCCAGCAGGGGAGCACCCTGGAGTGGCACCACCATAGCAGCAGGATATATACCCCTGCTGGCTCCCCACCCCCTCAGTTCCTTCTTGCTGGAATCTTCCAATGTAGGGGAGGTGGGTGGGATGTGGAAATGACAAGAGCAACACATCTTGAAGAACAACAGTTACAAATGGCAAGTAACCATTTTTTCCTCTTCAAGAGCTTGCTCATGTCCATACCACTTAGAGGCCCCTAAAGCCAAACCCATGGAGGTGGGGTCAGAGCCTACAGAAAGACAGACTGCAACACTGCCCTGCCCACCACCTCATCATCCACAGCCTGCTCTGCTACGGCGTAGTGGCTTGCAAAAGTATACCCTAACAACAAAGTGGCTGTCCTGCAGATCTCTATGGTGGGCACGTGGGCCATAAAGGTGGCGAAAGAAGCTTGGGCCCTAGTCGAATGGGCTGTGATAGGCGGAGATGGAACATGTGCCAGCTCATAACAAGCTGGAAGTGATCCACGTCAAAATATGTTGGGCTGACCCTGACAAGCCCTTCATCTGGTCAGCTATGGACACAAATAACTGGGAAAGGGGGAGAGACTTACAAAGCGGTTTTGTCCTATCCAAATAAAAGGCCAACGCTCACCTGAAGAAGTGAGTTGTATCCATGAAAGCTCATGATACCATCTACATGTTTTGTTAGTCTTTAAAGTGCTGCTAGACTATTCTTTGTTTAAGTTTTTCAAACATCTAAGGTGTTTAAAGCCTGTTCTGTCCCAGACCCATGGGGTTTCGGGTAGAAATAAGTCCTGTTTAACATGAAAATGAGACACTACCTTGGGGAAAAAACTCAAGCTGGGGGCAAAGCCTGCTCTTGCCCTTGAAAAAGACTGTATAGGGAGGGTCCATAATTAGCACCTGCCTAGTGGAGGTAATGGCTACAAGGAAGGACACCTTCCAGGACAGGTGTAAGAGGGAACACGTTGCCATCAGCTTGAAGGGAGGGGCCATGAGCCTCATGAGTACCTGGTTAAGATCCCAGCGGGGTAGGGGCTGATGCACCTGGGGGTGTACCCTGTCCAACCCTTTAAGCAAGTGATGCACCATAGTGTCTGCAAAAACAGACTTGCCCCGAGACCCCGACTGGAAAGTTGAGATGGCTGCCAGGTGCACCCTGACCAAGAAGGGGGCAAGGCCTTGAGTTCTAAGGCCCAGGAGGTAATCCAAAATAGCAGGAACAGGGGCTTCCATAGGGAAGAACCCCTTACTCTCCAACCAAAGCATGAAGTGCCTCCACTTTACCAAGTAAGAGGCCCTCATGGAAAGCTTATGACTCCCTAAAAGAAATGCCAGAACCTGCTCTGAACACTGCCTCTCCAGAGCAGTCAGCCATGGAGCTTCCACGCCATGAGGTACAGGGATCAGAGGTTCGGGTGATGACGCCTGCTGAACTCCTGAGAGATCAGGTCCGGGTACAGGGGGAGGAGCAGGGATCACTCCACCGAGAGATCGAGCAGGGCCAGGAACCAACGCTGGCGAGGTCACAGTGGGGCTATTAGGATCATGGTGGCTCACTACTGCCTGACCCTGAAAATCATCCTGTGAATCAGAGGGAATGGAGGAAAGGCATACAGCAGGCCTGGGGACCAGGGAACTATGAGGCCATCACCCATGGACTCCGAGCTGTGGTTGAAGAGGGAGCAGAAGTGCGGGCACTTCTGGTTGCTGTGGGTTGTGAACCGGTCCAGGTAGGGAAATCCCTACTTGCGGAAGATGGACAGAGCCATGTCTGCCCTAAGAGACCAATTGTGTCCCTCAAAGGATCTGCTGAGGCGATCCCCCAGAGCATTCTGGGCCCCAGGAAGGTAAGAGACCACCGGGTGAATGTCATGAGTGATGCAGAATTCTCACAGGACTAGGGCTTCCTGGCACAGGGGATAAGAGCAACCACCACCCTGTTTGTTTATATAAATCATCGCTGCCATGTCCGTCAAGACTGAAACACACCTGGAGCGATCTGTGGAAGACCACATACCTTGAGTCTGTAGCTCCCTGAGGTGGGCTTCCCAGCCCATATCAAAGACGTCTGTCACCAGCTGAATAGACAGGGAAGGGCTGTGGAATGGCATCCCCTTGCAAACCAGCTCCTTTCTCAGCCACCAGTTAAGAAACCTCAACACATCCTCAGGCACCGTCACTACTGTGTCAATTGGCTGGAATGCAGGGATGTAGTGATGACTGTCATACATTTTGTGAACACTCTGGGGCCACAGAGAGGACAAAGGGAAGGGCCATAAACTGGTAATGATCTCGACCCACTATGAATTGTAGGAAGTGCCTGTGAGGAAGCACAATCAACATGCAGAAATAGGCATCTGAGATCGAGAGCAGTGTACCAATCTCCTGCAGCTAGGGACGAAACGATCGAAGCCAACGTTACCATGTTGAACCTTAAATTTCACAATAAAAGCATTGAGGCCCCTCAAGTCCAGAATGGAGCAAAAGCCGCACTCCGCCTTTGGAACGAGGAAATAATGGGAGTAGAAATCCTTGCCCCAGAGGTCTGCCAAAACCTCCTCCACAGCCCATTGAAGAGCTGGTGCACCTCCAACCTTAAGAGATGCTTCATGAGAGAGATCCGTGAAGAGGGACAGAATAGGGTGGTGGGAGGGAGGGCGGGATTGGAATGGGATGAAGTATGCACTTCGCTCCGTGCCTAGGACCCAGCGGTCCATCGTGATGTGTGATCAGGCACAGTGGAAAGGGGATAAATGGTTGGCAAAGGGATGACTGATGCTGGTACACTGTCCCTGCTCAAACCTTCAAAAGATTTGGCCTGGGGTCCTGGGGTTTAGTCAAGGGGCCCGCCCCTATTGGATGAGGAGCAGGATGGCTGCCTGCTATTTCTGTTATTTTTGCGGCCCCTGTGCCTCGAAAAGTCCAGCCTATTTCCCTGCTGGAATGCACAGGACGGGGCCTAGGGAAGGAGTGTCTCTGCTGGGCCAGGGTGCCAAGGCACTTGAGGGTTGCTTAGTATCTTTCAACCTGTGGAGGCTGGAGTTGGTGCATTCAGAAAACAGGCCTTCCCCCTCAAACGGCAGGTCCTGAATAGTATTCTGAACCTCTGGTGGGATGCCAGATATTTGGAAGCCAGGCACCACCCTGCAAGACAAGGGGGTCACCATAGTATGAGCTCCCACATCCATGGCATCTAGTGCCTGATGTGCTGCCCGGGACATGACCTTGCCCTCCTCAAGTCAAGGCCTTGTACTTCTGCCTGGAGTCCTGGTGTAGCAGCTTCCTAAACTTGCCCAACACTGCCCAAGAGTTGAAGATGTACCTGCTCAGGAGCACCTGTTGGTTGGCAATCCTGAGCAAGAGACTCCCAGAGGCACAGGTCTTGCTACCCAAGAGGACTGAACTTTTGGCCTCCCTATTCTTGGGGGTAGGCGCAGTTGACCTTGGTGCTCACGATGTGGCTTGCACCAAGATTGAGACTGGCAGAGGGTGCGAGAACAGGTTCTCATGCCCTGCCTGTGGGACAAATTACCGCCGCTAAGTCCTCTTACCTGTGGGCAGCATGGAGCCAGGCCTCTGTCAGAGGGCTTTTGTAATTTTGCCACTGTTTTAGTCAAGGGCAGAGCCACTCAAGATAGGGCTTCTGAGTTGATAATGTCCACCGTCACATGAGAATCCTCCAACACCCACTCGAGCTGCACCCTTAGACTGTGCCAGCCTCTTGAGAAGGTCCTGATAAGCCTGGGAGTCCATCGTTAGCATCGATGGAGAAGCCAACCACAGGACCTCGTCCGGAGAGGACAATAAATACTTGTGCACCGTCGAATCCTCATATTCTGAGGTTGGTTTCAGGCCTGGGATGAAGCTGGGTGGCTCCAAGGACACTGATCCCCAGCCCCATTCACCAAGGGTTTATGGGATTCCCTCTGGGTTGACACTGCCAGTGACTGGGATAGCAGCATGGCCGACGGTAGCACCCAAAGCCCCAAGCTCAAGGTGCCTGCAATAGAGAGGGCACTCCCCTGTGCCTGATGATAGGCACACAGGTGCCCAGAAAGGCCACTGATTTGGGTGTTGCCATAGACAGCCAGGTCTGCTGCAGCAATTGGCCCGAAGCACTGCAGTGGCACAAGCCATGCCGGGAGTGGTGCTGGGATCTGGAATGACACTGGGACCAGGAAACCATGGCCCGGGGCCTGAACCAACTCCATGTCAGAGTCCAAGCATACTCAGACCATGGTGGTGCTGAGGGTGGGCCCGGTGAACGTTGCCATGAGGAATGGCGGACAATTGCTGCTTGCTTGCCCCGGTGCTGGATAGGTGGTGGTGGTGGCATCAAGTGCTCCGGTGCCACAGGCTGTACTGCTGGAATAGGGGGCGCTAGAGGTTGAGCTCTCCCTCGACTCTTGGGAGAGAGGCACCACTGATGCTGTGGTCACAGCCAGTGCAGGACTTGACCATCACCTTCCAGGGTCTTGTGCTGGCATCTCGGTGCAGGCTCAGGACCGATCATGATGTGCTAAAGACAGTGAGGGCAGGCTCAAAGTAAGCTCTATCAGCTCCCGTGTCACCTTGAAAGTGTCCAGGCTATGCTCCCTGGCTGCGCTCAACTGGCCACGCGTGGGCACAGGAGCAGCGGGCCTTGAGGCCTGTGCAGGCACATCAGGGTGCCCTGACTGTGGGCACACCACAGGTGCGTGCTGAGATGGCAATCTGCCCCTCTCCATCCTCTTTTTCTTATGGGGGCACCGGCAACTGGGATCAGTACTGGGTAGCAGGGCGTCTTGACTCCATCAAGGCCCCGGAGGACCCCACTGCCTCCCGCACCAAGAACGGTGCACTTTAGGACTTTGGTGCCGCAGCCACAGCTGGTGCTGGTTGGAGCGCCAACTCCTTCAGGAGTACCTTCAAGCACAAGTCTCTTGCATGCTGTGTCTGGGGTTTAAAACTATGGCAGATCTTGCAGTTTGCCGGGACGTGAGCCTCACCCAGGGCCAGCTCAAGCCATTCCTGAGCCCCGGGCAGCGGGCGCATGACGCATGCGCGGCCCCACCCCCCAGTGCGCTGTGTGCCTGATTGCAGCTCTAAGGGGGTCGCACTGCCCCCGGCCCCAGGCACGCGGCACCTGATTGCAGCTCTAAGGGGCGCCGCGTGGCCGGGCGCGCGGCGCCCCTTACAGCTGCCATCAGGCGCCCTGGGCAGCTGCCCGGCTAGCCCCACCCTTAATCCGGCCCTGGCCTCACCCAGACACTTCAGGCATGAATCGTGAAGGTCCCCACAGGGCATAGGCTTAGCACAGTCTGCGCAGGGCTTAAAGCTGTCAATGGGCAAATCCTAACCCAACACAAACACTAACCCTAGAGTTGAAACAGAATGACTTAATAATAAACTAAAAAGGGACGCAACTAGCTGCTAACTGCAAATGCCACTGGGATTGTGCTTGCAAGCCAGCTAGGAGCTCCAACAACCGTCATAGGTGGTAAGAAGGAACTGAGGGGGCAGGGGGCCAGCAGAGCTATATATGCGCTGCTATAGCGGCACATAAATAGAATGGACATGAGCAAGCACTCGAAGAAGAACAAAGCACTGCTTCAAGCCTTCATCAGGGAGGCAATCAAATCTTTTGCTAGTATTTTGCCTGTGCAAGAGCAGACCATGTTAACTAATATCTGTGGCCAATAATAGTTTCTTTGCACAGCAAATTAAGCTGTGCACTCACTGATTTTATTCACCAGTTTCTCAATTATGTATAATCCCCAATAATTACACCACAAGGCTCTGAAGAGGAGTAAAAGCACATAAATGCTTTTGCAATGGTGATAATTATCACTTTGTTGCCACTTTCTTTTAGGCACACAACATTTTAAATATCTGCATATGCAATTTCCTCTAGTTTATCAATAAAAACTATCCTGTGTTCTACAAAACTTACAATAAACAATATCACAGATGCAAAGTGAGAGTCAGGTGAGGAAAGCAAACCACAGGCTCATCTCAAGGATCTGTATCTGTACTCTAAGAATGTAATTGACTAACAGAAGATGGATATAGAACATACAGGGATAAACAGATAAGACATGTGGAGACAAACGTATTTTATGGCCCTTGGCTTTTCTATTTCCATCCACCTGATGGAGATTAAGTTCCATGTGCCCACAGTACCTTTGATCTGCTTTCTCCCATACTGGCCCAGCCTTTGCTCCCTCTAGGTCAAGCACACTCAGCTCCTACTTGATATCATTTCCACTTTGCTGAAGTTCTCTCCTTTTCCTTCTTGAATCATCAGCAGTGAGGATCCCCTGAGGTGCCTCACTTTCTCAGAACCTGCCTCCTTGTATTTGCAGAGCTTAACTGAGAATAAGAAAATGGACCAAAAAAAAAAAAAGGTTCGAATCTCGTCAGTGAATAGATTTCACATGGCCCACCTCTATGACATCACTAACAACAGACAGTGTGCATTTTCCAAAAATACTGCTAAATTTAATGCAAACTATATAGTTCTTTTCAGAAGTACTTGAGAAACTGGGAGCCAAAATATAGCAAGTATACTTTCCTCGAAATAACACATTCCAAGTTTTTTTGGGCCCTATATTTTAAGATTGACATGGTTGTCTCCACAATAGAGTAATGAATTGAGTAATGACCAATCACAGAAAGATATTGAAATAGCAATTCACTCTCACTGACTCACACATACACAGACTGCTGTTAGCTGGTGTTAAGTTGAAAAGGCTCCACTATATTTAACATTGTGTGTTAAATGAAGCTATGCCAATTTACATAAGCTGAGGAATTGGCTCACAAACTTTAAAAATGTACCTTTCTATGGCCTGGATCGAATCTACCATTAGTTCAAATTCAAACTGATTAAAATTATGATAACCTGATTCAGGAGAAAGGTCATGTCACTTTTACTGGAGCATGGGGGAGTATGCTATCTGCCTTACAAATTTTTGGCCATTCCCTCCCTTAGATTCTAGACCAAATTGCAACACTGGCAGTGTGATTGGAGGTAGATGAAATCCAAGTTAAACCCTTTATCTAAAACAAAATCTCTCTTCTGATCTCCTCACTGCCAGAAGCAATGAGATCATTTTATACTTAGTTCCTTTTTTACGCCATCTACCACTATTTCTAAAATTCGGGGGTTCTGAAATAGCTTTAGCTGGTCAACTGTCTTTAAAGAAGAAAAAACCCTGTGGATTCATTTTGACCTGTCCCCAGTTAGGTGCAACAAATTACAGTGGAGGAATCTGACTGCTTGTATCCTCACTGGTCCTGAGAACAGTAAAAATAATGGTTGAGCGTCAGGACAAAAGGTGGATCTCAGACTACAAAGCTATTAGAATTAGAGCTAGGAGTAAAGAGATGTCAAGTTGAGCTGGTTGTTCAACATGGTAAAAAAACATCATGAGAGAAATCTCAAATACCAGTCAATCTTTTGGTACTTTTGCCTTCTCCAGTAAAGGACAGTGTTCACGCAATAAAGGTGGTGTCCATGTTCAGACTTGCAGTGAATTCATCAACATCCATAGGGTACACACTGAATCAGAAAGCAAATAGAGCACTGTGTGGTAAACTGTTTCATTTCAACCGTGTCACGCGAGCCTCCTTTGCCAAGGAGTACATAGACTCCATGATACTATCTTCCTGGTTCGGTCATTTTCAATCTTCTGACACGTACTGAAAACCAACGCAGTTTGTTAAGTGACTTGTTTACCAGCACTGCAGTTCCTTAGAGGTAAACAATTCCGATGACTCCAGAGACACAGCTGTTGAAACCAAATTTATTGTACTTCACTTTCAATGTCTGGAACTTTTCCTACCAATAATGAATGCCCCACATCACCTCAATATAGACCTGCTATGTTGCAACCTCTGCTGTACCTTCTAGATTCCTTCTTAAATTCTGAAATAGAAGAATGAAAATAGTGCTGAAAAGGAGTACATATGACCACCTGAATGGCTAATTCAATTCATAACTCAGGCCCAACTTGCTAAACTGCAGATATGGAACCAAACTTGGTTTCAGTACATACTGCTTTTGGCTCTTTAAGAAAACAATGCAACAACAACAACAAAAATGGTTCTGAAGTGCAAATGAAGCTGTCAACTGTTGCTAATTACTTTTTCTCCCCAATGATCATGTAGCAGATGCTTCTCTAACTGATTCACTTACATGGCTACTTGATAATGTTGCGCACACATATTTATTAAACTTGACCTCAACTGAAACACCTGGGGAAAAAATTAGTTCTTTCTCCTCACAGGAAGTCTGAAGACATTTGTACAAGGATCTTTTCATTACCTGCCACTTTCCCAAAACAGCGAGAACTGTCATGCTTTGTAACCTAATTAGAATGATACTAGCACCTCAAAAGTAGGGTAAGCTTTCAAGTTGGAAAAAAACTTGCCACTGTGACATCCTTCTTTGAAATACCATCCAGGGAAGAGAGCTTTTCTGAGACTGTGGCTTAAGTAGTTTTTGGTACAGTGTCTAATCTCAGCTCTTCGTCCAAAACACTTCAAAGCATCAGAGCTATCTCTGCTATGGCTTTTCTCACTGCAATTAATGCCTCCTATGTCCTATCACCCAACTATAACCCTAAGAAACTGCCAATTGCATGCCCACATGAGAGGACCAAAGGAAAGATAATTAAATGAGTTGACTTACTTTTGTATGGCAGACATTAAGGTGATAAGCATGGAATAAATAACTAGATGCATGAATCAACTGTTTATACCTAATAGGCTAGTTTTATGCCAACTAGTGCCAGTATATTATAAGCCAAAAGTGAACCTTTTCCTTTTCTAGGATGGAAGTTGCAAAGGAGAGTAAATTCATGAGATTGATGCTAAAAAAAAGGAGATGTCAGTTCAAAATGTATAATCCAAGTACCCAATAATACATCAAATGGCTCTTAATTCCTCAGAAACTTTAATTGAATACCTATGTCTGTAGCTTTTCCAATGTGTCCTACCAAGCTACATTCTCAGATCAAAAATAAAAAAAAAAATCATAAAGGAATTACAATCCCATAGGTAGTTTATTGAAACTCAGATGGTTGCAGCACTGAAAATCATGTGCATATGGTCTACAAAAAGGATGGATGAAATGCAAAAAACCAACATTTTGGTGTTGTGTTCTGGGGAGGGGGGGCGGGATTTTGATTATTAGGTACAAAATTAGAGACAGAATGTACAGCCAGAAAACAGAAAATACAACACAAAGTGTAATAGAACATAAGCAGAATTGTTTGCTCCAAAATCAAAACTGTATGAAAATAGAAGAAAGGCCAAATAATAAAGCAAACAATCTTACTATGGATCCTGTGAGTGTCCCCCCTTTCCCCATGCTGTGTAAAATTGTCTTATGAATACAAATATGCATAAATTGAAGATGCTTTGGACAAAATACCTCATGTAACCTCTCAATTTTAATGTTATAATCTGCTGGATCTGTATCTTATTTTGGTGTATGTATGACTCTCGTGTGTAAAGTTAGAATTGTGGGGTATGGAATGGTTTGTGGTTTTAAATGTGCAAATGAAAGCCATCAAAGGTGTTTCCAAATACTCAGACACCTTAATGACTGGACAATAACTTAAATGACCTGTAAATAACCTGCTTTTGTCTCAAGTCTGAGCAGCGGTAGGTCCTGGAAAGACATGTGACCAAACTAGCTTATATTGGTATACCACTTTAATCAGGTTATTTCCTAGGGGGTCGGGGGTTGAGGGGTGGAAAACAAAGATTCATTTGCCTAGCTTGGTTTGGTCCCTCAAATTCCTTGCATCCTTTCTGAATGTTATTAACCTAAATGAGTCAGTAAAGAGGACAGTGTGAGCCTTGTCTAGGGCACTGGCCAGAAATCAGGAGAACCCGATATTTTTTATAACTTGTGTGATCTTTTTGCATGACTAAAGAAAGGGCATCATTCTCTTAAGCTGCCACAGTCTGTCACCTTTTGTGAACTCTAAATTCACTAACAAGAAGTTAGAGCAAAGCATTTTTTGTTAGTTTTTCAGATTCAGATTGCACTTCAAGCTTTGCTCTACTAGATCAGCACACACAAAAATTTAGAGTGATCATTAAAGACTTTTAGGTTGAAACCATAAACAAACAGAAGTTAATCAATAATTCTAACATAAACCATCTTTTTCTTTTATCAGTGAAGTGTGAAACACGGGCTCAGCCATTGAACGTGGGAATTTAATTGAATCAGTTGCTTAAGTGCTCTCAAGAGATGATAAATTAAGAAGTATTATGCGTGAAAGAAATAGGTATTACAAGCTGGAAAAGCAATATAGTATGAACTCAATAATAAATAGTTGGTTATTCAATAAAACCAAATGGCTACCAATAAAAATTATCTATGTACATTTTAGGAAAGGAAGACTCTACAGAAGATTCTATCTTAGAGAGAAATTAATCCCACTTTCCTTGTCAAACTAACTATAGAGCTGGTTGAATTATTTCCTGGAGACAATTAGCCCAAAGAATCTCACATTTTTGCATGTTCAAGAATTATCCACCAACAGACAAAATCCTGGTTCCACTTTAATTTCAAAAATTCCATTGATTTCAAAGGAGCTAAGATTCCACCCCAGGTATATGACACAAATTAAAAATACGACTAAAAATGAAAGCAACAGCTAGAAAATAACCAACCAGTAATCAAGGTCAAACCCAAATGATACCCTCTCAATTCACGGCATTTTGACTTCCTCCTCTTAAAAACCTATGTCAATAGCTAGGCCTTTCTATATACTCTACAGTCAGAATATTTGAGACCAAGGTGTGTGAGTGAATTGAACTTTGTTGGCACTGCATGGAAAATGTATGGTCCCAACAGTGTGCTCTCTCATGCTTCATTGCAGACAGCGACTGTGAAGGTATCACACAGTGAGAGAGCAAGGTGTCTGGTAGTCTTAGCCTAACCCTGCAGTGGAAGTCCTCCTCTGGCAAGTCATTCTCCATGTGGGGCCATGAATTTGGAATTCACATTTCCTTTCCACTTCTGGTTCCATTTAGAGCACACTGGCAGAAATCTGATCTGGAAAGGATACAGGCCTAGACAAAGCGAGAGAGGTTTGCATCCAAGAAAGAGTGTCAGACTTCCCAACCTGAAAAAGTATAATGTGGAGCCAACAAATGGAAGGGAGGGGGGAGAGACAGAATGGGAATTTTCAGTTTTCATGTTGCTCTATTTCTCATTTTACAGGTGACAACAGGACTGAAGTAGAGAGCACTGCCAAGGATCCTCCACAGAACTATTCTAGGATAAATAAATAAAAGGGGGTGAAACCATGACCAAAAATGTTTACAGCTATTCCCCTATCTCCTGAATATTTGTCCAGCTATGGTCAAATCACATATTTGTAACATTAAGGCAGGCCAAGTTTTTAAGCATCAGGACACCAGCTATATCTCTATCAGCAAATAAGGAGATATTTTGCCTGTTTTTAAAGAATCTTAAGGGACCTAGATTCTTAACATTTCACAGAATGGAAATTAAGCCCTTGCAAGCTTTCAGATCTTCTTCATTCTTAGCAGCAAAACTATGTTTTGTTTTTAATTCTGTCTTCTGCATTGCACAACTGCCTCAAAATGCAACAGCTCAGTATTTCAGACTTTCCATTAATATTTGTTATGTAGGAAGTATTTGCCAATGTCTACGTGGTCTCTATATTAATATACACCTTATCTTATTTATTTCTCTGGGTGGTAATATAACGTCATAAGAGTTTCCAGCAGTACAACATAATTATCCCATTCAAACTTACAAAATACTTACATAATGGAGCATTTTATAACATAGCCAAAACTGAATTAATTTCAATTACACCTCATGCTCTTTGGCCTCTCCTTCCAAACTACATGGTAGAAAGAACATAGTTATGCCTTTGGGGGATATTTGAAAAAGCAGGCTTGTTTTTGTATTTGCGTTGAAAGTTTTAGCCAGCTTTATAATGAAATTTGAGCCTTTTAAATCAGTATATAACATTCCTGTATGTACATACAATATTATGAAATCGTTTTCTGTCCATCAGATCTAAGGACAACTGAACAAAACTGAAACTCACTAGCAATATCTCTCTCAACAAATTTGTATCATTGATTGTATTTTCAAATGTTTTTCCTTGACCAACGAGTTTCTTTTCTTCTGTTAAAACAGCATATAAGGTGAAGATGTGTTGTTGCAATATGTTTAATCCATTTAGAGCGTGCTTATTGAAAAAGAATCTAAAGCAAGTAAAAAAAAAGCCCAACACTAAAAATCTATTATAAGTAACAAATATCCAGTCCGTTAATTCAAGGGCTTGCCTGAGACCACTGCTGCAAATCCAGTCACATAAAATCACAACTATTAGGAAGAACACAGAAAAACACAGGATACTTAATCAAAAAGTAATCAGAAGTGGGTTGTACCCACGAAAGCTCATGATTCCATCTATGTGTTTTGTTAGTCTTTAAGGTGCTATAGGATTATTCGTTGTTTTTTTAAGTTTTTCCAGTTACAGACTAACTCAGCTACCCCTCTGAAGCAAAAATAAATTGTCCTGCTAGAATCTATAAAAGAGAGATAAACACCATCTTTGCTCTGTTAAAGTGTTCCACAACAGAGGACCCTTGCCAAAAAATGGCCTGCTATCATCTAGCCTTGACTTATATTTAGGACTGAGAACAGACCAACTGGATGGTTAGGGATGCACACCCTATTTTTAGGGCAGTGCTAAACCTCTGGCTGCCGGAAGCTGGGAGGACAGATGTGGACCACTCCAACTTCCCTGTTTTGCACATTCCTCCTGAAGCTCTAGACTTGACCACTGTCACAGACAATATCCTGAGATTGGTCTGACTCAGTGCCTGACTGTTCTTTCTTATAATCATCTAGAATAGAGGAGATAAGACTTAATGAGCATAAGGACAAGATCCTGTAAATTCAACCATTTTTACACAGTTAATTTTTAAGAGGATGTTTTTCATGAATGTTGGAAAACGAATTAAACTTACATAGAAGCCATCAAGTTAATGTAATTACACCTTTTTAAGAGTACCTCAGTTGTGAAGCCTGCTAATAGTTATGAATATTCCCTTACATAAAGCAAATAGCAACTTTTAGCATACCCATTTTTTGAAACATTGACTTGATTTTTCCTCTCTGTAGCAGTGATCACCAGTGTAACAGTAGATACATCTACTAACTCCTTTTTACTCATATAATTAACAAGTGAACAGGGCATTATACAAACTTTAAAGACTAATCAATTAATTTAAAATGAAGCCCTGATTAGATATAGTCAGGATCATAAATAAAATTAGAATTCATGGATGAACAATGGGGAAAAGTAAGATGTTACATATGCATACCTAAGGTTGTAGGAAGCATTGCATTATATTTTTCTATAGTAAAACCTTAATTTATCAATATCAATCTTATTAATAACCAGTTATATGAACACATTTTTCTGCCACCAAAGTCATCTTTAGTCTGCTGAATGTGACTTCAGTCCTTCAGACAATCTTCAAGTAGCTACACAGATTTGATGGCACAAAAAAAGATGCATTTCTCTTAAACAAGGAAAAAGCATGCACAACATAGTTACCATTCATTATGCAAACTATCCCCAAATTATTAATAAATTAACTTAAGCACTGCAATTTTCAGATGTTCAATTTTCAAACAGTCCATAGAGTTCTACTGTGTTTAAGAAAATGGTATTTGATCATGCAATTAAAGACTTTAACATAACGTACACACACAAAAAGGCAAAGATAAGGTTGAAGACTTAGTTGTAACTTAAGCAGTATGGCTGGCTGAACTATTTTAATGACAATTGTAAGAAGGGATAGGAAGGGGTATACCTCCCAAACCCAGACCCAAACTTTCCTGTCTGAGGACTGGGTAAATCCCATTGAGATCGACAGTGAACATACTTCTCCTTATAACATTCTGAATCACATCTTGGCAAATCTTCCACACACAGGCTCAAGGGAAGTTTTCATCTAGTTGCAAACTTCACAGTAGAAGTCAATCTCTAATTCCAATTTGGTTGTTAAAAGTTACAGATAAATGAGTGGGGCAGCCCACCTCTGATAACATGAAATACCCAGATTGTTCACAATTCAAACTCCAATTCATTAGGTATCAGAAAAAACAAAAGCGACAAGGAGTCCTGTGGCACCTTATAGACTAACATGTATTGGAACATAAGCTTTCGTGGGCAAAGACCCATTTCGTCAGATGCATGTAGTGGAAATTTCCAGCGGCAGGTATAAATATGCAGGCCAGAATAAGGCTAGAGATAACGAGGTTAATTCAGTCAGGATTCTCTAGCCTTATTCTGGCCTGCATATTTATACCTGTCTCTGGAAATTTCCACTACATGCATCTGACGAAGTGGGTCTTTGCCCATGAAACCTTATGCTCTAATACATCTGTTAGTCTATAAGGTGCCACAGGACTCCTTGTCACTTTTGCAGATCCAGACTAACACGGCTACCCCTCTGATACTGGACAGAAAAAACAAAGGATTTTCAGAAACAATTTACTGCCTATTCTAACCCCTCCCCTGCACTGAGGTCTATATGGGCAGACCTTTACATCAGTGCACAAAGTTAACGGGGGTACACCTTCACAGAGCCAGCTGCAAGGATTGACCTTACACTGAGTCACGTAAGTGAACACAAGAGAATCCTTGTTATTAACCCATACAATCCATGTTGACATGGCATTTTATTGTCTATCATGCCCCTTACCATCCTCCAGTTCACTGCAGGCAACTGAAATGGCTATGCAATACTTAGCCAATATGTTTCCATGAAGCTTAGTATCTCTATAAACAAATACAATTATGACTGCAGTTACTTTGGTTTGCACAGCACATTCCCCTCTCTAAAACATTGCTGGCAAGATTATTATTTTATCAAGACTTTTTTTCAACATTTTAAGCGGCTGAATTAAATCACGGAACTGGTCAACCAGCTAGGGAACTCTTTGTCTACTAGTCCTAAATTTTATTTATGACCTATTCTCCACCTGTGCTGACATGGCCAAGAATTTACAACTGCACTGAAAATGTTACACACAGTACCTCAAAAATTCCACATTTTACTGAGCTGCATTATTATGGAACATTTGTCATACAGCCAAACACTATGTCAGTCCTGTAACTGATTTACTGCAACATCTGTAAGAATGCTGGGGGAAGTGAAAGAAACCTATGTCCACTTTAGACTCCACTGTTTCCGAATAGCATATGGCTGTGGAGGATTTACAAAGAAATGGAAATAAGAAACATGCTTAAAGATACGGATAAGATTAATGCTATACAAAAAAAATGAGTTATTACTTTTCAGAAAGGAGAGTAAATACATCCTCTCTAATGCATGTTTTACCTTAGCTGTATCTAGCACCTAGCCCTTGAAAAGAAGACTATTTTTTCCCCTGAGGAAATTATGAAACTTAAAAAAGAAGCCCATAGACTCAAAACTCCTCCTTTGTGAAAGACCATTAGAGATAAATAAGTCTCAACAGGTTTGCACAGTAGTTTCTCTGTAATCTCTGAAAAATGTATCCACAAATCTATTGTTTCCATTTAGGAATGTTTTGTCATAAGAGAGAGGTCCAAGACTGTTTGGCAGCGCATGAAGATGGAGGGCCGAGACAAAGAGGAGAAGAAGGAAGTGGGAGAGATGCTCTTTTAGGATCTACTCACTTCAGTTTCCATGAATCTCTCTTTCCCTTGATCTTAACCTGAATGTGAAGAAAATTGAGGGTGAGGAGAGATGCTGGTAATTGGCAATACCCAATCTGATTTGACATAATTCCAGCAGTTTAGTACAAAACAGAAATACAAAATGCAATCTAGGTAAATCAAGGTTTATAGAATTGATGTCGTTTTCTCAGCTAGGCAGTTTAAGAGATAACCACATAGTATAGCATTATTATTTCATTTCAGCTCTTCAGTTAAGTGGTCTGTTTAAAACACATTTCCTGCAAGGCTGAAACAACATTAGCCACTCTAGATTTATTTAAAAATTAGAATATTATTAGATTCAAATATTATTATTAGATTCTGGAGAATGTTCTGTGATATGGATACACACGGGATACAACTAAATTTAAGTTATATTAGAACTAAAAAAAAAAATAAAGCATCACTTTATAGGACCTGTGAAGTCAAGATATTTTATTCTTGGGGTTAATATTGTTTCTTAATTAGTCATATTTTCCATCATTGGCACCACTTCACTTTTCCACCTCCTGTGTGGCCACATTTATGTAAAATTAAACTCATTCTAAATGCTACTTTATAGCTTTTGTCCTTCTGCCAAGGCAGAGTACACCACATTTTTTTCCACTTACAGCAAATCTCTAGGAGACCGCTGGTGCTTTTGATACCTTTCATTCTTTAGCTTATATTGCCCTGATGTTGAGGTCTATATTTCCCTTCTCCTGAGGGAAGATAAAAGGGGAAAGCAGTTTATTGGTGTAAATAGTATTGTGATGTGGCAGAAGCCAGATTCTGGTACCAAGGTTCTATCAATGATGTTGACATAGAGCAAGGCTACTCAACTTTGGAAGCCCTGGGGGCCACAATGATACTCACAGCACATGCCGAGGGCAGCAACTTAAGTGTGGTTGCATAAACATGCAAATATATGCAAATAGCTTCTTTCACACTGATGGGCATGAATACAAATGCCCTGGCACTCCCAGCATCTCCTCTCTGGGGGGATACAAACGCTGACACCCTGTACCCATCTGTTCCAGCCAGCCCATCCGCTTGCATCTTTCCATGCTCACCTCAACTGGGAGCGTGTTGCCAGTGGAGGCCATGTTCAAAAGATCCCACCCAGAGACTGCATGATGAGCCCTGTGTAAACCCAAACAGCCCCGCGGGACGCAAACAAACGGGCCACATGTGGCTTGCGTTTGAGTAGCCCTGGCATAGAAGCACTCAGGAGGTAGCTGAACAAGTCCACTTCATTTGATTAAGCCAGCAGAGTAGCTAATTACAATGGAGAAAGAATTGAGGCTTGTCTGGTCTGTAGTATTCTTCTGCCGTTTCACCAAGCAGAAGTTATGTTAGTGATCCATAATTATTTATAAAGCCATTGAATAAACTCCTATGGCTACACCCTCCCTAAGAAATATAATTTATCTTTGTGACCACATACTGGCTGATGAACATAATATCCATTGTGCTAGACAAAAAAATGTTCCAGAGAGAGAAGCATTCTGCCAGCAATGGAACTAGTCTTGGACATAGGAAATACAATTATTCAAATCTTCGTGGCAAAAGGTAAAGGTACTTCTGGAACACCTCTTGCTCCCAGATAGACAGAAGTGAACCAGTCCTCCTTAGAAACAATCACAGCCCACAACTAGTTGCCTCCTGCCATCAAATCAGCAGCACTTCTATCTTGTCTAGACAGAGCCTCAGGTACCCATTCTCATTGAAGATCTGTTTTTAGCCATTATATTTCCTTAGTTCAGCAAGGAAAAGGAGATAAATGCTGCATTTGCAGATTGATGGCAGTGACATACACTGCCATCAATAACATAGGGTTCAAAAAGGAGCTAGATAGATTCATGGAGGTTAGGTCCATCGATGGCTATTAGCCAGAATGGGTAGGAATGGTGTCCATAGCCTCTGTTTCTCTGGAGGTGAGTGACAAGGGAAGGATCACGTGTGGATTACCTGTTGTGTTTCCTTCCTCTGGGGCATCTGGTATTGGCCACCGTCAGCAGACAGGATACTGGGCTAGATGGACCTTTGGTCTGACCTAGTATGGCCGTTCTTAGGTACTGGCCAGGATGGAGATAGAACAAAATTTGGCAGATATTTGTACAAGGAGATTCCTCAGGGCAGATGAGCAATTATGCAAAAATCAATCTCATAACTTGCAGAGAAGAGGAAAAACCAAACCAAAACTACACAATCATCACTTTCTTCCCCTCCTGGGGACTGCAGGCAGGTCATCAAATAAGTCAGGGTAAGATATTATCAACAGCTGCTAAAATATATAAGAATCAGCATGGACACCTGTCCTCTGTCATCATTAAGCTATGGAGGCCTCAAAGAATCTTTGATATCCAGGGCAAAAACCACACCAGTATGGATAAAGGAAACCAGCTGAAGTCAATGACCATTTTTCCACCACATCCTTCTCAACCCTTTTAAGAGTGGGAAATTAAGACTGCAGACAGGACTATAATTCTCAGGATTGGCTATAAGACATATGTTCTTTTGAAAGCAACTGAAACACTGCCCTCAGTGGAGGTGCTGTCTTTCTCAAAATGCCAATAGACTCAATAGCTGCCATTTGATAAGCCAGGAGAGACATGGTTCTAAGGCTCAAAGCTCCTGCAAACGAATCCAGAACTGGGTAGCAAAAAAAGGCAGAATCTCAGAATGAAAAACTACATTTGCAGACCCTGAACATCTCATTAGGTTACACCTCCAACGTTAAAACTATCTATTAAAAATTGTATCTTGCTATTTACAAAATGTCAGTGTATCATGTGATGTTACACTACACCATATAAATACAGTCCTCTTCCTAAACAGTAAAACTCACGTCACCAGAAAAATAAAGACTCATTTTTATTCCCATGTCAGTGATACTTAAGTTAGAAGAGAAAACCCCATCACAAATACTGATGTTTGTATTTTTAGGATACCATTTGAAATATCTTTACATCACATGGGAAGCATTAAAAACATGAGCATTGACCCTATAATGAGCTCTATGTTGTTGAAAGATTGGGGCATTCATATGTTCTATCAGTTCAATTCATAAAAATATTTTGAAGTGGAAGAAAAGGAAAGAAATGTTGTCTTTTTCCCTTTTTGTACATATGAAATAAACTCTATGCTTTCAAAGACTATTTTTATTCATAACATTTTAACTGGGATTTTTTAAACATAAAATTGTATTTTGCAATGAAGAGCATTAATGGTTTTGTTTTTTACTTTCTCTGGATATTGGGGAAATGATGTCTGGTTAGAGATCCAAGTTATGACACTTAGAGAAAAGCTAGCGGTGAGGAAAAACTATTGGTTTAATGAGTGAATCTATTTTAAGATTTAAGTATTATTGACTTAGAGATTTGTGCTCAACTCAGGAAAAATTAATATATTTAAAAATGCAGTTAATCATCATAAAATAACCATAGCAACGTCTGTCACCACATCGCCACATCTGGCTGCAATGAAGGCAAATTAACAATACGATTCAGAAAACCTGGCAATATGATAAATAAAGCATGAAAAATCCATTCTCTACATTCAGACCACCAGTGATTAAGGACGGATTAACTTCCTGTCTCTAATACTGGCGCCTAAATTAAAGAAGGGAAATTACTCTGCAATCTGCGTACCAGGTTTCTGGCTACAAACAAAAAGCCCTTAACTCAGCTACTCTAGGCAGGGAAGCCTTTTGCTCCAGATTTATCCTCTGAAAACTGTCTATGATGTGCTGTTCAAACAGCTGTTTTTAATTTAGTTTAAAAGTAAGTTTGACAACTATATAAATTTGCACCTTCAAAGTGAGCAGATTTGAAAACTTAAGTCCCCTAATAGTAAAACTTGTGCAGGCACATTGTTTTAATACACTGCTGACAAGAGAATTCACAGCTTTTTAAAATACTGGGCATCTGTACCAAAGAAAACAAAAAAGGGAGAATTCTTATTTAGTCTTAATTGCCATCATATAGTGAGTGTTTTTCTCTAGTTTTAGGATGGCTAATGATATTGGGCTCCTCAATTTAATCTAGCACAAATTTAAACTTATAACTGCTCACCTTGAGTGAAAAATAAGTACATTTCACAATCATCTTCTATACAGAGAAGAGAGCTGACAAGAGGAACAGCAGCAGCAGAAGTTAAACCAAAGAAGAATTGTCTTGTATACCGGTTACCTTTTTATGCTGGGTGTTGAAGTAGTTTGAGGAACAGGAGAGAGAGAGTTTGGGGAAAACACACAGATTCTGACATGCACTGAATATCTAAGAAATATTTAGCATTCAAGCCATTCATTTAGAAGAGAATGGTACCACCACACAAATGTGTAGGGCCTGATTGTTTAAACTAAGTTGCTTACTGTGTATTTGTGTCCTCCCTGCATATCCACCAGTACATGCTTACATTCAAGTTATTTGTATGCACACATAGCTAGACAGCTGTCTAGACATCTGGCCTTGTGTGCATGTGGGACAATTTGTGGAAGCTGTATTACCAAAACTACTTCTAAGGGCAGTGGACATCTAATATCCATATGCTCTACACGCTAGACAAACTGATGAGCTATAGGCTAGAGGGTTATACATAAAATGTACACTTTCAATTTCTATGAACCTCCACCTTGCATTCTTCATACACTAATGTGGCTCAAGACCACAAGGCAGCATATTTTATTAAGTGATGTGCAAACAAGATGCATGGTACCTGCAAACAGTATGGAACATTTGTTCATAAAATGGTACAGGTACTGGTACAAGTTTAAGATGGTTTAGTACTCATTTCAATAAAATGAAGTCTGATAGGAAATATACATAGTATTATTTACATCATTAATTTACAAGAGATACTGTTTGCATAAAACAAAGCTATAAAATAATTAGAAATATAGTACTTCTCTAAGGAATGTAGTCTGCATAAAATTTTATAACATTTTGGCAATTTTGTTTTTTCTGTATAAAAATGTATTCATTCTTTTTGATTTCATAGCTCCATTCAAAATATAGATCCCCTTCCCACCCCTTTTAAATAAAGCTCCACATTGAGGTAGTATGTCAAAATATTTCTTTGGTTCTGTCAATCAATGGCAAATCCAAAAGCAGCTATGTGTCCAGGTCATACGACTGGAAAGAAGGAGTTCTAAAATTTTCAAAGCCCTGTGTGTAAGTACAAATGTTGTTTTCCTCTTCAGAAACTATCCTGTCATTTTCATCTTCTTCTGCCTCAGAGTCAAAGTCCAATGAGGCTTGAGCATTATTATGATGAAAAGTTTTTGGTTGACAACTTGTTAGCTGCCTACAGCTCGAAAGAGAGTCCAGTTGAGGCTTCCATAAAGACTTTCCAAATGTCCCTGAAAGATAGAAAAGTGTAAGAAAAATATGTCAGTGTTAGCAGCTCAGTGTCTTGCCAAGGGCTAAACATGAGAATATAAGCCAAGGACAGACACAGCTCAAGTTCTCTGAAATGAGATTTGGCTTTATTTCTAAGTCATACTATTATTCCCCACCCAAAAGAAAAAAAGCCCTCTATAATCACACATTATTTAAAACTCTTAGCTGAGATGTTAAAAGTGTTTCCAAAGTAAATAACTTGATTGATAGCTATTCAGAATCCACCCCATTTAATTTCCTTGTTCATGTTTTCATCTCATACACAAAATACAAACAAAAACCTGCAAACAAGTCACAAAGACGTTCTAACGTGTAACCAAGAAAAATCTCAACATACTTTTTGGATTAGTGTGCATTGAAAAAAAAGACTTGAAAATTTTCTCTGTTTAGCTAGACTGATATTAAGATCTGTTTATATACATTTTTTAAAAAATTACACGCCCTGCAATCTGAATGCCACACTGTATTCTTTCTGGCTTGCATTACACATCGGTAACAAAGATCCTGCCAGTGAAATTCTGCCTTCATTAATACCCCTTTGCTCTCAGCTGGCTAAGCACAGGAGTAACCCAAGTAGAATTTGGCATTCATCTGAATCTTTATTAACAAATCTGTTGATGCACTAGCCAGAAAAGGATACATTTTCTTTTCTCCATTTTCCATGTGGAGGCTCCACAGCTAATACCATTAGACTGAAAGTCTTCACATTTTTTTCCCCACAGACAGAAAATATATGATGGACACATGCCATAGAGTTATCAATTAAGGTACCATTCTTTAACATACCACCACCATCTACAAATGGGGCTAGGACATATGGATTTTTGAAACCCTAAATTTGATTCTGAAATTGTTAATTGTGCTAGAAGAGTCATATTTCTCTAGCATTGTAGCCATTGGCGAAATTGCCATAATCACAGGTTTAAAGGGAAACTATTAAAAAAAAATAAGAAGTGTCTTTAGGAGGTTTCATTTTTGCAAATCAGTTTTGCCCACTCTGTAATATGAAAGATGCTCTCCATAGCATCAACCTGGCTTCGGGGGGGGAGGGGGGGGGACACCAAGTGTGAACCTTCTGATTCATGCATCAACAATGACGCTCATGTCAACTGTCTTCAGTGGGATTGTACAGACATGACTGGGGAGAATTTTAAGACAATGGTGCTGCAAAAGTGATTCTACAATTGGAAATTAGAAACAAAGCACCAAACCCTGGCACCTCTCCAAAATTAACTATAAACCCTCTGAGCAGTGATGGTCACTCACTGTAGGTTGGTCTATGCCTAGCACAATGGTGCTCCAGTCTGACTCAGGCCTCTAGCTATAAATCTATATTATCATCAGGTATTAGCAAAAGGGAGTATCTACCGGGATCTACTGGTAGATCTTGGAGCCTCTGACAGGTGATCCTGACTGGTTTGGCCAAGAGGCTATCAAGTGCCAGCACTTCAGCTGCCTCTCCCCCAACTGCTGTGCAACTCCTGCCCTTTGCCTTGAAGCTCCCCCTCCCCTTGGGAGTCTCCTGCTTTCTGTACATGGCAGAAAGGGAGAAGAGGGGCACTGATGTCAAGGTGCCCCCCTCCCACTCTGTATCCTATCTCCATAAAGCAGAGAGGGGGCACAACAGGATTTGGGATGGAGTTTTCTGGCTGCTTTAGGGAGTGGTCCAGGACCAGTGCAAGGGTGAGCCTGCCTTAGCCCCACTGCACCACCACCCAGGAGTCACCTGAGGTAAGCAGTGTCCAGCTGGAGCCAACATCCCAAACTCCTACCCCAGTCATGAACCCCCTCCTACACCTCAAGCCCCTGCCTTAGCCCTGAGCATTCCTGCATCCAAACACCCTCACACAGCCTGCACCTAGAACCCTCCTCCTGCATCCTAACTGCCTGCCCCAAGAGCAGCTCAGAGCCCCTCTCACACTCCAGATCCCTTAATCCAAGATCAGAGCCTGCATCCCAACCCTCTGCCCCAGCCTGATGAAAGTAAGGGAGGATAGAGTGAGCAGGGGCAGGGGCTCAGAGAAGGGGCAGGAAGGAGGCGGTGCAAAGGTATTTATATTTGAGGCAGATCTTGGATTGCACATAAATTCAAAAAGTGATCTCGTGCTTAAAAAGGTTGGAGATCACTGACCTACAGCATGTAAGGGGAGCATACTTCTGCCCCTATCTCCTGGGAGCAACAAGATTTTACAGTTTGTATCTCTGCTTCTGCTAGGGACAAACTCTAGCACCTTTACCCACAAAAGGGAGGGAGGGTGAGAGAGTCAAAGAACTTAGACAGGACCATGCTTCACTCCTTCCTGTGGTTTTCTCCATAGCAGGGGGCATTCTGGGCCTTACACATTCTGTTGATGCACAAGCCAGGATACCACCTATCCCCTTACCTCATAGCAGGGTTCAGCATTCAGATACCACAGTGATGAAAGGAGTATAAACAAGAAAAGTAGTGAGGTTCTAAGTTAAACTCATCTTACAAAATGTGCCATGAAAAACAGCATATGAACACTTTGGTCCCCATTTTGGAGTTAAATATGAGAGTCCTAAAGGAGTTAAACCTTAAAGTTTTTTTTGTGATTCATTGAAGCAATGATCTCCACAGCACAATTAAAGTTTGAGGTGCTGTTTTTCTGTACTCAAATATATTCTAAAATGTGCAGAAATATGCTCACTGCATTTGAATAAAAAATTAAGTTTGCAGATGATACCAAGCTGGGAGGGGTTGCAAGTGCTTTGGAGGATAGGGTCACAGGTCAAAATGATTTGGACAAACTAGAGAAATGGTCCGAGGTAAATAGGATGAAGTTTAATAAGGACAAATGCAAAGTACTCCACTTAGGAAGGAACAATCAGTTTCACATATACAGAATGGGAAGTGACTGTCTAGGAAGGAATACTGCAGAAAGGGATCTAGCAGTCATAGTAGACCACAAGCTAAATATGAGTCAACAGTGTGATATTGATGAAAAAAAAAGCAAACATGATTATGAGAGGCATTAACAGGAGTGTTGTGAGCAAGACACAAGAAGTCATTCTTCCGCTCGACTCAGAGTTGGAGTATTGTGTCCAGTTCTGGGCAACACATTTCAAGAAAGATGTGAAGAAATTGGAGAAAGTCCAGAGAAGAGCAACAAAAATGATTACAGGTTTAGAAAACATGAGTTATGAGGGAAGACTGAAAGAATTGGGCTTGTTTAACTTAGGAAAGAGAAGACTAAGAGGACACATGATAGCAGTTTTCAAGTATCTAAAAGGGCATTACAAGGAGGAGGGAGAAAAATTGTTCTCCTTCACCTCTGATGATAGGACAAGAAGCAATGGGCTTAAACTGCAGCAAGGGAGGTTTAGGTTGGACATTAGGAAATATGTCCTAACTGTCAGGGTGGTTAAACACTGGAATAAATTGCCTAGGGAGGTTGTGGAATCTCCATCACAGGAGATATTTAGACAGACATCTATCAGGGATGAGCTAGACAGTGCTTGGGTCCTGCCATGAGGGTAGGGGACTGGACTTGATGATCTCTGGAGATCCCTTCCACTGGATCTGGCCTGTGGCCGCCCCGCTGGAACCCGTAGGCAGAAAACAGCTCACACTTTAAAAAGCCAGATATTATCCATTCTGGACTACTGAGGAGGGGGACTTCTCATACTGTTCCCACCCGCTAGCAAAATCTCTTAGCTCCCATTGGCCAATCTCTCAATTTCCAAACAATAGGAGCTGAGAATTTTCCTGAGAGCAGGGGCAGTGTAGGAAGCCTCTTCCTTCCTCCTCGACCCCCTAACCCTCCCTCCCATGACTGGAGTGGAGTCACGTGTAACAGCAAGCAGCCTGCAGCAGACACTCTGCCTTAGGTTTCTGTTGGTAAGTACCTCCCAGCCAAAGCCTGCCTCTGGCACCCCAGCGCTTCCCTTCCCCATACCTCTACCCCCTCCTGCACCCACATCCTCTCCCAGATCTGGCATCCCAATCCTCTGCCCCAGATCACAATCCCCTCCTACCCTAGGTTGCAATCCAAACTCCTGCACCCCAGGCCCCTGCCCTATGTCAAGACTGCCTCCTTCACTCCAACTCCCTCCCAGACCCCCCACTCACTCCTGCACCCCAATCCCTTACCCCAAGCTCCTTTCTGCACCCAACCTCCATCCCAGACCCTGGAATTCCTCCATTAATAACCTGAAAGAGTGCGGCCCTCAACCACTTTCCAAAATATTGGAGTGGCCCCCGTCAAAAATTATTGCCCACCCTGTTCTATGATAAGCCCAACCAATACAAAAGTGCACAAAGAAGAACGTGTATGAGTGAATGGATTGTGTTAGCTAAGCTGACAATAACACATTTCGACAATCAATAAGGGTATGTCTACACTACAGCGTTATTTCAAAATAAGCCATTTCGAAAGTTAATCCAAAATAGCTTATTTCTATATTTAGAAATATACACAAAATATACATGTCTACACACAAAATGCATTTCAAAATAGCACGTCCACACTGAGTGGACGTTGAATCGCATTTAAGGCTGGTTGGAACCAGTTCCGGCAAGGCATCAGGTCAGAAGTTGCCTTGTGGCCAGGGTGGACAGCAGGGCACCCTGGTAAGGGCTGGAGTCCCCCTATTTTGAAATAAGCATCTAAACAGTGCTTATTTCGAAATAGCATGGAATGAGGTTTGCCAATTTCGAAATAAGCCCTCCTATTTCAAATTAATTTCGAAATAACAGAATGGCTGTGCAGATGCTAGGAAAGTTATTTCAAAATAACGGCGGTTATTTCGAAATAACTTTGCTGTGTAGACATACCCTAAGTTATGCATTCATTGAGATTGGTTACTAGTGATTCAGGACTTATCTTCTCTAGAAAAACCTTCTGAATGGAAAACATAACCAGTAGAGGAAGAGTCAGAAATATAACATTCCAATAGACAGAAAGGGAGAAGGGAAAGGAGGACTTCTTGGTGACATTTGGCTTGGATAATTTATTATATGTAGACCTTTAAATATATATGGTAAGTTTAAAGTGGAGATGCAATCAGTTGCATTTATTGAAGGAAGGGCTAACTTAAGTTATTCCCAAATTCAGGTCCTCTGGGAGGCATCAGAGTGCTGATTGTAATTTAAAAGGATTAGCCTGAACTGATTTCTGGCTCCTTTCTGATGCAGCAAATGGACAAAGGATGGCCCTCAGGGAAGGGCTGGAAAGACATTTTCTACAAGGGCCCCATTAGACTGATTGGTGATCCCTGGAAAGTTAAGTGTATGTTTACATTTATTTATTGTTGCATTATGTTTTCTTTCTAATGTTTTTATTTTAAGAATAAGTATGCTTGCTTACTTAGAAAGATCTGGGTGATTCCATGTAACCATTGGCAATACACTTTTCATGAACAATGGAAAGAAAGCAAAGCACAGGCACTAGTCTTTAGGCTGACTGGCTTGCCGGGAATGTCATAGCGTAAGGCAAGGAGATGTGCAACTTGAAACTCCAGTCAGGAAGGAGACACTTGTGGATCTTTACTCAAAAGAAGTGACAGCTGGAAGCAGAAAACCTTAAGTAGATGCCCTCATGGGACTATGTATGGGGAATACAGGTGCATTTACTCAGAAACTGTGATGTTACCAGCTTAGCAGTACATGTAGAAGTTATTCCCCTTGTGTAGTAAACAATGATATTATGTCCTGATTTTTAAAAATAAAAATCCATTAAAATAATCAAAAAACAAAAGACTTGTTCATCATCATATAATCACACGGCTTTTTGAGTCTTCTTTCAGTCCCTCAGTGTTAGTTTTGAGTCTCTATTCATAGGTCTTTTCTGAGTATCTGTCAGAAGTGCCCTGCATGCTCCTGGTACTATTTTAAAAAAGGAAGAACAGGTAACACTGAAGTCCATCACTGCCCAAATTTTCCAAAAGTATGTATTTTATAAACTGTAGTACCCCAACTGAACTCAGCAGCAACTGCATGTACTCAATTCTCTGAAAAATAGGTCAGTCTACTTATGTGACCAGCTTTTAGTTAGGCTTCTCACAGTATGTAACCATCATACAAGCAATCACCAAGTACAACCCTGAACTACTGTTCATGCTTTTGTCAGAACATTTGATTTCCATGTACTAAAACATTAAAGGATATGTATATACAAATGATGTTTGCACTTTAAGAAATGCAGTAGCTGAAACATACCCATGAAAGTGCTGCTAGTGGTAACAGAGGATGGTTCCTGATTTCTGTTTAAATCGAAGATGTCTGAGTTTAGACTCAAACTTTTCACTCCAATTCCTTCATTTGGCGTGTAAGCAGAATTAAGCAATTTGCTACTTGTAGCCTGCATTCCAATGCTGCCAACATACTGGTCAAATGGATCTTCTGGTGAATGTGATAATGTTCCAAGTGAATATGGATAGTGTTCCTTTTTCTTTAAGTAACTAGAGTCATACAGGTCCACACACATTGTTCTTTGGTCAGGGCTGCAGCCTTAATAAAAAAGGAGAAATCAGTAATACAGGATTCCTGGTAAGACAAGACTCAAATAGGACTAAAATATTTATTTGACTTACTCGTGTGGTATGCTTCAAAAGCGTCAGAGCCATAAGCATTCCCTTTCAAATAAACAGTCCCTGAAGTCCCCAGGTAGTGACATAAGAATGGATCCGTAACAACCTCCAGGTCTGTTTCACTGCCATTATCTACATGACAAAGTCCTTAAAAATGAAAAGACATGATGTATCAGCTAACATATTCCTTTTTTCTAGGCTTCATTCTACACCTTTAGTTTTACTAGAAGAATTATTTTCTTCTGCAAATAAAGCAACTACAGTTTAGACCATTGGTTTTCAAACTCTTTTCCCCCCCCGCAAGGCCCAGCTGAAGAAAATTGTTGAGGCTCGTGACCCAACATAATTATATCTTTTGACTAGAGTGTGGGCTCTGGGTCTGGAATGCAGGAGGGAGCTCCAGGTTCAGGAGTCCTCAGGGCTGGTGCAGGAGGTCGATGCTCCTGGTTGGGCACATGATTATCTCTAGTGGCTCCTGGTCAGCAGCACAGTGACGGAATTAAGGCAGGCTTCCTGCCTCTCCTGGCACCATGGACCAGAAGGGACCAGCAGCAGATCTGGCTCCTAGGCGGAGGCATGCAAGCAACTCTGCATGCTGCTCTCATCCACAGGCACAGACCCTCCCTTTCTCCCCCGCCCCCCAGCTCCCACTGGCTGGCTGGCTGGCATGTTAGATATAATTGAATAGTCGTAAGGAGTCCTGTGGCACCTTATAGACTAACAGATGTATTGGAGCATAAGCTTTCGTGGGCAAAGACCCACTTCGACAGATGCATGTAGTGGAAATTTCCAGAGGCAGGTAAAAATATTCAGGCCAGAATAAGGCTAGAGATAACGAGGTTAATTCAGTCAGGGAGGGTGAGACCCTCCAATACATCTGTTAGTCTAAAAGGTGCCACAGGACTCCTTGTTGCTTTTGCAGATCCAGACTAACACGGCTACCCCTCTGATACTTAAATAGTCATGTAACCATATGAAATCTTAGTGGTTACACAACTGCTCGATAGTCCCTGAGGATGGGGCCGACAGCCAGTGTGCTCCTCAGCCCACTCCCGGGAAGCCCCGTCACTTCATGCTGCTGCCTCTGTATCAGAGGCAGTAGTGCAGGGTGGCAGGGGACCCAGTTTAAAAACCAGCTTCCGGCTCAGACCAGCTGCTTGCCACTCCGCACTGCTGCCTCTGCATCAGAGGCAGCAGCACCTTGTCACAACAGCTCCTGTCCGTGGGGTTCTGAGCTCCCCACGGACGGAAGCTGATCTGTAGGATGCAAATATCTGTGAGGCACTCAGAGGCACCCGCGGACAGAGGCTGTTCCATGGCAGCCTCCCCTGTTCCCCTCCACACTGCCTCTTAAGCTAGTTCCCGCCAGTACTGGCTCCTGCTACCCCTCTTGCTGCCTCTCATATAGAGGCAGCGGGAGACGGAGGAGATGCGTGTAGTCAACAAGATTAACAGATAAACCTAGGCTTATTGGTTAATCGTATAGTCGAGTACACGTTGACATCTCTACTGGCCGGGAACTGACCAATGGGAGTGGGGAGCCAGTGTTCAGGGTGTGGGCAGCGCATGGAGCCCTCTGGCCTAGAAGTCAGACCTGCTGCTGGCTGGCTGGCGATCCACAGTGCCAGGTCAGGCAGAAAACCTGCCTTAGCACCCCCACAAGTCACTGGGTTACTTTACAGCAAGGTGACCCAGTGCCTGACATTGTGTGACCCAATACTGTGTTGCGACCCATAGTTTGAAAACCACAAGTTTAGAATATGAAACCCGCACTGGAATTTTAAGCACATTTTTGCTGGAGGAGCAGGGATTTGCAAGAGTTCTGTTAAACAGTTTTATAAGAGTGCTACAGCCTAGCCTCTTCGATATCTCTCTCAGTACATTACCACTCTGTTGTCCTGATTCTCTTTTAGGAGTATTAAAATAAATACCAGGAGAGCCAGGATCCCCCAAAAAATCATGCAATGAGTTCATTTGCAACAAATGATTCTACTCTGAATAATGAAGCCTCGGTCCCTTCAAACAATGACTACAAGTCATCAAGTGTTACAGAGTAGATTACTGCTCTAACACACAAGATCGTGTTGAAGTACTTTCACAAGCTAAGAGCCTTGCTTACACTGGAAAGTTTCATTGGCTAAATCTTACAGTAAAACCAAAATAAAGCCTCTCATGAACACTTTAATACTTGAATAAAAAAAGTGTTTTTTAATATCTTAAGTTACCTTCCCCAAGAGACAAAAGGAAAACAAAAAAGATACTCTTACACTGGTATTGTTCCTGTATAGGCTTGGAGCAAATATAAGTTTACATCCACATCTGAGGTTATATTTAAAAAGCTCCCCTATGTAGACAAGGCTATATGTCAAGTGGGTCAGTATAACTAAGTTTCTGTTACCAGCACAGATATATTTCCTACGTTGCATAGTAACATCCCAGCAACAAATATTTTATGTGGTGAAGCAATCAGTAAGTCAGCCCCAGTATCTATCCGGCAATCAACAACAGAAGAAGTAGTGTCTGATTTGTAATCACCAAAACATTCCAAGTTTTATATTTGGAGTATTTACCATTACTATCTTTGTGCTGTAAAAAATATCCCCCCATTGAAGAAGTTATGAACTGATGATGACTTCCATTTTCTGATGATCCATATCCATCCTGCCTTTCAGCTAATGTTCCCTGGGATGACAGGTAACTTGGAATGTCAGCAGGCAAGTTTGTCTCATCTGTGATTTAAAGAGAGAAAAAAAAACCATGCACCAAACCATCAGTATATTTCAGCTTTCTTTGAAATATTTTTAAACCAGCTAGTAACACACGTTGAAGGCAACAAATGAGTCACTCTTCTGAATTGGAGTCAAAACACACAAACGTTTCTGGAAGAAAGTTACTGCAGAACAACCACAAACACACTTGACAACTCCTTTGCACTGCCAACCTTCAGTTTACACACCTGTATTTGTGATGCTGCAATCTTCATTTCTTCTTCTTGTGTGGTATATGATGACCACCCACACAAGGGAAGTGCCAACCACACAGCAAACCACTGCTATGATCACAACGCCTACGGTCGCCCATCCATCATCATCCAACGATGGAGCAATATTTTGAGGAGAATCACAGGTGGGAGTGGGAATTACATTTAGACGAATGTTGCCCCTCTCTGTTCCAAGCGTATTAGACATTTCACAAGTGTATTTCCCAGCATCTTCAATGTCTGTATCCACAATAATCAGTAACTGGTTGCCTGCAGCGAAGAAATGCCTTTCTGTTACCACTAATGGGGTGTCATCCTTAGTCCAGTTCAACCGTGGTGGAGGGCTACCACCAGCAATGCATTGCAAGACTGCAGTTTCACCTTTTGTTACTGTTCGGTCTAGCAAGGGACGCAAAAATGATGGTGTTTCTGAAAAAAATAAATAAATTCTGAGTTACCTTACAAATAAGTGTCCTTGCTGTCACATCTCCCCAACCCACTGTGGGGAGGAGGGGAAGAAATCAGGTAATATCAACTCACAGAATTCCTAACATTTGTGTTTCTCTCAACTTTAACCCTTAGAAATAGGGCATGTTTTTGACAAATGACTATATACTTGTGCATCTGCTTTTTATATGCATGCTCTTTGCAGTCACCCAAAAGGTTTAAAGACAAGATACCTGGGGTGTTGCCAAGCACCATTCTAGAAATGTATTTCTACACAAATGCTAACTGTTTTGGGAAATGATTTATCTAAATTAGAAGCATCATCAAAGCCTAATTATATTTATACTCATTCCACAGAGGGGTAGCAGGGAGAAAGGAAGACAATTCAGGAGTTGGAGCTAAAAAACTGCAGTCAGGTCATCTATAGATCGGAACTAAATCCACACTAGCCCTATAGAGGAAAGAAAACAACTAGGAAATAAGTATTTGCATAATGTTCTCTAGAATATATTAGTGGAAATGCCTAATTAAAAAAAACAACACTTTTTTTCTCTCCTATAAGTAAACTTTTCAGGGGGGAAAAAAAAAGCCTACAATCTTCTCATTCTGTGTATACTATTAAATCATTTCTATTTTAAACTACGTGTTTAATAAGAAAAAGTAACTGTTTTATTATTTATTGTAATAATGATTGCATATTAAAAAGTATAAGTATGTATTTCTAACCAATGGCTACTGATCAAGGAATGATGAATTCAGGAAATGCATTACCACAGAACTCATCTGAAAAGACATTTTTCAGCTAACATATGCTTCTGAAAGCTCTCATTATTAGTGAATTGATACATCTCTCAATTAAGCCCTATAAACACATTTTATTAAGTAACAACGGTAAAGCATGGCAAAACTTGTCACACCTCTGCAGTAGAAAAGACTTATGTTGTTACACACTGACAGTTTCTCACCTAGCACTGTCAGTGTTGCATTAGCTGAAATGCTCCCGGCAGTGTTTTGAGCTGTACAGCTATAAACTCCAGTGTCCTCAATTTTTACATCAACAATAAAAAACACATCGTCCTCAGGCATGACGTGCATACGTCTCTTGCGTGCTGCAGGAAAGTCTGTGCCACCATCTTTCTGCCAAGCGATCTGTGGTACTGGATGACCAACTGCAGCACATTCTAATCGTGCCATTGCCCCAGCACGAATGGTAAGGTCCATGGGTATCTTTGTAAATGAAGGCAACACTAAAGCAAAACAAACAAAAAGTTTAAACCAGATACGTGAGTTTGTTTCTAATTTTTGGGCAACTTGTTTGTCCTCTTTTGCGGAGCATTTTCTCAATTTCAGTACACCCAACTCCAGTGAGTTGGAAACTTAGACCACTTTCAACAACAGCTATGTGCAAGGCTTTGCAGACAGGATCTGGTGCCTGGAACCCCCCACCCCACCTCCCACGGCCATGACCTACACTTCTATCTAGAGAGAAAATGGTTTAAATCAGGAAATTTTGTTTTAATACTAACTTAGGAACAGCTGACCTCTGCCAAGTCACACTTTTTGTACCTCAGTACAAAAACTTCTCCTTTTGCAGAGGACAGTCATTCTTCCCTTCTCCTATTCTATCCTTTATCTATGTAGATTGCAAGCTCTTCAAGGACAGGCATTGTTTCTTAACTATGTTTGTACAGCTCCTTGCACAGTAGGGCCATATTTTGAAAACAGTATGTTTTTATGAGCTGAAATTAGGTTCTAAAAACATTTTCTAAAAAGAATACAGTGGGAAAAAGAAAGCTACATTGTATTTTGCATTACACTGATTCCCTCTTAAAACAAAAAGGTAAAAACAGGATGCTTACTGTTAACTGTAAGCTTGGCTTTGACAGAGTATGATGAACCAAAGTGATTTGAAATAACACACTGGTATTTTCCTTCATTGCTGAATTCAACATTGCGTAGCCGAAGTATGGTAGTGTATTCCATCACCTCACCACCCTGTGCCCTGAGATGTGCATAATTCTCCATTTCAGCATCATGCAGCAATTCATTGTCCTTCTTCCATGCAAAAGTCATAGGGGAGTCACTGCTGCTGGCTGCCGAACATATGAAACTCAAATTGGAACCTTTGATTGCTGACTGGGTTTCTGGCTGGACAGTGATCTGTGGTTTAGGAAAGTCATCTGTGAAGATGGTAAAGGGGGAAGGGGAAATCATGATATTGAGTAAGAGGCAAATACCAAGTCCTCAAGCCTCTTAGAAAAAAAGATTTTGTAAGCATTGTTTTATAGGTTTGAAAAAAAGAGTCAGACAAGTACTTTTAAAAGCAGAGGTAAACAGTAGCTTAATGTTTAGATTTCACTTGCCTCCAAGCATACAAAGATGTCATATTTATACTTACTGTGCTAAGTCATCTCTTTGTGAAGAGAAAGCATATCTAAAGCAGACTACGTGCTGTTTATACAAAATGAGCAGAGAACTGCAGTTTAAAAATCTGTAAAAGCAACTCTGACTCTCAGTTATGAAGCCAAGCCTTCCTTTTTTCTACACTTACAGCTGAACTACTTTTTACTTCACTGAAACACTGTTCTTCTGCCATCAGAAATTGTCAGGCTGAGTCTGGGTTCCCCACACCCACACACAGAAGTTACTGTTCCAGTGATTTCACTCCAAATTTTGAAATGTCGCAGTGCTGAAAAACTGAGAAGTGTAGTACAATAGGGTTTTTTTCAATAATGGAGAGACCCTAACAATTGTATTTTGAGGGATTCCATGTTTACTGTCCTTCAATTATTTACAAGTAAAAATGCACTTAATTTTACAAGTCAAAACGTGTTCAACAGCCAGTCCTGCAAATGCAAGCTGGGATCTAGTGGGTTATTTCTTTCTTATGTGTTGTATTTTAGTAAGTTTTACAAGCCAAATTATGTCTTTGGCAACATCTATGTCACTACACTTTGCACTGATATAATTTATTGAAACATACTAAATGTTTATACTGATAACATGAGAGGAACAGGAACCAGCCCATTCTCTTGGAGCTGTGCTATTTGTGCTCTGCTAATAGACTTTAAAAGTATTACACATTTGTTTGGGGGTGGAGGGAGGAAGCAGCATTAAAATAAATAGACGTGATGCAACATACAAAAGGGACTAATACTACAGGTTGAACCTCCCAAATCCAGGACTCTCTGGTCTGGCAACATCCATGTTCCGGCTCATTTTTACATAGTCCATTTTCAGAGTAGAGCCACACTTCAAAATAAAATCATAACAGATATTTCTCATCATCTTGTTCAAATTATTAACTTCAGCATTTGATTTGCAAGCAATGGAAAAAGATAGCCTTTAAACATGGTGCATTTGATTACAAAATGACTACTGTATTATCTGCTTAATTATACAGATCACTTAGTGATTGAAAATAGATGCCTATCAGTTTTCTCAAAAGTTAACTGTTCATGGTTTGTTTCATCTTGAATGGCATAATTTTAGAAAGTACGAAGAACGTTAATTCGGCAATTTTTAAGCTACTCTAATGCCGACCACTCAACTCACATGTCTATCTCATTAACCAATTTTAAATGTTTTTTTCTCAGTGTTGTTTGCAAAATTCCAACTTGGCATTGAACATTTTAAAAATAACACATGAAGCATATATCTTTATGATATATACTTAAGAAGAATTGCATAAGAAGAATTTCTCCAGTAGGGATGTTAAATATCGGTTAATTGAATAGGAAAGTAACTGATAAGAATTCATGAGATTAATCAACTAACTTCCGCATAAGAGGCAGCAGCATGGGGTGCCAGGCAGGAGCTGGTCTGCGAGGAGAGCCAGTTTAAAAACCAGCTCCCTTTGCAGAATGGCTGTCTGTGGCCCTGCACTGCTGCCTCTGGTACAGAGGCAGCAGTGCGGGTGGCAGCAGCCCCAGTCCAGGGATGGGGGGGAGGGGGCCTTGCGAGCTCCAGGACCCAGCATGAGCTGGAAATGAGACAGGCTGCCTGCCCACCTGGCTCCTAATACACTTTAAATGCATAACTGTGGCAGGGGTAGGTCCCGGACCCAGCACAATACAGGACCGAGCTGGGATGCTGACCGGCCTATTCAAAATTTACTAGTGGGGGGGAGGAAGGGGGCGCAAATGCGTGCAGTCTATAGCACTCACCTATAAGATTTTGCTTATCTGTTAATCGGTTAATCAACCACACTATTACATCCCAATTCTCCAGATATACAATCATTCTAATTGTATGTTTCAAAGGGAGAAAAAAAGCTCACTTTGATAGAATACTAAATGCTGCAGAAGTGCAATACCATTATGTACTTTCCCCCACTGAGATATTAAAATTAATAAACATTTATCATGCTACCAAGCCAAATAAAGTAGCCTCTATTCAATTTGGAAGTTATAGTTAGGGAGAGGACACTGCAGCAATAATGCTGTCTTTTTCATCATCAGAAGTACATACAATTTTTAAAAATAAATACTACAGAACAGATAATACAGCAGATATATAAACGCCATAAATTACTGGAGCCACAGCATGTTGCAACTTTACAATGTGAAATGTGTAGGTCAATAGTACAACTGCATTTCCATCTCAACAGCCTCACTATCCAACTCCACTGGACAAACCCTATAACTCCACTCAGCTTCTCCACGAAGTTAAGATTTCATCTGTGTGCTTTCACACCACAGCGGAGGATGGGAACATATTAAGAGATTGATTTCTTTGTCATTGCCTCTTTTTCATAGTCCAATAAAGGCCAAGTTTGTTAACCTTAGGGGCATAGTAAAAAACCCTTCTGTTTAGCCAGACTTCTCTGAAGTGTGGGAGGGAGTCTTTTTATATGGTTATGAAGTTAAATATGTTAATTTTTTGTCTTTTTATAAACATACAGTAAAACTCCATTGGTCCGGCATCTGATGGCCCGGCACCATCAGGAACCCGGAAGTGCTCCGGGCAGCCGGACCATTGGAGCTGCTCTGCCCCCGGCTTCCCCGATTCAGCCGCTGCTGAAATTGACCAGCGGCTGAATCGGGAAGCCGGGGCAGAGCAGCTGGAGTGCTGCCGGTAGGTCCCGTAGCGCTGCTCCTCGGGCGCTGCGGGACCAACCCGGCAGCACCCCAGCTGCTCTGCCCCAGGCATCCCCAAGTCAGCTGCCACTGAAACTGATCAGAGGCTGATTCCAGGAAGCCCGGGCCACAGCAGCTCTGCCTCGGGCTTCCCGGAGTCAGCCGCTGGTCAGTTTCAGCAGCGCTGAATCGAGACAGCTGGGGTGGTGCCGGTTGGTCTCGCAGTGCTCGGCGCTACCGGACCAACCCGGCAGCACCAGCTGCTCTGTCGCATCCCATTCAGCTGCTGCTGACCAGCAGCGGCTGACCAGCAGCGGCTGAATCGAGGCGAGAGGAGGGGGGAGCCGGTGGCATCCCCACACCACCCTAGACCCCTCATAGCCCCCCCTTCCAATAGTCAGGCATATCTGATAATCCGGCACCCCCTGGGTCCTAAAGGTGCCGGATTATCGGAAGTTTACTGTATATTTAGAGACGTTGTGATTGCTGCATTTTAAAAATTTAATAAAATAAAAAGCCACACACAGAGCTTCATTTATTTAAAGGGATGCATCTATTCCTGGTTCATAACTTACTTTTATTGTTAAACTTATTCTGGTGCTAATTTTCTTTTAGATTTTCTCCTTTTAGGAGAAAAGGATATCAAACATGGCAAACTACTAAGTTACTGATAAAAAATTACCTTTAGCTCAATGTAACTTATGACTTAAATTAGCATCTGCACTAGAAGACTGGAGGGTAGCTAATGTGATACCAATTATTGAAAAAGTACTCCAGAGGTGATCCTGGCAATTATAGGCCAGTAAACCTAACTTCAGTACCTGGCAAATTGGCTGAAACGATAATAAAAATAGAATGATCAGAAACATAAAAGAGCATGAGGAAGAGTCAACATGGTTTTTGTCAAGGGGAATGTCCTCTTATGAATCAGTAACTGATTAAAAGGTAGGAAACCAAGGACAGGAATGAATGGTCACTTCTCTCTCTCCATCGTGAAAACTAACAATGACTTCCAAGAACCTGCAGCAGAATATGTGCAGTTCATAAGTGATCTGGAAAAAGGGGGTAAAAGTTTACATATGATACATAATTACTCAAGACTTAAGTCTACAGCTGAATGCAAAGAGCTACAAAGGGATCGCACACAACTGGATGAATGGGCAATAAAATGGCAGATGACATTCAGTATTGATAAATGCAAACCAGTGCACCCCAGCTCAAGAAAGATCTGGAAATCACCATTGAACAATTGTTTTCAGCTAGCTGTCTATGTGCAGTGGCAGTCAAAAAAGCTAACAAAATGTTAGGAACCATAGGAAAGGGATAGATAAGATAGAAAATACCAGAATGCCACTATTTAAATGCCTGGTATGCGGACACCTTGAATGCTGCATGCACTTCTGGTTGTCCCATCTAAGAAGTCATATTAGAATTAGATACAGAGAAAGGAAACCAAAATGTTTAAGGCTACAAAATAGCTTCCATATGGAGAGAGATTGAAGAGACTGGGACTGTTCAATTTAGAGACAATGAAGGGAGGGTATAATAGAGCTCTATAACATCATGAATGGTGTGGAGAATGTGAGTAAGGAAGTGTTAATTCAATCCTTCACTTAACAAGAGCCAGAGGTCACCCAATGAAATAAAGGCATTTAAAACAAACGCAGAACACAGTCAACCTGTGGATCTGGTTACCAGGGGATATTGTGAAGGCCTGAAGTATTACTGGGTTAAAAAAAAAAGAATTAAATAAGTTCATGAAATAGAACTACAAAAAAGAGAACTGGATTTTTATAAATGATTTTTATTTTATTAAAGTAAGATGTTAGGAGTGTAGACACTAAATGCATGTGTGGTCACAATAATTTTTAAAGTTGAAAATATTTTTTAAAGCCCACTATAAAAGGGCATAATCAAGGCTACCACAGAAATTTTACCTCAATACTTTCCTGATTTGTTGTGCAATTAATCTCAAATTTAATAATTTTATGCAAATTGCATTAGTGCTTTATCAAAAGCAGTAGATTCACCAGGTAAAGTACACCAAGATGCACCACATTTTAAGTACCCCATTTTAACTCTAGCAGTGCATAAATTTGCAGCCACAAACTACTGATCTTTCCTTTGTGCACACCACATACACTGCATATTAAAGTAAGTCAGAAAGATGTCACTCCCTATCTGGAAGGAAGCCACAAGTTCTGAGTATCTGTAGATCAAAGTTTAGGAAGCAGAGGGAAAAATATCAGTCCAACTAGAGTAATTCAAAAGATGTCAGATAAAACAATGTAAAATAAATTCACTAAGCAAAGCCTCTGAAAGTGAGGAGATTCAGATATACTCACCACATACAAACTCATCCGGGCTAACACCAAAGATACTTCTGCCTTTTAGCAGCTGAGGATGGGCACAACTGGCATTCACAAAGTTCTGAAAGTTGTTCTCGGATATCCACTGTGGTAGCCATTTTAGCTGGCAGTCACACAAAAGACTTGATGTATTTAAATACCTATGGAAATAATTAAATTCAATTTTTTTTCTATTTAAAATCCAGATCCACTCAAATAGTACAGTACAAGTCAAGTAATGTCAAAACCTTCCTTTACAATAAATCATTTTTTTAAAATGAATTACATAGTAACCACAGGACACCACTCTTGGACTTAAAAACTGACATTTTCATTCTTATTTAGTTCTTTGAAAAGTTACATGTGTGACTATTTACAGCCGTCCCATCTTGTGCCAGGACAAGGACAGTTACACGAAAGGGCAGAGCATGATGTAAAGAGGACACCCTCAGAGAATGCTCCTGAAAAGAGCATTCCAATACCTCACAAAAGAAAAACTTTTGAAAACAAATATGCTTAGCCCAACCTCAACCTGTATCCCAACTGAGGACTGACCCATCTCACAAGTCCTCAGTGGGGGGTGCGGCTATCTAAAGAACTGTACCAGGACTTATAAAAATAAAGCATGAGTAAGGTAGCAGTGCTATTTATGTGAATAGTAGATATACATCAGTCCCTATAATGTGATATGAACGGCAGAAATACTCATCTCCATGGCCTCAAGAACCCTGCTGCCAAAATAAACACCAGAAGATCCACTTGGCAGTATCTTCTAAAACTATGTATTGTGAGACCCAGAAGTAAAATCCTGCCCCTACTGAATTTAATGGGAATTGTGTCCCTGACTTCATTAAGCCCAGATATTCACCTTAGGTAAGTGGCTTTCAATCAAATCTCCTGTCTTCTCTGCTTAAGGTATTGCTAGAGATTTTACAGTGCAAGTCTTGACATTTGCTGGCACCTGAACACCCAGTTTTGTAACTATTTGAACTGGAAAGGCATTATCAATTTGCTGGTAGTACATTACAAAATTTTGTTTAATTTAATCTCATCTTCAGGGTCAAAAACTGCACTGAATTCACAGCTTGTATCAGTCCAAATAGCTAGAACCTTTAACATTCAATTGATGTCACGTTTTCTCTGTGGGATTAGCAGCAAAAGATCCATCTCAAAACAACTGGAGTGATGGAAATTACAGTTCATCTTGGAAAGGAATTGAGAAGATATTTGAAGGCCCCCAAATTAGGGATGTTAAACTGTGCGGAATCAGCTAAGTAGTCGATGGAATTTCCATCAACTACTCGGTTAGTCGACAAGGGGAAACTGTAGAGCCACAGTGGGGTTAGCTCGCAGTCCAGGAACTAACCCCACTGTGGTTCTGACTTTTAAATGTATTAAGAGCTGCCAGGCTCTTAATACATTTAAAAGGCAGAGGAGTAGTGGAAGGGACTGGGTGCAAGCCAGGTATCAGCTGATTCCTGGCTTGCGCCAGTCTCCCGCTACACCTTTGTCTCTTTTGCACACCCCCTCTTCCCCCCACGATGGTGCTGGGGGGAAATGGCTTTTAAGCTGGCTTCCCCCAGTACTGGCTCCTGCTCTCCCTCCCACCCTTGCTGCCTCTCTCTGATAGTCACTACTCGACTACCTGATAAACATATGCCTTATTGGGTAGTTGATGAGTCACTTACATCCCTACCCCAAATGCAGACTTAGTCCTCCATTGATAGGTTTGGTACTAGTAAGAGAATGACCAATTCAAAAAGAAGTAGTGTGAAGAAACCAAACTAATCATTTCAAAAGAACATTCTGTGAGGGCACGTAGGATCAAGTTAAACTTCTAAGTAGGAAGAGGTCAAATTTTTGATGGAAGAGGTAATTTGAAATGTCTTAAAAATCTGGACCAAAAATAATGAGAAATCAAACTTCTACCTGAGCATAGGTATTTGGCTCCCTACAGAGTTAACAGTAAGTCTTAAAAATTACTAACGTCTTTCTTCCACCAATGTAATTTTGTGTTCAGGAGAGGAATATATGAACTTGGAGTGAGTGAAACACACCCCTTTATTAGCATGGAAACTCTGTGTTAATTAGTTTCCGGAAGTAAAAGAGGGCGTTCCCAGCTCTGAACATTCTCTCCTAGATCAAACTTTTCCACGCAAGTCCTCTGTGCTGAAAAGCTAGAAATGTCACATCAAGCAGAATTAGACACGAAACAACAGGTCTTTTCTTAATGGAAATTTGAAAAAGGAGTCTTATTGCTTTTCTTATGATGGAGAAAACCACGTCTTCGTTGGCCACCATCATGCAGTGAACTTCAGTCACTCCATCATGCTAGCCTTCTCTAGGGTCCTCTGAAATTGCTGAGAGTGCATATTATGAGGTGTAATTCAGGTAATTCTGGAAAAGTGCATCCTATCACCTACTCAGTTGGTTACCAAAAGAGGGAAAGATACTTGAGAACTCTGGAGAGTGGGTGGGGAGAGACTCTAGAAAAATCTGTAAAACAGAGGGAATGGTCACATCCCTGAAGGACTCACAACTTCTCTGAGCAAGATGTCCTTAAGAGGCATCATACCTCCCTTAGCGGACACCATTGTCTCAAGGGTTACTTGACTGCTTTCTCTCGAAGGTCTGAATGTCAGGAAACATTGACAGATATGTGGAAGGAAGAAGAGGGCCAGTCGCTAAGCAGTTAACTCTGACCCCTAACTCTTTCCTCACAGAAAGAGCAGCTTCTCTTTTTGGGTAACAGCTTTGCTAAGTTGCACAATCTTGTTGCCAGAGACTAGCCCAGACAGGGCTGAGACAAGAAAAAGAATGAGCTAGGAGCACTGGAGACAAGATATTAGCTGTGCCTCAAGGAAAGAAAACAAGGTCTTTTCCGCTTCAGCAAGAGTTAGCAGTAACAGCTGCTGCACTGCTCAACAGAAAGAGCTTTTATAGCTTTCCCTCAGAAAAGCCCCTTTTATGACTTCACTTTGCAACTACTCCTATGCTGCCTCAGGATAGAGGGGCCCTAGTAAGAAAGATCTACAGTTGGGTCTTTGCTAGAGAATTATGCAGCTGAATTTTACAGGTCCAGTAAGCAATAGCTCAGTTATACCAGTGTTCGCTTTACAGTACGGGTATTAGGGATCAACCCGTTTAAATTCAGGACTCTAGGTACCAAATGGAGTAGAAAATGAACACCTGCTGCCTGATGCTGTCTAGCTACTATAGAGAAAAATCTATTGATGTACCATTTGTTACATGACTATAGAATTATTGCAATGAGAGGTTAATACTGAATCTGCCAGTATCTTATATAGTTTACACATTTTCTAATATGGAGATTTTGAGGGCAAGAACTTACAGATCTTGAAGTTTCTTCATTTGAGAAAATGCATTTCCTTGCACTGACATGATTGCATTATTACTTAGATCTCTGGAAAAACAAACATTAAAAATATCCATTTTATTAACTCAAGTAAGGTAAAATAAAGATTCAAGATATAATTCTCTACATTATTAGTTCAGAATGGAACTATCAGCTCAGTAACCAAAAGCATAGAGACAAGTCTCTCTGGCATGCTAATGTTCACTTAAAAAATATAACACTTTGAGTAGAATTCCTAGACAGAAAGTTCTTACTAAGATCACACTATTGATCCAAAAAGTAAATCTGCTTCATTCAGAAAGTCATGAGCTAAGCTTGGTAGTTTTATATTTATTTTGGTTAATCTGGATATTTGCTTTGGTCACTTTTGGGTTAAATATGAATTTCAGCTACTTACAGGTGTTCAAGTGCATCCAAACCAGAAAATGCTTTCTTTGTAATGGACCTAATCCTGTTTCCTTGGAGTATCCTGGAAATAAAAATACTTAATGCAAAACAGATGCAGTAAAATGGGGGCATTTTTGGGAACTATGAAGAAAACTCTCATACAATTGCTTTTTTAGGCACTTATAACTAAACTGTGACTAATGTTCTCCATTTTGCTTTCCCTGCTGCAACAAAATACCTCATCTCTAAAATATACCCATTTATTTTGCTTCAGTAACTATGTAGATCATGGTATGATTTTCAAAGATTTTAATGTGTACAGTTCAGTAAGGTAGAACCTTACAATCTATAAATGTAAGCATCTTCTCATTCCATAGCTGTGTATTTGGAATGACACCTTTGCATTGTAGCAGAGCTACTGCCATTAGATGCTGGATTACTTTATCAAAGACGTCCCTTGGGCACTGTGCTTTTGTAATCTTCGAAAACACACCTCCCTGCATTTTCCTATTATGAGCAAGCCTATTTCTGTGTGAAAGGTTCCTATGTGGCAGCGGAATGAATCTGTATATTGATAACATTCAAGAAGGATCATATTCTTCCAATTTAGTTTGGCTAAAGAGCTGGTATTTTGTTTTCTAGAAAAGGAAGCTTCAATGAAGAGCAAAACACAAAGGAAGGAGTCACAAATTTAAGAGGCTAATAAAATCCCCAACGTTAGGTTCCCTCACAGTAAATGTTATCTGAATTCTGTCCAATATTACATTGTTTTAAGTAAATCCAAAATCAGTTGTGCCATACTTACAGCATTTTAAGTTTGTCAAGTCCAGAGAATGCACCATTCATATCTTCAATAGTCCATGAGATTTCATTGTTCTTCAGATCCCTGGTTGAAGAGATCAGACCCAGTCACAAAAGGAAAATTCCACAAAAAACACAAGGTATACATTTCTTAAGTAGTACATGGTATTTAAAGCAATATGTAGAATGGTCTGTGTAAGGAACATTATGCGATATTACTATCCATTTTAAAAGATGCTTGACCCAATTTGTTTCCTGTACTAGCATGTCTGAAGATCAAGGGGCAGACCCTTTTCACCACTACTTTAAATGACAGGAACCTATTTATTTAAAACAAATTCAAGGTCATCCAAATACCAGAAGGGAAAAAGGAAAGTGGGGATGACAAGAAATGAAGGGGCCAACAGTTGTCAAACTAAAAACACACCTAAGACAAATGCTTTAGAGTCAGGACAACAGATATATGTCAAACGAGAAACAAGTTGCACATTTTTAGGCCACACAGCAAAGGTATGACAGTCTTCCAGCCCACGGTGTGCCGACCAGATCTGCGAAAGAGGAGTGGTGTCTGAGTAGAGAACTACCAGGTTAGGCTATAAGAAAAAACTCAGACCATATCACAGGAGAGGCATATACAGAAAATCTGAACCCTAAAAATAAGAGTTTAGTGTATGATTTCCCAGTCCTTGGAATAAATTCAGCATGCATACAGCCAAGCTCTATCCTACTGTTTTGACTACTGAAAAAGTCAGTAATACATCGTGGCTGAACATCCTACCGAGTACTGCAATTTTAATTCGTTCACATACTTCTCTCTGATTCATAATTTTAGCTAAACAGAGCTCAGACAAATGTTAAAGAATAACTAAACTGAAAAACCCAAAGCCTTGATAAATCATCAGCTGCTAATCTTTAATGATCTTTTGAATATCTCTATGTCTGGACTTAAGATGTCATAAGGGTAGAAGCCTATCATGAAGGGAACTCTTATTTAATTAGAAGGAAGCTATAATCATATGGTGCCTAAGCTCTTAGTGCTATGATCACAGCTGTCAGTCTTTCTGCCACTCCCTCTTAGCTCCACTGGGATTTGCAAGAGTCTCTGGAGTATGTTAGGTTAGTGTTTTAAAAACAAACTAATGGTATTTAGTAGTCAAGGTGTTCATCTCATTAGTTTTAAGACAACTTTTTAAAAAGGTTAGACTGGGGCAGAGGTATGGTCAAGGGACATATGGAGTTAACAGAACAGCTCCTCACGAATCCTTCCCTTAAAATGCATTAGGTTGTGGGGAGGGGACAGAGACAGAGAGCAATTTTGGCCCAGGGACTGCTTTGCTGCCCTTGACATTCCTCTACAAGCAGTTCATGTAGAGGAATGTTCCTGGAGGATAGGAAGTAGATGTGTGGAGAAAGGAGCAGGACTGAGCCACCTCCCACCCTGCAGTGTGAGTGAAAGCCAATTACCAGGGTCTTGCAGGTTACATGATGGCACTGCTAAGAGCCAGTATTGTGGTCCCTGTCATCAGAGGGGAAAAAAGCCATTTATTAATTTCCTTTTCTCCTCTCAGAGATTCTTTTAAGAGGCTTCCTTATGAAATCACTATGACCAAGAGGAAGGTCTAAGGACGTATACACTGGTACACTGTTTGTATTGCAAGAAGAAGAAGAAGAAGAAAAAAGAGGTACTACTATCCTGGATAAAAGTATTACCCAAAAAATAAGCTATATTAAAAGTCTAGAAAAGATTAAAACAAACCTTTGTAGTTCTACGAAAAGTATTTCAAGAGGAAAAATGGGTATATTTATGTACCGCCTAGGTTTCTGACCTTAAAATACATTATATCAACTTACAAAGTCTGTAAACTGGAAAGTCCCCGGAAGGCACAATCAGCAATGTAGTTTACTTTGTTGTTCCCAATATATAATCCAACTAGTAGGCTTAAACCAACGAAGCTTGAATCTTCCAATCTTGCTAAATGATTAAATGTTAAATCTCTGCAAGTTCAAGATTGAAAAAAAATGTTTCAATGGACCATTATTTATTACTCATTTCTCCCTACTGCTTCATTTTTTAAACACAAAACCTTCTTAGTTGAAACTACCACAAAGCTTCCTATACAATTTTTGGTTATTATACAGCTTGTGTATTATTGTCTGCTATTCACAAATGGATTTCTTTCATTTGAAAATTGCTGTGTCAAAGCCCTAGTACAACTGCCATGTAGAACTAGAGCAGTCATGGTTGGCTTCAACTTTTCACAACAAAATGTGACTATCTTGCACACAAAAAAACTGTTGTCACTCTGGAAACGTTGTTATGAAAAATTCACAGATCAGTGGTAAGCAGCTCATGCTTTGGCATGTACCCTGCTCTTAGAACTGGAATAGAATAAAAGCTACTCACAGCTCACTGAGTTTCTGGCAAAACTCCCAGGCATCAGGGCTGATCCTGCTGATGGCGTTTTGGCTGAGATGAAGCTGCTGCAACATCAGCAAGCCATAAAGCCAGCCTTTGGTTATCTCTGTTAGGTTGTTATGGTCCAGCTGCCTACAAAACACATACAGACAAAACATAGGGTACAAAAAATAAATAAAGCTCATGCTTCATCGTGGATCAGAACTTGATTGTGAGATGTTACTGTGACTGGCTTTCATAGAATGAATATAAAATATGAAGCACACAGACTTTCAAGAACTGCATTTACATATTATTTATTAATGTTCCCGACTTGTCAAACCAAACATTTTAATTTGAAAATATCTCCAAATGTATCTATTCATTTCTGTAATTCAAAATGTCTCTTCAGAAAATGACTATGAAAGTTTATACTTACAAGACTTCCATGTTGGTTAATCCCCAGAAAGCTCCATCCATGAGTCTATTCACCCCATTGCGCTGCATTTTTAGTGATTTCAAAGCAGTAAGTCCTTGGAAAGTAAGGCCATCTATTTTTTTTATTTTGTTGCGATTCAACTCTCTGCATCAATAAATTTTACAATTACAACATAGTTACTAGGATGCCTGTAACATTTCTTCGTCAGACTTTAAAATACCCACACTACACAAAAAAACAAAGTAAACAAAATAAATGAGACTTTTTACTATAATACAAAATAGTGCTAGCACAGTTAATCTGAATGTATTTCAACTCTAGAGGGACATGTGTTTATTATTATGTTGATTTGCAAATTTAAAAAGTCCAAGCTGATCTAGGAGATAATTAATCACCTTCTGAAGTTTACAATTTTTTTAAGTTCTTGATGTTTAGTTAGCAGCAATTAGTGTGTAATCAATTAAATAAAGAAGGATCATTATAAAGAGGACCCTACCAAATTTACAGCCATGAAAAATGTGTCACAAACCATGAAATCCGATCTCCCCCAGTGAAATCTGGTCTCTTGTGTACTAGAGATGTAAGAAAGTAGTCAATTAAGCTTAAACTTACCGGGGAGTTGACTACTCATATTCCCTCCTCCCAGCCTTGATGCCTCTATATCAGCAGTTGGTTAAAAGCCAGTTCCCCTCAGCACTGTCTCTGCTCTTCCCCCACCCTCATCTCTATCAGCAGCAGCAGAGGGAGGGAGGGGAGGCTGCTACAACAGCAACCCTTAGCCGCAGGAGTCGTCCCAACAGGAAGTTGGGACTTCCCATAGACAGGGGCTTCTACCAGCTGGGCACGCAGCCCCGCACAGTTCCGGCTTGCGCGGGCACCATACCTCACTGCAGCTCTGCCATTTAAAAGGCTGGGCAGCCTGCTCCCTGGCTCCTACTGCATTTTAAATTGCAGAGCAGCAGTGGGGCTTGGTCCCCGACCCGGTGAGAGCAAGGACAGCTCCTACTAAATTTAGGAGCTGGGTGGGCAGGCAGCCTGGCACAGTCCCCAACCTGGTGCAAGCCACTTCACTGTGGCTTTGCAATTTAAAAAACAGTAGGAGCCGGGGAGCAGACATGCTAGCTCCTACTGCCTTTTAAATTGCAGAGCAGCAGGGGTTATGGTCCCAGCATGAGCCGGGACTGAATGGGATTGCCTTCCCCTATCAAGTAATCGAGTAGTTGATAAAAATTCTGTCAACTACTCGATTACTAAAATAACCTCAATTTAACATCCGTGTTGTGTACTTTTACTCTAAGCTATACAGATTTCATGGGAAAAAGTGTTTCTCAAATTAGGGGACTGAAAAGAGGGTTGCAGGGGAGTCACAAAATTATTTGAGGAGAGGTCATAATATTGCTACTCTTTCTTCTGCGCTGCCTTCAGCAGTTCTGAAGGCAGCACAGCATTAGTAGCAAAACAGAAGGTGGGCGCTTGGCCAGCAGCCACTGTTCTACAGCTCCCAAGGCAGTGCCACAATCTGCAGCAGCACAGAAGTAAGGGTAGCAGTGCTTCAACTCCCTCTACAATAACCTAGTGATCCCCTCCCAAAAAACATATTTTTGGGCCAGCACCCCTACAATACTAACACCATAACATTTCAGATTAAAAATAATCATGAAAATTATTTTTAAAATCCTGTCCACAAAATTAACCAAAATGAATCATGAATTTGGTATGGCCCTACTTATAAAAGGGACCAAGATTGGTCCTCTGTTTCTCCTTACTGATCTGCCAAGCTGTCTCCCCCTCACTAGGAGACCTCTACTTCTGCTCCCTTTCTAGCAAGAGACATCTACACATCTTCCCCACCTAGTTCAGTTTTCCATTTTTTTAGCTTTTCAGGAACTGAATCATCTCTCCTTTCTGCATCTAGAGTTAATGTATAGAAGCATTAAAGGAGCCACACATAATAGCAGCCGCTGGTATTTCCCTGATCCTCCTCAGCCTACCTTCGCAGGTCGAGATGGGCATGGTTATGAGCTCATACATAGTCACATAATTCCTTTGCAGTGGTAAGTAAATATACTATCGAAAGTAACAAATTCACTTGCGTAAGGAATGGCTTTCCAAATGCCAAATCCCCTGCATTTCAGAACAGTCAAGAATTACAGTTGTAGGTGGAGACCGAGAAGACCAAGGAGATCGTGAATACATTCTGAATTTTGCAAGGCCATTCTCACTTCCACTAAGATCAGATTTAAACTGCTCTTCAATATCTATAGATCATACCCAACCACCTTCCTAGACAGTTTGTCCTCCTGCCTGCCTTTATATTTTTATTAACATACATTTTCTTAAAAGAGAATCAAATGTTTTGTCCCTTAAAGAGGCATTATCAATTTGAAATCCAGTCAATTAAAAACATAGTTATTTTGGGTACTGTACTATAAGTCCTCTTATCAATTTTTGTGGTTTCAAAGTCACATTTGCATACTAAGAAAGACAAATAGGAGACCCACACAGCAGAGGAACTTTCTCTACACAGCAAAAAAACCAGTGAAACCACCTAGACACAAAGTACTATCAAAGCACAGAGAAAACAAAAACCAAAAACCTCTTCTCTAATTCCTTTCATTTATAATAGTTTTAGATATTACTTAAAGGGGAAAAAGTTCTGACAGGGGTGTATGATCAGTCAAAATGACAGCGTCTAACTTTAGGCTATTGCTCCCTGTCCTATCATTTTCTGAAAGCAAATCATTTCCCTTCATCTGTTATTGCCAAGAAAATGTGTAGAATATGATCTTGTCTCCGGATTATGTATATTTAGTTCACTTAGTATTTCCTCAGGTGTCTAATTACTGGAGCATTTTTGCTGCTCGTGTATTTTTTCTTTATCAAGCAAATCCAATTTTAGCACAAAAACTATTCAGATCTTGTCCATAAGACTATTTTATTCACAAAAAGGCTGCAGTTTTAGAGGCTGAAGTGCAAGTTCTCTGTGTCTGCCTCACTTAGTGTCTGGTAAATTAAGGGCTAAACTTCAAACACTGCCAGTGCTTTGCAAGACCTGAAAACAATCAGCCAACTTTGGTTGCACTTACAGGTGCTGCAGGTGGGAGAGCTTGAACATCTTTTGAGGGATGGCTGAAATTTTGTTCCTGTTCAGTTTCAATACTTGAAGTGTGCTAGATAAACTGTCCAAGGCACCTGGCTCCAAGAAGGTTATTCGATTGCTGTTAATGTACCTGTTGACAAAATGTCTAGGAGGTTAGATATACTATTACTTGACAGAATTTTAAGACAAAGTAGTAGGATATAATGATTATACACTGTCTATCCCAGGGTGAACAACATTCTTAAATTTAATAGATTAATTACTGATCTCACCACAGTCCTCACCAATTGGTAATTGGAGGGCCAAGAGTTATGTTCCTTTCTGTAAGAGGCTGATGCTCTCAGAAGACAGCGTGTTACTACCTATGTTATCAATATATGCCCCTCAGCTATGTTAACTAAATGAATTATGGATTAATTTAATCCTCAAATCAATGATACTATAAAGATTCAAGAAATTAATACAACTCTAAATCCAACTCAATATAATTAAACCTGACTGGAAAATTTTTAAACGTTATTTTGCAACATTTTTAAGCCTCAGCAGGCAATATTTTGTTAACCAGTTTAGTCTTAGTACCATGGCTTTTTTTTCCCTATGAACTAAAAGCCCATTGCAAAAGTCTATCTGGCTGTACCAATGATCTGTGACATGAACAAATAAAAATGGAACTAAATATTTCAAGTTAGTAGCAAGTTGAGAAAATACCACCTCAGCACAGAGGCAGGATAACTATGGTTTGCAACAATGACCAAGATAATTTGACAGTATATTCAATGAAGTTTTGCTTACAGATACTTGAGCTGCAGAGAAGGAAATGATGCAGTTTTCAACTCCGAAATATTATTGTTGCTCAGGTCCAAAGTTTCTAGAGACTGAAATGGTTTCAGATGTTCAGGCAAGATGTTCCCAATCTTGTTACTGGTCCTGCAATTTTAAAATATGAATCAAAGATCCTGCCATTCTGATGATAAACATTTGCAAGCTACATATTAACTTGGCAAAAAAACAATTTAACATAAGAACAGCCATACTGGGTTAGACCAAAAATCTGTCTAGCTCAGTATCTTGTCTGCCAACAGTGGTCAATACCAGATGCCCCAGAGGGAGCGATCACAACAGGTAATCCTCACGGGATCCCTCCCCTGTCACCAACCTCCAGAGAAACAGAGGCTAGGATACCATAGTGTTCCGCTAGGAATGTAAGCAACTAGTCGACTACCCAATAAGCCTAAGCTTATTGGGTAGTTGAGTCACTACTTGACTAGTTGCTTCCCCACCCCTCTTTGCTGCCTTTGTCAGAGGCAGCAAGGGGTGGGGAGCAAGAGCCAGCGCTGGGGGGGAGCTGGCTTTAAAGCTGTTTCCCCCAAGTACTGTCTCCGCAGGGGGGCCAGGCTTTTACTACATTTAAAAAGCGGACACACAGTATGTGGGACCTGGGGCAAGCCTAATCATAACATTTTAAAAGTAGAGCCACAGCAAACCCCCTTATTGACTAATCGAGTAGTCGATGGAAATTCCAACTGCTATTTAACATCCCTATGTTCAGCTAGTTCTCTTTAGTAAAATGATTAGCTACCATCATGTACCAAGTGATAATTCTGCATGTTTTGAAGAAATATATTTATTCACATTTCCTTAATTATACTGCTGGGGGCGGGAAGTATCCATTTGTATATGATCTGATTAGGACTTAAAGCCTATGGATCTCAGTAAAGGAACCACTGTGTTCATCCACACTGGCTTCCACAGTGCAGGCTATAGAATTTTTCCCAGTAATTCCTGCATCATTTCCAAAAGGCTTGTGGTTGAATAAGAGCACATCCTTTTTTAAAGCTACACAAAACTGAGAGTGAGCAATTGGACTCTGAGAATTGCAGTTTAATTAGGCCAAGGCTTAATCAAGTCACATCACGATGTTGTTTTAAAATAAGGGTTACAAGAAAGTTCATCCATCCAAACGGCCTTAAAGGATTAGAAGACTGACTGATTACTGTGCACCACCACAGAAAGAGAGCAGCTATTTTGTAAGTAGAGTTGATATTTTAATTTATCTCCAGCAATGAGGAAAGAAAGTTGTGCTTGTTACATAATTCGTATCAGGAGTGTCTCAAAGTTTGTGTGGGGTTATCACAACCATGGTATTTATTGCCTCCATTCAGAGTCAGGGTCCATACACGCTACAACAGTAATTCTGCAAGAGGTTAGAGACATTGGCATCATAGCCTGCCACAAGAAACATAGCTTTTCTTTCATCATAACCATATTTCTGCATTTATATCTGTTATTCTATCTAACCTTGTTTTTGTATTGGTGCATTCCAGGAAAATCTGAGCTGCAATGCTATGCTATTTCAGCAAGGGCTAGAGTGCCCAGGAGACATGCATAGAGGTAAAAAAACCACAGTACACAGAACAATACATTCTGGGAAATCCCACCGTACAGAACTGGGGCGGGGGGGGAGGGAGGGGAAGCAGGGGAGAGAATGGAGCTGAAATGTCTAGTTGCAGTAGTTCCTACATCAAATTATAACAGTGTTCAAAAATTGGAATCCTTTTCCCACCATCTAAATATTGCATGCCAAGTGGCTTAATTTAAAATACTAACAAATACATTGCTACTGAAAAGACACTAGCAATACTAGCCTTACATCAAGTCATAGGCCACAGATTCTGGGGTGGGTGCTTATGCACACGAGAAGGGATTACTCCTGATTAGGACAGAAAAATCCAGATTAAAAAACATAACCAGAAGTTATAAATTAATGGGCTCTCCCATTAAGAGTAAATGATCCTATAGTCTCTCCAACATTACTCTTGTTCTGTATCATGTTTCATTCCTCAGGCTGTCTGGTAAAGGTATGCTGCACTTTTTTAAAAAACTCTTAGCTGAAAGTATTTATTATAAATGGCAACAAATTACTTTAATAAAAAACAACAACCACCACCACCATCATGATGTGTCACTTTCATTGGCCAAATAAGGCTATGATTTAGATAACAGGTCACAGAGCCTTTCGTTTGTATATTAGTTTGTTTATAAGGTAATTACTAACTAGGTATTAAAACTGCCAATTACTTGAGTGACGAATAAAAATTTCCTTGCTGTAAAAGTGTGCTCCAGCAGAAGCCAGCAATTTCCTGAACTGCACGCCTCCTAAATTGCAGTGTGAAAGTGTTCAGTTATAGACATAGCTTGCACAGTGCTGTCTTTGTGTCCGTATCGCTCATAAAACAGAAATTCCTTACAAGTGGCTGGATAATAGCCCCTATATCACAAAGTTCAGTCAGTTCTAATAGAATTGAATAAAACCCAAATACTGCCTTTAGATTACTGAATTAACTAACTGAGACATTACATACCATAGACCAGTTTACAGAAAGTCTGTTTATTTGCCCTTTTTGGGGGGAAGGGGATGGGAATAGGTGGAGAGGTAGTGGAGTCACATGGGGGGAGGGGAGAAGGTGAACTCATTTGTTCACAAAAATAGGCTTACACATCAGTGTTTTTATTACATCTCTTATTGTAAAAGACAAGGTAATTAAGCCCTCACTGTGCGTTCTGTTACCTCTTGACTGTGGAATATACTTTAAGATATTTGAACACTTTATGACTGACTGCCACCCCTCCTTAATCCAATCCCTCTTAAAAACAAACAAAACCTCAGTAAAATCCCACTGTGGATTTTTTTTTTTTTTTAAACTACTTGAATCAAATACACCAAAGAAATTGAGTTATATCTGGAAAAAAGGTCCAAGTTAATTTCATCTATAGCATAATAAAAGAAAATGTCTTAAGCTGCTGTTTCAAATGGCACCTCAAATCAGTCAGGTTATACCTAGAGAGAGACTGAATGAGGATATGTGTTGGGGAGAAATTGTGGTCAAAGATGATTTTATGCATATATGGTGGACACATCCAACCATTAAAGCTTACTGTAATGCAGTTTGCAGCCAAGTATCAACAAATTATTAGAATCATATTACCAAATGATCATTTGGTAATCCCTTCTGAGGCTTCCTAGCAGGAACCACCACACAAAAGGAAATGAACTGATTTTTTTAATCTGCTAATAGCTGTTTGGCTGATAGCCTTCCACTGGTGAAAAAGAAAAGTACAACTCTAGAGCAATGGTTTAAAAAACCATGGGAGGGGCAGTTTTGTCAATTACATATAAAAGGAAATAGACAAGGACTTAGGCATATTCACCTAGATAGGAAACAAAAACATGTTTCATAGGCATGCCTGGATCATGAAATGTGTAATCAGAAATTTCACTCCAATCACTAGAAATAACATGTAAAGATGCTCAGTCTCACACAGTAACACCTGTTAAATAGATATCCAATTATTATATTATTGTATAATGTCTCTCTAAACAAAAACTCAGTGTTGTCACAATTGCTTTATTGTCTTCTGCTATCTACCTGTTAAAACTTCTGAAATAAAGACAGAGTAGGGGAAAGGGACTAAATCAGAGCTAGGCAAAATATGGCCCGGAAGCTGGATCCGGCCAGCAAAGCCACTGGATCTGGCCTGCGGACCACCCTGACAGGACCCTCATGCATGCAGGTGCCACGGTTTAAAGTGCAGTCCCTGTGTTCCTTGGTTTGCAGGGAGCAAGGAAGCTTTGAATAATCTTCCCGCCCCAGCCCAATCCTCAGCTCCTATTGGCCAGAAACAACCACCCAATAAGAACTGACCTCAGCCAATTTCTCAGCTCCTATTGGCTGGAAACAGCCAGCCAATAGGAGCTGAGAGATTGGCACGGGAAACAGGGGCAGCGCAAGCCTCTTCCCCCACCTTGAATTGAGAGCCATGTGGAGGGTGCAGTCTGCAGATTCAAGTGGTTTGGGGCTGCAGCAGGCAGGGAGCCCAGCCTGCCTTGGGGAGTGCTGTAGGGCAATTGGTCAGGAGCTACTTAGGTAAGTGCCTCCCAGCCAGAGCCTGCCATTGGCACCCCAACCCCTCCTGCATCACAACTCAATTCCCCAGGTCACCATCCAAACCCTCTGCACCCCCTGCTCCAGGTCCCAACTCCCTCCCAGACTCTATATCCCTCCTCCTATACCCTTCCCCCAGGCCAGAATCCTCTCCTGAACCCAAGCACCTTTCCAGACCCTGCACCCCATTCCCCTGCCAGGTCACAACCCCCTCCTTCACCCAAACACCCTCTCAGACCCCACACCGTCTCTGGCACCCCAGTCCCTTACCACGTGCGCCCTTCTGGACCCAACCTCCATCCTAGACCCCGCACCACCTCCACAGAAAAATGCGGCTCTTGACCACTTACCAAAATCTTGAAGTGGCCCCCCCCACCAAAAATTATTGCCCACCCGTGGACTAATGCTGGAAGCCTCCTGAGCCATTCTACTTTGAGATCAATTTTACTAACTAAAAGTAGGCTCACTTCCGAGAAGGGATGCAAGTGACTAGTCGAGTAGTGACTACTCACTTCCCCCCGCCCCCCCACCCTTGCTGCCTCTATCAGAGAGAGGCAGCAAGTGGAGGGAGCAGGAGCTGGTGCTGGGGGGAGCCAGCTTAAAAGCTCCCCACCCCCCCAGCATCATTTCCATTGGGTGAGGGGGGGGGGAGGGGACTGGGCATAAGCCAGGAATCAGTTGATTCCTGGTTCATGCCCGGTCCCCACTGCCGTGCTTCAGCCTTTTAAATGTATTAAGAGCCTGGTGGCTCTTAATACATTTAAAAGGCAGAGTTGCAGTGGGGTAAGCACCCGTGTCTGGGAGCTAACCTCGCTGCAGCTCTGCAGTTACCCCTCCCCCCCCCTTACCAACTAATGACTAGTCGATGGAATTTCCATCTACTAGTTGAATTAGCTGATTAAACATCATTTAACATCCCTACTTCCAAATTGATATTGTATATAAACACTGTTGCAAATTCAATAATAAGTAATATTAGACTCCTGTCTTCCAAGTTATTTTTTATATTAGTCACAATAGACACAAGCCCAGCTAACACAAGCCTAGAGGACATCTCAGAGGGGAGAATTAAACAATATCCTTTATTTTGACATGACTTTAATATTAAAGTACAAGTTTGATATCTTTTGTGCAAAAGATCACTTCCTAGCAGTCCACTATGAAAGTGCCATGTTACCGTGCTTAGACAATAGGTCAGAAAGATACAGCTAACTCACTTTGCGCTAGAGTGCTAAAAATAGCACTGTGAATGTTGAATCGCTGCAGCTAAAAGTCCAAGCCCATCTGAATCCATTTCCAAGTCTAGCGAAGTCACTCAAGCCATCTCCTACACTGCAATGTCCACTCTGCTATTTTTGGTGAGATAGCTCACATTTCACTAGCACAAATCTGTCAACCTGAACTGCGAATCACTCCTAACTGCTGTGTGGACATACCCAGAATGTCTTGAAGGAAACCACTGCTTTCGTATAAAAAGACTGCATGTCCAAATGCCTACTGATAAATATTTTCAGCCTGTATGCCATATGTTAAAGAAACACCTGTGGAATTTTGAACTCTTGTATAGATGATGGACTCCTACTCAATAGAGGCTGATATTTACAACTAGCAGGGAGAGAACAGGTGTCCTCTCTCTCACACTGAACTCTTATCAAAAGTCCAACCTTCACTGGTGTCCGCGCCTTTCATTTTTGCTGTTATCCTGTTCCATGGTTGGTTTCATCTTCCAACTCTCCTAGTGATAGCTCCCCCACTATGCTATGAGGTCTGTGGCTCATGGTATGACAGCAAGGAAAGGAAAAATTAAGCTGGGGAAAAAAAAAAAAAAAGCAGGACAATTTCTGTGCAATAAACTCTCGAGGGAAGTGACAGAAGCCCAGTATTTTGTGGCATACAGAATTGGACAAATTGCTGCAGCGTTTACTGTGGCACACTATTCTGCAGAGGCCCCAGGCAAGAAAGAGAAGACAATGATCTATGGAGGTCTTTTCCACTGTTATGAGATCCAATTTAATAAGCATGTTAGCTAGATATTTTTGTCCTAAAGTTGCCAGTGGTGTAATTAATAATGATGTCATTTAAACTGTTATGTTTAAAATTTAACATCCTAGTGCACAGACCCAATGATGCAGTATCTGCCTGACTGCCTGCCTGCCCCCAACCCCACCCCCAAACACCCCTCAAACCCCTTGCATCACATTCTTGCTTTCCTCATGAGGATCTCTTTCCAACATCACATTTTGTGATGTTCTTGACAGGCTTTCAGAGCAGACTGCACAGCAGTCCTGGCTTAAAAAAGTACAAAATGTACATTAAGTCCCCTCTTTACTCATGCTATCCTATGGAATGCCTCTGGCTCCTTCCTGGGAAGGAAGGAGCAAAAAGGTTGGCTTGTCAGGCGAGTGGCCAGGAGTTTCTGGGAGGGAGACATGGATGAAAGGAAAGGAGCTATGAAATGACACCAGGAAAAGTGGCCAGAGAAGAAAGGATGAGGGGAAAACAAAACACCATATTATCATCCCATCAGAGAAAGCAATGCTTTACTACAATATTAATGTTTCCCTTGCTAAACTACAATCTGGTGCCATATTTTCCCCACTCATCTGAGGCTGCTTTAGTCACATTTGCCACTGATTTAATACTAAGTAGCAACAACACTTCTGCCTTTCCCCACACAGTAGGTTGCTCCCTTTCAGAAATTATCCTCTTTCTGGGCTTCAGAGAGTATGGTTTCCTGGTTCTATGTCCACCCCAGTCTCCACCTACGCTTTCACAGTATCCTGGGGCTCCTTTTCTTCCCATTCTCACTCCCTGTCAGGGTTCCTTAAGGGTGTATCTTCTCTTCTAATTTTTACTCCTTAATCCCAGTTGACATCTACCATTTTACCACAATCTTTCCCTGGCTCCATTTATATTCATCCAATGCTTCTTCCTAAATGCCCCAACACTGCATAGAATTTAACATGGCAGCAAATAAAACATCACCTTTTCTCCCTTTTGATCACCATTGGTTATTAATATCCTCCCCATTCCTTAGACCTGCAGCCTCATTCTAATTTTTAAATTCACTTTATCCTCCAACACTAACACTCATAAATCCTCACAGCTTTCCCTTTATAATATCTCATAAATCTACTTGATGTTCTATGTTATCTTTGCAAAAGCCCCTGTCCAGCCGCTACTTTATACAGGGGCTACAACAAGTTGTTGTTTTCCTTCTCTGGCTATTCAATCTCTCTAAACTGCTTCTTCAAAAATTCATTTTCCTTGTTTGCCATTCCGACCACACCCAATTCCTGTTCTAATCTTATTATGTATTTCCCCTTGTTCACACTGAATTTAAATGACTGCAAACCCTAGCTCCTGTCTCTCTGCTTACAGTTTGCCACATCTCTCACTGTTCATCACCACTCTCATTCTTGGGAATTTCTCCATGTCACACCATGCACAAAACCCAGTCTGACATGGCTCCACCCTCTTCATAACCAAGCTTTCCCAGATAGTGTGTGTGTCCCAATCTGTTTTCATCTGGCATTGAGGCAATGCCATTATCTAGCAAATACAGGAGTCCTAAGACATCAATTTCAACAGAATTTTAGTTAGACATGTGCTAAACTATGTTGTAGGCAGTGTTCCCTCTAAGAGGCGCGCCCCACCTCCAAAGCAGAGCCGCACAGTGGCTGCTCAGCTGCTCCAGGGTGGGTAGGGTTGTCAGGTGTCCAGTATTCTACCGGACAGTCCGGTATTGGCGCTCTCTGTTCAGTAAAAAAAAAAAATCAGAAAATACCGGACACGTGGAATGTCCGGTACTTTCTGATTTCTCTAGCTGCACACCAGACGGAAGCCTGGCGTGGGCGGGGGAGCGGCTGGAAGGCGGGGCCATGATCACCACTCTGGGCGCATCAGAAGCCTAGCCGGAGGGGGGTTGGGGAGAGAGTGGCTGGGACTCCCAGCCACTCCCCCCGCCCGGCTTCTGCGTAATCACAGGCTCCCAGCACCAATCGTGGCCCCGCCTCCCAGCCTGGGAGTCCCAGCTGGCAGGCAGGGCCGCGATTGCTGCTCTGGGCACGTCAAAAGCCTAGCGGGGGTTGGGGGAGTGGCTAGGAGGCTGGACACGATCGGCGCTGGGAGTTCTCTACAATCATTTCAGCTGCAGGATAAAAAGGAGTTCTTCTAAATTCTTCTATAGCCTTAGCTTTAGAGGAATAGAAAACAATGAAAATAGCATGCACATTTGCACAATTACTTCTAAGCCTCTTTACATAGAGATGGTGTAGGATGAAGACTGTTTATAATAAAGTTAAGTATTAAACATAGCATGTGTGTTTGTGACAGTGTTTTGTTTTTTGCTCGACAATTTTTAGCCCACGTGTTCGGTATTTTTTTGGAGACCATTGGACAACCCTAAGGGCGGGGCCACATGGCGGACGGCTGCCCCACCGCAGGAGCAGCCACCACACAACATTGGCCATAGCTTCAGCCCTTCTCTGGGGCTGGAGCTGCGGGCCACGTGGTAGCCAACGGCTGCTCCAGCGACCCTAGCGGGGGCCAGAGCCAGAGTTGCATCGCGGCTGGGCCACGGCTGCTCCAGCAGCCAGGGCTGAAGCAGCCACATGGCCAGCAACAGGTGGCTGCTCCAGCTGTAGTAAGTATGTTTCCATGCTTTGGATTTGTAGGACTAGGACTCATTCATATACTTTAGCCTTATCTCAGAGGTGGGGGAAATTGTCAACAGAACTTGATATGTAATCTGGAGATTGCACTATAGATCTATAAATGGAATATTTATATGTAGAAGAAAGGGGGGGGAAGAGGGAGTATATGAGTGGTGATGGTGGGAGGTGGTCTTCTAGAAAGGAATTCTTTTGTGCCCAGATGGGTCAACTAACAGGTTCATCCCAGGTCTAATTAGGCCCTTTGGAATTGCACAGATGTAACTATTCTGAAGTCTGTCCTGTAAATGAAATCAAAGTTTTCTGGCCGCAAGCAAGGGCAGAATTGGACTCACTGCTTCTAATAATTCTGCTGAAGTGGTGATCTTCTATGATTTCTTTTCTCCTGGAGGGTTACATGCAGCTAGTTGACCTGGCAATGTTTGAAAGTATCATCTGCAGAGTCATGAAAACATTTTTAATGACTATTTCTGTAGTCAGGTAGCTAATAAGTATTGGTGGCATTAGCTGATGGTGTGCAACTTCCTCCAGGTTCTTTTCCTTTAGGATTTTTGTTTTCAGTTTCTTCCTTTCTGTTTGATATTGAGTCAGAGTTTCATTATTTTGTATCACGTGATTGTAATTTTACTTGGTCATTACTTGTGTTATTTATTTTGAACATTCTCTTTATACCAGGCTCTGGCTTGATTGGTCTTTTACTTCAAAACTCCATAAAACTGAATTAGAAATAAGAGAACGGGCAATCTTAACAATGGGAAAGCATTAGTGTGGTAAAATGAGTTGTTTAGTCAGACACTGACATGGTATCACTTTTATTGTTCATTGATTTGACCCATCTCTGTGAAACTCATCTAGTTCACTCCAGAGTGCACACATTTCAGCAGGACATTTTTAAAAGCACATAAAAATGTGGGGGCATAAACCACATTGACTTGCCATGGAATTAATTTTTCTAAATCTCTTGAGTGCTTTTCAAAATATTCCTATTAATGTACAAGTTGACTTGTCAACAGGGGTGGAGAGGCAAAGGAGACAAATGCCCTGGGCCCAGCAATTCAAAAGGTCTGGGGCTACCAGCCACTGCTGCTACTACTGTGGCAGTAGCAGCAGCTGGAACCCCAGGCTCTGTAAATCACCACAGGAGTGTCACACGGTACGATCCGGACAGCGCTGAGGGCTGACTGCCCTGTCCCTTCTGCCCACAGCAGAACCCCTCTACCGTGCCTAGGAGCCTGGCAAGTCCGTCCCCATGAGTTCAGTTAACCCATTATCACACTTTTCATTTTAATTAGAGATAAGGTGGGTCCAATTATTGGCACTCAGGTAACTTTTAATGATGCTAGACAAAGAGAACGTGGCATCTCTCTCAATGTTATCCAGTAACAGATTCAAAACATTTTTCAATTTTAGATTCTGGGGACTGATTTTGCTCCATGACCTTTATAGTCCAATTAAAAATAAACAAACCAACCACTGAGCTCTGCTAAATTGACAACATGAGCAACCCAAAAATGCACAGGAAAGTTTACAGCGCTCTTTAATAAAGGGGAGGCAGCGAAATAAATGTCAAAATTAGCTCATTTTGGTGAGTGATGAGTACTAGCATATTTGGGGGGGGGGGGGTATTTGTTAATAACTTGGGAGCCACGGTGGCACACATGACCCCGATACTGGTACATAAGACAAAACTCACTCCGCTCATGGATGGAAAATCTTAGAGGGGAACACTGGTTGTAGGTTGATTAATCAGGACCTGGGTGAGACAGTGCAAGCTCTAACACCTGAAGGACATTGCCTAGATCAGGGTGGCAATTTTTAAAATGGAGCCACTTCATAAATTTCTGAAGTGGCCCCAGGCTGCTCTGGAAGGGGTGGGGCCTCTGGTGGAAGGGGAGGGGCCAGGAGACTTCTCATGCTCCCCCCCCACAGACCCTGATTGGCCTGGGGGTGGAGGAGCACATGGAGTCTCTCCCCTCCCCTTCCTTTCCCCCCCCACCCTCTGTGCCTAGAGAGACTCGCCAGCTATTTTAAAACAGCCAAGGTCTCTCCAGTGGCCATGAGCCTTTGGTGGGGAGGAGGGGGGAGACTTTGCATGCTCCCCCATCCCCAGGTCTCAATTAGCCTTGGGGCAGGGGTGAGACAGGGCAGCTGTGGACTGGATCCGGCACATGGAGACCCCTTTGCCCACCTGGCCTACATGGAATACCTGAACAAACAATGACATAAATATTTTGAAATTATGTGATGTCTTGCTTGTTGAGTGCCACATGTTTTTTAACGTGGAAGCATGGATGAGAATAACTAGCTAGTAAACAATCCGCTAATCGAGAAAATCAATTTTTCATTCTTTCCAGTAAGGGGATCTGGCCCTTAAAAATTCATTGTAGCTGGAAGAGTTAAACCAACTGGCACAATCAACTTACGCACTTTTAGTCCTACTCCAGGCAATTTGCTTATCTGATTTAAAAAACCCAAAACATAATCTCTCATTTTCAGAGTTAAAAGGCTCATTAAATGATAAATGCCTTTTTAGATTAGATGGCTAGTATGGTAGCATCAGAGACCCCCACCAACTCAAAAAAACATATACACAGAGAGAACTTTGTTATAATGTTGGTCACTGACATGCTTAAAACACCAAAGAATATGACAAAATTCAGATTTCCAAAATGTAGTTAGGTCCTATTTACATCACATAATTGAGCAATTGCTTCAACCATGTCAAGAAACAATCAAGTGGTACAGGGACCTTTGTCATCTGAATGTGTCATCCAGAAAAGACTTGAGTACACTGCCCACTCACGAGACTTTGATTACCATGAACCTTGAGGAAAAACAGCAGAAAAATGTCTAACACAGTTGGAGTGCAAAGATGAACCTTGGTTCCTCCTAGCCTAAGCTTAGTTTCCATGCTAAGAGCAAAATTTTTACATTTCACAAAAAAAAAAATCACTCCTATGGCCCAATACAGACTGAAATGTAAAGATCTCTTGAAAGTACCCAGTCTGGCTAAGCAATGACAGAAAAACACTTTTACAGAACGTATAATGATTTGATCCATCACAGCTTCCTTGGATTTCTCTCTCTAATATATATACACATTTATAAAGCTCAGCAACTGAGACGGTATTTTCAAAAAGATGTTGATGGCTGCACAATTTGTTATTGCTATAAAAAAAGAATCATTTTACAATTTTCCCCAGCGCTGCAATTGATTTTAGCTTTTAGGTTAATTTTACCATTAACAACAATTGCATTTTTAACACAAAAGAACTTTGTGATCAGGGCCGGCCTGGCTATATAGGCAAATTAGGTGGTCACCTAAAGCGTAAGGCTTTAAGGGGCACCAAATTAGATAGAAGTGAATTTTTTTCTATTTAAATATATATTTTAATATGTTATCTCTTATAAATGTAAGTATCAAACATTATACAGTAAAACTCCAATTGTCTGGCATCCAGTGGTCCGGCACTCCCGATAGTCCGGTGCCAACTGGAACCCAGAAGTGCTCCGGCCAGCCAGACAATTGGAGCTGCTCCGCGCCGCTTCCCCAAGTCCTCCGCTGTCACTGCTGAAACTGACCAGCCGCGGACTTGGGGAAGTGGCGCGGAGCTGAGCAGCTGAGGTGCTGCCGGGTTGGTCCCACAGCACTGCCCCTCACCCCCCTACTCGGCGCCCAGCAGCACCCCAGCTGCTCTGCTCCACGCCGCTTCCCCAAGTCCACCACTGCTGCTGCTGAAACTGACGAGCGGTGGACTTGGGAAGCTGCGAGCAGAGCAGTTGAAAGTGCTGCCAGCGCGCCGAGCAGAGTGAGGGGCGCTCTTGGGACCAACCCGGCAGCACCCCAGCTGCTCTGCCCCGCCGCTTCCACAAGTCGCTGCTGATGCTTGCAGCCCCAGCATAGCACAGGGTCTGGCAGTTCAGCCACCCTCAGTAGCTCAGTGTTGGCCAGTCATACAGTAGAGTCAGTGTTGCTTGCTGCTTAGTGAAAGACAGTTATAGCCCTGCAACAGCTTTTCTACTGTTACAAGCCCTGATCCCAAAGACACTCTGCCCATGAAGAATTTGTAGTGTGTTGGAACTGAAAAATTTGATAAGAGGTTTTATAACAAGACTGTAAAAGGAGAACCACAAGTATGTGTAGGATTAAGACTGTGTATTTATTGTAGACTATTACTGTTAAAGTAATAGTAAAGCTCTGATTTGCGAACACCTGACAGCTAATGTTACCAAATACCATTTCATATATACATTCCTTTCCATTCTAACTACAAAAATGTTCAATAATAATAGAAATTCTAGACTTTTGTTTAATTTTTAAATAGTTTTAAGTGAAAAGTTGAAATAAAATAAATTAAAATTTACCAGACTTATGTTACTATGACTGCATGCTCAATAACTTATCAGGAAAGGTTCCAATAGATATAGCGGTACATGCTCCATTGTCCCTTAGCACTGAAAACTCATTTTTTCTCAATATTAAATGGGGAAGAGGAGCCAAAGTCATAGTTTGCCTATAGTGCCAAAAAACATTGGCCTGCTTGTGATTAATCATTAGAATAATGTTAGAGCCACCAATAAAAAGGTACAACTTTTAAGTTGACCTGGGCCAAGGAAGTTAGAATAGTTTTGTCAACCGACTTTAAATTTAAACCTTCCAGCTAGGGATGTAAAAAGAGTAGTCAAATAGTCTAGGCTAGTTGAGTTGACTACTCTCATTCTCGCGCCCCTTTACTGCCTCCATATCAGAGGCAGCAAGGGGGGGGGGGGAGGAGAGAAGGAACAGGAGCTGGTGCTCTGCCTTTTAACTATAATAAGAGCCACCTGGGTCCTCAACAGCTGAGGCTCTGCCTTTTAACTGTAGTAAGAGCCACTGGGCTCTTACTACATTTAAAAGGCAGAGGCACAGTGGGGTTAACTCCCGGGGATTGCTTACCGCCCCCGGGAGCTAACCCCACTGTGGCTCTGCAGCGCACCTGGCTCCTACTACATTTAAACAGAGTCAGAGCGGGGGTAGCGATTGCCCAACCGTTATCATCTAATCAAGCAGTCGATGGAAATGGAAATTCTATCAACTACTCGATTAGCTGATTAATCACAATTTAACATCCCTACTTCCAACCAACAGTGATCACAGACAGAGCTAGAACTAAAAATAAGGATGTGCAAATAAAAGACAAATTGGCAAAAATCATTTTCCCAACAGTAAGTAGATAGTGCGCATAAAAATAAAATTTTTCTATTTAAATTCAAGTTAAGCGTATTCTGATCTCAAGGTCTCATTTTAACAATCCTATTTGGAATGCACTGAGTTTTGCTTTTAATACTGATCATTGTCAAGCACATTGTGCGACCACTGACTGCCTCATTACCAATCTTTCAACTCTGGGTCATGCATTCAAACCCATTACAGTGTGAAGGCTGTCTAATGACCTTCAGAAAAAAGACCATTAGGGATGTAAAGGGTAAACAGGTGATCCGATAAGCATTCGCCTTATTGGCATGCTTACTGGGTAACCAGTTAATCGGCACCTGACCTGAACAGGGCAGCCCTCCGCCAGTGGCCCAATGGGGCAGGCCCACCCCAGCTAAAGCACCTCCCCCCCCTCACCTGTGGCCTGGTGTGAAAGGCCCAGCCCAGCCAGAGCAGCAGGCCCAGCTGTGCTGGAGCATCCCTCTGCCAGCAGTCCTAGTGCCGCCCCCTCCCCCGCCCCAGCCTCTTCCCCCCACAGCCCTACCAACTGCAGCCCCTCCTCAAAGAGCACCACATTTCTATCTCCACTAGTCAGCCAGGCCTGCCCCATGGCCACAGCAGTCTTTCACACGGACCAGCCTCTTCCACCTCAGCCCTACCTACTGCAGCCCCTCCTCATGCCACACTTCCATTGACACCAGCTGGCCCAAGCCAAGACCCCGTATTCCCAGCCTGTTCACTCACACACCCCAAGCCGAGACCTCGCATCCCCACCCCTTCATTCACCCCCCGCTGAAACCGTACAGCCCTAGCCCACTCATTCATACCATCCCGACTCACCACCCTGCCGAGACCCTGCACCCCCACCTCCATCACACCCCCAAGCTAAGACCCCATACCCCAGCCCCCTCATTCACTATCCTGACAATACCCCACACCCTTGACCGCTCACTCATACCCCCCAGCCGAGACCCTGCACCCTTAGCCCCCTCACACACGCCCTACACTGAGACCTAGCACCCACAGCCCGCTCAATCACTGCCTTGCCTAGACCCCACACACCTCCACCTCCCTCACTCATGCCCCTCCAAGCCAAGAGACCTTGCACCCTCAGCCTGCTCACACACCACCCTGCCGTGACCCTGCACCCCTTATCCTTCCTATGTTCCCAGGGTTCTAGCTCCATCCCTCGGGAAGCTGGTGGTGGCTGACCCCAGGGTGGGTGGGCAGGCAGGCAGGGCTCAGCTCAAACCATCAACCTCTGGCTGAGGAGGCACATACCTTCCACTGTGCCCGGTCCGAGACCCCAATCCTGCTCACTCATATCCTCCCAAACTGAGACCCTGCACCCCCAACCCCCTCTCACACACCCTCCACCGAGACCCTGAACCTCCATCCCGCTCCTTCACACTCCCTTGCTCCTGAACCCTCTCACCTGGCCAGAAGCCCTGCCCCCAGCCTGCTCCTGCACCCTACCTCCCAGCCAAACCTCACACCTTCACCCCCTCTTGCACCCCATCTCCTGCCCAGATATTGCACCCCCATCCCTATCTCACTCATTGGCAGATCTGTCCCACACACTGAACCCCTAATTTTTGGCTCTTCCCCGGAGCCTAGGAGGCCCACAAAATCCACTACGCCTGGAACTCCAGAAGAGTTAATCTGGCCTGAGGCCTTGATCCTCAGTCCTACCTGCCCCTATCCCCGCCTCTGCCCCCCATGCAGCTGGAGGACCAGGGGAGTGAGTTGTTTCAGCTGGGGGCCACATCAGTGACGGTTAGGTGGTTTTGGAAGGGTTTTTTCTCCCCCTTCTCACTTGTGTAGTCCCCAACTGTTTTTTCTGTGGGTCAGCAGCCCCCGACCCAAGAAAGGTTCCCTACCCCTGCCATAAGTAAAGACAACGTTGAAACCTTTTTTGTTGGACATGATGTTTTACTTTATTTAAAATGAAGCCTGGCCAACAAGGCCCCAATCAGGGCCCAACACCCATCTGAACACAGCATCCTGTTCCAGGCTCCAATCCTGGGGCAGGCCCTGTGGTCCACCCCCATCTGGCTGTAGGAAAAGCTGGTGGTGGCTCCCCTCCTGCTGCAGTACAGGCAGGATGGTAGGCCATGATCCGGCTGCAACAGATGGAGGGGATTTGGTGAGTGTAGCGAGCAGGGGGCACAGTAGTTAGTAGAAGTATTATTCCACTTGAATCAAGTATTTTCTGATTTCTGTCTCTGGTATGGAGACTCTAATGCCCTAATGAGTCTACAAATTACCTCACATTTTTTGTCAGAACTTTTACATGTTGAAAAGTATTTGCAATTTCATGGATGGCTCTCTTCTCCATGAGGGAGTACTAAAACCAATGAAAGTTAATTTTTTAGACAATATTAAATATATTAAGATAAGAGGCCCCTAACCACATTATACTTTTTTCAAACACGTGGAAATTATTATATCCCTGTGCTGAAGCCAAATTATATCCTACATGCCCTAAAGTTTCCCTACTATATAACATCTATTGTGTTGAATATGGTATACTTCCCTTCCTTTCCTGAGCTGCTTTATAATGTTATTTATTATGAACTGAAAAAATTATGTGTCACGACATACATAGCTTAAAATGTAGCTAAGCACACTTGAAGTAGTTTATCATCCCTTGGAATTAAAGTTTTGCCAATCTAAGTAATCATTATGAACCATAAAGCTCTTCTAGAACAGGGATTGGCAACCTCTGGCACATGGCCCATCAGGGTAATCCACTGGTGGCTTATGGCTACCTGGAGCTGCAGGGAGCCATGTCTGTGGACAGTTAACGTAAACAAAATGTGACACAGCCCATCAGCGGATTATCCTTACAGGCTGCATGCCAACGGTTGCCAACCTTGGTTCTAGAGCAGTGACGGGGAACCTTTTTTGGGGTTGGGGAGCTGCTGACCCATAAAAAAACAGCCAGGGGCCACACACAAGTGAGAAGCAAAAAACCCCCCAAACCTTCACTGGCATGGCCCCTGACTGAGAAGGAGAAAGACACTCCTCACATTCCCCTCGCATACCAGAGCCTATGGGAGCTCAGGCTCTGTATGATCCAATCCCTGCAGGGGGTGCTGAGGGTGAAGCACCAGCAAAGGCTCCCCAATGCTGAGAGGGGGAGCCCTGAGCCCCAGGGGCTGGATCTAAGCAATCCAGGGGCCCCATCCAGCCCCCGGGCCTTAGGTACCCCACCCCTGTTCTACAGCATGGAGCTATGCTATGAAGAACAGAGGCCAAATGACTTTTTAAAAATGGTTACCTTATATTTGTACAATTTTTCATTTCCAAAAAGTTTCATACTACATTAGGTACAGAATTGAGAATTAAGAAGTAATTTTGCAAAATCATGCAAGATAACTTCCGACATGGTTACTGCAGTGATAACTCAAGCTATTGATCCTCGTATTACTTCCCTCTGGTTAGCCTGAGTTACCACGAGAAACAACACAAATTGCTGAATGCATAGCCTAACTGCAATAAGCTGAGCTATTCTATGAATTATCTCTTAGCAACTGCAGAGAACTCGTAGGCTTTTGCTGGGCACAAGGGGCAGGGTAACTGTGGGAAGACATCAGAGGACTAGAAACACTTTACTGTGGATTTATTCTAGTGACACTCCAGAGCAGTTTGTTAGATGGCAAATTGTGCTCCCTTTAGTTCTACAGTCCTGCTCAGGTCAACCAATACAAGTCAAAAGCACCACCACACTGCAGTTAAGGGTTTGTGTGTGTGAAAAGACAAGTTATCTGCACACTTGAAGTTATTACTCAAGTGTTGCAATGAAAACGAGCCCTAAAAGATCAGGTCCCTTCTCCATCGCTAACTAGACTAATAGACTACAAGGATTAATATGACACCAGCAGGTTAGTCCATTTTAAGGTGACCTGTAGAACAAGATTTTGGGGACTCAGAGAAAAACCTTGTTTAAATTTTATTCAGAGATGCCTCTTATTGTCAGGGCATTTAGCATTCATTTCTAAATTTCATATAACAACAAATAAGTGATCAACATAGTCAGCAATAATTAAAATTGCTTTTCTCCCAGAATTGCAAAATTTTGTAACATGAAACTATCACAAGTTTTAAAAACAGCTCTGTTAGTTGTAACTGGCTTTACAAGCATTTAAGGAATGCAAATAAGGAAACATCTAAAATATTTGAGTTCTAGGGATAGCCAGTGTAAATATTTGTGGTAATTTAGTTGTTAAATCTAGTATATCCAAAAATGTTTATATTGTATTGAGTTAACATTACATATTTAATAATAATTAAATTCTAGTGACTAGAAGTAAGTGTTAGTTTTGGATTACCCAAATTGCAGGAAACTAGGGACTCAACTGATGCAGAGTTCATTTTTTCTCCTGCAGAAAATAAACTATATTGTGCTGTATAATCTGAAGAGTCAGTAACAACAAGTAGGTCAGAGAAGTCAGTTCCATTTTTGGTTTAATACCATGCTCATTTTTTTCAGAAACCAAACCTAAAATAGTTGAGTTAAAGGGGTGGTACTACTGATAAAAGGTCTCCTCAGGGACTTCTCAAGGAACAGCAAGCACTAGACATTTTAAGTACATTCTTCAGCACTTGTGTTATTCCATGTTAGTTAAGTCACGGCTTACATTGCTGATCAAGCCTTATAACTGTACCTATCTTGAAGATTAGGGACCATGGCTACTCAGGTTATGTCAGCAAAACTTATGTTGTTCAAGCAGGGCTGCTGATTGAGTGCAGAGTTGAGAGGGGAGTGGCAGCTGCCAAAGGAATGATTTAAAAGAGCTCAGGGCTCCCAGCCACCCCTGCCCTGGACTCTTGAAATCACTGCCAAACCCCAGGGGAGGAAAGGGAGGCAGCACAGGCAAGGCAGTGCTGAAGGACTGGCTCGAACAGGCTAGACCTCAGCCCCATCCATTCTACCTAAGACCCCGCTCCTTCCAGGAGCCAGAGGTGGCCTCCCCCCACAATGCCTAGGGGCCCAGCAATCCTGTCAGCAGTCCTGCACTCAGCATTGTGAATATTCCACCCCCGAGCAACATAAGTTATAGCAACATAAACAATCATGTGTGCTATGCCAGCAGGAGACTTCTTCCACCGACAGAGCTTCTGCCACTCAGAGGCGGGGGTTTTTAATGCCAAAAGGAGACTTCTCTCCTGTAAGCACATGGCATTTTCTGCAGATGCGCTGCAGCAGCACAGCTCTCTCAGTACCGCTGTGCCACTGCAGCACTATACACACAGACAAACCCTCTATGGCAAGGGTGGGCAATAATATTAGAAGGGGGGGGCACTTCACAAATTTCAGAAGTGGCCACGGGTTGACCCGGAAGGAGCGGGGCCTTGGATGGAAGGGTTCAGAACTACCCTGCTGGGTACAGTGACCTTATTTTCTGAACCAGCTGCAGCTAGTAAGAACAGTTGAATTTAAATTATGAAACAGCTTAAGCGTTTTAACTTTCTCATGTTAATTTATCAAACTTCATTTTAAATAAAGTAAAATATTATGTCCAACACAAAAGGTTTCAATGTTTTCTTTATTTATGGAAGGGGCGAGGAACCCTTTTTGGGTCTGGGATCATTGACCCTCAGAAAAATCAGCTGGGGACCACACCAGTGAGAAGCAAAAAAACTCCTCCAAAAACCCCCCAGCGCTCACTGATGTGGCTCCAACTGAGACACCTCACTCCTCTAGTGCCACAACCTCATTGGGTGAGGGGAAGGGAAGGGGGAAAACTGAGGTTCAGGGCTTCCCGTAGACCAGATTTACTTTTCTAGGTTTCTGGAGTTAGTGGATTTTATGGACCTCCTTAGGCTATGGGGTAGGGACAAAAAAGAGGGGTATAGTGCGCGAGACAGGGCTCTCAGCAAGTAAGATAGGGATGGGATGCAGGATCTGAGAGGTAGCTGGGGTGCAGAAACAGGCTGGGAGAAGGGTGTCTGGCCAGGTGGAAGGAGCAGGAACAAGGGAGGGTGCAGTGTGTGGCCAGGAGAGAGGGTACAAGAACAAGGGAGGGTGTCGGAGCAAGCTGGGAGTTCTGGGTCTTGGGGAGGGGAAGGAAGTGGACGGGATTGGGATGTGGGGGTCTGGGCATGAGGAAGAACCGTACTTCGCTTTGTGTTCCCTTGCAGCAATGGCTGCAGCCACGTTGTCCTGGCCGCCCCGGAGGGAGGCCCCGCTTTCATGGCCATGTGATCAGGGTCTGGCCCTGAGGCACTGCAAGGCGCCGCGGCCCAGGGCCTGGCCCGGGGCCGCCACTACCATGGCCACGTGGCCCGAGACCAGCCCCGGAGGCACTCCTACCATGGCCACATGGCCCAGAGCTAGCCCCGGAAGCACCGTGGCAGTGTGCCTTCAACCTTCGGGACCAGCCCAGACTGTGTGGCCGCAGAAGAGGCACCTCCGGGGCCAGCCGTAGTGGCACTTTCAGGCAGGCCCTGTTGAGGAGCCTGAGCCCCAGCGTGGGGCATGGAGGGGCGGGGCTGAGCTCCTTCTCCCCTCCCCCATGGATCCTGTAATTAGGGCCCGCCGAGAGGCTTTTGCCCGCCCCCTGCTCTATAAAATTCACCCTGTAAAATTTCATGGTTCCAGAGATGAACTAACACTTGCTAGGGAGAAGAAGTTTGGAAGACATTTCTTTGCCCGTTACAGTCTGGCAAGGAAAGATGAGCAGATCAGAGCACCATCCCCAGCATTCCTAAAAGATTATTTGATAGATAGCTTTTGTGCCCATCTTGTGAGAAATGTAATCAAATCAAGATTCATAACAATAACTCCCATTTAACTAAATTCACATGCCCTTTTTTCCTGCTACTGAGAGTCAGAATCAAAACTCAAGAACGCAATAGTTGTTTGCACTGGGAAGACTTCACACTCTCCTTTTTTCCCCGTGAAAATTAAGACCCTACAAAATTCATCTAAAGTACATTATCTGAAAACCAACTCTAAAAAGTTAGATCATATTGCTGGATACAGGTCTCTTCCATTGACTTGTATACATCAAATTAGCTCAGTTTACAAGTCTAAAAAAATATGCCATACTGCAAACTAAATTTAGGATCAGAAGAAAAGAGTCAGTAAGTATTCTGTTAATCTTTAACAAAATTTATGCCATTAACTGGTATACGTGTTGATATGCAATAATTATATATTGCACATTCTTTTATAGCATGACCAACCAGCTAGTCATCCATTGCTGCTTTCTGTTCTAACTACCCATTAGAACTGAGAACTACCTAATATGCTCTAAGAATTAATATTACACTGATAGTGGAATGCAATAGATGGCTTAATTTGACTTTTCCATTCCTATTTCCACTGATTCTCCACAGTGTTCATGAGGTATATGGTAAACATTAGGAACTTTAATTGGGCTCCACTGAACATACTCAGGAGTTTCCTTCCTGACATCATGCATAGGTCTGGTATGGGCTTCAAAGCAAAGTGGCAACAAGCCAACTCCAAAGCAATACCTTCACTGCATGTAAGTTGAAACACTTTTAAGAGGTACTTTAAAAAAAAATCAGAACACAGTGCACAAATCAAATCTAATAAAGATTTCTTCATGTTTAGCCAGCTGGGTAAACTAAACTAAGCTACTGATCCATGGGTGTGGGACAAATAATCCAGCAGTGTGGGGTTAATTCATTTTATCAAAAAATTCTTTTCACAGCTGCAGAGGATAAATTTTAGGTTCCTCTGATGTAGAGTTCAATTTCCATGGAAAGAGGTTGAGGATGCTTTAGGAGAAATTCTCAACTTTGTATACATTTTTAAACAAGGAAGATTTCTAATGCTTTATTATGCAAAGATTTCTAACCTCATGGTAAACAGACACTTACAAAGAATGACACTTAATAGTTATATGTATATTTGAGACACAATACAATGATGTAACTATAGAATAATGTGTCTGTAAAAAAAGTGTGTCAACACTAATGTAATATGAAAGTAGATATTGTGTTTAAATTCAGTAGTTATTTATCAGACACCATCTGCTTTTTCTTTCATTCTTTTCTGATTTTGATCTGTAGAAAAACCACATCAGTATCAAATGTCACCTAATTCTTATTCAAACAGAGCAGTGCAGACACAGCGGCTGCACCAGCTGACTTTGCTGACCTAGGATCAGAGTAAAAACAAACCCCCTATAAATCACCAGATGTAAGCAATTGAATAGTGATCAATTTAATTAATTGAACAGCTTCCCAAAATTTACTGTATTGTCTGAATTCTTAGGGGGCCTCTTCTGCAAGGTATCTTGCAATTTGTGTTAAGAATAGAATTAAATTATACTAGCTTTCACATTAAAAAAAAAAAAAACACACCCTGGTAAACCCCACAACTGAAAACCATATTTTAGTATGTAAGTGTTTGACAGTTTATGAAAAAAATAGTTAAAATGTAATTAGACGTTACTATTTCTGAGTATCCTCATACACTCACATTTTATGATAGCTGGCCAAAAGCCATGAACAGAAAAACATACGTTTTTCTGCAAGTTTCCAATTAAAATGAAAATCAAGTCATCTGTTTTGAGTCCCATCATTTTAAATCTATCTGCTTTCCCTGAATATACAAATATTGCCTTTGATCACAGGTGACATTCTTTTAGTAATAGGAAGGTTCATTATAAACATACTGGATGCAAACTAAAACAAATAGTTTGTGCAACATCTACAACAACAGGAAATAAATTTCTCTCTTGTGCCTGAGCACACATGTGTGTGCACAAGACAGACCAAACAAACAAGTTGTAGTAAAGTTACTAACACATGATTATTCTGAATCCTAGTCTGCATATCGTGTGCTTCCTAAAATTAAGGCGTGAAACTTTTAACACCGAAGTCAATGGGAGTTTTGCCACTAACTTCAAAAAAAAGGCAGAATTTCACCCAAGATATACAAATGCTTGTTTTGAAGGCCTGCATTATACAAGTTTGCATGGTAGCTACTAGTGTTTGTACAGTGCCTAACAACAGGGTTCTGATTGTAGTTGGGGCCTGCAGACATAACCACAATACAAATTAATACTAATACAGTCTGTTTATATCTCAGAGAAGCATCAAAAAACCACGGGGATTAATTTTAATTTTGCATGTGGGTGCACGCAGAAGCATGTGTGTACATACATAATTTTGCATCAGGTTAAATTAGGTGTATGTAAGAAATTTCCTAGCCACAATCTCATAAAAAATTGGAAGTTTAACTTTAACATCAACATCTATTAAATGCAAATTTCCCACTTTTTCTTCATCTTTGCAGTTAGAGTGCCATTAAAATCTACTTACAAAGACAGAAGAGTAATATTTGCAGAGACTGGTCCCAGATTAGGTATGGTTTCCAATTCATTGTTGTTCAGTTTTCTATCAAGAGCAAAAAAAGTCAGTGTCAATATTAACAATACTCCATGTATTTTAAATTGCTGAACACTTCCTAAAATTCAAAGTAAATTATAAACTTACTTACTCCAGCACACATAGTGGTAAGAACACACATCTTTGTGTCTCAGACAGCCATACAGAATTCCAAGGTTACATTTGGGTCGGGTGAAGAGGGGGGGAGAGAGAGAATGGTTCCCTGGGAGCCAGTGTGCACTGGGAGGCGCTTTTAAACCGGCTTCCCATGCATACCAGAAGCCTGCGTGCAACCGTGAAGGTTAACTGCTGAACCCAGGCTCATGGGTTAACCATGTACACCAGGGCTACTCAACTTTGAAAGCCCTGGGGGCCACAATGATACTCACAGCACATGCCGGGGGCCGCAACTTAAGTGTGGTTGCATATTGTGATGTAGTGGGCAGGCCATACACTGTGTTTGGGCTGTGGATGACCCCTACTGGCCTGTATCCGTAAGCACTGCACAGCAGGGGGGCCGTGTGAGGAACCTAAGGTCACATAGACAATGTCCCAACCGGTTCTTACCTGTTGAGGGCGGGGACTGAACAAAGGCAGTGAGTGTTGGAGGAAGGGTCAGTTTCTGGCTAGAGAGCATGAAGGGAACAGACTAAGCTGGGTGCTGAGGTTTGGGGGGGGCGATGGACCCCCTAACCCAAGGGGTCTGAGGCATCCTGGCCCTGACTCCTGTAACCACATCACATCTATGCTGTGCTGTATCCTGGAGGAGCAATAAACCCCCTCTATTCTACTGGCTGGCGGAGTCTGTTCTTGCTGCTATGGGGCTGCAGGATGGAGGGAACCCCGAGACGCCGTCACATATATACATGCAAATATATAAGCAAATATATGCAAATAGCTTCTTTCACACTGATGGACATGAATACAAAGATTAAGGCAAGACTATACAACACGCAGGCCCCATTTATGTCAGGTCTCCTGATATTAATAAAATGCAATATTTACTCAATTTCGACCCATAGAACAGCACTTTTAATGAGCAATGACAGTCCAGGAATTTAACTGCTAAAACACATATCAGCAGAAGACCATTATATTAATTACTTTGTTGTTCTGGCTCCCACCTGCGGGCCACGGATTGAGCAACACGTAAACCCAAACTGCACCACAGGCTGCAAGCAAACTAGACATGGGCTTCATGCGGCCCACGGGCCAACTGTTGAGTAGCCCTGGTGTACACAGTTACACTTTCATACCCCTAACCCAACCACAAATCACTTACATTTCTCGAAGACTATGAAGGTGACTCAATGAACTGGCCTTGATTGAAGATAATCTGTTGTGACTCAAATCCCTATGAGATTACAAAAATAAATTGGATGTCAGTTTTGAAATATGAGATATATTTTTACTACTTCTCACAATACATATGAAGACTTAACCTGCAATCTAATCACTAAAAACATAGAAATCCATATTACAATTTTGCTATCAATAAAATTACAATAGAAACTCACTCAAGTATTCATCTGAAGAACTGGGTTGAGCCCACGAAAGCTCATGATACCATCTACATTTTTGTTAGTCTCTAAAATGCTGAAAGACTATTAATTTTTTAAAGTTTTTTTTTCAGCTACAGACTAACCCTTCTGAAACTCAAGTATTGTTGTGTAGAAACAAAGAAGGTAATTTTAAATGTTTTCACCACTACTAATAAATGGAAAGAAAGAAATATTTTTTACCTTAATATGCAAGTGGTGTTTTGTGACCTTTGTTTTTTTTAAAAAACAACAGCGCTAAAAACATCTATGGAAAGCTTCACGTATACACACTGTTAAGGAAACAGTGTCATACCAAAAAAGGAGGTAGGCAAAGTAACCTCATGGCTACTATAAAAGAGATTCACAGATAGAGTTGCACTTAAGTCTTACATTCTAGTATAAGCTCCAAAGAAGGGGATGTGTTTGTTTCCGTTATAGTTTTTAATCTAATGATATAAAACAACTTGCAAAGACTAGACACAGTGGGAAAGGAACCATGAAAATGGAGTTGAGGGTTTTGTTTGATTTGGAACCTTATTCTCATGTACACAAATTTAATACTGATCATATGTAAAACAGCAGCTGCGAACAGACAAATAGGTCTGAAAACAACCTACACCTATAAGTCAGTACAGCCACTCCCCAACTTACGAACACACTGACTTACGACCATCCCATTAACCCCATTATAATATTTTCGAGTTGAGAACCACGTACGTCAAGTTTTTTTAACAGTGCGGGCAGCGTGTTTAAGGGTATTTCCGACTTACGACCAAATTGAGTTAAGACCAGGTGTTCGGAACGTAACCCATTCGAAAGTCGGGGACTGCTTGTATATATCTTGCTCTGAACTTCAGCATAAACCCTTGTATTTAAAGTACAAACCTTGAGCCATAAAGTTCAGCTCTTTTCCAAGTTATCTTGAGAGCCCCAAAGGGCTACGTGTTAGTATAGTTTATTAATCAGAAAGTGCAAATGATATCAGTGAAGTTCTACATGTGTCCTCTTGAAGTGAGCAGTGTATGCCATGTCCTGAGACAGAAAACAGACTAAGCACCTAAGGAGCTTCATCTGGAGAGAAGAAACTAGTTCAAGTTCTAACTTTTTCAAAACCTGCAAGTGTTAGTCTTGTTAGCGTGACCAAGCTCTCCTGTAAATGAGGTTGGTCAGACTTAAATTGGAAGATTCATTCCTTCACTGGATTTTTTGACCCATCAGGTCCAAGTGCACAAGTATATTTAATTTGACATATACACCCCTGACAAACAAATCTTGAAGAAGTCTACAACAACAAAAGAAACAGATTTTGAAAGTGATCCAAATTAAACCTTTTACTTTAAAAGAGTTAGTAAGCATGCCACACCACTACCTTAAACTTAATTTAATATTTGGCTTTGGTCTGTCTGTAGAGATTATGAGAAGTATGCAAACAAACAGTCAAAATTCTATGAAGTGATTGCTGTTACAGTCTAATATGTAACTGTTCATCATCATTAGACAAGAATTAGGAATCAGCAATTATTTCAAAGAGCTTTCCACATCAGTGCTAAAAACCTGTGTTTCTTCATTTCATCTAAAAACCTTGCAGAGATTTATTTAAAACATGTTTGCCTAAGGACCCACCAGACAGTAACAGACGTGAGCAGATTTGTTCTGCTGGAGTTATAACATGTAAAAAAAATTGGCAGAGTCCTTAAACTATAAAAATCCTACAATTACAACCACTGCTGTGCATGATCACCACACTGGAGCCAGACACTTTCACTCACAGCACAAGCTCACATCCATCTGGAGTCTATCAAGGCAACCGTGAGTGTAACAACTTACATTATGTTTCAAACAAAATTTGTGATGTTCAATGCTGCAGATCCCACAAATTTTCCATGTGGCACTTTTTAAAAATACATACACCCAGAAACTCCACACTGATTTACTTACAATGGTTTTTCCAATAGAAAAAAGCCATTCAGCTCTGAAACTTTTCTCCCAAACACATATCCTTGCACAATTTTTATGTTTAAGTGATATACGACAAAATAAAAGGCATTAAATAAGGCCACCATTTCAATGTTCCCTTAATGTTTCTTAAAAAAAGGTAAGTTTGTTCTTTGCAGGTGAGCTGTAATTGAAGACAGAATTTTTTGAATGTGAACCAACTAGTTAGAAAATTAGCACAAGACAAATGTATTTTATGTGAAATTTAAGTATAGTTTCTCATGAGCCCTAGGCATAAAAATTTAAGCTACATACTTTTTTAAAAGCCCACAAAATCTAATTACTGCCCTTGAATTAAAAGCCACTTAAAAGAAATTAATTTGCAAGTGGACTTGCCCATTCCTATATCTAAGTGTGTGTGGGGGGGGGGGGCGGAGGGGAACAGTAAATACTAAGGTTGCAAAACATTTTCCACTTTTGATTTTTCCCTCTCCAATCTAACCCCTTCACACTAAAACAATTATTAAATGGAGAAAGAAACTCTCTCCTATGGTTATTTTTACTACTGGAGTTCTAATAGGCATGATAAATGTAATGGGGACTAAATTCCCAGACTGTATAGACACAAGCTTTCAATTTAAGAAATTCTTACTACATAGTAGAAAGCATATATTCCCACTATTAACTTAAAATTTTATACTGTAACAGAACAGTAATACTTGTAATGTGCTGCAATGTTTCAAGCCTTTTGACCCTGTTCTTTAAGATCCTATTTTATGAAACATCCGAAAGAAAAGTATTCAGACTCAGTTCATGCAAAAGTATCTTTCATACTGTGCTTCTTCACTGGAAAGCTGAATTGCAACTTTAAAGTGTTACATATTTATATAATGAAAAACCAGAGGGAAGGCCTAATACAGAAGAGGTGGTACCTTTCCATTTTCGCACTATGTAAATACAATTTTTTAGACCCAACTTAATTTACAACACTTAGTTGCAATTATCATCTTCTTCCTTAGAGAACTCAGAAACCTGAGCCTCAAGTGCAATTTTAAAATGCAAATCCAGCAACAGCTTCTTAATCAATCCCACTGGGGCCTTTAGAGCTGCTAATTCAGCACAAATCAGGAAAGCTGAAAAACAAAAAGCCAAGCTATAGCTGTTTTAAGACACTGATCCAAAGTGACTCATAAATCAGCTTGCTATGTTAAAGTTTTAGTCTGGAAAATACTGAAAAACAGCTGTGAAAACCATAAGGAGGTTTTTTTTTTCCTGGCAATTCTGTTAAAGAACCAGAGGATTTATAAATATTAAAGAAGCAATACAAACACTAGCTGAAATAATCTTTTAGATGTTCCTTTCTGTCTCATTGACAGCTTTGGCTTTCCTAGGTGAACCTGGTAAGACATATTCTAAAATTCCAATGAGAATTTAAAAATACTGAAAGGAGTGGTATTTGGTTTCCCTCCCCCAATTCTGGCTCAAATATTAATTATAACAAAGCAACATTCTTTCAATCTCAGAGCACATATGCTAAAGTAAACTGAAATCTAACTTTAAAGATATTTTTATACAAAGCCTTTCAAATATTTATCAGTTTTCAATGGACTTCCATTACACTATGTGAAGACAACACTAAGGAAGATGCACTTTATTCTAAATCCTTAATAAATCAGGTCAAAAACCTGTAGTGCAAATATGTCATGAGGCTGTTGCTGTATTAATGGAGCAACACCAACTTTGACAGCACAGTAACATAATGCAAACACTCAACCTTCAAACAATGAAGCTCAGTTTCTTAATTTCACTGTTTGTAGTCACACATTTTTTGCACACCTAGAACATCCAATTAATTTTGGGAGAACTTTGAATGAGAAAGGCTGAGCCACCACTCACTTCATAATGCTAGATATTACTTTAAGTAAGTGGACTTTGGAAGGCACTGGGGGCAAGACATCAAAGGAGAGAAAAAGATTTAAAAATGGGTTTAGTCTTGAAGTTCTAACTCAGGCAAGAACTCCCACCCAACCACAAGAGAATGCTTGAGAATTGGATCTAATGGATATGACAATATTTTTCAATGAGGCCTGGCAGTTTTTCCAACTAGATTACTGCCTTTAAAGACTATGTATTTTTCTAATTGTCAACAAAAGGAGCACAAAATCTATTACCTTTGTAAGTAAACAGTTTGGAGTAACAATGATCACAGTGACTCAAATTTTACTGGCTACCTGTAACTCAAAAGCATTGTTATCTTGCACCTTGAGCACTCAAAACTCCAAGTACTAAGGAGGAAACAGACAATGCCACATGTTTCTGCACTTTCTTTTTAAGAAATAAACAAGGGTACTTCCAAAGCATTTGACACAAACAAAAGAAATATTTACACAAAAGCAGCCAAACCACATGGTTTGGCGACACCTACAAAGATGTACTCCTGTGAGTTTACAGGCCAAATGACACAGCTGTCCAATGAGTGATCACAGCAGGATGTCTTACAACAGGCCCTGTATTTATTTATACAAATGGAACTTATTTTCCTCTCACTTCTTTAAAGGAATGTGAACTTGCATAAAGTCAATTTACACTACCAATTGTGCTAATCAAAAAAAACCAAAAACAAAACCTTGTAATTTATTTTAGTGCCTATCACTAAAATAATTGCAAAAGGCAACACATTTGATTATTTTAAAAACAACTTTTAGAAGTTCCTCTTAGTTTTAATCTGTCATATTCTTAAATCTAAATATTAACTTAACAACACTAAAGTAAATCAATACTAATTTTCAGACATCTGACAAGACTGTCAAAATATTTTATCTTACTGAGACAACTCAAAGGAACCAGAACAGGATCAACATACAATAGGAAGCATAAAGAATTGTTGAACACATATATAACTGAAACAACCATATCAACCAAAAGGAAAATTTAAGTTTATTTTCTCTCACAGATACTTTCTTATACAACTCATGGAAATATTCACCTCCCAAAGATATTCATATATTCAGTTCCATATGTTGTCAATACAGCCATCCACATTAAACAAAAAAGCATGACCTCTAGATGAGGCAATTGAACAGAATTAGTCACAACTAATTGAAAGCCTTCCTGTTTATGTTAGTCTTTATCTCTGTTTTCAAAATGTAATAGAAAACTAAGACAAATTTAGAAATCAATTGACCAACAAGAAATTAGTTATCAAAGTACAGTAAAAAAAGTTTCAGGTTGTATCAATTTTTTCTTTCTTTTAGGACATTTCAGTATTTTATGATTTGTCCAAAGATATCTTACTGAAATTAAATATTCTAAACATGAGATGTTAGTAAACGTTACTAAATAATATTCAAGTTTGTCTTGCTAAATTAACAGATATAAGCTGTCTTCTTAATACATTTCTTAAAACCACTGGGGTGGGGGTGGGGGTGGGGGAGCTATAGGAATGATAATATAAATCCCACACTAGATAATACGGTAAACTTCATACCACCTACAAAAATACAATTATACTATTCTTTGCAAAAAGTGTAAAGAATATTCATTAGATAACACTAGAATGCACTTTTCCCCTAGTAACAGTATGCAACTGTTCTGGGCCCAATTACTTTTAACCATCAGTTTTCTTAGACTTGTTTTAAAGTTTAAAACAGAAACAGACATTCAATCTTAGTATCTCTTTTTCTCCCCCTACCCCGTCCTCCCTCCGAAGTAACCCCCTAGATTTCATTATCAATTTTATTTCATCCTACTGGCAGGATACCAAACTGCCTCAACTTGCGAAAGAACAAGTCACTTCAAGAACCTCCAGTTCCCCATATTATTCGACTTTATAAAAACTTTCTCCCTCACTAAAAGGGTCAGCCCCCGGTAGAGCCCGGTAAGTGACAAATGGCCATGACACCCCTTCGCCTTTGGGCAAGGCTGTAACCAAGCCCATGCCCCCCCATTCCGAGTCCCGTCCCCCCAAGTCAGGACTAGTGAGTGGGAGGAGGCAGCAGGGGAGGGATGATCGATCAGGAAGGCGGAGGTCACATGTGCGGGGCTAGAGGCTCCCCTAGGTGAGCCAGGGCGCTGCCCCGATGGGCACAGGCAGGGGGTGCACAAGGGGCGCTGGGACAACCTCCCCCCCCCCACCTGCAGGGCAGACCCTCCAAACCGAGCCCAGTCCCCGAGGAGGTTCGGGGGCTGCTGGCGGAGCCCGGAGCGGGCTGGGGTCCCCTCGGCCATGCCCCCCTCCTCCCCTCGGAGCCTGGAGGGTCCCCTCTGCTGCCCCGTGCCGGGGCGGATACTCACAGCTGCACCACCCCCTGCGGGAGCCGCTCGGGCACGCGACTCAGCTTGAGGCGGCTGCAGTCCAGCAGGTCCCCGAGGCAGCGGCAGGGAGCCGGGCACGCGGGGGAGCCGGGGCCGCCGGCGGCCGAGCTCCCCGCCAGGCGGCCGAGCAGCAGGAGCAGCAGCCAGCCCAGCGCGGCGGCTGGTGCAGCGCGGAGCGGGCAGCTCATGGCCCGGGCTCCCTGGGCCGCCGCCCCGCTCACGCCCGGGCGCAACGTGCGGCTCAGTGCGGGCGGCGGGTCCCGCTCATGCCCCGGGGCCGCAGGGAGAAGCAGAGAGCGCCCTGCCCGCCGCAGCCACCGCCAGCCCCAGCCGCGCCGCAAACTTTCGCCTCCGCCTCAGCCCGAGCCCCCTTCCCCGGCCACGTGACAACAACAAGCTGCGGGCGAGGGGGGCGAGGCCGGGGGCCCAGCAGCCAGAGCGTAACTCCGCGCCGGGCTGGGAGAGGGGAGGGACATGCCCCATAGAGCGACGGGAGAGGCAGGGGGAGGAGGTAGCGGGGCTCCCCTCCGGGCCAAGTCACCGCCCCTGTGTGACTGCACCAGAAACCGAACGTACCCCCCACCACCAGTGTTAAGCTGCACAGCCAAGAACCCAGGCACGCCCAACCTTACCCCCCTCTGGGGGAAATGCATTATCGCCTGGTACCCAGAGGCCCCAAAGAGACCCAGCCCATAAAGGCTGCCCCCTAAAACAGATGGGCATGATCAAATAATGGGGACAGATATTAGCTCTTTTTAAGACCCCTCTGCATGGAGGGGAGGGGGAATTACCTCATCCCTGGAGGATTCCCCCAGCAAAGGATAATCCCTGATACACCAACCCTGCAGTCCCCAGCAGAGAGTTGGCATGGGCATTGGGCAGGAGCATGAACAGGCACACTGCTGTGTTTCAGGGACATAAACTGGCTCAGTCCAAAGGTCCATCTAGTCCATCTAGTCCTGACAGTGGCCAATGCAGGTGCCCCAGAGGGAATAAAAAGAACAGGTAATCATCAGTGATCCCTCCTGTCACCCATTCCCAGCTTCTGACAGACAGGGGATAGGGTCACCATCCTTGCTCATCCTGGACCCGTTGATGGATCTGCCATCTAGTAACTTATTTCTTTTTTTTTTTTAACCCTGTTGTAGTTTTGGCCTTCATAACCTCCTTTGGCAAGAAGTTGTACAGGTTGACTTTGTATTATGTGTAAACATTCTTTTGCTCATTTTAAAAGTCCAGACATTACACAAACCGCACAGTAGTGCACCTCTGAGGCTGCTCCAACTATGCCAAAGTGTAAACCATCTTTCAGTCAGTCCTAAAAGGTAGTGACAGGACAACTTTGTCCCATCCAAGTCCTGCATAGCTGGGCCAGACACAATGATCAAAGCTCCAATTTCTTCCTCTTCCTTTGCTGTTCAGGTTGGATGGTATATAGGAATGAGATGAGGCAACATTTTCCTCATCTCTGTCCCAAGATGAGGTAGCCTATATATGATATTTCCTTATTAATTATTGTTCAGAAATCCCACATATCCTAATCCTACAATTAGGAATCAATTACACCACCTTCCCACTCCTTGCAAGCACAATGCCAAGCACCTCCTACTTGGGAGCTTCATATACATTATATGCTTCCTCTACCACTCACTTGAGCAATAATATTCACCTGAACGTAGAATTGCCACCTCAGGCTCTATTACAGCTTTGCTTCTAGGAAACCAAGTGGGTCTTGTATGCTTGGTGATGCCTTTGCACAGAAAGGGTAGGTCCTACATTTGTTTCATTGTCTTTGTGGGATTTGCTCCCACCTATCCTACAAGAAACACAGGAAAGCCATTTTTAGTCTCATTTTGAAAAATACTTTGTGATGGCATTTGCTTGATGCCTTTGTTAATGGGGCATAAATGTGTGGAAATGCCTGTGAAGAACTATTTTCAAATACCTAATACTAGCCAAATCAGTGCTTAAATCACATGGGCTGAAAACATTTCAAATACAGCTTATTGTTCAGACAGCTGTTTTGGAATGTACCTGGTGTAACAATACCTAGAGCAGGGTTTCCCAACCTATGGGTCGGGACCCAAATATGGGTTGCCATTACATTTCAAAAGGGTCACCAAGTGTCTCCCCAGGTGCCTCTGCCCCCGCTCCTTCCCACCATTTTTGAATTGCCTTGGGTCACCAAGTCTTCCTGAATTGTCAAAATGGGTCCCCATCTGGAAAAGGTTGGGAACCGCTGAGTTAGAGGATTCAGTGAACAAAGGCTGAAAGTACAGGTCAGGCAGAGTGTTAAGGGTGGTGGGGTGAGAAACTGGCACACAGGTAAGAACCAGCTTCCAGACCAGCCCACATGGCTGACTTTTTTGCTTCCTCCTGTCAGCAGCCTCCCCCTCGGGACCTTACTGGCATGGCAGGACAACAACAGGTGGGAGGATGGAGGGGCAAAAGGGGCAGCTGTCTAACAACCCATGGATTTAAAAGCAATTAGGGCTCCCAGCCACCCCAGAAGTGGCCAGGAGTCCCAGCCCTTCAATTTGCCTCCAGAGCTCTGGGTCTCCTAGCTTCCATCACTATAGCCCAGGTCTCCATGAAGGAGTGGCTAGGGACTTTCCTATCCCTAATCCCACCCTTCCACCCAAGGACCCTGCCCCTTCTTGTTAAAGACACATGGCCCAATACAGGGTACACCAATAAGTCTCAGCATCTACTTTCACACCTGACTACAGGTAAGATTTTTAAAACCACTCACCATTGGCCTAATTCTGCTCCCATTGAAGTCAATGCTAAAATTTCCATTGACTTATTGGGGGCCAGGAATTCACTGTAGTACACATGTCTGACACAAGCATATTAAGCCGTAAATACATCCACACATTCCATGGTTAACTATGTAGTATAATGTTTGTTTCTTTTTCAAAGTAATCTAAATCTTGTTTAAAGAAGAAAATCTTTGTATCTATTGCAGTGAATTATCAAATGCATGTATTAAAAATAAAATTGAATATGAAACAACTCCACATCACACTTTACTACAATTCCCAGAATGCACAGCAAGTGCCTCTTTGTTTGGAATATGGGAGCTTTTCTTATCTTGAGTGTTGGCAAGGGCAGTGACCAGAGATAAAGTAGTAACAGAGGTGTGAAGCTGTCAGTACTAACATCCAAGAGGGAATATAAAAGCAAAACATTCTGTGGTGATATATTTTATGTAAGTGTGAACAGTGAAAAGAGATAGTTGAACAGAGAAAGTAAAAGCACAAAAAACACCGCTTAAAATACTGCAGAAGGCAAGTACTGTTCTATGTAACAATTGTATGGTGTCGTCAGGGTCGTTAAGCATAATTTTAAAAAACTATTTCAGAGCACAGTTTTAAGAAAACATTATACAGTTGATGTGCTCATAATGCATTGCATGTCTAAACTTTTCCTAATTTCTTTATCTTCTACTTTAATGTATCAATTGGATTTTTGTGGACTTCACCTTTTTCCTTAATGTTCAATAAAGCATTTTAAAATTTAGCATATCATGTATTTTCTTGGCAGTGCTATTGTGGTTGTTTCTCTCAAATAAAGTAATAACAACTAGCTTCTATATGGCACATTCATCAGTAGATCTCAAAACCCTTGTGCTTATTAACAGAGCCTAGTACCGCAAACCTTTTTACACACAAGTAGTTCCTACTCTTTAGGAACTGTCAGACCTACAGTAGCCTTGAACTCCACCAATGGAGACACAGGGTTCTCTCACCAATGCTGGTTTCATGTTTACTACTCAGATTACAGTGCTCTGCATATGAGTAAATAAAAGAGAAGTGGATTTTTAGTTCAGTCACAGCTATGATTGCAATACAGTCTCTTCTTGTCTATCAAGATACATCTATTGCTGAGATCCAGCTTCAGGTGCTATGCCCTTCCAAATATGATATGGCACAGGCTTCTGAGTTAGGTTGGAGCAGGAGGAAGAAAGTTACATAGTGAATCTTGAGTCTTGCAGCTAGGAATTGAAATGACTCAAGTTTTCTTTGTACAGGCCCTGATAATTTTATTTAAGTCATCTGAGCAAGGGTTTGCAGGCTCAGGTCCTTTATTTGTTTCTTGAAAGGTGCATTAACTTTTAGTCAGACTAACATCGACAAAGTGTCTAAGTAATATTTTATAGATAGCATTAATTAATTTAAATCAAAATACTGCTTTAATATACCTCTAGGATGACAGTTTAAATCAGACGGTTGTCAGATATTTCTCTTCCTGATACTAAATGAAACCAAGTTAAAATGCAGCACACATGTTTGAATTGGGGATATCTTTTGTTGCAATTGATATATATTTTACATAACTTAGTAATAATTTTTATGTGCATCTAAATTAAACTGTTTGGTCCATTTTCAAAGGACTCTACTGCACCATCAGAAGCATCTACTGCATGATTAGATCTCCTAGGATTTGTTAGACTATGTCTACACTTGCAGTTGATTGACAAAACTTTTCTCATTCACGGGTGCTTAATCCCTCTTTCCCTCCCTTCCCCCATGACAAAAGTTTTGCCACAGCATGTGCGAATGTTTGCCTTGTCACCAAAAGCTCCATAATGTAAGACATACCCTCATGAGAATGTCAAAAAGAATTACCAGTTACATCCACCAAAGGTTATGTCTTGTTTGGGATGGGAGGGGATAAGGCAAGACTGGGCAAGATGCGGCCTGGGGGCCAGATCGAGCCTGCCTAGCAGTTTGATCCAGCCCACTGACTGCATCTGGCCACTTTATTTGTATCCTGTTGCTTGTGCCACCAAATGTCCAGGCAGCAGGATCCTATTTAAGTGGCTCATGGTCACAGTGCTACCCTGGCAGGGGCCAGAGCCGCAAACCTTTTAAATAGCTGCGGCAACCCTGGATGCCAGGCAAGGCAGTAGTGGCGGGGCCAGGAGTTGCGAGCCCTTTATTGTGTTTTTAATTCAAAGCCTCCAGCCCCAGACAACTCTGGAGGGAGGCTAGTCTCCAGCCCTGCTCCTTCCATCTCAGGCCCCGCCCCTTCTGGGGGTGGAGCAGACCTGTGATTATATAGCATTCATTAAGTGGCTTCCCTGCGAAAATTATTGCCCACCCAAGGATAAGGCTTTTCCAAGCAACTTGTATTGACAGCTAATCTCTACACTAGTCTACTATTTCAGATTTTCTACTCACCAGTGCTTGATTCCTAAAATGTATATGCATGCTGACTGCACACATGGCCAACCTGTTCAAAAGAAGCTTGGCCCAACTCAAGGAGTAAAAATCCAACTGTCTCCTCTGTGCAGAATTTCCACTACAGCACTGATCTCTGTTTCCCCGGCCCCACTGTGCAGTTCTGGATCCACAGAGGCAGGGCCGTCCCTAGGAGGGCTTGGGGCCTCTGGCTACCCCCATCAGTGTCCCAGGTGCAGGACTCAGAGCAAGCCCCCTGCCACAGCCCCTGCTCCCGCCCTGCCTCTGCTCCACTCTTTCCCCAAATCCCTCCCCTGCTCCACTCATGCCCCACTCCCACTCCGTCTCCTTGCCCCCTCTCCTGAGCAATGCTAGCCAGGGGATTTAGAGTCATGCTGACCATAGGATGATTTGGGGTGACTGCCTCGGGCCCCGCACTGTGAGGTTCCTCCAGGAGGCCACCTCAACTGTCTTATGGACAGGATGATTCCCCATATTGCTGTTAGCCTGCAGGGCCCAGAATAGCCTGGCTCATGGCAGAATCAGGCAACTGGAAGCAGAGTGATGTGGCTTGAGCAGGGGTGAGCAATAATTTTGGAAGGGGCGGCCACTTAACAAATTCTGAACTGGCCGTGGGCCGACCCGGAAGGGGTGGGGCCTCGGGCAGAAGGGGTGGGGTTGAGAACTACCCTGCTGGGAGCTTTGCTTGGCCTGGGGTCCCTGCCTCCTGACTTCTAGCCAATGGAAGGGACCCGGAGCAGATGGGAGGGTGCTGAGGGCTAGCCTCCTCCCAGAGCTGTCTGGGGCGGAGGCTTAGAATTCACAAAACATGGCTGGCAGCTCCTGGCCCCGCTGCTAACCTGTTATCTGGCAGCCACCGGCAAGCACAAGCCCTTTGAATAGAAGCAGCTGAAAGGCCTCAACCCTCTCTGGCAGCTCCCTGGCAACAGGTGAGTAGGACTGAATGCTGTGAGCCCTTTCAGTTGCTTCTGGTTAAAGGGCTTGTACCTGCTGGGTGACTGCCAGGCAACTCAGTTGCCCATAATGCACAAACCCTTTAAATAGAAGCAGTTGAAAGGGCTCACATGTCTCTGGCTCCCAGACAACACGCTAGGGCAGGGGTCAGCAGCCTTCAGAGGTGGAGTGCAAAGATTTGACTTATTCGCCTTTCTGTACGGGTCCAAGTGCCGGTGATTATTTTTAAAGTCAATAACAGTCCTATTTACAGCAGCTTCATTAATAAATAAATTAAGATGCAGATTTTACCTTTTAGTGCAGGGGTCAGCAACCTTTCAGAGGTGGCGTACGGAGATTTCACTTATTCATGGATCTGCGTGCCAGGGACAGGAGGGGGAAAGGAGACAAGGTCAGACTGGGTTGGGTGACCTTATTTTCTGAACCAGATGCAGCTAGTGAGAACGGTTTAATTTAGATTATTAAACAGATTAAGCGTTTTAACTTTCTCATGTTAGTTTATCAAACTTCCTTTTTAATTAAGTAAAATATTATGTCCAACTCAAAAGGTTTCAATGTTTTCTTTATTTATGGCAGGGATGGGGAACCCTTTTTGGGCCTAGGGTCACTGACCCACAGAAAAATCAGTTGGGGATCACACAAGTGAGAAGCAAAAAAATTCCTCCAAAACCCCCAATGCTTACTGATGTGGCCCCCAACTGAGACACCTCATTCCTCTGGTGCCCCAGCGTCACGGGGTGAGGGGAAGATAAGGTGGGGACTGAGGTTAAGGGCTTCCCATAGACCAGATTTACTTTTCTGGGGTTCTGGAGTTAGTGGATTTTATGGACCTCCTTAGGCTCTGGGATAGGGACAAAAATGAGGAGCACAGTGTGCAAGACAGGGCTGCCAACAAGTAGAATAGGGATGGGGTACAGGATCTGGGATGGAGGTGGGGTGCAGGAGGGGGAGAAGTTGTGAGGTCTGGATGGGGGGTAGGGTGCAGAAGCAGGCTGGGAGTAAGGTGTCTCTCTAGGTGGAGGTAGCAAGAACAAGGGAGGGTGCAGTGTGTGGCCAGGAGAGAGGGTGCAGGAGCAACATTGATGAAGGAGCAGGGTGGGGTGGCTGACCAGGAGAGAGGCTGCAGGAACAAGGGAGGGTGCCAAAGCAAGCTGGCCATGCTGGGTGGGGAGGGAAGTGAGGTGCCTGGACTGCATGGCCACGGCAGAGGTGCCTTTAGCCAACCGGACCAGGACCGCATGGCTGTGGTGCCTCCGGTCCCTGCTGAGGAGCCTCAGCCCCAGCACTGCCTACTCCCACTGCAGCCTAATCTACTGCAGGGAGGAAGCACTCTCCAGCAGCTGGAAGAGGGGTAGAACTGAGTTCCCCTATGCTGCTGAAAATTGGCATGCGTGGCACAAGTGCCGTAGGTTTCTACCCCCTGTGCTAAGGGGCAAGGCCTGGAACTGCCTCATGGGCTAGATCAAAGCCCTTGGTGGTCCGGATCCAGCCTGCTGAGAGGCTTTTGCCCACCACTAGGCTTGAGGGAGTGGGGTGACGGAGGCCAGTTTCCTCTGCTTGTTACAGTGAAGTAGAGCGATGCAGCTGGGAAATGGGTGGTGGGATGGAGCTGGATCCCTCTGCTTCCTGTGGCTCCTGCTCAGGGTTGCCAGGTGTCCGGTATTGTACCGGACAGTCCGGTATTTGTGCACTCTGTCCGGTAAAAAAAAATCAGAAAATACTGGACATGTGCAATATCCAGTATTTTCTGATTTTTCCGGCTGCGCACCCGACAGAAGCCTGGCGGGGGCAGGAGGAGCGGCTGGGAGTCCCAGCTGGGAGGCAGGGCTGCGATTGCTGCTGGGAGCCCTCAATTGGTTGAGTGTGAGGAGAAGGGGAAGCCTCCTCCTCGCTCGTGCACCTCCGGGAGCCTGCGCGGGACAGGCAGCAAGTACCCAGGTCAGTCCCGCTCCCCGCTGGCCAATTTGCTCACCCTCCCCCTTCCTGGCTGGACGGTTCTCCCTCACTTCCCCTCCTGATCTTCCCCGGCCAGCCCCCGTGCACCGCCCCCCAGCTCTGCTTCCCACTGGCCCGTTCCTCTTCCTGATCTCCCCCGGCCAGCCTCCCTGCACCCCAGCTCTGCTTCCTGCCGGCCCGTTCCTCTTCCTGATCTCCCCCGGCCAGCCCCTGCACCCTCCCAGCTCTGCTTCCTGCCGGCCCGTTCCTCTTCCTTGTCTCCCACGGCCAGCGCCGCTGCACCTCTCCTCCCCACCAGCTCTGCTTCCCGCTCCCCCTTCCTCCCGGCCAGCCCCGCCCCTTCTGGCCGGTCCCCTCCTGATATCCTGCGCCAGCCCCGTTCCACCCGCCCCTGCTTCCCATTGGCCCCCATCTCTCCTGCTCCCCGTTAGCTGTTTCCAGGCCCCCTTCCCAGCCAGGCTGGTCCTCCCAAAGCATGTCTGGGTTTTGTTTTTTTTTAAATGATTACCTGGTAACCCCTAGCAGTGATCCAGGTTCTCGGAGGGTTTTTTTTTTTTTTTGCTCACCAAGTTTGGTCCCCCCCCCTTTTTTTTTCCTGCAACAAAATTGGGGGGGGGGGTGTTCGGTATTTTTCTTTCAGCCATCTGGCAACCCTACTCCTGCTGCCTCTCTACACCAGCCCTCTCCCCCCCAGTAATCCTCCAGGACACATCACTGAGGGGAGGGGGTTTTGAGGGAGGTGTGCAATGCAGGGAGAGGATGGAGCATTGGCGGGAAGAGGTGGAGCAGGGCTGGAATTTGGGGGAAGGAGTGGAGTGTAGGTGGGGCAGGAGCAGAGCAGGGGTGACAAGAGGCAGAGCAGGGACAGGGCAGAGAGCAGATTGCTCTGGGCCTCACACTTCTCCTAGGGATGGCCCTGCTTAGGTTGTGTGTAAAAGACCCCAGGAGTTCATACAGTCATAGAGCTTAAATCAACTCCTTCTGTGGTTACAACTGGGGAAGTCCAGCAAGTCCACAGACTGCTTCAGTTTAAAAACAAAACCATATCTTCTTGTGGGTGGGGATGGATGAAGATTTTTCACATATACAAAACAGATTGCAGCAGACAGTGGAGACTGTTTGCCCCAGGCACATGTCTAGAAACTAGAGACTCCTAATAAAATGCCTTGTTGAATACAGAAGACTTCTCCCTTTCCTATTCCCATCCCTATTGTAGCCCTCAAGATTCCCATTTTGCAGAATAATCTCTTGGGGTACATCTACACCACAGAGTTATTTTGGAATAATGTCTATTATTCCAAAATAATGTTATGCACTGTCTACACAAGAAGCCCGTTCTTTCGAAATAACAGGCTTCTTACTCCGACTTCCTGTAAACCTCGTTGTATGAGGATTAAGGAATTCAGCAGAACAGCAATTTATTTTGAAATAAGTGCTCTGAAGACAGCGTCAAATTTCAAATTAAGCTATTTTGATATAAGCTATGCAATTTGCATAGCTCAAATTGCGTAGCTTATTTCAAGGTACATATTACTGTGTAGATGTACTCCTACTGTGGGAAATGGCTAGGGTTAAAAGGGTAATGCTTCCCATGGAAATACAAATATCAACTGACACTAGTTTTACTTTATAATAGCACTAAAATGTGATGACTGTTTACTGCAGTTCCTGTGACTACCCATTGCAATTTCACATGCCTTTGAGGAGAAAAAAGATTATTAAATAATTTCCTAGTATTGTAATTGTGAATCTCTTTCTGGTGTGTTATAACACCATGGTGAATGTCCCAAAGTGCTTGTAGATGTCTCCTTTTTGGTAGTAATTATACTTGATTTTATGTGCTCCAAAACACAAACCATGAAAGCCAAATTATGCATAATTTGAGTCCATATTACCTATTACAACCAGCAAAAAAGCTGGAAAGCTTTGCCTTGAGCAGAAAATGTTCAGCTTGTAAAGAATTCATCCAAATGCAGAGTATTTGACTCCTTTACAAATAAACTTGAATCCTAAGGCAATCCACATGCAGTAATGATTGTTAATGTCATATCCTGCATGTGGCTAAGTGGGAAGTTAAGTGCACGAATGGAGGGTCAATTAAACAATCAACTTCAAAGCAGAAGAAGGTTTCACTTTAGAAATCTTTAAGGAACACTCAAGTGGAAATCTAGTTAATTTAAATTTTAAAAAAGTTAAAAGTAGTTTTGGGTATGTACTACCAAAATACTGTCAATAAATAAATAAATAAATAAGATATCTCTCCATCCCCCACCAATTTCTGTTTATGATATTTTATTATTTTTATAAATGTGGTTCTATGTGAAAGACCATAGAACAACAGGAAAGATAGACTGACTGACACAGAGAACAGTAAAGCCGACTAGACAATGTTTATATTGTTTTATCTAAACACTAAGTTACAGTAATCTTAAATACAATTTGTTACAGTAGTAAGTAAAATTTTCACAGAAGTGAAAGTTTTACAAAAGTGTGATACATTCTAAATTGACAGTGTTCCTTAAGCCAGTAGTTTTGTAGCTGAATGTCTACAGTAGTAACAAACTCCATAAGGGATAGTTATTAAATATACTATAAAAATAAGTAATAGTGCCACATTATCTGCTTTTACTTGTTATAAATATATATCACACATGTAAATAACATGCACAAATAGTACAACATAGTGTATAGATAAATATACTCTGCATATGTAAATTAGTGATTTTGTGTATTGATGATGCACTTCTGACTGTCTCACCTGTATAATAATCTATCTTCCTTGAGGCTTATTCTATCATTTCAGATACTTGAGCATTTGAAAATCTTGAAATATTTTATTTTATTAAAGTAAACCTGCCTTCAGAGAAGTGTTTTCTACTTTTAAAGCCTAATTTTTTAATTTCTCCCCTTAAAATCACACTACCTTAAGCATCAGAAATGGAAACCATTGCTGTGTTTGAGGTCCAGTATCTCACAATTCATCCTGACAATATGTGGGGATTCCCAGCTTTACAGCCACCATGTTTGTCAGCGGCCTGGAAAGTCCAGAGAGATTGGATTTTGAAGTATTGACATTATGCTGCTTAGAAAAGTTATTTGACATTTTTTTCACCCTCTGAGTCAGCTGGTCGGATGTCATAATGCTTGATTCTCCTTTGTCTTGCACTTTGTGTGGTTATTTATACTGCTGAAAAGAATTTTATATCTAGAACCAGACCACAAGACCACCCATTTAGGTGTGTAAATCCAAAACCTTGCCACTAGCTGCCGACACCTAATCATGTAGGTGTCTAGGTGCCCTTGGTATTTACATTTTCACTGTGAAAGCCCTAGGTGCTTACATGAACATCTACATGACCACTGATGCTTGCATCAGACAAATTCCTATATGCCTAAGACTCAGGGAGATTCTCAAACCAGATGAAAATAGGTTTCATAGGTATCCATGTTAGTCTGTTTCAGCAAAACAAGGGGTCCAGTGGCACCTTAAAGACTAACAATTTTATTATGGCATAAGCTTTCATGAGTTGCAACTCATTCCAACAGATTAGGGGCGGGCAATAATTTTTGACCGGGGGCTACTTCAGAAATTTTTGAAGTGGCCCCAGGTGGCCCGGGAAGGGGCAGGGCCTCAGGCAGAAGGGGTGCTTCCCCACCCACAGACCCTGATTAGTCTGGGGGTAGGGGAGCCCATGAAGTATTTGTTCCCACTTCCTGAGAGAGAACCGCCAGCCGTTCTGAACAGCTGGTGGTTCCCTCTAGGCTCCCGCATCCCTGGACGTGGAAAGAGACTTTGTGCATTCCCCCCCCCAACACACACACACACACTGCCCCCAGGTCAATAAGAGCCTGGGGGCAGGGGAGCACGCGAAGTGTCTCACTCCCTGCCCCCACCCTGAAGGGGAGCTCCATGCTTACTCACTCGCCAGCTGAGCAGCAGCTGGCGGTTGACTCTAAACACTGCGTGCCCCTTGCAGGGCAGGAGGAGACTTGGCACACTCCCCAGCCCCCAGGCCAGTCAGGGCTTGGACGCAGGTAGAGCGCACAAAGTCTCCTCCCGCCCTGCAAGGAGTGTATACTGATTCAAAGTGCCGCACACTCCTTGCAAAATGGGGTGTTCCCCTTTGCGTGCTCCCCTTGCCCCCAGGCTCTGATTGGCCTGGGGGTATGGAGAGCATGCAAAATCTCTCACATCCTGCACCAGGAGCATGAACTGAAAAAAAAAAAGAAACAGGTAGTCAGGATATGGAGATGGGAGCAGTACATCACAGTTAATTCAGTCAGGGTAGATGCAGAGAAGAAGGTGAGAATACCTAAAGTTCAAAAATAACTTATTGTAGTGTGAGAGCCATTCTCAGTCCCTAATCAGACCCATTTTGATGGTGTCAAATTTGTATATGAATTCCAGCACAGCAGTTTAATGTTGCAGCCCTCTTTTTAAGTTTTTTTTTCTTGAGGATGGCAACTTTCATTTCTGTAATTGTGTGTCTACAGGGGTTAAAATTTTCTCCCACTGGTTTTTATATGTTATCATTCTTGATGTCTGATTTGCATCCATTTATTCTGTTGCATAGAGCCAGTCCAATTTGCCCAGTTTGTACATAACAGAGGGGCATTGCTGGCACATGATGGATGTGCTGGTGAATGAGCTTTTGATGGTATGGCTGATGTGGTTAGGTCCTATGATGATATCAGTAGGGTAGATGTATGGACAGAGTTGGCAGTCGGGTTTGTTGCAGGGATCAGTTCCTAGGTTAATGCTTCTATTGTGGGATGTGTGGTTAGTAGTAAATATGACTGCCTCCCAAGATCTGTGAGAGCAAGGGATCATCATCTAGGATAGGTTTTAAATCCTTGATGATGTGTTGGAGAGGTTTTAGCTGGGGGCTGTAGGTAATGGCCCATGGCATTCTATTGCTTTCTTTATTGGGCCTGGCCTGTCATAGGTGACTTCTGGGTACCTACCTGGCTCCACCCATCTGTTTCTTCATATTCCAGGTGATTATTGTAGTTTTAAGAATGCCTGGTAGAACTTCTATAGGTGTTTGTCTCTATCTGAGGGACTGGAGCAAATGTAGCTGTATCTTAGGGTTTGGCTGTAGACAATGGATCATGTGATATATTTCCATGCCCCTAAATCTTCCACATCCTATGCAAGTTCACTGGGCTAACAATTACAAGGTGGGCACCACCACCTTCTCCAGTAGCTGGATTTTAAAGGGAGCCTAATTCTGTAGGCAGCCGCTGAGCACACCTGCCAGATTGGGCACTGGCCCCTGCACAGAAGACTGGCATTCATCTCCTATCTCCCCTGATCAGTGGTCCACTCTGAATCATAGAACACTAGAACTGGAAGGGACCTCAAGAGGTCATCAAGTCCAGTCCTCCCCTCACAGCAGGACCAAGCACCATCTACATCATCCCTGACAGATGTTTATCTAACCTGCTCTTAAATATCTCCAGTGATGGAGATTCCGTAACTTCCCTAGGCAACTTATTCCAGTGCTTAATCACCTTGACAGTTAGGAAATTTTTCCTAATGTCCAACCTAAAATCTTTAACTGCAATTTAAGTCTATTGCTTTTTGTCCTATCATCAGAGGTTAAAGAGAATAATTTTTCTCCCTTCTCCTTGTAACTACCCTTTTAAGTACTTGAAAGCTGTTATGTCCCATTTCAGTCTTCTCTTTTCTAAACTAAACATGCCCAATTCTTTCAATCTTCCCTCACAGGTCATATTTTCTAGACCTTTAATCATTTTTGTTGCTCTTCTTAGATGCTCTTCAATTTCTCCACATTTTGTTTTGAAATGTGGTGCCCAGAACTGGACACAATACTCCAACTCAGCACAGAGTAGAGCAGAAGAATGACTTCTCTTGTCTTGCTTACAACACTCCCATTAATTCATCTAAGGTTACATCTACACTGCAGGGTTTTTCCGGTAGGTATCCCAGAAAAACTCCGCCACATACAAGAAACGCATTTGCTCTTCCACTTTTTTTTTGTGGAACAGCAAATGCGCTCTTTTGGGAAGTCCTGTATATCTTGTTCTACAAGGAATAAGGGCTCCTCTGAAAGCGGAGGCTTTTCCACCATTTGGCCCTATCTAGATGGCAGAAAAGCCTCTTCTGGAAAAGTGATCAGAAAAAGCTACGCAAATAGCAGAGAGAAATTTGCGTAGCTTTTTCCAAAAAAATGCTAACATGTAGACCTAGCCCCAGAATCATGAATCCTAGTCCGAGGTAGCCATCTGGGGTATGTCTAGACTACATGCCTCTGCCGATAGAGGCATGTAAAATAGGCTACCTGACATAGTCAATGAAGCAGGGATTTAAATATCCCTGGCTTCATTAAAATAAAAATGGCCGCTGCGCTGTTCCAGCTCAGCTGATCATTGGCACAGCGCACGAGTCAAGACGCGGATCGGTCGACAGGGGAAGCCTTTGTCAACCGCTCCTGTAAACCTCGTTCCACGAGGCATAAGGGATCGGTCGACAAAGGCTTCCCTGGTCGACCGATCCACGTCTTGACTTGCGCGCTGTGCCAATGATCAGCTGAGCCAGCACAGCGCGGTGGCCATTTTTATTTTAATGAAGCCGGAGATATTTAAATCCCCGCTTCATTGACTATGTTGGGTAGCCTATTTTACATGCCTCTGTTGGCAGAGGCATGTAGTCTAGACATACCCCTGGACGTCAGCATGAGGGAGCTGTGTGCATGGACCCCAAATTTATGGTGCATGTACAGTAACCCATCCACAGAGCAAGTCTGAGTGGTTGGAGTTGGAAACAAAGCTTTGTCTGAGCTGCACCCTGCATATTGTAGATAAGCTGCACCATCTGTCAGTTGGGTATAGGAACTATCCAGATTCCTGGAGCTGGAAAAACTCCTCTTTCTTCCCTGCCAGCTGCCATGAGCTTGGCCAGGTGTGTCTGCCAAGAGGCAAGTTCAGAACTAGTATGGGATAGGAGCCCTAGTGGCCTAGCTCTTGTTGCATATATCAGGGAACCAGGCATGCTTTTCCTTCTGCCTGGCAGTGGACACATTGGGCAGGGTGATGGGAAACAAGCTCAGGGTGCAGAGCAGGAGTGGGTGAAAATTGGGTGAGTCTGGATAATAATTGAATGGGCCATGGCTCACCCAGTCTGACTTGAAGCTAGGCCTGTGACATAAGCCTCTATACATGAGATTAACACTGCACTCAGAACCACTGGCAGTGGGGAGTAGTGTATGTGTATGCTGTAGCCAAAAACAGTCTGTGTCCACAATGTGGTGCTTAACTACACTCTGCATGTCAGTGAAAGCCTCTGGTCAAGGGAGGCAGCCAGGAAATGTGTCCACAGAGGGGAGCTGCCAGAACCTTTTCCTGCTAGCCTTTCACTTCTACTGGAGGGGTTCCTGTGGTGGGTAAGGACTCTAGCAGCTTCCCATGGCAGGAAAAGCTCCAACAATTGGACTCATCACTGCAAAAAATAGCAGTGCAGACAAAGGAGGCACTTCTTGGCATGTAGACCAGATGTAGCCAGGTAGGGTACATACCCACAGAGTTAGATGTGTCTTTACTTGTCTAAGAAGTGCCTCACCATCTGCACTGGTCTTTATACCCACAATAGTGGATCGTGCAGTATATGTACACTACACACCACCATAAGGAGTGGGCAGTATAGAGGAACCCTTATGCCTAACTAGTTTTGCGGACTGTGGTCTTTATAACTTTTGAAGGATGTCATCTTATTTTAAATATCCCAAAATATAAGCAACCCCATCCTAACATTTTTTACTCTGAGCTTTTGAAAAATCAGGTTACTCATCAACACAAACTAATTCTTTCCTGATTTGTCTTTACGAAAGTGTTTCTTTGAACAAATTACTTTGGTAATTTCATCAGGTCTGTTCACAGGGTGTTTGTGTGAAGGGTGTGAAAGCACCCCCCTGGTCCCACAAGTAAGCATGCTCCAGCTGGCCAGGGGAAGGCAGGAGCGGCGTGCTGCCTGAGTCTCCCTCCTCCATTCTCTGACCAGCCGGGGGAAGGCTGGGGCTGATTTCCTGGTTTACATGGGAATGTATTCATACCCTTGCAGTTCATATTTACAAAAAAAGCACCCCGCACACACAGAAATTCCTGCATACGGGCCTGTTCACATATACAGTCCCTGCTTCCCACATGCAAGTAATATTTCAGCTGTCCTAGTGATGTCATTGAGATGGAATTAAAAGTGCAGAGATTTTCAGTGATGGATATTTCACCACAGCTGTGAGCAATGTGTTCCACAGAAATTGCAATTATCCCAGGGGTTATGGTAAGCCCTGCGACTTGCATCTTTCTAGTTGTATAGTAGAATTTTACAATAGAATCACAAAACACTTTGTCAAACAAAGTGAGCCTTTTCTATAGTTCAGATAATATAGGAAATAATCCCTTACATTATAAATAAATACATTTATTTTATATATCATTATAAAATTAAACCATATGTTAAAATAACGGTCTAACTATAACCAGCCAAACAAGGGGATTCAGTGATAAAGCTAAAAACGTAAGCTCTCACTGTGCCTTTGAACTCATGGCCTCGCTTTAAAAAAGAGGGAAAATGGCATTAAGTGAGGATGATGTGGTGGTTTAGACTTCTAAATATTGCTGCCTGAGTCTATTTCATTGTTTTTTTAAACAGATGTTTTTTGAATGGTGGGTTGGTTTTTTTTTACATTGGAATACATTGTTAGAAAGGTTCACATAGGCAACAAATTGAACAGAAGCCATTATTAACTATTGTGCAAATGCAAACAAGAACCCCTTAACAAAGCCCGCTGACTAAGTTCAGCAGTGGTCTAGAACTACATTATGCCACTGAAGATGTTGTCACTTGCCTAGATGACTGTGCACATGCTAAACAAAATAGTGACCTATAATGGTTCCCTCCGAGCAATATTATGCTGTGGTATAAAGTGCTGATTTAGGAAAGCACTTCTGCACATTCAGAAGAGCATTTATGCACATGATGTAAGTCTACTGAGTTCAATGGGATTTCAGCACATCTTTTCTGAATAAGGATGCTTTCCTGAACTGGGATCTAAGTGTACAGACTTTTGAAAATACTGAAAATATTGATTCAATAGATCCAACTGCACTAGCCTGGAGAGCCTTGTTAGAGCCTGTATAACTAGAAGTGTGTTTAAGCCTGGTTTAAAATAAAGGTACTGTTATAGATATGCCTAGTGTTGGAGATAGGCAGTGCAGAGCACCCCATATAATCAGTCAGGAGCAGATGAAGTCCCAATGGAACTGATGCAGAATTCAGACCCAGGCATTAGAACACTTTACTTGGTGTGGAGAGGTGTTTTTTTGTAGGGAAACAAAAATGGTTCAAGAGGAACACTAGATTTGTTTATAGATAAAGGATGGTTCAAGGGAGTATCCCAAAGTTGCTTTGTTTAGGCTAGGCAATAGGAACTGCCTGTAGGGAGTGTTCATTCAAGAGAGCTCATAATATAATTAGACAGTTTCAGTATTTTGGATACTGTGACAGAGCCCTGCCAGGGCGTCCACCATTTGCCTCAACAAGAACACTCGTCAGTCCTTCGCCCTGGCCACTTTTCCCTTTTTCGTCCTATTTATGAAGCTTTTGCAACATCTTCACTCTATTGACAATTGCCCCACTCCAGGAGCATCAGTTCCAAATTCCCAGTCGCCAGTACTGGCAGCTTCTGGCGATGGGGAGAGGGGTGCCTGGGCTCGCCCTCACTCACGGGCCCCAGCCCAGGGCCCTAAGGACAGGGACTGTTTCCGGTCTTGTCTGGCTGACAGGGCTCCTTGCCGAAATGCATCAGCCTGCGGGCTTTAAACGGTTGTCCTGTCCTGGGCTGCTTCCTCTCCCCACTCTCACAGTCTCCCACCAGAAACTTTGGTGGCAATGCTTCTGCCAAGCTGAAGTTCCCTTTGCTTCCCTGCAGCCGCTGTCCTACCTTCCTCCTCTCCTTTCCCTTCTCACTCCTCTCCCCATGACCTCTCCTGTCTGCTTTTTAAATCCCCCGCTCACCTGCTTCAGCTGACATCACATCTGGCGTGACCACGTCACACCGCGTGCCTCCATCCTCCTCACCCCCCTCCTTTTCTGCGTGTCGTGGCTCGCTTTCGCCGCTGTCCTAGCGGAGCGAGGCTATTTTGCAGCACGCCCGCACCACGTCACACTGTGCGCCTCCCTCCTCCTCCCCCACCTTTTTGCACGCTGCGGCTTGCGTTCACTGCTGCCCTCGCAGTGCGAGGCTGTTGCACGGCGCACGAGCACCGCACGCAGGGCTGGTACCAGACCCTCGCCCTGCGAACAGGGCAGCTGCTGAGGGGTTTGGAGTGCAGGGTGGAGATGCCCCGTCACAGATACCAATAGAGGATTTGTTAATAGAATTGGTCTGTAACAGGGGTTGGCAACCTACGGCACGTGTGCCATAAGTGGCAGGCAAGCCGATTTTCAGTGGCATGTGGGGCAGAATCTCAGCCCCATCCCCTGTACAGCAGGGAGCCCGAGCTGTGGCTCAAGGCTCAGGATTGCGGTGCAGGTGCAGGCTGGAGCACCAGCTTTGGCTTCCTGCTGGGAGGCAGGAGAGGTGCATGCATGGCTCCGCACCCTTGGGGCTGCCCCTTCCTGGCCTGGGCATGCAGCTCCAGGGAGCTAAGGAGCTAACACCCCCTTCCTGCACTACAGTCTCTGCCTCCTGCTCCAGGCTGGGGCGGGCTGCGGCTGCTCCACAGATTGGGATTGGGTGGCCGGTAACATATAGGGTGCCAGGGCCCAGGTTGCGCTCAGCTGCTCCCCACAGGGTGTGTGCAGGGGTTGGGAGCCCCTTCCCCAGCACCCCGCTGTGCCCAGCCAGGTGGGAACCAGCTCTGGGCAGCCCCAGGCTCTGCCCACCCCAGCCCTAGAGCTGCACCCTGCAGGTAAGGGGTGAGCCCCCGGGCAAATGGCTGGGCCAGGCAGGGAAGTGACTATGTTCCCCCCCGCCCCTCCTCACCCCAGCGCTGCGCCCCGGGGCTGCGATTCCCAATGCTGCTGCCCTGCCAGTCTGTGCACTGAGGGGAACAGGGATGTGGGGGCAGGAGGGGAGTAAAGGAAGATGCAGGGGAAGGATTGGAGGGAGCAGGGATTGCACTGTGGGGGGATGGGCCAATGTGGGGGATCAGGCTGGGGGGTTATGGGACTGAGGGGAGTGAGGCTGGAGCAGAGGGAAGATGTGAGGGAGGGATACAAGTTCCCTTTGCAGAAGCTGCACTTTCCTGTACTCCCCACTCTTTTTGCCTCCCTTCCCCCATCACAACATGATCCTCTTTGCACCTTTTTGTTCTGTGTGTGTGACAATTTCAGCCTGTTTGCAGGTGCTGCTGGAAAGCTGGCAGGTCTGTACATTGTTCAATAATCTGTAGCTCCCTTGGCATTAGACCTGGGACATTTGCTCCCCTCCAGGTCTCTAGCAGAGTAGCTGCTTTTAATGTCAGTGCATATTTCTGCTGGCAGCTAAGACACACAGTCGTTATTTCCCCCAGTGCTCTGAGCTGGGTTTGTCTGGGGTTTGTTGCTTTTCCATGGATCAGTCTCCTCCAGCCTCTGTTCTGACCCCTCAAATACTGACACCACCTCACCGGGATTGCCAGGAAACAAGCCGAGACGAGGGAGACCTCTCCCCTCCATGATATTGAATACTTGTTGGTTTAGGATTCTTAAGCTAAATAGCTGCTTCAGCAACTGCATATAAAAGTGAATTAATTTTCTTCTTTTACTTAGTTTCAGAACCATATAATTGCCATAGGAACCACAAATCTCCCATCATAACCCAGAAAGGCACCAGGGTTCATTCCCCTTCTGCACATGGGAGCACAATAATCAACCAGCCACAGGGGTTTTGATGTGCAGTTATTTGGCTGCATTCTCACCCTCTCACGTTTTCTGCATTACTCCCCAATCCCCTCCTGCCCCCAAATTCCCTCTTATACCCCCACCCACACACTCTCCTGCCACCAAACTCCCTTCCAGACCCTGCCATCTTCTCCCCCTCCTGCACCCCACCTCCCACCAAGATCCTGCACCCCAATCTCTATCTCACTCACTGGCAGCCCTGTCCCGCACACTGAACCCCTCATTTTTGTCCCCACCCCAGAGCCTAAGGGTATCCCCCAAATCCACTAACCGCGGAACCCCAGAAAAGTAAATCTAGCCTATGGGAAGCTCTGAAACTCAGTCCTCTCTGTCCCTTTCCCAATGAAGCTGGAGCACCACAGAGGAGTGAGGTGTCTCAGTTGGGGGCCACCTCTAGGGTTGCCAGATGGTTTCAACAAAATACCAGACACACTTGACATTACATCACAATCTACATTACATCTTACTTAGAAAATACTGGACATTTATATTTTCTCAATTTGTTTCCCAGACAGAAAGCTCAAATACTGGACTGTCTGGTTCAAAACCGGACACAGGGCTGGCCTTACCATGAGGCGAACTGAGGCGGCCGTCTCAGGTGCCAGACTGTGGGGGGGTGCCACTAGGACCCAGAGTGTAGAAAATTGTGTCTGCTGCTCGTGCATATGTATTCTCTCTGCAGTACCATGAGAGGAGTAGAACAGGAAGAAGGCGGAATTGAGACCTTTCAAAGTTTTGGCCCAAGCGAGGGGGCATGGGGGCATCATTTGAGCTCCCCACCTCAGGTGCCAAAATGTTGTGGGCCCGCCCTGACCGGACACCTGGCAACCCTACCTCAGTGAGGGTTGGGGGGATTGGGAGAAGTTTCTTTGCTTCTCACTGTTGTGGTCCCCAACTGATTTTTGGCCCCGACCCAAAAAAAGTTCCTCACCCCTGCCATAAATAAAGAAAACATGGGAACCTTTTATGTTAGACATAAATTACTATTTTCTTTATTTAGAATGAAGTTTGATAAACTAACATGAGAAAGTTAAAATGCTTAATCTGTTTAATAATTTAAATTAAACCATTTTTTCTAGCTGAAGCACTAGCAAAGTGGCTCAAGAGTAATTATTTAATTCACGGTCAGTTTTCATTAGCAACTGGTAGTCCATGGAAAGGTTTTCACTGAGCCCAGTGGTTCATGGGCCAAAAAATTTGAGAATCACTGTGCTAAACAGAGCTGCTCCGTGCTTAAAATGGAGCAGCTTCCAGAGCAGGTAATAAACAATAAAGATAAGGAGAGAATAAGTGGCTAGGTAGGGGGAGGAGTAAGGAAGTGGGTAATTGTGAAAGGTAATCAGAGGGGAGGGGAGTTTGGAGAATCCCTTGTGCAAAGGAGAGAGGGGCAGAAACTCAGCACTCAAGTCCCCTGGGAAGGGGGAGGTTAAGAGGCTGACTGTGTGGAGTAGGTGGGGGAAAGAAGGGGTGGATGGGTGCTGGCACTGGGGTGAGGTGGAGGCAGGGAGGTAGTTTGTTTGTGCTGTGAGGTAGGGGAGTTGTGGATAATTTGTTTGTGCTTTAGCTGGGAGTTAGGACAGGATGGACTGCTTGTGCCTGCTACTTTGAGAAGCAGGATTTTATCCCAGCCCCCACCTGGGCTGGGAGGAGCAGATTGCACAGGGGTAGATGGGAAAAAGAGGGAGTGGGTGCTGGCATCTGTGCAGTGAGGTGGAAGCAGGGAACAGTTTATTTTGGGTGTCCGACTCAGTTGCTGCAATCCAGATTGCAGTCCTCTGTGGCTGGCTGGGTTGGAGCAGGTAAGAAAAGCAGGCTGCATTGGTGTGCGTATGAGCTAGGAGGCCATTGGCATGATTACATTTCAAACAAAGTTTACATAGGTGTTAATGGCTTAAGGTAAGAAAAAAAAAGATTCTTTTAACAGATTTTTTTTGGAGTATTGCAGACATCTAAAACTCTGATCTTAATGATTTTTTAAAATCCTATGTTACTAAAATGGTAATATCTTCATCTTAATTTATATATTAATGAAGCTGCTGTAAGTAGGACTATTATTGACATTAAAAAGAATCAACAGTATGCAGACCCGTAAATAGAACTGAATAGGTTAAATCTCGGCATGCCACTTCTGAAAGGTTGCTGACCCCAGTCTATAATTACTGATCTGGGTATGTGCAGGTTCATTAGCATCCAGAACAGAGATTTCCCATGAGGCAATGCTTTCCTGTTTTCTGTGTCCCAGAGCTCAGTGTGGTTCTTGCTTTGGAATCTCTATTCTCCATTCTGTATGCTAATGGAGATGTCTCCTTGTCCCATCTTCAATGCAAATGAAGCTAAGGGTGTTTCCTTAATCCTGTTACTCTTGTCAGGAGGGGTTTAGGTGCATCTTCCCCTGCCTTTTCACTGCTTTTTGTATCAGCTTTGGTTCAAGCAGAGGCTCGTGGGGAGGGTGGTCTTCTATGAGTACTATGCCCTGGTTCCCTATGAACACAGAGCTGATAGGTAACACAAGAAATGGCACAGGTGCCTAAATGCAGGGCCGGCCCGAGCCATTTTGGTGCCAAAACCCTGTAGTCTAGACACCCTAAGTGCCTATTTGTGCTTTCCTTGGAATCAATAGGAATGTTGTCACTGAATTCAGTAAAAGTGAAGATAGACCCTAAATTAAATGTGCAACTGGGCTGCTCCAAACTGTCAGTGTCTGTAGCTTTAGGCAGCACTTTCTTCTCCCTGAAAATAAATTCTATTTGTACATCTCTGTACTTAACTGCACGTTGCATATCCAACACAACTGATTTTCAAAAGCCTTTATCATACATCAAATAGCAATGAAATGTGCTTCTTAATTGCCATTCACTTGGAAAGACCCACTCAAGGACATTTACTAGTTAAAAGCCAATTAATCAGCATGCTACAGGGTACTAATTCTTTTAAGGAGCCCCTTGGTAATTACTTTTTCAGACTGTCTGCTGACAGCTTACAAGTCTGTTTACTCCTCCAGCTTGACATATTGAAAAGCATTTAGTGTACTGAGATGTTTGCTTGCACCTTTCTTTCCATGAAAGAATAAAGATGTGTTGTAACTAGACAAACCAGAAACTGGTTAAGGAATTTCAAGATGGCTATTGCCTTTCAACAACCCTTTAAAAATAGTTTAAACTTTAAATAGAAGTAACTTTGTTTAAGTGACTTTAGAATAAGTTTATGTCCAAAGTTGGCAGGAAAATATAGTGAAAAAATTAGGCATGGAAAATGTTTAAATTGTAATAAAAACAAAACAAAGAAAAGCATGCATGAAATGAAAATCTTGGCATTTATCTGATTGATTTCTGACACTGTAAAACAGAGAAAATCAGATTTTTCCAGCAATAAACAAGAGAAAACTGGATGGAGGCAAAACATATCCCCCAACTGAAAGAAAGGAAGAGGCTGCTACAAGCTGCAAAATGGTCACTTTAAGGCTGCGGATGATTGACTCTGCTAAATTTAAAGGAAAACCCAAGAAAGACATATTGGGGAGAGGGAAAAGTTTCTATAAAATGATCATTCTATGCCTGAATGAGATAGTAAGAAATCACCAAAGAATTAATTTGGTGTTATGATCTCCATCACGACATCACAAAAAGTGCCTAACATTGAAATAGAAGAGAGCTGGCACACTGAATATTTTAAGTTTAAATAATGTAAAGAGAACATACAGCTTTTTGATAATAGAAGCAGTTATAGGAAACCATTAAATATTGGCATAGTAAGCGACTTTCAGATACTTTAATGCAAACTACATTATGGATAGTTTCCTTGTTTCATGAACATAAATCCTATTAATATGAAAGGAAAAGTATGTCCAAAAAAAATAGAGGACAGATCTTAAGGTCCTAATTCCTATGATGAGTTCTGCATAAGCAGAGACCTGTTGACTTCACTAGTGTTCTATACCTGACCTGTCCTATGGTCTGTGTGAGTTGAGTTCATTACAGGATGGGGGCTAAATAAAATCTTTTAGGGTACGTCTACACAGCAACATTATTTCGAAATAACTAGCGTTATTTTGAAATAACATAGGCTATGTCTAAACTACACCCCGCTGTTGGCAGAGGGATGTAAATTAGATGTATTGAAAGTGTAATGAAGACGGGATTTAAATATCCCATGTTTCATTTGCATAATGGCGGCCGCTGCTTTTTTTTTCAAAATGGGGCTTTTCGAAAAGAAAACGGCAGTTTAGACGGGGCATTTTTGACAGAAATGCCCCATTTTGAAAGATCCTATACTCCTCAAAGATCATTTTTTGAGGGGTACAGGATCTTTCGAAATGGGGCATTTCTGTCGAAAATGCCCCGTCTAAACTGCCGTTTTCTTTTCGAAAAGCCCCGTTTTGGAAAAAAGTGGCAGCCATCATTATGCAAATACATCTAATTTTGATACATCTAATTTACATCCCTCTGCCGACAGAGGGGTGTAATTTAGATGTAGCCTTAGGGTACGTCTACACTGCAAGCTTATTTCGGAATAAGCTATTCTGGAAGATATCTTCCGGAATAGCGTATTTCAAAATAGCATGTCTACACACAAAAAGCTCATCAAAATAGCAATTTGCTATTTTGAAATAGTGTCCTCACTGATTGGACACTATCTCGCATTTAAGGCCACTCAGAAGCAGTTCAGGCAGGGCATTAGGTCAGCAGTGACTTCCTGGAGCTGCTGCCTGAGGCTATCTGAGACGTGGGCTTAAAGGGAACCCCCTGAACAGCCGTTTTTCAGGTTCTTCTGTGTGCTTTGGTTGCCCTGAGTTTGGACACCACAGCGCACCCTGCTATGGAGCCGTAGCTACCTCTGGACCCGTGACGGTTCCTGACTGTTGTGCTGCAGCTTCTGCAGCAGTTTCTGCAGGCTGCCCTCCAGACCCTGCAGGAACACAACCCTGAACTGCTTGAGGAGACCCTCAATATCTGTCTGGGAGCACAGCTCTTTCAGACACACCTCACTGTGGAGCGCTGCTTCTGGCGGCTGGACACCAGTTCCGAATGGTGGAACCAGCTCATCATGAAGTGGTGGGATGTCCAGCAGTGGCTCCAGAACTTCCGTATGAGGAAGGAGACGTTCCTGGAGCTGTGTGCCTGGCTTGCCCCTGCCCTCACACAATGGGACATGCAGATGAGACCTGCCACCCTCCTGGAGACACAGGTCACCATTGCGATTTGGAAGCTCGCCATGCTGGACAGTTATTGATCCATCAAGAACCAGTATGGCATAGGGAAGTCAAACGTCAGGGCCCTCATCATACAGGTATGGCACTCTTGGGATGCAATCCCAGGAGGGGAAGGAAGTACTGGAAAGGTGGACTCTAGGAAAAGGGGAGGTTCAGGGTGCAGAAGGTGGGGGGAAGCCCCCATCACTGGGTGGTTCTCCTGTCCCGCCCTCGCACAGCCCTGCCGGGGCAGGGGGATTATAAGAGGAGGTTCCAGGGGTATTTGGGGGGAAGAGGGAAGGGCTCAGGGACCTGCCAAGGGCTCTGGCACCTCTTTGAGTCTCTGTTTTGTTTGTTTGTCTTCTTCTGCAGGTGGTGAGGGCCATCAACACCATCCAGCTGTACAGGGTCATCCACCTTGGTGATGTGGACCCCATCATCACCGGCTTTGCCACCATGGGCTTCCCGAACTGTGTGTGTGTGTGGGGGGGGGGGGTGCTATTGACGGCATCCACATCCCCATCCGGGCCCTCAGACACCGGGCATCTCAGTACATCAACCAGAAGGGATACTTTTTGATGGTCCTTCAGGCCCTGGTTGACCACCGTGGCCACGTTACGGACATCTTCGTTGGCTGGTCAGGAAAGGTGCATGACGCCTGCGCATTCAGAAACTCCAGCCTCTCCCAGAAGCTGGAGGCCAGCACTTTCTTCCCTGAGCACACCATTAGAGTTGGGGACGTGGACATGCCACTGTGTATCATGGGGGGATGCAGCCTACCCTCTCATGCCATAGCTAACTGGACACCTTGACCCCAGCAAGGACCTCTTCAGTGCCCACCTGGGCAGGGTCTGCATGCAGATGGAGTGCGCCTTCAGGCATCTCAAGGCCCATTTCTGATGCCTCCTGACCTGCCTGGATGTGGGGTAGCAGAACATCCCCCAGGTGGTGTCCGTGTGTTGTGTGCTCCATAACATAGTGGAGAGGAAGAGAGAGGCATTCCTTCCAGGGTGTGGGGCAGAGGCCGTCCAGGAGGGAAGGGCTTCTGAGCAGCCATGCACAGCTACCATCCGGCAGGCCCATCAGGCATGGGTACACATCTAGAGTTGCCAGATGGTTTCAGCAAAGATACCGGACACACTTGACATTACATCACATCTTATTTAGAAAATACCGGACATTTATATTTTCTCATTTATACTTTCTCAATTTGTTTCCCAAACAGAAAGCTCAAATACTGGACTGTCTGGTTCAAAACCGGACACCTAGCAACTCTATGCACATCCAGGAGGCCCTGAGGGACAGTTTCTTACAAGGACCCCAGTAACTCTCCCCAGGGCCGCCCCACTAGGGGCCTGTGCCTTGCCCCTTTCTGCCTTTCCTCCAACAACCCCTCCCTTCGCTCCTCCACCCCTGTACCCTGCAGAGACAATAAATACCTGTTTGGTTTATAAAAACAGAACTGTGTTGTGGTTTATTTGGGGTAGAAGTAACTTGGGTGGGAGCAGGGGAGAGAACCTGGAAATGGGGAGGAGGGAGGATGAGAACCTTGGAGGGAGCTGAAAGGGGGAGGATGGGAGAGGAGAGGCCCAGGGCTGGGGCTGGGAGTGGTGCATAGCTCAGGTGCTTCCTCTGCCTCATGTGCAGGGACCTAGGTGACCTCGGGAGTGTGGGGAAACTAGGGGGATAAGAAGGAGGGGGGGGGCTAGAGCAGGGGCAGGCATGGGAGGGGAGGCAGGACTGGGAACTGGGACTGGGCAGGAGCTGGCTCCAGGTAGATCAGGAGAGCCTGCACGGGTTGCACACATGTTGCATTCTTGCTGCAGCAAGTCCGTCCACATCTCTCTCTGCCACTATGTGTCCTCCCAGACCTTCTGGGCCAGCATCTTGTTCAGGTCCTGGAGTATGGAGACGTGCTCCTGCAACAGGTGTTACTGGGTCCTCCAGCGTCTGCAACTCTCTTGGTGTTGGGAGGCTGGCTCAGGTGGTGTTGCACTCTGCCCTGTCACAGCTGGTCCAGTTGGGGACAATAAAGAGAGATGGCCAGTCATCCCTGGAGACTCTGTCCCTGAAGTCTTTCCCTCGTCTGAGAGCCGAGACCGATAGTTCCTGGGTCAGATGAAGGTGATGTCCCAGGAGCAAGGCCATGTGTGGCATGGTCAGTGGGCCCTTTCTTATAGGGGACCAGACGTCCCCCCCCTCCCCCCCACGTCCCAGGGACAAGCAGGCATTGGAAATTGCTGGCCATTAATCCGGAATAACGGTGCAATGTAGATGCACCCTTAGTCCGTGTCTTACACAGCCAACAGTTATTTCAAAATAATGTTGAAATACTGTCAAGCTGGAGGACTTCTTACTCTGTAACCCTCATTGTACAAGGAGTAAGGGAAGTAATAGAGGAAGAGTGCTCTATTTCTAAACAAGTGTCAACTGTCTAGAAAGGAGTATGGCAGAAAGGGATCTAGGGGTTATAGTGGATCACAAACTGAATATGAGTCAGCAGTGTGATGCTGTTGCAAAAAAAGCAAACATGATTCTGGGATGCATTAACAGGCGTGGTGTGAGCAAGACACGAGAAGTCATTCTTCTGCTCTACTCTGCGCTAGTTAGGCCTCAGTTGGAGTATTGTGTCCAGTTCTGGGCACTGCATTTCAAGAAAGATGTGGAGAAATTGGAGAGGGGCCAGAGAAGAGCAACAAGAATGATTAAAGGTCTAGAGAACATGACCTATGAAGGAAGGCTGAAAGAATTGGGTTTGTTTAGTTTAGAAAAGAGAAGATTGAGGGGGGACATGATAGCAGTTTTCAGGTATCTAAAAGGGTGTCATAAGGAGGAGGAGAAAACTTGTTCATCTTGGCCTCTGAGGATAGAACAAGAAGCAATGGGCTTAAACTGCAGCAAGGGAGGTTTAGGTTGGACATTAGGAAAAGTTCCTAACTGTCAGGGTAGTCAAACACTGGAATAAATTGCCCAGGGAGGTTGTGGAATCTCCATCTGTGGAGCTATTTAAGAGTAGGTTAGATAAATGTCTATCAGGGATGGTCTATACAGTATTTGGTCCTGCCATGAGGGCAGGGGACTGGACTCAATGACCTCTTGAGGTCCCTTCCAGTCCTAGTATTCTATAAGTGCTGTGTAGACACTCCCAATTTCTAAATAAGCTATTTCATAGCTCAACTTGCATAGCTTATTTCAAGTTAGCCCTGTTGTGTAGACGCACCCTTAGAGGCAAAGATTCCACAGGAAATTTGTTGAAACTATCTTCCAACACTGACCATAACATTTTGTAACTAACAGTGTCTCCATCAAATACTATTCTTCCTCAAATATATTGTTTCTCTCTTTTTATTAAAACAAGAAAAGTAACTTCCTATGTTGTTCCTGGGCTGAAATTCAGAAAATTAAACATTCCTTTTGCCATCAAAATAAATGTGGAAACTTTCAGGTTCTGCCAAACGGAGCTAATAAAAGGTCTTTGTAATGGTTGCAGGCTTAATTATAGCCTCTCCAAAAAATACATAAAATAATACTTAATGAATAACTAATACTGTGGCTGACACCTGCATATAACTAATGAGAGAAGTTTCTGAACAGAGACCAACACTGCTGTCTGGAAGTTGTTTAGATCCGGGATTTGGAAATTTGCTCTTTAGAATCTTTTTTCCCCCTGAGCTTAATACATGTTATACCTTTCAAAATAAGGAATTCAGGCAGGTAGTACAGGATTCACCATTGTACAGCAAGGAGTGAAGATGTTATCAGATTTGGAGGATCAGCCCCTTGCTCTGACCTGCTCAACCCCTTCAGCCTAACAGCACCATCTTTCACAAGCTGGCTGCCACATGCTGAGGGACCTGGCAGTGACTCAGTAACAGTCATTTAGGGCCCCACTGGGAGTTAATCTTGCCTAAAGCATTAACTTGAAGAAGCATTAACTCTTGCTTGGATTTCCAAATGGAACATTTGTGTGGTCTCAGCAGGGGAAGATACTACAGAGAATAGATGGTCTCCTTTCTTCCATCCCCCCAAATCCCATGTAATCTAGAGTCACACAGGGTTCCTTGTCTGTTTCAGAGCAAGGAGAGAGAGAATCCTATGAACTGTGCATCATTGGCACATGAACTAGGGAAGATTCAGTGCACTGGAGTCCCCTCCACTTATGCAGATAGAGACAAAGATATATTCTGAATCCTATTTTTGTTTAAGATTCTATTTCCTAGAACAAATTTTTGTGCATTAGAACCTACATTTACAACATTATTTAAAAGGGAAAATCCAGCAAATATGAAGAAACAGCAGGTTCAAAAGTTTATACAAAAACATGGCACTGCCATGTAAAAGGCAATTGGAGCCTGCCTATGAGGCCAGCAAAGTCAGACCAGCAGAATGTCTGGATTATAAATCAGATGATCTATCACTGCCTCCATTCAAACCTAGAACTCAGCACTTCTTACTTCAAGGAATGGACTTGTGGAGAAAGAAATAGGAACACAGGAGACCTGTGATTCAATAGCAAGGTTCAATGTTTGGTTTTTCCAGAGACTTCCTGCGTATGACCTTGGGCAAGTCTTTTACTTTCCGAATGTCTCAATGTCCCATGGGAAAAATGGGGTAATAATTTATCCCACCTTGTCGTTTAGGCTGCAAGTGCTTTGAGGCAGGGAATGTCTCCTATATGCATGTACCACACCTAGCCTTGATCTCAGTTGGGGAATGTAGGGGCTACTCTAATCCAATTAATGAATCAGTAATATTAATAAAATCTCTTACTTCATCAAGAAGATCATCTGCATTTATAGTGGCCACAGAGATTAATATGATACCAAAACCAATAAGATGAGAGTCAGACTAGAAACGAATAGCCATCTGCTAAGAATTCAGTTCTTTCACACAAGAAGAATTTTGAAAGCAATAAGAATACTCAGGGTTCCCAACATTGTTCTCTGTAAACTGTGCACTTGTGCAGCCCCTCAGGAGAGATTCTAACGCTACCCAGCTGATTAGGAGAGTTCCCACAGCGACGTCTATGTTTTTCCCAGTGGTGCACATTCACACGTGCCCCAGTGCACATAAAATTTATTCCACCCAATGATGGAAAAATCCATACATGGATGGAAAAGACTAGAGGGAACATTGGCTCCCATCCATAAGTCTGCTAGCTGAGCCTTGTGGATAATAAGAGACAAAAAAGGCAGAAACCATTACTAACTGGCTGTTCAAGCAATGAGAATTTGGCCCTTGGCAGAAATCATTTACATTACTTTTCAAAAAATAGGTCAGGCACCTTTCCTCTCCTCCAGATGAATCCTGTTATTTGGTTACATCTTTCCTGCTGTTTCAAAAGTGCTGAGCAATATATTGTCTCTTACTTAATTATGTATTTCTAAGTCATCCCTTGCTCATCTTTTTTTTAAATAAAGTGCTCCCACAAGCTGCTTCATACAAACAGTGAGTGGAAGCATTTTATTATACCACAGGAGACTAGCAGATACATTCCTGTTAGGGAAGCGTAATTACAATATGTAAGTTATGATTCCATTTTCTAAGTACTGCACCTTTAACTTTCTTAGGCAAGAATGGCTGCTGCTTTAATGCAGCCTATGCTTTCATAGATATTATTTATTTTATTTGTTTTGTTCTGTTTAATTCTTTGTATGATGAGTTATTCAGACAAAGCAAAATGTCAATTTTTTTCCCCTTTGGAAAGCAACACTTCTGAACAATTGTTTAAGTTTGGAAATGCTGAGATGTAATTTAAACGTGTTTAATAAAGGAGCAATTTCTGATTCTGGAAATACATATAAGTAATCTCTAAGGATTTAAACTGCCCAAGTTGTCTAGTTGTTTAAATTTCCATGAGCGGTTTCACTTTCCAGATTTCTAAAGTCCACATGGGGGAGTGGAGAAATGTTTATTCTGGTCTTTTCTTTTGTGAAATTTGAATGTGACTTGGCTCCAGCCCTGTACTTTGAGTTCCATTTTCTTCTATGAGCTACATACAAAATGAAGCAGAACTGGTTATGATAAAAAAATTTTTCAGAAGCTAGTGGCTCTGGCTGAAAGCAAATACAGCTTTACCATGTGTCCCTGTTGTGTTAGAAGCAGATGTAATCGATTAGGATTAGGTAACTTCTCTCTTGGATAAAATGGGTGCTTAAGTGAGTCCTTTGCAGCAATTTGTGTGATGAAATTCAGTGCTTTTTAGTACATATTTTAAAAAGTATCCCTCGTCCATCTCCTTTTGGCATGGCCAGGTAGTTTTATGCCATGTTTGGTTGAGACCATGAATCACAGTATGGCATCATCCAAACAGGCGGCATCTACAATTGCAATTTTTGGCAATTCTGCTCTGTTGCAAAGACCACCCATTGCCATGCCACCAGCTGTAGCAACACAACACTGATTGCCAACATCTTTACTACCCCTAGTTGTAGTGTGTTGTAAAAGCACTGGTGGCCAGTATAGGTTAACATCCCATCAAGGGAGTGAGCTCTTGTAGAGCTGCACCAAAGGGTGAAAGATTTCCCTCAAAAAACAAGTGTAAACAGACTCCTGGCCATCAGAACAGGTGGGAGGAGGAAGAAGATGGCAGTTTTACAGGAAAGATAGTAAAGTGTGGAGGAGCTATATCCAGTGGACAATCTAGTCAAACACTGGCCCATGATGACTAACTCGGCTACTCCTCTGAAGGTCATAGAAGAGTATGAAGTTAGTCTGTAAGGGTATGTCTACACAGCAAAGTTATTTCGAAATAACAGCCGTTATTTCAAAATAACTTTCCTAGGGTCTACACAGCCAAACCGCTATTTTGAAATTAATTTGAAATAGTGGAGCACTTATTTAGAATTTGGTGAACTCATTCCACAAGGAATAACGCCAAATTCGAAATAGCTATTTCGAAATAAGTGCTGTGTAGACACTTATATCGAAATAAGGGGCCTCCAGCCTTCCCAGGGTGCCCTGGTGGCCACTCCAGCCTCAACCAAGAACACTCCTCTCCCTCCCCCCCCTCCCTGGAGCCCTTAAAGGGGTTGACTCTGGCCACAGTGCCTGTGCCAGCTTCAAGCCTGCCAGCCCAGAGCCAGCAGTCACTGCCCCTCACTCAGTGGCCCCAAAACATGAGCCAGCAAGCCACTGGCAGCCAGCCCTCCACCGCTCCCCAGGAGCAGTCTGCCAGCTCCCAGGAGCCTGCCAGGGCACGGAGAAGGCGGGCGCCTTCCTGGTCCAGGGTGGAGATCATGGACCTTATTCAGGTTTGGGAGTCGTGCCCCCAGTGTCCATGATCTCCACACTAGACGGAGGAACGCGGCCGTCTATGGCAGGATATCTGCCAGCCTGGCCACCCAAGGCCACATGCGAACCCAGGAGCAGGTTTTCATTTGCCCCACCACAGTTTGGAAAGCCCATTTCTGCAAAGCCAGCCACTATGTCATCCACATTTCCCAGAGTCACAGTCCTATGCAGCAAAATGTGATTTATTTCCCTGCACACTTACATACGTGGTGCCCCAAAGGTAGATTTCCCCAATCCAAATTGATTTGCAACTGAAAGGTAGCCCTTGGGAGTGATCAGCTTCCACAAAGCAATGGCAACACACTTCTCTACCGAGAGAGCAGCTCTCATTCAGGTTTCCTTGCACCCGAGTTCAGAGGTCAGTTCGGCACACAGCTCCAGGAAGGTTGCTTTACACATCCGAAAGTTCTATAGCCACTGTTCTCCATCCCATGCCTGCATGGCAATGCGCTCCCACAACTCAGTGCTGGGACACTCTACTCTGCACAGCCCAAAAACGATGCTCTACTCTGCACAACAGCTCTGTGACAGTCCAATGCAAAACCACTTTGCTGCTGCCTGTGTCACTCACACTGTTGTCCGCATCCAAATCTTTTCCCTCTGATACTAAAGTGCAATGCACGATGTACTAAGCATATTGAACACAACATGGGAGAGAAGTCAGGAATCCATGATTTCTCACAGCAAAGGCTGCAGTTCACAGGAAGGACTGTCATTCAAGTGGTGTGAAAGTAAGCTGGAAGCCCCAGGAGGGCTGGAAAGCAAAGAGGTGGCTGATAGGATATTTCTCACATTCTCCAAATACCTTGTACCATGTTACACATTCCCATAGTGCTTAGCAACTGAAGATGACTCCAGGCACTGTGGGATGCTTATCCACATTGGTTTGCTCTTTCTGTCAACAGGAAAACTAACAATGTGGCCATAATATGTCAACAAAAGGTGGCAGAAAAACAGGTTTGGTGAGTTTTCAGTTTTGGCGACTTTTTTTGCAAGTTGACAGTACTTGTCCCCAAACCCTTTCCAGGTAGACATAGCCTAAGAGCAGTCCTGTGATGTCTGGGCAGGAGAGGCTGGGAAAATTAAGACATTCTAAAATAGAGAGTATCTTCCATCACTCTCCCATCAGCATCCTGAAGGCCAGCATATGGGAGCCAGCTGCAAAAATAAAATAAAAACAGTGGTCCCCACTGTCCAGCAAAGTCAGCCTGACCAGTCTGTGCTTGGCACAGGACATAAGGGGAAGGTATAAATGGTGTAAAAGCAGCTTTGTACTCCCCAGATCCTGAGAGAGGTTAGCTCTATATCAGGTAGATCTAGAATAGATCAAACAGAGCTAATCATACTGTTGGGGCAATGTAGTGGGGCCAAGGATCTGAACCATTTTCAAAGCATGTTAACCTAAAAGAGTTCAAAACTGTCTTTAAAAAGCTTTCATCAAACATTGTTGTCCATGTTACTATCCTGCTGCTGCTGCAGGGCTGCTGTCTTTTTCTGGATGTCAATACCATTGTCTCTTTTAACCAAAGTGACTAATCAAAGTTCAGGAAGTTGGGGATGTTCCAGATGGAAGTACAAATTGATAATGGACTCTCGTATTTTCTTTGACACAATCTTGTTTATTTATCAGGAATGTACAAACTTCTGTGAACTCAGGAGGAACCTAAGCAAAAGCTTACAGCCCCAAACTGCTGTAGCCAGCCCTAGCCCAGACACAAAAACACTTGCTCAACCTTCTTTTGGGTCCACACCTTGCTTACAGGCTTTTGTTCATATTTCTCTGCTTGGTTATGTGTTCTGACCTCTGCCCCAAACAATACTGAGCAAAAATGTCTCCACAACTTCTGGGTGGGTTCATATAATAACCTATTATCTGAGGTAGGCACTTGTGATTAATTTATCATTACAGTTATGTTAAGTTTATCACAGAATCATAGAACACTAGAACTGAAAAAGACCTCGAGAGGTCATTGAGTCCAGTTTCCTGCCCTCATGGCAGGACCAAACACTGTCTAGAAGATCATCCCTGACAGGTATGTGTCTAACCTGCTCTTAAATATCTCCAGTGATGGAGATTCCACAACCCCCCTAGGCAATTTATGCCGGTGTTTAACCACCCTGGCAGTTAGGAAGTTCTTCCTAATGTCCAATCTAAACCTCCCTTGTTGCAGTTTAAGCCCATTGCTTCTTGTCCTGTCATCAGAGGCCAAGGAGAACAATTTTTCTCCCTCCTCCTTATAAACGCTCTTTTAGGTACTTCAAAACTGCTATTGTGTCCCCTCTCAGTCTTCTCTTTTCTAAACTAAACAAGCCCAGTTCTTTCAGTCTTCCCTCATAGCTCATGTTTTCTAGACCTTTAATCATTTTTGTTGCTCTTCTCTGGACCTTTTCCAATTTCTCCATATCTTTCTTGCAATGTGGTACCCAGAACTGGACACAGTATTCCAATTGAAGCCTAATCAGCGCAGAGTAGAACAGAAGAATGACTTCTCGTGTCTTGCTCACAACACTCCTGCTAATGTATGTCAGAATCATGTTTGCTTTTTTTGCAACAGAGTTACACTATTGACTCATGTTTAACTTGTTGTCCACTATGGCCCCTAAATCTCTTTCAGCAGTACTCCTTCCTAGACAATCACTTCCCATTCTGTATATGTGAAACTGATTGTTCCTTCCTAAGTGGAGTACTTTGCATTTGTCCTTATTAAACTTCATCCTGTTTACCTCAGACCATTTCTCTAGTTTGTCCAGATCATTTTGAATTTGGACCCTAACTTTAGGTGGTGTTCACACCCATTAATCTCAACAAGGTTTTAATTCACCTCACATTAAGCTTTCATGTAGTTCATAACATTATTATGCAATACTAACATATCTTTGACTAAGAATATAGCTCTCATGGTTAATTTTTCAAGGTAAAATGTTCTAAGAAACTAGGTCTATACAGTGTACATATGACACTGCAGCATAAGTGTTGCTTCTGGAATCACCTACTCTTTTGTGTGCATAGTAGAACAGTGTTCCCTTAGAAAATTACAAAAATGACCAATTCTTGCCATCCCTACACAAGCAAAACCAGTAAGTCCACTTATGTTTGTCAACTTGAAGGGTGATATAATTTATACTAAGAGAGTCTCTTTAGTTTCTGTGGATCCAATCTCAGTTAAGCCCTGATTTGTCACAAATGCTTCAGAGACCAAAGTCTACTTTTCTTATTCACACAAATAGTCAATGGGGCTCCTTGTGTGTAAGACAAGGTGGATTTGTCCTTTACTCAATACATACTTTTTAGTGTGCTCTATCATTGGGAGAAGGGTTTAAAAATAATTCACTAGGGCCACATTTTCAAAAAAATCTCCCATTAGGCCACCTATTTAAATGTCAGAAGAGTTCACTGTCCAGCAGCTTCTTTGGACAAGGAGACCTGATAGGTGTTGAGCACTCTTGAATACTTAGCCATTTTATTGAGGTGCTGTAGATGGGAGCTAAGCCTTTTGAAAATCTTGCCCTGCTTTTCTTTTGAGTTCATTGAAACTTCCATTATGGTAAATTCTCTTGAAGGTGGTACAACCCTTAAAAAAAACCTAGTAAGACATATTTCTTAAATTAATTTCAAGTTGATTTTCTTTCCATTCATGGGGTACAGAATATGTAACAGAACAATTCTTGCTGATGCTGTCTCTGCTTCACACTAGTTCTGAAATGTATCCTAAGACCTCAAATACATACTGAGAGATAAAATGTCAAATACTCAAAGTATTTGGACAGGACCTAAAGATTTCCTATTGCCTGAGACTTTGTAGAGATGGTATCCATGGAAAATATATGTTTCATTCCCATGTTCATTCATACTGAGGCATCGTGAAAGGCTCAGTGCTATTTGTTGAACATTGAAATATAAACCAGAAGCATCTACTGAATAAAGCCATATCTGTTTCTGAAGATTATATCACCACATAGATTGCATCACCATATTTAATCAGAGGAAACATTAATTCTAGTATTAAGCTTTTCCTGGGAGGTAAAATATAACAAGTCTTCAAATAATAAAACACACCTCATTTCATCCCAACTTCATTTCAATAAACTAATGCTTCAATGTGCCTCTCTTACCACAAATTCTCATCTACATGGAAACTGAAATATTCAAAATTAGACATTCTATTCAGAGGGATGTCAAGGCATTTGATCTACAGGAGTGATTTAATATCAGCCATCTTAAAGCTTGTGCCAAGAAATTCCAGTGTTTTTTTTTTCTTTTTGCAAACAAGCCGAGAATTGTCCAGATGATTAAAGGGAAGCTATGTCTCTATCTGTATATTATCAAAGTCCCTCTGAAACTCACGTGTAATATTCTCCCAGCTTTCTACCTATATGTCTTTCCTGTGAATAAAGATGAACCAAAGGATTCAGGTGTACCTGGCATTGTTAGTTAAGTAAAACAGAAAACAGGAATAGACTAAAACCAGACTTGTAAATATTTTACTATGAATCCTCTCTCCAGTAAATTAGTTTGCAGTGACAACTACATCTGTCCATAAAGTAAGAATTAATATCCATTTTTTAACATTTATAAGAGTTAACTAAAGAAAGGGTTCATTACCAATATATAAAAAAAACTTGTCAGGGGGATCCTTTTCCCACTGAAAATCCTGGCTTCTAGGATCAACAACCCAGAATCATTCTGGGACAAATGACAGGAAATGTATACCATCAGGAAGGAGAGAATCTTTCCTTTTTAGGGAGCCTAGTACTAATTTAGAAACCTAAAAGTGTCAGACATATTTATGTATGATCAGCATATAGATTTAAGGTCACTTTTGTATTATTGGTTTTAATGTGTCTCTTCTGAGACCTGTATAGTTGGATTCATAATCAAGTCTATTCCAAAAACCACTGAAGTCAATGGAAAAATTCCCATTGATTTCCAGGGGGATTGTATCATTGCCTCTGGTATCAGGCTTGACCGGGGCAAAAATACAGGAAATATTCCTAATACAATTGTTTATAATCTCCCTAAAATATTTTTTCTGCAACATCTTTTGCATTAGTGAGTAATACATGTGTGCTGTAGACTGTACAATATATATCTAGCCTATTTCTACACTAATAATATAGCTGGAGTCAATGTACCTTAGGTTGAGTTTCCACAGGGTCTGTGCTGCTGGGGGTCAACAGAAGAAACTTTACCATTGACTTCCCCTTTTCTTTTATTCTGGGGTAGAGTAACGCGGTCAACTGAAGAGTGATCAATAGTCGATTTGACAAGTCTTCACTAGACCCACTAAATCAACCACCAATAGCTTGATCTCAGAGTGTCCATCCCAGCTCTGTTGCAGATGTAGCCTAAATGCCTAATACTAAATACACAGTCAAACGTAGTATAGATGTAAGTAAAATAAGAGGTAGCAAAGCATTTATGTGATGAAATGAGCACAGAGGTTTGAGTAATGAACTTTCTGACAGGGAAGAGCAAATCTGACATAGACTATTCAGTTTATTCTGTCAAAAAACCAAAGATGAACCAACCATATGTAACAATCATGATTAATGATGCCAGTAGCTGCTGATAAGTTTAAGAGAATCAGTATGAATATCTGTTACCCTTGTCCACTGCTACCATCATCAACTACGTGAGATTGGAACAATCTCAGTTTAATGCCTATGAATGAACTCATCTATTTAAATCTCAGGTTAGGTTTGTTAAAAGCTCTAAAGTCCACAAGCCTCGGTTTTAGTGATCTCATTAACAGCTTTTTGTGACAATCACGTGTCATGCTTTTCATGGGTTTAACATGAAACCTAGTGAAACTTGATCGTTTCAACTGAGTTATGCTTAGAGTTCCAGGATACATTTGAATCTATATCTCAAAGATAAAAAAACCAAAACACTAAGAGTTTGGCAAAAAGAAACTGCAACTTTGCAGCCATTTTTAGTTAGTATAAAGTATTGTCAATTTTGCCAATAAGCTATATATTAATACACATTAACTCATATTGTGTAATGAAAGAGGTACTGGGGCTCAAGCAATTAAGCCCAGGAACCAATTAAGCTCCAGAGGCAGAGGCCAGAATTTCAAGAAAAGCGCCTCATCCAACAGCTCCCATTTAGGCTACGTCTACACTGCAGTGCTATTTGGGGACACTGGAGGTATCCCGAAATAGCTATCCTGCATCTTTTGAGCACGTCCATTATTTCAAAATAACACGGGCTCGTTATTCCCATATCCCTGTAAACCTCATTCCACGAGGAGTAAGGGACGTTTCGCGGAATAGTGATTTATTTAGAAATAAGTGCTGTGTAGATGGCACCAAATTTTGAAATAAGCTATTTTGAAATGGACTTGAAATAAACTACACAATTTGCATAGCTCAAATTGCGTAGCTTATTCTGAGCTTCGGGTGCAAGTGTAGAAGCACCCTTAGGCACCTGTTTGAAGAAGAATAAAGGGAGTAGCGGATGCTGTGCATTTTTTAATATCTGATTCCAGTTGGCTCCATGGTTTGTTGGTTCTATACCCAGTTCCTCCATTGACTTGCTCTGGAAATGTAGGTGAATCATGCAGCTTCTCTGCAGTCCAGTTTCCCCAACCATAAAATATGGAGCATACTTACCTATAAAACAGAACCTTTATTAATCATATCATTAATTTATTATTACTATTATTCAGAGGCAGCCCTGGACTAGCTGCCAGCAACTGGCACCCTAGATGAACCATGTAATCGGCGCCCCCACCTCCAAACCCCTCAATGATATTGCGCCACCATTTGGTGCCCTAGGCGACCTATATGGACAGGCCGCCCCTGCTATTATTAATTTCAGCAGGAGCTACTGCTGCCTCATAAAGATGTTGTGAGGCTCCACTAATTAATCTTTGTAAAATCTTTTGTGATCCTTTGCCATCAAAATTGATTAACTATCATCAATATTATCTTTACATTAGTGAAACAGCTTATTTTATCAGAGTTTGGAAAGCCAACTAACCCAATCATTTACTCCAAGCAGTTCTGTATAGATTTAAAATTAATGCAGTATACCTTGGCAACCCAGCTAAAAGCCACAAAAATCCATATAAAACACCTTCCAAATTCCACAGGCCCAAATTATACTACTTGAAGAAACCCTTCCCTTTCTAATATCTTTCCCCCCCTTTCAATGCTTATGATTTGTTACATAGCTAGCAATTCAAAAATGTTTGACTGATTTTTCTTTCAAAAATATGTATCCTAAGTAATTAGATATAAAGACACTTAAGTGTCTCTAATTGTAGGCTGTACCTGTTTTTCTATCCTGAGCGGGGGAACTGTATAAAAGTCTTTCCCCAGCGCTACTGAATTCTATTGAGAGCCCTAGTCTTTCTCTCACTGAAGTCATATGATAAGAACTGTACATATGCTAACTGTATGAATGAGGTCTGGTTCTTTCATTGGATTCAAAGTGCAAATAGTTTATACATCTCCCCCTATAAAGTAGCTAGGCACTCATGTCCTAAAATTCATTATTTGAGAGAGCATACACTTAAAATACATTTTATAAAATATTTATTTAGGTTAAGGAAAAGGAAGGCAAAGGAAAGGCCCTGATTCTCCAGAGCACTCTTCTTAGTTGTGCCATTTGGTAAAACCAGCAGATTCTTCCATTGGAAGATTCTTCTTGCTAACGAAATCTCCAGGTAATGCAGGACTGCTGTAGTAGTTGGTTAAGTCAGTCTAGCTCCTGGCTTGTAGCACAGAGGCACAGACTGGGGGAAAAAGAGTGTTGCTGGTGCTCAATTATGTTTCGGTGATTCCTGCCTGCCATTGCACTATCTTGGAGATATTGACAACTGGTGTAGAGTGCAACAATACAGCTTTCAAGCTCCTCAGAGTTGCATTGGCGGATGGGGGAGAGCTTCTTTTTTCCTCTACTGGTATGTAACTTTCAAATTTCAGGACATTTTAAGAAGTTGTGAGGTGGAGGAGCGCCTGCCGCTCACACACACCTCCCCCGCAACACCCTGCCCCCTTCTCCTCTAACGGCAAGAAATTCAAGTCCTGTCCCTGTGGGATGCCACCACTGCTGGACCCAGCGTGTGCATGGCACAGAGGGAAGCCCAGCCGCCCCATAGCCTCCTTCCCACCCGCAGACTCTCAGTTTGCCCGGTACCTTCCCAGGCCTGCTTGTCCCCAGGATGTGGGGGTAATGAGACTCACCCCTTGGACATCTGCAGGAAAGGGCCCTGCAGTAAAGGGCCCACTGTCTAGGCCACGGGTTGCCTTGCTCGAAGCACATTACCTTTGTCTGACCCGTGGCCTTCTAGTCTTGGCTCAGAGATGAGGGCCAGGCTTCATGCATTCTGTCTTCCAAGGTGACTGCCCTTCTCTTTGTTCTCCACATCTGGACCAGCTGCAAGAGGGGAGCGGTCGACATCTCCTGGGCCATCTTCCCAACCCCCTGTGACCTACCAACATAGGAGAGCCCACAAGGACCTCCAGTCTCTAAGGAGCCACAGAACTACTTGTTTTTATTAGAGCAGTATGTGTAATCACCCCTGTAGTTTATCATCTAATTCAACAACAATACAGGGATCACAAAGTATTCTTTTAATTCAGACACATTTTAAAGCTAATTACATGATGTGATGGGATGGGATTGTATAAATACTTTTTTTTTTTTTTTTAAAGGTAGAACATAGTTCATAAACTCCATTTGTGCTGTTAGGATAAAAAAAAAAAATTGTACTTCCTCCAGCAACACATTCCTCTTCAGGCCTCCTCTTTTCCTGTAGTAACAGGAGAAAAAAAATAATGTCATTTAAATTTTATCATTTAAATTCTGTCACAGTCACCAGCCCCAATGTAACTCATTTCATGCATTTTTAGGAATGGTCTCAATAAGATGGCCTGCTGTTTTTTCTAAGAATTACATTTTGTAAAGTCCCAACTAACAGTAACTAAATACAGTTCATCCACACAATTACTTTTATTAAGTGGAAACTCGGATATAAATCTTTTCTATTTAACCACTAACCTCAAATGAATACAGCATACTGGAAAAATCTGGCTATTTTGTTTGAGTGATTTACTTTCTACTGGCTTCAGTATGCCCTTCAACATTTACTCTTCTGCTCAGTTTAGCCACAAGCAACTTTTGGTCGATTTTTTTTTCTATGAATACAGAAGAGATCAGAACTCACTGCCACAGCGTATTGAAGTTTGCCTCATCTTGATTTGTTTAATCTGGAATGTAATTGATCTGCTCCAGCTCCAGGCTAAGGCACTTTGTAAGTTGTACACAATAGACACTACATTGGGGCAATGCATTGTCACAGCAGATCATAAGAAGGGTCCTAAAATGTGTTTGTGTGCAGAGATGAGAGAAAGAGATGAGGGAGGAAAGATATTGTTATACTATTATGCAAAGCCTGCTGAGAGAGAAAAAAGGGATTCTCTGAACAAATAGACCAAAACTGCAAAATATTTATAAGAAGTCAGCTGCATGCAATAAGGAAAAGAATGTTCATTTTTATAAATGCATGGCCAATATTAGAGAAGTGTGTGTCTTTTTATGAAAATGCAGTGCTCAAGACAAATGTTATATTTATTTTCATTTATCCTCTCTTTCTCGGGTGTTAAGAAGAGAAATGTTTTTTTCCAGATAAGAACAACTCCCACCTCAAAAAACACCCCCACAGCTACCAAACATGCAGAATACGTAATAGAATTTATATGGTAATTCATTTTGTGTTTACTTTCCATACTTTTGTCTGGAAAATTAATTGATGGGCAGGAATATTTGCTGAGACAGTGACTTTCAAATGAATAGTGCAGAACATTTTGGAAAGTGTATTTTAAATGTGTAATTATGAGTATTTGCACCAGAAATCTGATCCAAAAGCACAGATTTTCTACTGTGCCTAGCATCCACTTGACGTAACTGAGGGAGATCATAAAGCATCTGCTTGTGACTCCCTTATTCTTGAGTTAGTTCTACAGTACACTGATTTAGCATTCTTTAAGACAGTCTTGGGGACTGCTATAAATTATGGCTTCAGAAAAGGGAGAGTGGTCCCAATGGAGTATCTTCCACCTGGAGATCATTGAAGCTTCCCCCTTCTTGTCCTGATGTCCCTCCTATGCCAGGGCTTTGAAGATGGGGTGGCACAGCAACTGGAAATGCCGGGTCTATGTCATCTGGAGATACCACCTCATTCCCGTATCAGGGGAATCCCCTGCTCTAGAGCTCTAGCTGCTTTCCAGATGTCCTCCTCTCTTCTGCTGCCAAAGAGGCCAGATTGGTCATCGGAATCTGACCATAAGAATTCATGACCAGAAACAAGAGTTATGATGTGTGTGTCCCACACACTGTTTGCAGACCAAGAAAAAGAGATATTATTCAATTGAATAATTTAGGCTAATCACCTGAAAAAATGGTGTGACCCAACAATTAAGGATTTTGGTTGCCTATGAGGGGCAGAGGTCAATGCTGAGAATATCCGATTGCCTCTATATAAATCCATCCACATCTTGCATACTGCATGCAGATGTGATTGCCTCATCTCAAAAAAGATCTCTCAACACTGGAAAAAGTTCAGAAAAGGGCAACAAAAATTATTAGGGGTTTGGAACAGCTGACATGAGAAGAGATTAATAAGGCTGCGACTTTTTAGCTTAGAAAAGAGGAGACTAAGGGGGCGGATATGATAGAGGTATATGAAATCATGACTGGTGCTGAGTCAGTAAATAAGGAAGTGTTATTTACTTGTTCCTGTAAGACAAGAACTAGGGATCATGGAATGAAATAAAGAGTTAGCAAGTTTAAAACCAACAAAAGAAAGTATTTCTTCATATAACACACAGTCAACCTGTAGAACTCCCTCCCAGAAGGCATTGTGGAGACCAGGACTTTAACAGTGTTCAAAAAGAACTAGATAAATACTGGGTGGATAAGTTCATCAATGGCTATTAGCTGGGATGAGCAGGAATGGTATCCCTAGCTTCTATTTGTCAGAAGCTGGGAAGGGGCAACATCAAAGCTGCTGAGCACCAGAGAAGTCTGGCACAAGTTAAGGGGAGTGATTTATGACAGACATTATTAGAGAGAACTACACAAAACTGTGGCAAGACCAGCTTTTCTGTGTGAATCAGAGATATTGGCAACCAAAGAGAGGCACTTGAGATAAAGTGAAGCCATTGACATGACATATTTGAGGGCAGTGAAAGAGGTGATTTTGCTGTATCACATGAAGAATGATGTCTTCAGGAATGAGACCAAGTTCTGCATTATCCAGGAGAGCTGACAGACTTGCCAAGCTCCTGTGCAAGGTGTAGGCTCCAGTTCTGTGCTCCCGGAAGGGGCGAGGTCTCAGGCGGAAGGGGCAGGGCTGGGACAGCTAGCCCTCAGCACCACCTAGAACATGCCACACTATGCTCCCCCATCAGTCAGCCCTCACAGTTGCCCAGAACATGTCACGGCAACACTCCAGCATTGATTTAAAGGGCACTGGGGCTGCTGCAATTGCTGCAGTACTAGCAGCCACAACTGGAGCCATGGGCCTCTTTGAATCAATGGGACATTGGGCCATTGCCCCCTTGGCCTGCCTCCATCAGTGGATCTGGCCTTATCAGAGAGAAGCTGCAAGAGGGGAGCTGAGATGGTATGGGCATGTATGAAGGATGGATTAAGGAAATCCTGATAGGGAAGCATTTGAGACTAGAGTTTATGGGTGAAGAACAAGAGGAAAACCAAGAATTTGTGGACTATGTATGGGAGGATTGAATTGATATGGAGTGACCACTCGACCAGCAAGCTTGGAAAACAGTGAGTGTGTGACCTAATCCCAGCTAATTGGGAAAGGGAAAGAAGATTTGAGAAAATTTTGCAAACAGCTTGAAAACAGAAAAAGTGGCCTACTTCATCAAATATATTTGCTGGGAACTGTTTACCTAGCTCTAATCCAACCTTCTGAACACCTGAGTGTCAAGAGTTGTTTTCAGTATTTATTAGAGAAGGACGGGGTCTATACTCTGTGAAATTCAATAGTCATCACTAGTCAATTTGACTGTCCATGTTGTTTCAAATATTTGAAAGTACGTAACAGTAAATATATTTGAGATATTATTTTTATTATTCATATTACCTTGTAAATGTACATGGTATATTACATAGCACTTAGTTTGGACAGCTGCCGGAGGAACAATTTAAATTGGACAGATGCAATAGAAGGAATTTCACAATGAGGCACGAGGGTGGAAGCAAACAGAGGCATTGTCACTTAGGATGGAAGGCAAGGCACAATATACGAGTTGATGATTAATAAAGATTAGGAAGGAGGAGAGGTATCAAAGACAGGTCATATTAAACACAAATAACTTCACAAACAACAGGAAAAAGCAAGATTTTGTAAAGCTGGCAGTGTGTTCACTAACTCAGATAGCCGTTGCTTCTTTAATAATAATACTTAGCACTATGCATCTTCAAAGTACTATGTTAACATTGGCCAATTAAAGTCACACTACCGTAGGTATGTTATTTCAGTTTTAGTGGTGGGAAAACTGGGAAACAAAGTGATTAAAGGCCTAATCAATGGCATAGCTGCCATTTATTTCACTGGGGGCAGGCTCCAAACCTAAATGATTTATGCATTGGCTAAATTGGTAGCCAAAGATCTGAGGAATTCCTGGAAATCCCATGGACAGACAATTAGAGCATGCTTCCTTTTGCGGCCCTGATCCTACTTCTATTGAACTCAAGGCTCAAATTCGAATTGTCTACAATGGTGCAGTATGAGGCCCTGAGGACCTGATTTTCCAAGATATGCAACATGGGGAATTTTCAAAAGTAGGTAACAAGGTAAAGTGCCCAATTCTCATTTAAATCAATGGCATTTAGTTACCTAACCTTCTAAAAAATTCCACTAGGTGCCTACCTGCATCTTTAGACACATATATCCATGAAAATCTGGCCCTAAGAGGCTAAGCCTAGAAACTCTTACTCATATGAATACTTCTAATGGAAGTACTCCATTGAAGTAAATGAAACTATTTGGCTGAATAATAATTAATCACACAGATAAAAGTTTTCAGGACTGGCCCATGCATCCTCTTTTTTTCTGTCTTTCTGCAATGTATATCACAGTCTGATCTCAAATAGCTTACCTGGTGCCAGTTACTCAAGCACTGGGATGTCTATCACACTGAGGCTACGTCTACACTGGCATGATTTTGCGCAAGAACTCTTTTGCGGAAGAATTCTTGTGCAAAAACTCTTCCAGAAGAGAGCGTCTACACTGGCATGTGCGTTTGCGCAAGAGATGTGCTTTTGCGCAAGAGCATCCATGCCAGTGTAGACACTGTCTTCCACAAGAAAGCTCTGATGGCCATTTTAACCATAGGGACTTCTTGCACGAGAAATTCATGTTGCCTGTCTACACTGGCCTCTTCTGGAAGAGCTCTTGTGCAAGAGGGCTTATTCCTCGTGGGGAGAGGAATAACTCTTCCAGAAGAAGCCCTGTTTTACAACGCTATACTGTAAATTTACTTCTGGAAGAACGCTCGGGCAGTGTAGACATCCAGCAAGTTTTTGCGGAAGAACCGTTCTTCTGGAAGAAGCTGCCAGTGTAGACGTAGCCTGACACTTGAAAAATCTTAATTTGGTTCCCCATTATTTTTGCCAAATAAAAATTACTTTACAGTAGAACTCTATTCAGCACCATGCTTTTGAATGGTATATCATAAGAGAGTGCTCCCTAAAAGGTTTAATACTTGACTGTAAAACATATTTAATAAAATTATAGAAGACAGTAATATTGAATTATTACCTGTCTTTCCCAGGGTCATAAAACATTTTTCTCTGCACTCTAGGAACACATTATTTCTTTCACTATGAATTCGATTAAAGTATTAAAAAAAGTATGCATAGGGAAGAGTGTGACGTTATGATGTAGTGACTAAATTCAGCATACTCTAGCTACCAGGCACATTGCTAGAATCTATTTCACCTGGTTCAGAAATTTCAGCAATGGCTAATGTCCTCTTTACCTCTAGTAAACTCAACAAAGCCTATTGGTGTCTAAAATGAATGGTTAATTACCTTTTTATTACCTAGTCATCGCATAAAGTTACATGGCATGCTAGTTTGAAATAAACACAAGTTGTATTGCAAATTAAAGGATGTTTAGGTCAAACCAATATGCCTTGTAAACAACCAGACTTAATTACAATGAATTAATTAACTATTGATTTTCAATAGCAATAGATTAATGTTTTTTAAAAAAACCATTAGAAATCCTGATCATTCCCCATCCTCCATGGCACTGTACATTTAGGACCAGATCCTCCAATGACATCCATACTGGCAACCCCCCTGTACCTTATCAGAGCCCCAATGAGTGGGGATCAGCCACATCAGTCACTGGCACAGGGAACTAAAGCCAGGCCTGGATTAAAGAATTTTGGGGCCCTGTTCACCTTCTACCCACACACCATCTATAAACTAGATGGCTCCTGTCCAGTATGGACCCTACCCCACACAGACTCCACAATGGTTTTTTTCTATCTACCCCACACAGACCCCAGAATGTCCCCAACCCTCCCATACCTCACCCCACACAGACCTCAAAACAACCCTCAAACTCATAGACCAGAAGCTCTGATTATATATATATATATATATATATATATATATATATATATATATATATATATATATAGTGTGTGTGTGTGTGTGTGTGTGTGTGTGTGTATGTATATATATATATATATACACACACACACACACACACACACACACACACACATATACACATACACACACACACTATATATATCTGTTCACCATAGCTCCACCACCAGATACAGGCCCAAACATCACTCACTCATGGCTAACACCACCATTCTCGATTTCCTGCATGCCCCCCTCAGCCTTCACAACTCAGTTCACTGTCCCCCAAAATACTCACTCTCCACCAGTGCTTTCTATTCCCAGCACCCTCCACTTACTCCATAGCTCACAAGCAACTCATCCCCAGACCCTCACCCATCACACCCCGGCCACTTAGTGATGTTTTCCCATCTCAGCATTCCATCCTGCCCCAGGCTAGGGTAACTCATTCCAGTCTTCTTTGTGATTCCAGCTACCCAGCTCTTCACTCACATGCTCTTATGCCACCATGATGGAGGGACACAGAGTCACAGTGCAGCTCAGGTTTGGTAAAAGCACAGCCAGGTCAAATTCGAGTGAGTGGCATGGCACTGCCACACTGCTCAGTTGTTTTTTTCTCCTGAGTTTCTCTCCTCAGTTGCTGTAGCCTCCTGAGATGGGGACCCTGTGCAAGTACACAGAGTGCACATTGGTCAGGCCTTGGTTGGCTACAGACCTTATTCACCAATCTATCCCTTTGAGCAAATCACTTAAGCCTATGCTTTGGTAGCATTGATTTCAATGGGAAACAAGTTTAAATGCTTGGATGTTTCGGGACATATATCTGTCAAGACTCATGGACTGGCCTTGGACTCATGGACCGGCCTTGGACTCATGGACCAGCCTGTGCTAGGAAAATTGTCATCACTATTGGTTTGAGAGTCTTTTTAAAAGATTTGTTTACGGACCTTGTCCTGCTTTCTACTCAATTCAGACTTTCCAAATGCAGCTTATCTGTCATCCCACTAGAATCTAGCCTTTAAGGCCATGTCTGCACTAGGAAACTATTTTGAAGTTAGTAAATTCAACTCCTGATTTAACAAATTCGAACTAGTGTGTCTCCACTATGGGGAAGCCTCAAAATTAGTCTAAGGCAGGCTCTATTAATATGGATGTGCTACCTTGGAGTTCCAGGAAACATTGGGGAGTAATTAGTTTGAATTACTCTGGGGAGTAGTTATTTTGAAATAGCGGCACCAGAGCATCCACACTACTGTTATTTCGAAATAGCTATTTTGAAATTAGCGTTATTCTTGCTTTTCATCAGGAGTACAGATTTCTAATTCCACGGCCCATTATTTCAAAATAATGGGCTTGTTAGTGTAGATGCTCTGCTTATAAATTCAATCTTGGGGGGTGGGAAGGTTATTTCAGAATAAAATCCAAGTGTAGACCAGGGCTAAATGTTATACTTTCAACTCAGTATAAATTGTCTTGAAATTCAGATTAGATCTACAAGGGTGGACCCATCTGTGCAGACCTGATAGTAGGACTCAAGCCACAGTTTTGTAAATCTATACTGTGTATGGTTCAAATTTTGCTCTCGGATACAAATGCATACACATGCATGCCCTTTGGCAGGGGGACCTGTGGGAAGAATTTGGTTAGCTATGTAATAAACACAAACCTGCTCACATTTAAGCCAATGGCAAGATTCCCAAATAAGAAAAAACAGCATTGCTAATTTTCTGTTTTGCAGAATATTATTTAAAGCTACGCTGTGGTTCCCACCGAATAATAAAGCAAACTAGATGCAAAGTGTTATAAATAATAATAATATAGCTCAGAACAGAGAATAAAAATGAACAGCCTCCATCTCCCAACTCTCTGTCTTTAAATCAGCTGTCAGAAAACTCATCTGTTTACAATGAATTTACAATGTTTGGGTCCAATCATCTTCCCACTGAAGTCAATGGCAATTTTGCCACTGACATCTAGTAGAAAAGCTCTGTGTCCTATGGCTGGACATTCATGAGAATGTCACAGCGTGACAAATGGCCTTTCAGTAGAACTGTCAGATTCCAAAGGATTCTCACGATAGACTATAGAACGGTTTTATGTTTCACCAGCTGTTTGCAGTGCTCATTCTCTTGAATGCCATTTTTCTAATTAAGCATAATTTGATTCATGGAAATGTACATGGACAATAAATTGCCATGTAAATCCCTTATGAAGTACACATGCAAAGCTCTCTTCTCATTCCATGCTGTATTTTGTATTGATCAATTTGTCTTCTGTTCTTGCACTGTTCTCAGGGAACACCCCTTTCTCTGCACAGAGTTCACTTATAAGAAAGAGTAAAAGGTATTTCTATGTGACTAAAAAGTAAACTTTACTCCACCATTTCTTCTATGAGAAAAATAATGTTCAGGTTTCATTATTATTAAATAGTAACCTGCAATATGAACATGGTGCTTAATAGCATCAAAATGTTCTTCAGCATTAGTAAAAGCATTATGGAAATATATTTTATTTAAATATTAAAGACCAAATTCTGATATACTTCATGGGGATTACCAGTACAATTGATTTAAATATGTACAACAAAGTATCAGAATCTGATCCTAGATTTAAAAAAATTATGATAACATTTTCAAACTTCAGGTACCTAACATGGGATGCCTAAATTGTTTTGAAAACTTTGGCCTTGTTGTGAGTAGGAAAATACTCTAGATGTGATTTTCAGCCTTACCTAATGAGTCTAGATAGAACTGAATGGCCCATGAAAATCTGGTATTTCAGAATTTTTTCCCCAACCCATATTGAGAAAAAAATGTGCAAATCTCAAAAGTTTTCACATAAGAAAATAAAAAATAAAATATTTTGGTTTTAATATTTTAATTTTGGTTTTTTAAATATATATGATTATTTGTTTAAATTTGCAAATAAAAAGCAGTTTCAAACTAGAAAACTGGAATTGTTGATGGATCAGCATTTTTTGATGGAAAAAGTGTTTAGCTGAAACATTCCAGATCAGCTCTGGCTTTAGAAGTTAATTCCCATCATATATATAGTAGCCAAATGTCTGTGACTCTAATGCTGAAACGCTGGCTGTTCCCTCTGGGCGGCGCTGTTGCCTCCCGCCGCGGCGCTCGGCTGACTTCTGCACCACTCAGCCAGGCCGCTGCGCAGGAGCAAGCAGCTCAAGCGGCCGTTTGGGCCCTGCGCTACCCATGCAGCACCCCATAGACATAAATGCCATAGACATAAATGGCGGAGACAGGTCAGAGTGCTCACCGGGCAGTGGACCACCACAGGGAAAACCAGGTTTAGGATTTGAAATGTTTTTCCTTGGTTAGTGAAAACTTAGTGCATTGCATGGTAATTTTAAGTTAAGGAATTCTAGCGAAAACAGGCTTTAAGCCCCTGATAGTAGAAAGCATGTCTGGACTTTAGATATGGCAACACAAGATGCTACATACAACTCCTGCTCCCCGTTAGGATTAGTGCCCATCACAAGGGTCCCTTCTGACCTTGGAATCAATGAACATATGAGTTGGTGCAGCTTCAAAAGTGGGCAGACCAGGTCCAGGAAGAATGAAGGCCAAAGCAGAAAGGAAACAAACTGATTCCATTCTTCTCCTAGACAGCCATTGCCAGCAGGGTCCCCTGGAGTTCTGACATGACTTTAAATCTGCCCTCCCTTGATAGCATATACAGGCAGTACTGACCCCATCCTTCACTGGGTGGAATCACTCCTTATGCTGCCATAGGGAAATGCTGTTTGCATCCATCCCACAACTCTCTCCCTAAATGCTGACTCCATGGGTGCTCCATGGAAAAAATATAGTGGGTTCTCAGTACCCATCAGCAACCCTGCAGATCAGCCCTTTCTTCTCCCTCCCTGTGCCTCCTGTTCAGTGGTGTGCAGGAGGCACTGGGGTAGGGGGAGGAGCTAGGACAGGAAGAGACAGGGGTGGGGGCAAGAAGGGGTGGGATAGGGCAGAATGGGAGCAGGAAGAGGCAGAGTGGGAGGTTGGGGCAGGGGTGAAGCTTGGAGCAAAGCAGGAATTGAGCAAACCCCAGAGAAAGAGGAAGTTGGCACCTATGATTCCCTCCTTTTGATTACGGAATTGAGTATGACATATGACATTTGTTCAAGACATCACCTGATCTAAGTATTATTTGTCTGAGTTGATGACCCATTTCAAGGTTACTTTGATGAGGATATAAATGCCATTGGATATTTCATTAATGTTTTACAAATTTCTATTCCACTGATTGAGTCCTGTTGGGTACTGAGGGGGCTGGACCTAAAGTATAGCTGTACTTGTTACAAAATCAAAGATGTATTTGTGGAATTCAAAGGATAGAAGCAAAAGGAAGTCATACAAAACTCTCCAGGCAATTGACTGAGCTGAAAATGCTTGCACGTAGTAAATGGTAACACATAGTATAGAAAAATATTTAGGAAATGGAACAAAAACATTTCCCGACTGAGGAGCTATTGACTATTACATTATGGTTCACCATATGTTTATTCAGTTCAAACATGGTTCCAGATAAAACAGTTTCTAACTCAATGTGCCTGGGATTAAACTACATTTTAGGCTAGTCTGTAACTAAACTTCATCTACACTAATCCAGAATATGAACTGTATAGTGTTTCCTCCCATCTGCACCAGTCTAGATTCATTTTATAACTTTGTAAAATAGTAAGACTAGAAGGTCTAGAATTGATAGTAATTCCCATGTGGGAAAGATCAAGCATAAATAAAAATTTGTGTTCCATTCTTTTGAATCAATGTTATAATCCAAAGGAAAAAACATTAGAAGGTACAGAGACATATGTCTGAGAAATGTATCCATAAATAACATACTGGGCCTTCTTTTAAACAAATCATTTTATATAAACAAAGTACCTATTGGATATTTGAAATTCTGAGACTATTTCCTGGAGCTCTGGGTTAAAGCTCTGAGAAGAGCGATCTGTCTGGATTTTAGCCAAGGAGATGAGGGACACCATGGCTTGGAGCTTTAGATGTGGGGACAAGGGTACCACAGCTTGGGGTTTGAGCCCCATGGGTAGATACTGGGACTTGGGGCTTCTGCCCTGTGGAAGTCACCAAAGATCCCACCGGTTTAAAAATATTTACTGGAGCTCTGCTCTGGACAGCTCATGCTGAATTAAAACCCTGGCTATGGGGTAAGAACATGGTCATTCATTTACATAGAGAAGCTTCACTGCTTGATCCGTTAGATCCTGATCCCACTGTAATTTTGTAATTGTAACACAATTTCCATTGGCTTAAATAGATAAAGGATCAGATTCTTAGACAGCAGCTGGAATATCAGTCTCAGTCTAACACTCCTGCAAGGAAATCACAAATTTGGGACTAAACATCTATAACATGAGGCAATTTCAGAAGCAATGAAAGTCTCTCTGGATTGTGCACTGAGAACACTTTTGGGTATCTATAAACATTTCTTGAGAGAAGCTATTACCATGTTTCCCTGAGATCACTTGAAATAGATTTATTATATAGAACAAATATATTTTTTCCTAATTCCTAGCTGTAGTCCAGTTTTTACATGTTTTCCACACTCTATTTTAAGGCTTTCCAGCTTGAGTATTATAAAGCTATAACAAATCTGAGAGACAAGAGAAAATGACATAGAATTTGTCATATAAATCAGCTAAGGGAAACTCATGGGTGGATTTTTCTATAAGGTCTGTTAGAATCAATAAACCTTGATCTTCCCAAGTAAAATTACTATCTATAATACCTGAAAAGCACTCCAGATTACCTTTGACAAGAGTTCAAAGGGGAGACACCGAGTTTATTTTTGGTTTTTAATGGAATAAACAAAAGAAAGTCACACTTAAAATTTCATCCAGGAGGTCACACCAATTATTGTGTGGCAGAAAAGAGGGAGGGTTAGAACCAGTTGTTTGTTTGTTTAAAGGGGGAAGTGATTAGATAAGCATATGAACAGGTTGTTAAATCCTTTAATATCTTTTGTATACTAAAAACTGGGACCATACGAAGATCATACATTTTCAGTACTAAAGTCTGCCTGTTAACAATTAAACAATAAAACTATATTATTGGATAATAATAATTGGTTATTGGTGTGTGTTTATTTAGATGTAAACATATCCCTAGATGACTTAGGTGAATGGAGATGGCATTCACTTCCAAATAATATCATTTAAGCTCCTCATAAATAGTGAGATCTATTCTAATTTGGCCTCCTGAGACCAATCTGGTGGAGCCATTTTAATGAGCAATGAGTTTGAGCCTTAATAGTTAAACATTTACATATTAGGATTAGGAAATACATTTGAATTCTAATGCACACATATATATACAAAACAGCTTAAGCTAAGGGTATGTCTAGACTGCATCCCTCTGTTGAGATCTGTCGAGAAAGAAAGCCTTTTTCGACAGATCCCTTATGCCTCCTTATGCAAAAAGGCTTTTTTTCTTGACAGATCCCCCTCTAGACTGCTACTTTTTGCTGACAAAGTGCTGAGTCGGCAAAATGCGGTGGCCATTTTATGCAAATTAGGCACGGGATATTTAAATCCCTGCCTCATTTGCAATGTCGACCTGCCTAATCTGCATCCCTCTGCCTGACAGAGGGATGCAGTCTAGACATACCCTAAGATGTTTTTGTCAGAAATGTAGGTGGCAAATAAGCTATTTAATTTTTTTTCTTTAATGGAAACTATTTAAACGATTGTAATGTATTCTTCCTGGTATAGAGAGAGCTGTAGTGAATAAATTTAATTATTTAAAATATTATATTTCTTGTAGAGGTAAATATACTTGCCAATAATAATAAACCACAATGATTGTTAATCTGTTGTATCCTTTAGTCGGACACAGTTCAGTGACACTTTCACTGATATGAATAGCTTTATTGTTCCTAGTTATTAAGAGAATACTTAATCTATGGACCAACAAAGGCTGGAAATGAAGCATAAAAAAAATATTATGACATTAAGCAAACATTTTATACCTGAAAATGGACTGGAATGGATATAGGCCACACATTTTTTTTTTTAATACTTGAATCTGCAGATATCATAATGAGCTTGCAATCAAAATAGAAAGGCAAAGAATGCTCACAGAGAACCCAACTAATCTGAATGTAAACAGGGAAGATCTTTTGGGAAAGCATCTGAGAAAAATCAGTTAACCACTGAAAAGATATGAATGAATGAGAAATATAGCATGACTGATCTTGAGATACAGGGACTTTTCTAAATATATTTAGTATTCCTTGAAAAAAGTTTATTGAGGATTTGGCAATGTGTGAGGATCAGATTTCTCAAGGCATTTAGGTACCTGAAGATGTGGGCAAGTGCCTAATGGGATTTTCAAAAGCCTATGAGTGCCTATCCACATCTTCTAACACTGAAATACCTTTATAAAAGGTTGTATTTATGCACTGGGTTTATCACAGACTTTTAATCTGAGAGATACAGTGAGTGAAAGTGTTATCAGCCTGCTGAACACCAGGGCTGTGTCAAAACTTGCCAGCTGTCTACACTGGCCGCTTGAATTTGCGCAAGAGCACTGATTTTGTAATGTACAAAATCAGTGCTTCTTGCGCAAATACAATGACACTCCCGTTCGGGCAAAAGCCCTCTTGCGCAAAAGCATTTGCGCAAGAGGGCCAGTGTAGATAACCCAGAATTGTTTTGCAAAAAGCCCGATGGCTAAAATGGCGATCGGGGCTTTCTTCTTGCAAAGCGCGTCTAGATTGGCACGGACGCTTTTCCGCAAAAAGTGCTTTTGAGCAAAAGCGTCCGTGCCAATCTAGATGCTCTTTTCCGCAAATGCTTTTAACGGAAAAACTTTTCTGTTAAAAGCATTTGCGGAAAATCATGCCAGTGTAGACACAGCCCAGGAGAGTAGGAAGAGGTGTAGAGAAGTTGGTGCCCTGCTTACACATACAACAAAGTATACATACCTTTAACTAATCAGATTGCTTTAATTAATCTGTCACATGAAGGAACCTTGAAACAAAGTGAGTAATTGAAATAAAAGGATGGAAGTGTGGCACTACTATGACATTTTTGTTTATTGGGATTAACTGTTATTATTATACTGGGATCATTTACATAGCTATGTAGATGTAGCAGGCACTTTACAGACACATGCAAACACAGGAAAAGGAGTTTATAATTTATTTTCTATCTGATGATTTTGCCTTTTATGTTTTTAATATAGGGAAGGTTTATGGCATTATAGGGTTTGGTAGACAAAACTAAAGTAATGGTTACACTTTTCAGTGATAGGATTTTTCATCTCTACTAGAACATGATAAGTGAGTTAATTTTCCCACATTCATAGCTTCTTTTATAGAGTTTGAAGTCAAGACAGAAGCAGGCTGTAAGGGACTCCAAGAAGATCTCACCAAACTGAGTGATTGGGCAACAAAATGGCAAATGAAATTTAATGTGGATAAGTGTAAAGTAATGCACATCGGGAAAAATAACCCCAACTATACGTACAGTATGATGGGGGCTAATTTGGCTACGACAAATCAGGAAAGAGATCTTGGAGTTATCGTGGACAGTTCTCTGAAAACTTCCACACAGTGTGCAGCGGCGGTCAAAAAGGCAAATAGGATGCTAGGTATTATTAAGAAAGGGATAGAAAATAAGACCCAGAATATCTTACTGCCCCTGTATAAAACTATGGTACGCCCACATCTTGAATACTGTGTACAGATGTGGTCTCCTCACCTCAAAAAAGATATTTTGGCCTTGGAAAGGGTTCAGAAAAGGGCAACTAAAATGATATGGGGTTTGGAACGGGTCCCATATGAGGAGAGGTTAAAGCGACTGGGACTTTTCAGTTTAGAAGAGAGGAGACTGAGGGGGGATATGATAGAGGTGTATAAAATCATGAGTGGTGTGGAGAGGGCGGATAAAGAAAAGTTATTTATTAGTTCCTAAATAGAAGAACTAGAGGACACCAAATGAAATTAATGGGTAGCAGGTTTAAAACTAATAAAAGAAAGTTCTTCTTCACACAGTGTAGTCAGCCTGTGGAACTCCTTGCCGGAGGAAGCTGTGAAGGCTAGGAATATAACAGAGTTTAAAGAGAAGCTAGATAATTTCATGGAGGTTAGGTCCATAAAGGCTATTAGCCAGGGGATAAAATGGTGTCCTTGGCCTCTGTTTGTCAGAGGCTGGAGAGGGATGGCAGGAGACAAATTGCTTGATCATTGTCTTCGGTCCACCCCCTCTGGGGCACCTGGTGCTGGCCACTGTCGGCAGACAGGACAGACTGGGCTAGATGGACCTTTGGTCTGACCCGGTATGGCCGTTCTTATGTTCATGTATGTTCTTATGTAACCTTTCACACTGTATTTATGGATTTATTCAGAAGTGACTGTAAAATTGGCTTTAACTTTAAAGTCTGGGTTGAAATCTACCTTGTGACAGTGGTCGAACAATACATATGCATCACCTGAGTCCTCAAAATAAGGTTTAGGTGGTGCATAGATCTAGTGCTAGCCCTCTTCACAGGAGTTAGTTTTACCCAGCATATTACCCAGCTGAATGGGGACTTCCTTCCCATCAGGGCCAGGTCAATGATTAGACCAAAGGCAAGATCCTGTCCAGTAGTATATTAAGAAATTGATGGGTTGATGAGATCCAGACATTCTTAATTTGGTCATGAAGCCCACAAGGGCTTCAAAACTTAGACACTCTTACATTGGATGTTAAGGTCAGGAAGGACCACTGAGATCATGTAGTCTGATCTCCTGCATGGCACAGGATGTAGGACTTCACCGATTTCATTCTTCTTTGAACTAGAGCCTCTCTCTTAGAAAAACATCCATTCTTGATTTAAAAAGTATTGGAGTGGACAGCTGCCTATAGGCCACTTTGACACTGTGGCTCATGACTTCAACTGCTGCCTTATTCAGTAGCAGGGATGATTCCAAGTGATACAGAAACAGAGCTCTTCAACTAAAATTTAACTGTCTCTCTGGACATTTTTCAGACCCTAAGGGTGAACCTACACAGCAGTGTTATTTCAGAATACTGGTCGTTATTCCGAAATAACAATGTGAGTGTCTACACAGCAATTCTGTTATTTTGAAATAAATTCAAAATAACTGACAGCTTATTCCAACTTCTGCAAACCTCATTCCACAAGGAATAACACCTCTTCTGAAATAGCTATTTTGAAATAGCTATAGTGTGGATGCCTCACTGCTGCTATTTTGAAATAGCTCCTCCCCAAGGCCATTCAAAGTAATTACTCCCCAGTGCTTCCTGGGGCTATACATTGAGGTAGTGCATCCACATTAGGGAAGCCTGCCTCAACTTACTTCAAGGCTTTCCTGTAGTGTAGATACACTATTTCAAAATAAGCTGTTTCAGAGTATTTCTTCCGGAATAGCTTATTCTGAAATAAGTGTAGACATAGCCTAACAGGCAAACTAAATGAGTCCAATGAATGGGTGGAATATCACTCCATTTTCACTCTCACAAGTCTTTTATGCCCAAAGTGTGTGCACTCCAAGGGCCTATCTCCATTACAATCTTAAATCAACCGTTGTTAGATTGACTTATAGTCACTGCAGCAATTATAGGACTGACTGATGTCCACACTACCCTCTCTCTCTCCATGGTGCGTATACTCACCAAGAGCACTTCCACTGACTGAAGAGGGGCTGAGTGGGGGCTCGGAGCCAGGGTACTCAGCTTCACACGGCTCTCTGCAGGAAGCCCAGCTGCTCCCTAGGCTTCTCGCCTGAGGCTCCTCACCTTCCCATCGCCAGTCAGGAGTGGAGCATGGGGGGAAGCAGCCCAGGACTTCTTGCCTCTGACGGGGAGATCTGTACTTGGAGTGAAGTCAGCTGCTGTGCTCCTGGCAGGGAGCAGGGATCCCTGGTCCTGAAGGGCAGCAGAGCTCTGAGTAGGAGGCCTGGGCAACAGCCCAAGCCTGGATGGCAGTGGAAACCTGTTCAATCTGCTTGGGGAGCTGGGAATTGTCCACATGGGCACTGAGTTGCCCTAACTACACCGATATAAGCCCTATAGCTCTTGTGGAGCTGGAATTAGGATATCAGTGTAGCAGAGTACTTACATTAGCAGGAGCAATGCTGTAGTATAGCCTACATCTAGACTGCAAGCATCTAGACTTCTATAGGGCTACGTCTAGACTGCAAAAGATCTTCCAAAAAAACTTCTTCTGAAAGAGAGCATCCACACTGCAAAAGCACATTGAAAAAGCGATCTGCTTTTTTGAAAGATAGCGTCCACTTTGAATGGACGCTATCTCGCATGTAAGCTGTGATTATTATGGATGGAGTGACCACCAGGGCACCTGTGCTTTTTCCTCTTCTTCCGAAAGAACTCCCTCTTCCCCGTCCACATACACCTTTTTCCAAAAGAGCTCTTTCTCAAAAAGGCTTCTTCCTCATAGAACAAGGATTACCAATGTTGGAAAACCCCCTCCATTATTTCGATTTTCTTTTGAAAGAACGTGATTGCAGTGTGGATGTAATTGAAGATTTTTTTGGAAAAACAGCCGTTTTTTGGAAAAAGCTCTGTAATATAGACTTACCCATAGACACTGACAAAATTTGGTCAGCATAAGGTGCCTGATGTCAATCTAACTGTGTAATGCAGACCACGCCTGTCTCTGTTTTGAAGGGGTTTTTCCTTCTCACTCATTAAACAGTAAAGAAATAAATCTTGAACAGGCTAAATATCCTTTGCACCAAAAAGGAAAAAAAAAACCCACAGGCTGCTAATAACTGGGATCTTTGTTTGATAGAATGTCACTTGCTCTCAAACAATTATAGGCTGATAATTTGCTTCCTTTTTGATATATTGATCCATTTCTCTCAAAGCTGTTAGAGAAGATTATCCCCAAATGATCTGAGAATTTAATCATCTGTCTCAGGTGTCACTGACAACCTAAATAAGCCATGCTGTTCTCAAATCAATGCGGTAGAAAGGGCTTTAGTTTGGTAACTCTCCAAACTATTCTGCTTTATTCTCTTCTATAGCCCCATTTTGTGGTGCTTTATGGTGAATAAATAAACAACAATTAATTAATTAAGTATAATAAATAATAATAAATAATAATAAATGCATTAAACAAATCAGCAACAGACCAAACAGCAATGGAACAAAGTAATGAAAAGGTTAACTAGATTAGCACAAAGATAACACAGGACTCTGCACCTCCCTTATATCAATGCACAGGTGGAACCCTCTGCTTGTAGATCTTCCCTTTGTTTTCAGAGAGCAGCACTGCCTCTCCCACTACATCATCCTTCCTCCTTAGCCTTCTCAGATGCTCTGCTAAGATTTGGACATATAGCCAGTGGCTGAAAAGAGAGAAGCAGGGACACTGCTCAGCAAATTTCTAAACAGAAAACTGTCTATTAGCTATATTAAATCTCCTTGATTCTGCTTCATGATCACCACTGAACAGCAGTGGGAGGACCCAGCCAATGGCAACAGAACTAAAAAGTGTGAGCTTCATTCTTTCTGTCAAACAAACACCATTACAAATGCAGTGTAACACACCATAAGAGTCTACTAGAGTTTGCCATTGTGGGAAGCTCATGCCACAATCTATAGCAGGCGTGGCCAACCCTCGGCTCATGAGCTGCATGCGGCTCTTACACCCCTCCCCCATCAGTGCAGATCGTGAAGCCGCCCCTGCCCCCCCGAACATGGCCCACACCTCCCGGCTCCCCTGTGCTCACCGGAGCAGGGAAGCCATCCGGATCAAAATGGTGGATCCAATATGGTGGCTGTGGCTGCCGACAGGAGCCTGCTGAGGCCAAAATGCCTCAGAAAGCCTTCTTAAAGGGCCAATACTTTTTTTTTTTATGCTCTACAACTTTTTGGGGGCTTCTTTTCTTCTTTTGGGGGGCTTTTTTTTTTTTCCGCTTTACAACTTTTTGCCCTGGCTCTTCGCGCTGGATCCAGGCATTTTGTCTGGAACAGGTTGGCCACCCCTGATCTATAGTGACTATTTAAAATCAGGGGTTGGCAACCTTTTCAAACTAAAGAGACAAACTACATCAACATTCAGAACAAGTAGTCAACAAAGAGCCAGTATAAGAATGCTCATTTGTATGACTGAAAATATACAATTTAATATAATTGATAATTGACATGATGATTAATAATAGCATAAATGAAACATTGTACTCACAGACTTTATTTAATGGAACTTCTGCTGCTGGGGGTGCAGTTTGTGGATGTGGGAGTGAAGGAGTCAGGGTTGGGGTGTATGAGGTGCTCAGGGAAGGGGCTGGGGTGTGTGGGAGGTGCAGGAGGCAGCGCAGGGAGCTGGGGGTGTTAAGTAGAGTATGTGGTGGGTGGGGTTTGGGACCAGATTCCCTTACCTGTCTGGGGCTTGGCTGCTGCACCTGGGCAGCAGTGGCTGGACAAGCAGCCAGGCCAGGATCACTGCAGCCGGATCATGGCCTCCCGTCCTACACGTGCCACAGCAGGAGGAGGGCCAGTGCCAGCCCTTCCTGGGTCCAGATGGGGACCAGATCACAGGGTCTGCTCCAGGATCAGGGCCAGGTTAGAGTTAGGGTCATTTTGCTAGTGCTGCAGCTAGAGAGAACAGTTTAATTTGACCAGTAAGAAAGGAAATATTAATCAAATTTATTAAACAGATTAAGCACTTTAACTTCCTCATGTTAGTTTACCAAACTTCATTTTAAATAAAGTGAAATATTATGTCCAACACAAAAGATTTTAAGGTTGTCTATATTTATGGCAGGGGTGTGGAACCTTTTTTGGGTTGGAGCTACTGACCCCCAGAAAAATAGTCAATTTAACCAAGAAACATAAAATAAGTCTGAAGCAAGCAACAGCTTGTCTGTACATGGAAGAAGGAGAAATCATTTTCCCAACCAAGAAGACTGGTCATTTTTCTATGCAATTTTGCATTTGCACAAAAATCATTTTTCCATACCTGTTACTGGAGGAAATAAGGAAACTTTGGCTGCCCTGTGTTGATCTGTCTTTCTGAAAAAGCATCAGAGTGTTGGCACTTGCTCTTGGCTAGGAATTCAAATCCTTAGACTTTCTAAACTTGCTATGATAAATCCTGCAATAAAACCCTATGAATTGATAAATCATTATTAACGTTCACCTTTCAGCTTAGGATGTAAAGGAAGAATGAAATTTGCTACCAGATGTTGTTTATTTTGTTGCATTTAATACCAACGATTATTGGGAGAAAGAGAAAGAGAGAGCACCTATACAATTTCAGAGAAAGTAATAAGGCAAATTCTAGATACAAGTTACACTACAATGAGTGTAAACAGGGGAGGAAAAGAAGTAAATTTAGCCCATGATGTTTAAGAGCTAAGTTTCTTTGAGAAAGGAAAGAATTATTCCTTTGTGTTTGATGTATTTAATAATAATTCAGAAAAAGCAAAAAGTGATCAATAAATATTCCTCTTTGGTACTTGGAAAGAAGCCAGATGATGTATTCATACCCTCTGATGTTGATGATGAAATACTTTAAAGACAATGTTAAACAGCAGTGACTAAAGTTAGGCAGGTTAAAATCAAGTGGTCCATATAACTTGTATTCAATAATTTTAAAAGAGGTGGCTGAGGTCCTCACTGGATCCTTAATTAAGAAGTTTTAAGTCTATTTTTAAGATGTCTTGGAACACTGGTGAAGTTCCAAAAGATTGGAAGAAATTGTAGTTAAATTGTAGTTAAAAAAAAGTATTTTAAAAGGGCAAATGAGATGACCCAAGTAATTACAGGCCTGTCAGTCTTTGATCATGGGCAGAATAATGAAAAGGCTGATCTGGGATACTTTTAATGAATAATTAAAAGAGGGTAATTGCATTAATGCCAATCAGCAAGAATTTGTGGTAAATAGATCTTGAAAACTAGCATGATATAATTTATAGATGAAATTACAAGTTTGGTTAATAAAAGGAAATAATGTAATGCAATAGACTTCTGTAAGGCATTTGCTTTGTTACCACATGATGTTTTGATTAAGAAACTAGAACACTGCAGAATAAACACGGGGCATATTAAATGGATTATATTATAAACTGGCTAACTGAGGTCTCGAAGTATAATTGTAAATGAGGAATCTTCATCAAGGAGATCTGTTTCTAATGGGTCTTGCAGGGTCTGGATCTTGGCATGATTCCATTAATATTTTGGTCAATGACCTAAAAGGAAGTATATAATCACCAATGATTTAGCAGATGCTCCAAAGATTAGGGGATTGGTAAATAATAAAGCAGATAGGTCACTGACACAGAGTGGTCTGGATAGCTTGGTAAGCAACATACAAACAAACAATATGTGTTTCAGTATAACAAGGTCATAAATATAGGAACAAAGAATGAAGGCTATACTTGCAAGTGGGGAGACTATCCCAGGAAACAATGAAAATGACTTGTGGGTCATGATGGATAATCAGCTGAACATGAACTCCCAGTGTTACTGTGGCTATGTCTAGACTACATCCCTCTTTTGAAAGAGGGATGTAAATGAGACATATCGAAATTGCAAATGAAGCCAGCCTTTTTCGAAAGATCCTGTACTCCTCAAAAAATGAGGTTTACAGGATCTTTCGAAAAAGGGCTTTTTTTTGGAAAGAACCACGTCTAGACGGCGGTTTCACTTTCGAAATACCCATTTTTGAAAGAACGCGTGGCCGCCATTATGCAAATGAAGTGTGGGAAATTCAAATCCCAGCTTCATTTGCAATTTTGATAAGTCTAATTTACATCCCTGTTTCGAAAGAGGAATGTAGTTTAGACATGCCCATTGTGACTAAAAGGGGTACTGTGATCTTTGGATGCATAAGCAGGGGAATACTGAGTAGGAACAGAGCTGTTATAGTACCTCTGTATTTGGCATTGGTGCAGCTGCTACTGGAAAACTGTGTTTAGTTCTGGCATCCACATTTCAAAGAGGATGTTGAAAAAATTGGAGCTGGCTCAGAAAAGAACTGTATGAATGACTAAAGTACTGGAGAACATGCCTGACAGCGAGAGTCTATGAATCTGTTGATATAATTATGATAGCTTTCTCCCAAGTGAGAGCTGAAGTTAAGGCTGCTCAATATTTCCATATTGTAAAAGACCCTCATCTAGGCTCATTTTTGCCTAAAGTCTAAGGCATGGCTGTTCATATGGAGTTAGGTGCAATGACACTAAGCATCACAGGTGCCTCAGACTAACTCATAGACTACGAAGGGAGCCACCTGAGGTAACTGGTGGGAGATTCTGAAAAGAGCGATGTGTGCTGAGACTCACCCCTCTCATGGATATAACAGACCCCTCCTGTGGGAGGGAGCAGGGAAATCAACTCCAGCCAGTCGGAACATGGGAGAAGGAGGCTGGGGCAACACGCCGCCCCAGCCTTGCTTACTTGGAGGATCACGGGGAGGTGCATTCACACCCCCCACCCTGCATACAGGCCTGTATAAGCACCTAAGTCCAAGCTGCAGAGAGGATCCTGTTTGTGGTATCGTTTTATAGTTGGGAAACCTCCTTGGAGTTAGGTACCTATGTCATTTGTGCAAGAATCTGGGCACGTGGAAGAGGAGGACTTCCCTCAGAACTTTTAGCTCAGTGGTTGGAGTACTCACTTGGGCTTCAAGAGGCCCCCAGTTCCCATCCACCTGAAAGAAGGAATTTGAACAAGCCCCCTCCCCTCTGCTAGTTCTCCTAGATGCCCAGGGACTCTGGCCCTACTTCCTGTGGATGAACTCTTGCCCCCATGTTGCTTTGGAAGGTGCTTGCCCCCTCATTTTCCCTGCATCACCTCTGAACATAAGGTAGAGGTGGTAGGTGACTGTTCTGAGAAAGACGGAGGCACCCATCTGTAACTAACAAAATCATCGAAAGCACAGTACTTTGGTCAGGATGGGGGACTTCAACTACTCAAACATCTGTTCATGATTACTTTTGCCCAACCTGCCTTCCACTTTCATATTCTCAAACACAACAGCCTCTCCCCTAGTAAATTTCTCCACCTTCTGTAATAAAAAAGAAATGTCTCCAACACATTCCAAGAAGTTATTGGATAATCTGTACCCTGCTGTGTTATTTTCCCAAAAGATGTGCCTTTAGCGATTAGCCTTTACTGATTAGCTGATGTATCTCCTCAGTCAGCTCCTTGAGTATTCTAGGACGCACATCAGGCTCTCGTGATTTGAAGATATCTAATTTCTCTCAGTAATTTTTAACTTGTTCCCCCCCCGCCATTTTAACTCCTGATCCTTCTTCATTTTCACTGGCATTCCCTATGTTAGATGTCCAATCACTACCAACCTTCTGGGTGAAAACCAACACAAATAAGTCATTAATCTCCATTTCCACATTTTCTGTTATTGTTTCCCCTCTCCCCCTCAGTTAATAATGGGCCTACTCTGTTCTTGGTGTTCCTTTTGCTTCCAATATATTTGTAAAATCAACAATGTTATTACACTTTATGTCTCTAGCTAGTTTGAACTTGTTTTTTGCCTTGGCTTTTCTAATTTTCTCCCTATGTATTTGTGGGTTTTTGTATATTCATTGTCATTTGACCTAGTTTCCATTTTTTGCAGAACTCTTTCTTTTTTTTTAGATCATTGAACATCTCCTGGTTAAGTGAAGGTGGTCTTTCACCATACTATATTTCCTATATAGAAGGGAAGTTTGTTTTCTGTCATTAATCATTTCTCTTTGAAAAACTACCAACTGTCTTCAATTGTTTTTCCTCTTAGATTTGCTTGCATGGGATCTTACCTAACAACTTCCTGAGTTTGCTGATGTCTACCTTCTTGAAAGTCTTTATTTTGTTGTTGTCCCTCCTGACATACTTGAGAATCACGAACACTTATCATTTCATGATCACTTTTACCTAAGCTGCCTTCCACTTTCAAATTCTCAACCAGAATAGACTCTTCTCTGGTATATTTCTCCATCTTCTGAAATAAAAAAAAAAGAGTCCAATGCTTTCCAAGAATTTGCTGGATAATCTGTAAACTGCTATGTTATTTTTTCAACAGATATGCCATCAGTGATTACTCTTTAGTGGTTATCTTTAAAAACCACTAAAGATCCTGAGGTCCTGTGGATCAGGAGGCCATCTGTGCGTGAATGTGGCATGGCACCTGTTCTAGACGGGGTTACTCTCCCCCTGAAAGAACAGGTACGCAGCTTGGGAGTCCTCCTGGACCCTTTTTTAACATTTGAAAATCAGATTTCTTCGGTGGCCAGGAGTGCCTTTGGGCAACTTCGTTTAATCTGCCAGCTGAGACCCTTATGGAACAAACATGACTTGGCCACAGTGATCCATGATCTTGTTACATCCCGACTGGATTACTGTAATGCACTTTATGTAGGGCTGCCTCTAAAGAGTCTTCAGAAACTTCAACTGGTCCAGAATGCGGCTGCTCGAGTTTTAACCAACACTAGTTATACGGAGCGCATTATGCCAGTGTTTCGGCAGCTGCACTGGCTTCCGGTATGTTTCCGGGCACAATTTAAGGTTTTTGTTATGACCTATAAAGCCTTAAATGAGTTGGGTCTGAGGTATCTGAAGGACCGTCTTCTCCCATATGAACCTGCCCGGGGATTGAGGTCAGCTGGGGAGGCTTTGCTTCATGTTCCCCCACTTGTGGAGATAAGATTAACATCTACGCGGAACAGGGCATTCTCAGTTTTTGCTCCCAGGCTGTGGAATTCTCTTCCACGGGATATTCGCATGGCACCAACACTAGCGTTGTTCCGGAGTCAGGCTAAAGCCACCCTTTTTACTCGTGCTTTTATTAATGTTTGAGTCTGTATGTGTGTGTTCCTCCTCTTTATATGTTTTTAACTGGTTATGTCCCTCTGAGGTCTCATATTTTAAATTCTCATATTTTAAATTTTTATATATATTTGTATTTTTGTTTGTTTGTTCTTGTAAGCCGCCTTGAATATTTTAAATAGAAAGGCGGGGTAAAAATATTTAAATAAATTAATAAATAAATAAAAAGTCATGGAAAACAGAAAAGGTTCCAAAAGACTGGAAAAGGGCAAATATAGTGCCAATCTATAAAAAGGGAAACAAAGACAACCCAGGGAATTACAGACCAGTCAGTTTAACTTCTGTACCTGGAAAGATAATGGAGCAAATGATTAGGCAATCAATTTGCAAACCTCTAGAAGATAATAAGGTGAGAAGTAACAGTCAGTATGGATTTGTCAAGAATAAATTGTGACAAACCAACTTGACAGCTTTCTTTGACAGGGTAACAAAGGCTTGTGGATAGGGGGAGCAGTAAATGTTGTACATCTTGACTATAGCAAGACTTTTATGATCTTCTCATAAACAAACTAGGAAAATACAATCTAAACAGAACTACTATAAGATGGATGCATACCTGGTTGGAAAATAATTCCCAGAGAGTATTTATCAATGGTTCACAGTCATGCTAGAAGGGTATAATGAATGGGATACCAAAGGGATCAGTTTTGAGGGAAATTCCATTCAATATCTTCATCAGTGATTTAGATAATAGAAAAGAGTATACTTATAAAGATTGAGGATGATATCAAGCTACGAGGTGTTGCAAGTTCTTTGGAGCAGTGTTTCTCAACCTTTTTTTTATAAAGTACCTCTTTAAAAAAAAAAAAAAATTATAAGTACCCCCAGTACCTACAGTTTTCAGACACACACATTTTTTTCTACCATTGCAACACATTTGTTTAAACAACTTCATTGTAGCTGGGCAGGCATTTAAATTTTTGGGTGTGAAAGTACAAAAATGATAAAGCGTTGTAAAACTTAAAACAAAAATTCAGTTTTCTCCAAATTTCAGTTGTGTTGATGTACCCCCCAGACTTCTCTCGAGTACCCATGAGGGTACTCGTACCACTGGTTGAGAAACACTGCTTTGGAGGATAGAATGAAAATTCAAAATGATGTGGACACACTGGAGAAATGGTCTGAAGTAAACAGGATGACATTCAATAAGGACAAATGCAATAAGGACAAATGCAAAGTATTCTACTTATTCACACATAAAGAATGGGAAAGGACTATCTAGGAAGGAGTACAGCAGAAATGGATCTGGGAGTCATAGAAGATTACAATCTAAATAGAAGTCAACAGTGTAATGCTGATACAAAACCACCAAATATCGCTCTGGGATGTATTAGGAGAAGTGAAGTAAGTAAGAAATGAGAAGTAATTCTTCTGCTCTACTCCATGGTGATGTGGCCTCAACTGTAATATTCTGTCCAGTTCTGATGCCACATCTTAGGAAAAATGTGAAGAAATTCTAAAAAAAATGCAGAGAAGAGCAACAAAAATGATTAAAGGTCTAGAAAACATGCCTTTTGAGGGAAGATTGAAAAAAATGGGTTTGTTTAGTATGGAGAGGAGAAGACAGAGAGGATATAATAACATTTTTCAAGTGCACAAAAGGTCATTACAAGGAGAAGGGAGAAAATTAGTTTTCTTTTTAAACTGAGTATAGGACAAGAACCAATGGGACTGAATTGTAGCAGGGGAGGTTTAGATTGGAAATTAGGAAAAAACTTCCTAACTGTCAAGGTGGTTAAGCACTGGCATAGATTGCCTAGGGAGGCAATGGAATATCCATCACTGGAAATTTTTAAGAGCAGGTTAGACAAAAACCTGTCGGGTGGTTCAGATAACAGAGGATTACCATGAGTGCAGGGACTGGACCCAGATGACCTTTCAAGATCCCTTCCAATCATATGATTCATATCAACCTTGAGGCACTCCATGTGCATTGACTTCAATGGTTTTATGCACCCAAGATGGAATTCATCTATGCAAGAGGGTTAGTGGAAGGCTTATCACAATTTACATCTCATGTCAGCCATTGCATTAGCCCTCTGCATAAAGTGAATTTCACCTCCAGGAAAAAAGTCCATGCCATGAAAACTATATATTTCAGACTACTGGAGTAAGGTGTGCAATTTTCTTTTGTGGCACTATTATCTAGTCACATACTTCAGGATTATGGAATTTCTTCTCTTTTTTATTCTCCCCTCCAAAAACAAACAAACAAAAACAAAAACAAAAAAAAACACTTCCCACCAACAAATCAAACAACAAAAAACAGGAAAACCATTTGAAAATAAGCAACCAAAACCCTATGTTAAAACAACATGAAAATTGTAATTGTTAGAGTACTAAAAAAAATTAAGATATGTTCAAATGTGCATTCCTAACTCTGTTCCCTTATGCATATGGATTATAAAATAATTTTAACTAATGTTCCTATCATGTCGCATAGTGGTTCTCAAAGTGTGGTCCACGGCGCACTAGTGGTCCGTGACCCTCTTGCAGGTGGGCCATGGGCTTGGAGCTCATTCCGCCCCCCCACCCTGGAGCGGGGAGCCTGTGCTGGTGCTCCAAGCCTGCCCCCCACATGAAGTTGGAGCACCAGTGGCCAGCACCAGTGGAGCATCGCTGGGGGCCGGGGAAGAGAGGTGTGCCTTGTGGGCGAAAACTGGTTTGCAGGGAAAGGAAGTGGTTCCCTGAGCAGCACAGGAAACTGCTCATCTAGAGGTTTTCCCCACTGCTCCCATTGGTGGGAATCAGCCAATGGGAGTAATGGGAAGGGGCAGTTCCTGGGAGTGGCAGGAGGCACAGAGCCAGACAAGTGTCTCCCATTCCCCTCATGCCCAGACACCACACTTCTAGCCTGTTCTTGCGCCTTCCACTCAGACCCCTCCCCCACTCCTGCAGCCAACCTCCCTCCCTCCCAGGCACTCATACTCCCACCCCATTCTGCACCCATTTTGTCATCATGGGTGGCTGGCTAGTGGTCGCAGAAAGGTCTGCATTGAGTGTGGAGGGCTGTGGGCCCGAAAGTTTAAGAACCATCGATGTAGCATGTCTGGTGTGGTAATTTATCTTTTTCTAAAAGTGAGTTTTAAAAAGTAAAAGTAAGTTGTGTAAAACTGTTTACTAAATAATGACACTTTCCAATTCCATAATTGCAGATCTTAATTACATAATTAGAGTATGTACATGTAATTGGGCAATAAGGATATTTAATTTAACGTTGATTACCATGCATAAATTACAAACTAAATAATCTTATGAAATTGCAGTGGAAAAAAACTGGCATACCAGCATAACAACTGCTTTTCATATCTGTTGTACTAAATTTATTTTTTGGAGCTATTTCCTAGGTGGTACACTGAGTGAATGCTCTCAGATTTCACCTCAGATCCTATATTGTATAAACAGGGACCGAGGAACTGTGTATGAGTGGAGGAATGGTGTAGGGAGGGGGTGGGGAACCTTCTGTTGGGGGCTGCACGCAAGCGAGAAGCCTGTGACTGAGAAGCAGAAAGACAACTCCCCACATTGCCCTTGCACACCAGAGTTTATGGGGGGGGCAGGCTAATAGATTTTATGTGCACCAGCCCTGCAGGTAGGTGGCAGAGGGGCTGGAGCGCCTGCATGGGCTCCCCAATGTTGAGCCTCGGGAGCAGATCCAGGTGAGCCGGGCCTGGCCTGAGGTTCCTCATCTCTAGTGAAGGGGGCATACAGCTGTGGGATGGGACACAATACAAATTTAGTGGTCCAAATTGCACATTAGGATGGAGCACTAGGTCACATCTATAGTAGCAACCATGAAACAGCCTTCCACTGCTGAGCTGTGCATTCCTCTGAGTGCACAGTGCATTTATTCAGGCTGTCATATCCAATTTCTGTATAGAAATCTGACTGCAAGTTACATTAACTGCCCCATGGCTCTATGCTCCGCTCCAGAAACTGGCCCACACTATGGTGATCTAAAGGTGAGAGGTTTCCCCCTTGTTGATATACCTGAATAATTCCAAGGAAATGTTATCAGACCTACAGGAAAGTCAGGTCAACGGCTCTTCTGCTCACCACCTTCGTTTAAAACAAAAATAAGGCTAAGCTAAGAGGGGTGATGGTTGGACCTAGCTGGGAAAACCACTTGGGGTATAGGCATAATATAAACTTTTAGAAATAAGGGCTTGATCCCACCACTGGCAAATAGGTTACAGCTACCAGCTGGATGGAATCTTCAGCAGCTCTAAGCACAGTCTGTAGTGCAGTTCTCCAGTTGCGTCCAGTGCTCTGAGTTCTGCACCAAATGGCTGGCGCAGAGTCCAGCAGTGTAGGAGTGTGCAGAGGACACAAAGGACATACCCATAAACTAAGTCAAGGCATCGGGTCACAACACCTGTGCACACAAGATATAGCAAACAACGGAAGACACCAAGACCCTACAATATTCCCCTATAACTTCTGGATGTAAGAGCAGAGGGACTGGATAAGGACCTACATTGACCTGACACTCACATGATCACCATGTTCTTGAACACAGGCAGCCCTGCTGGAGAAAGGGAAATGTGAAGGTTGGCTGACCTCTTTTGTCCTCTATTCACCCAAGTGGATAGCCTTGCCTTCAGTGCCAGCCTCATCCTGGGGCTGGCCCTTCTCATTGTCCTCAATATTTGCTCCTTCTCTTCCCTCCGTGGCCCTGACCCATTGACCAAGGCAGAAGCCAGAGCCAGGCTATCATCCAGGGAGCCCAATTTGCAGTGGGGAGCCCCAAACCCACCATCTGGTGGAGGTGGCACATCCTGGAGGGTGCAGGCCTGAGATAGGGGCTGTTCATGGACCTCTCAGGCCCCTACCCAAGGAAAGAGGAGGTTGGGAGCTGTGAGCCTTTTGCTGTGTTTTTAATTCAAAACATCAGGCCCCGGACAACTCTTGTGGAGTGGCTAGTTCTCTGCCCCGCCCCTTCTGCCTCAGGCTCTGCCCCTTATGAGGGTGGGGATGGCCCATGACCACATACCAAAATTCATTAAGTAGCCCCCATGCAAAAATTATTGCCTACCCCTGATCTAGGGTGAGATCCTGCAATTGTATCCATGAAGGTAGACCTTTGTGCCTATATGGAACCCTATTAAAGTCAAATCTTGCCTGCATGGATCCAGTAGCAGAATCTGACCCTGTGTATTTATTTGGGAACAGTAAGGTACACTGTGTGGTAATAACCTTAAACACCAGTTTAGAGATATCTTAGCTAGCCTGTCATTAACAAAACATGACGGTGTCTGTTTTGTTAATTGGTTGAACAGCATGTAAATGTAATCTTAGATTTCCTGTTGGACTCCTCAAAAAAGAGAAATGTTATAAGCCATTTTTAAATGACTTCATGGGACTCAAAGTAAACATATGTTTAATTCTTTCCCTTCTCCACCGTCTATTCGCAACATCGCTTCAAAAATACCCCAACACACTCAAACCAGGGTACCTAAAGTGAGGGTATGATTAACATAACAAACAGTGGTGATGTCTGATAAGTGACATCCAAAAAAGCACAATCAGCCTGATCCTCCACACCCCGCGTCATCTTGTATAAAGCTGAGGTAAAACAATGTAATTCTGGCAAGTAGCCTTTTAGAACCATTTTCAACAGGTGTGGCAAATGACAGCATAAGGTTCCAAGAAGTACAGGATCTCACTCTCTCTGAAAATCAGGCCACTTCTTTAGCTTCTCCTGCATAAGGGCCTGGAATGAAATTCTGGGGAATTTCCTTATGTGGTTCTTTGTCTCCCCATCTCGCAGCCCCTGGCATATAAGTGTACAAGGGTTCATGAGCTATAGGCAGTTATGCAAGACTACTGTAAATTAGTGCAGCCCTGGGGCTGTGCCAGCCACTGAAACAGGCAGAATTAGGAAGCCAGTAAAGCCACTTTTATCTCTCCCTCTTCAGGACTGGGCATTCTGGGTTGCCTTTCCTGAGACGCATAGCACGGAATTTGACCCAGTCTGAGGAAGGGACACGCTGACCCAGATTAAATCCATACACGCAGTGAAAGGTCAAACTTGTTCTTTCCTGAGATTTTGGCTTTATTGAGAACTCACATAATATTAAAGAACATAAGCCTCAGCCACCCAGCCTTTCCTAAAAAACTGGTGCTGTTAATAAGCCATACAGACCACAATGAATTAGCAGAAGGTACTTTCCACTTTCTGTAGGTTCTAAATCCTGCAAAGTGGCCCCCAGACACAGATGCCTTAACTCACAAATGCTATCTGGTTCCTTTCTGTGAAGGGCTTTATTTTTTAAAAAACTGGCATAAACATTTTTAGAATTAATGCAAAACTTGACCGCTATCCACTGCAATTGTGCAAGGACTGGATCACATTATGAAATTTCCAAGTATTCAAAAAAATACCTGTACCAATGCAAAATATTAATCATATGACAAATGAAATACTACAAAGAAACCATTGTAATATTCAGTTAAGCAGCCCAAAAAAGCAAGAATCAAAATTTCTGTCAGAAGAACAAAAGAAAAACAAAATTCTGGCATCATTTACAGGTATCAGGAAGCAGATTTCACAACTGTGGTGACATGGACATTGAAAAATCATCTGAATAAATTAACTTTAAGAGCATTCACTATATCTGATGGTGTACATCAGACAGCTTCTCCTGAAGAAATGAAGCATACACTGTTTATCACCTTAGTACTGTGACCAGGAGAATTTACCACATAACGTAAAGTAATTCAAGAAAATACACTCTCCACCACACACATCTTCCGAGGGTGTGAGTAAGCAGGATGGATAAAAATCAGTGACTTTTTAAAAATATCAGATTTTTTAATTTAAATCATTTTTTAATCATCAATAAAATACTAAATTTCTCATTTAAAAATAACTTTTACAATTAAACCGTATCATAAACATGTTACACCTCCACTTTCAATCTCATAAAAATCAATCAATGGCTCTAGTCTGTTAAGCCAAACAGTTAGGTCTTGCTTCTTGAAAAGTCTGGGTCTTCTGTTTCTCAGCAAACAGAAACAGGAAAAAACAGACACAGGCTGAATAAGATTGTTTTTGTTCTGTGCTTATATGGTGGTGGACCTGGGCCAACCACAGTAGAGTTAGTTAGGGCATTGTCTCAAGACAGAAACACAATGGCTACATCTACACTGGCGCGTTCTCACACAAAAACTCTTTTGAGGAAGAGTTCTTCTGCAAAAACTCTTCCAGAAGAGAGCGCCTACACTGGCATGTGCTTTTGCGCAAGAGATGTGCTTTTGCACAAGAGCATCCATGCCAGTGTAGACGCTCTCTTGCGCAAGAAAGCTCTGATGGCCATTTTAACCATAGGGCTTTCTTGTGCAAGAAATTCATGTTGCCTGTCTACACTGGCTTCTTCTGGAAGAGCTCTTGCACAAGAGGGCTTATTCCTGAGCAGGAACGTCAGAGTTCTAGCGCAAGAAGCCTTGATTTTATACATTAGAACGTCAGTTTACTTGCGCAAGAACATGCGGCCAGTGTAGACAGGCAGCACGTTTTTGCGCAAGAGTCAAAGCTCCCTGGGTGGCTCTTACCAGTGCCTGGCTCTGTCTTGCAGCCTGGCCAGAGAGCAGAGCCTTAGAAGAAAGAGGAGGTATGGAGATGTGGCCAAAGAAAGGGAGGTGTCACAGAGGCAGGGCCTTGTGCTGCTCCCCACTTCTACTGATGATCCACTGCTCCTGGTGCAGTAAAGTCTACCTTCTACTCCCAGTGTACCTATTTTGCCCTTAAATAGTACCTGAGGTCAATTATATCTTCATAGTGAGAATAACAAGACACTGAATCTGAACAAAATAATCTGAGGCTAAGCATAGAATTGTCTGTCACAAACCAGTTCTACTAGTCAAATACACAGAGAAATGTTGGAATTACAATTCATCCACAAGTTCAATTCTCATGCTGATGGCCTCAATCGAGATAAGGGATGGCTGGGACATTATCAACCTAATATTCAATAAAGGTGCCAGTACTGCCTACTTGTTTTTCCCTTTGATATTTTCATACTCTCTGCTCCTTGTTTCCCGCACCCCTCTTTTTTTTCCCCTCCTGCCTCTCCCTTCTCCCCTATTTATTTTGGGTCTGCACATCCTAAACTCAAAACTCTAGTCATCTGAAGAAGTGGGCTGTGCACACAAAAGCTCATGATACCATCTACATGTTTTGTTATTCTATAGAGTGCTACTAGACCATTTGTTGTTTTTTAAGTTTATCCTGTATAGACTAACTCGGATACCCCCTGAAGCCGTAGAATGGTTGCAACACAGGTTTGCAGTAGAGCACAAAATGCACTCTGACATTGAATTGTTCAGTTTAAAATAAGCCCAATGCACTACAAGCAACAGAAGGGCAGAATACAAAGTATTTAAGCATCCTGCTGTGAATCTGTAATTGGTGGCTAATGATGAGATATAGCCTAGGTAGCACGGTAGCTCTTTCTAAGGATTACAGTGGGAACATATACCTGGTAATGCACATATGTCAGTGGTATGGAGTCATAAAGCCCTGTGGTTTTTTTATGGATGTTTGTTCCAATATATGATTGCATTTGAATTTAATTTGATTAACAAAATCAGCCAAGCTTACACTACTATGAAAGTATGATATATAAGGGCAGATTCTTGTATCCATTAACCATGCTCTCCACATTGCACCTGTAAAGGGTTTTAAAGTAAACTATATTTACACCTAATTTAGTGCCCCTTTATGTTGCCAGAGTAGTATAAGGAAGCCTTCGTGTACCTGGAAATCTATTACATAAAATGGATAAACATTCATTTGACAGCTCAAACCAGCAGATGTAATTCTTTCATATGTTTATCAAAAGCAGCTATTAGAGAGCTACACGTAATCTTAGCTGAGCTACAGGGTGGCAATTGAAACTAATTTTTGAGAGAGCTAATGTAAAGGTAACTTGATATGCTAACACTGAAGTATCACAAGGCATATACTCATAAATTATTACAGTATGTATTTCAGTTAATTTTTTGGAGGGGTACTTTTCTATTCTTTTAAGTGAAATGGAGTAAAGGTAAATAGCACTGTAAAGAAAACTTAGAAGTTGCCAATTGAATTAATTTTGTATTCACTTTGATTTTCCTAAAATTCAAAGCCAGAATTTAAGAGCCTAACTTTGTTTCTTCTACTTTCCCCAGCTATAATCTTCTTGAATTAAAAGAATAGCACACACAACTGAAACATAAATCAGAACAGAGCTGGCCTAGAATCAAAATCTTATCTCACCACTTGCCAAGAACGACACACCACCCATGGAAGTGGATTTGCTGCATTTCTCTGTGTCATTTTTTGAATGACAGCCTCCAAAAATCAGAACTTATAAGACTGACATTGTACCATGTATCAGGGTTTTAGATGCTGCAAAGATATGGACAAATAATTAGGGACAGTACTCCTACAGGTATGGCTGCAGGCATTCCACCTGTCCCTGAGCTCATCAGATCTCAGAATGAAAGCGTTACTGGTGACACAAGAGGGAGAATTATTTCCTCTGAATACAGTTGGTTGCAAAATGAACATTTATTATTAAAAAAAGATGCATGTTTCCTCCAGTTTAAATAAATAAAAAAAAAAAAAAAAAAAAGTAAAATGTTTGTTTTTGAAGACTAAAAACTTTTTGGTTTCCACATGAGGCTTTTGAAAAGATAAAAAAAAGTTTTTGTTGATGGGAACTGGCACATTTTAAATAAAGCAATCATTTTCTTTGAAAATATTTATCTTCAAAAGAGATCACTTTTTGTTTAAAAAAAAAAACACCTTTCCAATCTGCTGAGACGTAAAACTGAAATCCCAGCTATTTGTACTAATTAAAACTACAATTAGTTCTGCAGCAGTGAGGATATATCCTGGTCAATTTCAATTTTTGGTAATTAAATCCTGCCTATCTAACATGCTCCTCAGCTTTCAAATGGACATGGCATTCTTCAGTTTTTCTCCTAAACTGGTGTATAGAGTTTCTGTATACTATTAAACAGCTGCTATTGTACATCTCACATCATTTCAGCAGAGTATGAAGTAATTGCCCCTTTGTAAATATTTAAAAGTTATTTTGCAATTTGTTAGATAATAACGGATACTATTTGCTGTAAGTGTAGGTTAGTAACATTTGCTATACAAATAAGGAATGATTCTCCATGATTAGCAGATTGTGGAGCAAAATCTTCACTGTTAGAGGCACCTAAATCTTCCAGAACTACCTGTACATTTAATAACACTGGTTTTGAAGTATCTGCATTTTTAAACCACTTGAACTTATTTCTAGTGAAACTTCCCTTTACTTTGTGGCTAATCCTGTGCCATGTTAACAAAAAGCCTTATTCTGTCATCTTAACCCCCTTCCTTTCTAAGGCATGTTTAGTCATGCCATAAGATTCAATGAAACATGACAGGAGACATCTCTTTTAACATACATCACTAGCTAGTTTAAATTAGCCAAGAGGCGAGTTTGTTTGTTTGAGATGTATGTCTGTTATAATAATTTAATTTTGAAATATCTCTGTTACTTATGGGGCTAATCCTTGTGAAGTGTTGAGCACCAACTATAAAGGGAATTAAATGAGATCAATTGGAATTGAGAGCACATCGTGGAATGGGGACCATAAATATTAAAAAGAGTATAAATTCAACTTTTATCTTTAAATGAAGTGCACAAAAGAGAACTCTTTTACATATTTTTTTTAAGACTAAAATTAGTGAAAGTAGCTAAACCGAGTATCAGATGAAATGTCTCTGTGTTTCTGCGTACTACTGACATGACCCAACATGTTGAAAGATAATAAATGCAGTTACCGTCTGTAAATCATTTTGCAAGAGTGAAAGTCTGGGTTTTCAGATGCTCACCAGTTTTACTTGGCTCATCCAGCAGTGCTTTAAAGTCCTGTGCCATGATGGAATGATAATTGAGTGTTGATGAAAAACATCAATCATCATTGCATTATGATTCAAGTAACAGTTCTTTTACCTCTAAGATGTGAGATGTTGTGAAATAAACCATTTGAGTATGGTGATTGCATTTTAAACATCATCCTGTAATGTATGGGCCAAGTGTGAGTCATTCCCTAAATCAATAGAGCTTATTAAAAACTCTAGGATTACCTGAAAAGGATTTGAAGGGTTTGACAGGAAAAGAAAAAACAAATCTGACTCCCTTCTAATATATATGTTCTTCTGTTTCATATCCTGTCTAATGCTTCTGAATCCCTACAATAGTCATTCCTTGCTGTACCTGCTGGGACAAGCCAACCCAATTTTAAAGTATGTTGTAGCAAAATAGATCGGTGGATGTGTTCTGTTATCAGCAATTTAAATGTTTTATCTGCAATGAATGAAAATCAAGACAAACGTGCCCAAAGCTGCACACATCTCTTTGATGAAAAGCAATCAATCTTTGCTCATAACTGAAAATTAGTATTCAGTTAGATAAAATAGCAAGGTAAAACTGAAGGTACTATTGTTATTTTGAAGACTATAGTAGTAATAATCAGAGATGGCTGGTCACTGGAGAAAAATGGGGCTCATTAATGTCACAAATGAGTAGGTGTGGCTTATGTCCTGTAGGTTGCAGTTCCACCTTCTGCAGCTGAGGGACTACTGGTCTGGTAGGGCTGAAGCTGCTCTGGTCCTGGAGGATGGAGAACAAAGGCCTGCTACTAGCATTGCTGACCATGCCATAGCAGAATTACAGACGTTACAGAACAGAAGTACAAGTACAAGCTTCTGTAAGCCTATTTCATGGGGGTTCTAAACTGGGACAGCCCCCCTGCATGTTGGACGGGTAGGGTTGAATGCAGGGGGAATGGAGTCAATGGATAAACCAGGCTATAGGAAGAGTTTTGTGAATAATAGATTTTTCAGTTTGCTGGTTATTCTGAAAAAAAAAATTGGAAAAAAATCACTGTGGGTCAAACCAACATTTTTGGTAACAAAAGCGGAAAACATCATTTCAGATTGAACTAAACATTTAAGCTGATCCAAAATATTTCAGTTTGATTAAAAAATAAAATTAACAGAAATCTGGGAAATGAAAAGTTGTTTTGAACCAAAAAGATAATCAAAATGTTTCAGTTTGAAAAAAGTCAAAGCAAAATACTTGGCAAAGCCCTTAGGGGAGACACCACATATACTGGAAAAAGTTATTTTGCTGGTGGAGTTACATCACCTATCAGAACAAAAGCTGCACCAGCTAAAAGACTCTGGACAGTCTGAGTAGCATCTACCCAAGTGACACTCCTAACTGATGCAGCTATGCCAGAAAAACTTTGTAGTGCAAACTGGGCCCTAGATTTAAGGATAAGTGAAAAGCACAGTAAAGACATGATAGAGGGATAAATACTTTTTTCTCTCATTCTGTCCTGATATTGTCAAGTGTCCCAATTCTTCTTTTCACCTGTCTTCCAACTTCCCTTATTCCAATAAACTGCTTCTCTGAGACACCTCTGGCTACAGTGTCTCTCTAGTCTTTTTCTCAGTGAAAATAATATGATCAAGATGCAATGAGGTCAGCAGACAGACTGCTAGCTGCAGCTCCATCAGTTATTGTGGGCACAGTTTACCACTGATAATAATTTCTTGCATTTCTCTCACAGGGGTAGCCATGTTAGTCTGTATCTGCAAAAACAAGAAGTCCCTGTGGCACCTTACGGCATGTCTACACTAGGAAACTATTTCAAAACAACTCCCAAAATAACAAAATCAAAATTGCGTGTCCCCACAATGGGGAAGCCTCAAAATTAGTCCAAGACAGACTCCGTTATTGTAGATGAGCTACCTCGACAGAGTCCCAGGAAGCACTGGGGAGTAATTACTTCGAATTAGTGTGGGGAAAAGTTATTTTGAAATAGCAGCAGCAGAGTGTCCATACTAATGTTATTTTGAAATAACAATTTCGAAATAAGCATTATTCCCCGAGAAAAGCAGGAGTTATTATTTTGAAATAACCAGCCCATTATTTCAAAATAATGGGCTTGGTAGTGTGGACACTCCACTTATTATTTCACAATAAGGATGGTTATTTCAAAATAATTCCCTATTGTACACCAGGGCTCAGAGACTAACAGATAGCTTTTGTGGGTAAAACCCACTTCATCAGATTAATTTTATGCCCTAATAAATCTGATAAAGTGGGTTTTACCCACAAAAGTTTATGCCCTAATAAATTGGTTAGTCTCAAGCTGCCACAGGACTCCTCATGATTTTTGCATTTCTCTGTTACCTTTCATCAGATGACCTAAAAGCATTTTAAAATACAAAATTAATTAATCAAGCCTCAGACAACTTGTTGCAGCTAGGAGCTGATTTCACTTTGGACAGGACTGAGGAAGCATGAGGCTGCCTGTACATTAATACACAGTGAAGCCTACTTCATCTCTTTTGTTTGCTACCATTGGCTGATGGCCATAACCCATCCCTACTCTGTTGAGTTTCTGTGGTTCCAGGATTTCACACCTAGCATTTGTTTCTTTGTTGGTTTTGTGATGTGTAGGCAAAGATTTGGCCACGCCTTGGCCCAGCCCTCCCCGGCAACCAGGGGGAGAGCTGGGGCTGCTTACCCCAAGATAGAGGAGGGCTGGTGAGTGTAGTGAGCAGGGGGCATAGCCTACTAGTGGACTTGAAAAAAAATCTCAGATGCATGATTCCAGGAGCTGGGGCTTTTTAGAAAAATATGAGATTTGCCATGTCCTAGCAGTGGTCAGATGGTGCTTATAATACCATCACACATGGTTAGGGATATGGGATTCAGTTCTTATTCATCTTGAGCTAGATTTTCGGAAGTGTCCAGCACCTAGAAGCTCCTTTTAAGACACTCATGGTCAATATGGGGGGAAAAAGAAGAGTTCTGAAATCAACATGTTGGGAACTTTTTAAGTTTTGGACACTTATTTGTGTACCTAACTGGGAGCTGAAAATCTGGACACAACTGTGGGTACCAGACTCTTTTGAAAATATGGCCCCTACTCTCATGCAGAAGAGGAAAACTGGTTTTTTAAACAAAACAAAACAAAAACACCAAACCCCTAAAACCTTCCTGCCTTCAAACTTCTGCCAATTCCACAGGATGAACCTGAAACTTTAATTTAATAATTTCTTGGGAAGTACAGATATAAATGGATGATTTCTATGCCTAGACATGCTACATCTTGGCAATGTCTGTGCTGGGTTTTTAATTTTTTTTTTCCTGTAGTTTACAGTTTTCAATTAAGTTGCATTACCTTAAATTGTAGCTAGATTTTTGTATACAGTACATGGTTTGTTTTGTCAAGTGGTAGAGTAAGCCAGGCTAGTACAGATATACTTACCATTATCTTGTTCATATCAAAGAGAAACATATGTTGACCTAACCAAACTCTCCCCCATTGTAGTTTATTGCAGAGATACCACAGAGCACAATAACTTCAAAGAGACCTTATTATAGATTCTCCAATATTCATTATATACTTAATACTTACAGCATAAAAATAGGTAAGCATAATGATAAGTGGATTAGTCATCCTTGCTAGCTATAAAGGCTAATTATAAAAAGGATTTCAGAACAAGTCCAGTGGAGGAGCTACTTCTAAAAATATGATTAAGATATTAAGAAACTGTACTCTATTTAGTTGTTGTTAACTAACACATTTGCAAAGAGCCTTCTAAAATACAGTACAACATAGGTAGCATACTCATAAACATCTTGCCTTTCCCTTTTTAGATGAATTTTGCTTTCACTCTTGAATTCTATTTTCTACAGTTTCCAAGAAAAGCTGAGCCAAACCAGGCAAGAGTAAAAAAAATGTATGATGTCAAAAAAACCTCCAAAACCCACATACATTCCTTCTGAGTATTCAGGGAGGGTACTGAATGAAATACCTCACCTGTCTTGCTATCTGTAAACACAGTCAAAATACCCCTGAGTATTAAAACCAACCTGTCAGCAAATAGCAGGAGACAGGAGTTTAGTGCTCTGGGTCTGTGGACACCTGTGGTTTTGCCAGACACCACTGAACACACTGTATCCAAGAACAATTTATAATGTGACAGAATATGCTGAAAAAGGACAATGATGAAATAACAAACCAAACAGGCTCTCTCACAGTTGAACGTTGACCCTGATACAGTTCTATTGCCTATGGCATTAAACTGAACTCAAAGGGCAAGTTTTCACTGTAAAAAAAATTGCATTTTTAGCTGGTGTTAGCTAACTTGAGTTAATACAACAGTGGTGATGTGACAATTCCATTTCTAAGTGTTAGCAATTTGAGGTCAACCCCAGGTTCTCCATAAACTTTAATCTGAGCTAAAAACCCAAGAAGTTGCCATGTTGTCATTGCTTCTCTAACCCAAGCTAGCTAACACGGGAACCCCCCTTTTTTTTTCTTCATTGAAGACATACCCAAAGAAGTGCCTCTTGTCTATGAATCTCCATTTTAGGGCTGTCTGACCCTTGATGGGTTTAGATCAGTGTTTCTCAACCTTTTTTTTTTTTAAAAAGAGGTACATTATAAAAAAAAAAAAAAACAACTTGTAACTACCCCCTTTAAAAAAATTATAAGTACCCCCACTACCTACAGTTTTCAGACACACATTTTGTTTCTACCTTTGCAACACATTTGCTTAAACAACTTAATCGTAGCTGAGCTGGCGATGAAATGTTTGGGTGTAAAAAGTACAAAAATAATAATGCGCTGTAAAACTTAAAACCAAAATTCAGTTTTCTCCAAATTTCAGTTGCGTTAATGTACCCCCCAGACTTCTCTTGAGTACCCCTGAAAGTACTCATACCACTGGCTGAGAAACACTGGTTTAGATCACAAAAGCACTCACTGAGTGACACTGCAGCTTATTTTGCATGGGATGGAACTGAACCAACTTCTGTAGTTCAATTCACTTGAACTTCTAAGAGAAACCTTACCAGTCAACTCCTCTTTGACAGGAGTCCCACTTTCTCCCCAAAATCATCAGGATTCTCATTTTTACCATCTATATATTCATATAATTTACTGTCCTCTTCTTCCATACATACAGAGTCTTAGCATTTTCAGGAAAGCATGCAAACAAGTTTTGCAGCTCTCTCCAATTTCTGCTTTAACTGACAATCTGTGATTTTATATATACAAACACACACACACACACACACACACACACACACACACTCGCCCCTTGTTAATGCTTCCCATTTTATAGTCTTTAAGGGGAAAGATGTTTACCTGTTTAAATCTCTCAGAACTAGGAATAAAAACCCTATCCAAATAAACACCAGATGCTCACGTGTATTGGGGTGAATACATCATTCAGCATTATCATTATACCTAACTGCATTATTTTAATTGGTTCATGTGCCATATTCCTGTAATACACTGGCAGGGCACTAGATTGTAGCAGAGGATTTTAGGTTTAAGGCTTGCTTTGCTTATCACTTCTATATAGTCCCTTTCTCAAAAGGTGACATGCTTTATGTAAATAAATAAATTCTAAAATAAAATAAGCAAAAACAATGTAGTTCAAGCAGCATATGAAAGTCATTTAGTCATAGTCTGGAACCATCCATTTTCCCTACATTTCCTAGGCTTTGTCTGCACTACACAGCTTTTCACAACATGGCCATGTCGACACGGCTATGTCACTAGAAGTCTGGCAGTGTGAATGCTGATTGTTGGAACTTTTGCAGACAAAATACTTGCACCCCCTCCAAGGAGGGATTGATTGTCAACAGGAGAGAGCCATCTACACTGCTGCCTGGTAGAGCATCACTTTTGTCTGGGGGAGGAGGAAGGGCTTTTTTAAGCACTAGTGAATGACTAAATTGTGTTGTTCAATTGGCAGTGTAAACAAAGCCCTAGTATGTAAATGATCTCAAGCTGCAAAATTTAGATGTGGATTTTGAACATAACCCTCCCAAAAATCTGGGAGTGTTTAAATACATGTGTGTGTTTTTTTGTTTGGTTGAGCCCATGTAGAAATAAAGCCCATAAGTGAAATTCAGATACAGATGTATGTTTAGATTCTAAAATAGCTCACTACTATACCTTCCTCCACAGCTTTCACAGTCTCTCCTCTGTGCTGTATCCCTCAATGTTTGGGATATTTGATTATGCAGTCTTGTTGGAACACTTCTCTAATTACAAGTTTGTAAAGCTTGAAGACTACAGATAGAGGGGAATGTCTGAGTTTGCTGGTCAGTGAAACCTACAGATTGTTTTAAATGTATCCATTACAGAAATACCTGTGCTATATATTGTAGCTAGCGCTGATCTACTTTGTGTCCCTAAAAATTCAGAATTTAATAACGCTTAATGTTTCTCACTTCCTCCCAGGGTTTAATAATTTTTACATTTTACTGCAGTACAAAAATACTTGTATGAACATACTTAAAAGTCTCTAAACAGATTAACAGAACCTGTGAGAGATTGTTAGCAAGCTTTCTCTGTTTGCTTTTTATGTTTAACACATTTAAAGATGAGCAAAAATCATTTACAAATAATATAATTCCAAGACTACTCAAAAAACAGTGAGCAATTTAAAATAACAAATCCACAGGAGGGAACAAAGACTAAAATATATTGAACTGAGGAATTTCTAGAAACCATATTTTAAATGTAGTCCTAATACTTTATCTCATGCATGATGAAGAATGTTAAAGGAACAGGCAAATGAAATTGCAAGCCCAATAGCAAGGATTTTTAATGACTCCATAAATTTAGGGTTAGTACCTTATGATTGGAGAATTGAAAAATAACTGCTATACATTTGAGAGAGTTTGTGCATCTGTCTGTGTGTCTGTCTGTCAGTCTGTTGGTCTGTGAGTCTGTTTGTTCAATAACTGCTCCTAAAGTGGTAAAAACTAGAACCACCAAATTTGGTATGCAGGTTCCTCTTACCATAACTTAAAGCAACGTCAGGGTTTGGTTTTGCCAGTACAATGGGATGTGTGTGGAATGCAATTGTATCTCATCAAGAGGAAAGGGAGGAATGTGATAGCAGGGACAGTTGTATTCACGAATGACCACAGGGGGCAGTAAGCATGGGGGGATAGTTATACCTCAAAATGACCACAAGAGGCAGCAATTGCCCCAGCCCCGGGAAGCAGCTGCCGGCTGGCCAGCATGGCCCCTGTCATGACAGGCTGGCCCTAGGGACAAGCCAGCAGGCAACCCCACCTCCTCCCCTGAACTCCCTCACCCCCTTCCCTGAGCCTCCCATACCTCCCAACCCTTTGCCTTGACTCCTGCACTCTGACCCCATGTCCTGACCCCCCCCCACTCCCTGCTCTGATTCCTACACCCACCACCTCCTGCCTTGAGCCTCTTTTCACCCCAAACCTTACTCCTGCACACACACCCCACCTCCAGCCTCCTGTCTCAAGTCCCAGTACATCTCTAATCTCCTGCCTTTATTCCTACACACCCTACACTTCCAGCTCCCTGCCTGAAGGACCTGAGCAATGCCTGTTAAGTCTTCTAGTTGTACCTATATTTAAGAAAGGGGGAAAAGAGTGATCTGAAAAGAAAAAGTAATCAGGCCCATTAGTTATATGTGAATTTATGCAAAATCTTAGAATTAATTTTTTGAAAGAGAGAATTAAAGCCCTATGGTAACTGGAGTGAAAATACAAAATGCTTTAAGAAAAGCTAGATCATGCTAGACCAACCTGATTTTATTTTTTGAAAATAACTGATTTTCTATACAAAGGAAAAAGCAATACATCTAATACACCAGGATTTAAGTAAAGCATTTGATACAGTTTCATCTGGGAAATTATTAAATTGGAGACAATGGAGACTAATATCTGAATCAAAAGGTGGATGAAGAACTACTTAATAGGGGTCATACTGGAAAGTGAACAAAGGGAAGTTATTAGTGAAGTTCCACAAGGATTGGCCTTTTAATCAATCATTAATAACCATGGCACAAAAGTGGGAGTGTGCTAATAAAATTTGACACAAAGTTGGGAGGTATTATCAATAGAAAAGAGGATTGAAGCACCATATGAGAAGATTTGTATGACCTGGATAACTAGAGTAATAAAAATGGGATGAAATATAAACTGCAAAGTGCAAGGTCACGTATTTAAGGACTAACAACTAACTTTTTTGCTTTAACTTGGGGACTTAGTTGGAAGTGATAGAGAAGGAGAAAAACCCCGTCTAGACTGCGGCTTCTTTTTCAAAAACCCCTTTTTCAAAAAAGCGCTCTCACACGATTATGCAAATGAAGCACGAGATTTGTAAATCCACGCTTCATTTGAATTTTCAATCGGGCTCATTTACATTCCTCTTTTGGAAGAAGAATGTAGTTTAGACGTAGCCTAACTGATTGCCATATTTGGGGTCAAGAAGGAATTTTTCCTCAGGTCAGGATGGCAAAGACTGGAAGGTTTTCACCTTCTTTTGCAGAATGGGGTTTGTGTCACTTCCTGGTTTGAACTAGACTGATGGTAGATTCTTTGGAACTTGAAGTCTATAAATCAAGATATGAGGAATTGTAACTTAACCAGCGATTATGGGCCTTTGGCAGGAGTGCATTGGTGATGTTTTGTGCCTGCATTGTGGAAGAGACCAGACTAGATAATCATGATGTTCTCTTTTGGCCCCCAAATCTGAGTCTATATGTTTTGTGCCAAATGCTGATTTCATGTACTTCTCACTGAAGTCAGTGGAGTTATTCTGGATTTATACTAGTGTAACTGAGAACAGATTATTACAGATGGATCCAAAATGCAAATTTAGGTACAGACTCAGATTCAGATTTTGAAAACCCTAACGTTGGAGTTCTATTTTCTTTTTAAGATTTGAACTGGGAATTTTAAAAGTAGAATCATTTGCAGAATTCTGATCGGACTCTCAATTTTGTTCATTACAGAAAAAAATAATTATTGAAATCTAGCCTTTGGCATAGGCCCCACACCTTGATTCAACAAGGTGCTTAAGAACATGGCTAACATTAAGCATGTGTGTAGCCCCACTGAACATAAACAGACTACTCACATGCTTAAAGTTAGACACATGCTTAGTTACCCTGATAACTCTCTTAGGGTATGTCTACACAGCAAAGAGATTTTGGAATAACAACCATTATTCCAAAATAACTATGCGAGCATCTACACAGCAATTCCATTATTTTGAAATAATTTTGAAATAATGAATGGCTTATTCCGACTCCTGTAAACCTCATTCTACGAAGAATAATGCCTATTCTGAAATAGCTATTTCAAAATAAGGCGTGTGTAGACGCTCCACTTCTGCTGTTTTGAAATAGCCCCTCAACAGGGCCATTCTAAGTTATTCCTCCTGGGGCTCTAAATCAAGATAGCATGTCTACATTAGGGAAGCCTGCCTCGTACTAATTTTGAGGCTTCCCTGCAGTAAAGACATTCTATTTCACAACAACATTCTGGAATAGCTTATTCTGAAATAACTGTGCAGTGTGGACATACCCTTAGGAATTTCTTTATCTTAAGATTTCCTTCATGAGGGCTCTTTAAAATGTTGGTACAAAAAAGGACAAATGTTTAATAAATTGCACCTAGTAGTTCTAAAAAGATAATTACCATTATCAAAGAGGTTTCAGAGGACTTGTCTTGATAATTGTCTAGGACCCAGCATAATATCATCAGCTGCTTAACAGACATCTTGTTTTTTTATTATAATATTCTGTTTGACACATTCACAGCATAATTTATTATATAGGTCTAGAATATAATATTTATACAATCTGTTATCCTAATTGAATATTTAGTTTTATAGTCTCTTATTATTTATTAATTGCTTGTATCTGAATTTCCAAATACTGCTTCATCACTGGAAAAGAGCAACAATTATACATCATTTATAAATTAATACACAGACCCCCCCAAAAGAAGAGAGGCTTACATTGAAGATTGAACCTGTCTGAAAGTTAGCACGATTCCAGAAGAAGAGCACTTAAAGACATATTTGTATGCCTATCATTGTTCTTGCCCTTATTTTATTAAATATTTTCCTCTGGTACACTAAATTGTTGTATAAACAAAGCTAGAAAGCATAAAAATTCCATAGCTGCTATATAATTTAAAATGTTTTGGTAAAGTTGTATGCCTAATGAAAGCAAAAATGAAAGTGACTGGTTAGGTACCACAGTATGTACTTTGTACCTATATGCATTATAGTTCTCAGAGGACATACAGAACACCTATCAAAAGCACATCACCTGAATGAGCCTTTCCAAATAAAATTCAAAAGGCGCAGAGTTTTAGTGCATACGCAGGCAAAACTTCTATTTGACTGCAATGGGTGTTTTGCCTGAAAAAGGTATAAGTTGCTATAGTTGACCCACAGTCAGTATTTCATGCACAGAATATTCCTGCCTATTCACATATATAAAACCCATACTTATAAATATTTTCCCAAATGGTTTACAACTTCTGTCAGTGCTGTAGGAGCCTCTTACAGAGAACCAAATATGCCGCAGTTGCTCATGAGCACAAAGAACCATAGTTAAAAGGCTTCCTAGACTAATTATTTCAATTTAAAACATTTTCTTAAGCAAGAACTTGGCAAAGAGCAAGCAAATCCAGATTTTATACCATTTTTAACTCCATGACATTAGCTCATAATTTATTTAAATCATTTTCATTTGTCTAGGAAAATATCCGTTGAATGATAGTATAAAACGTTTATTCTCAGTTTCAGCCTGATGCATTTTGATAGGCCAAGATGTAAAACTCTAAACTCTTGGTTTTCAATATATGTGGCATTCCTATTTAGCATTACTAGTTGGGCTAAAAGAGCCAGTACAGTAATTTTAACATTCATCTTTATTTTAAAGTCTGTGCAATCCAGCACAGCATCAGCATGAGATGCTTGCCTAGCATTTAATGCTGGCAATATTTTGCTGAGTCAAGCCTTTGAAGCTACTGTATCTGCTGCCAATGTTATTTTTAGGAACTTTGTTAAACCTACATTGTTCCTTTCCTGCTAGAAAATAAAACTGCCAGACTAATGGGGGAATTTTATTTTATTTTTTGAAGCAACACTGCAAGTCTGTAATAATATTACACTTTCTCCATGAACTTTATTTGCACTGCTTTGGATACAAGTATAATTTACACTTTACACTGCTAGAGCATTGTAAAGGAGTTTTGGTGTAAGCGTGAATAACCTCTGTTTTGCAAAACACAGAGGTAATGTGTGAGAATCAGTGGTGCTGGAACCAGCAGGCCCACTCACCTGGGAGAGGAAGAGAGCAGGATGAGGGAGGGAAGTGGAGTAAGGGGGTGCAAAGGAGGCAGTTGCCCCATGGCCCAGAGTTTCAAAGGGGCCCAGAACTCCTGGCTACCGCCACAGCTATTATAGCAGTGGCTGGTGCCCCAAGCCCCTTTGAATTGTCACAGAAGTGCTGGAGCACAGCTCCAAGGGCTGGGGAATGCGGGGGGGAAGGGTGCCGCAGTCCAGGTGGGCTAAGGGCTGACTGCCCTCAGCTCCACCCCTTCTGGAAGCATAGAACAGCCTCTCCTTCCCTTCCTCCCCCCCACACCTTGCCCTGGGGCCTGCAGTGGCTTTCGGTCCTGCTGGGAATCAGGGAAGGGGGGCCCACCCACTTTTTGCCAGAGTGGGACCTGCCCGGGCAGTTGTGGGAACCACACAGCCCCTTCCCCTCCTTATGGTGTGGTGGGGCTCAGAGTAGTCCCCAGACTGTGTCCCCACTCTGTGGGCATCCTGCCTGTCCCAGAACACATGGATGAGAAGGGTCCATGTGAACTCCCCACTACAGTCTACAAGTCTCCCTGACCTGGCTCCAGCTGGGGGAGCGCCTCAGAGCTTCAGTCCGGCCATAGTAAAAACCATGTGGGCAGCTGTAGGGAGCCATGGCATGGACTCTCCTCCTGTCCTGGGTGGGATACCCAGGGGAACAGGAGCATGGGCTGGGGGCTCCTTCTGGCTCATCCCCACCGCAAGCAGGAAGAGAAGTGGGGTCCCTGGCTCTGCTCCAGCTTCCAGCCTGCACCTACCCCAGCCTCCCCACTTTTGGGAAGATTCTGATGCCCTTGCTAGGAATGTGGTAAAATATGCAACCACATGCATCCACTGTCTAACATGTACCTTATACATGGTGTAAATGAGCCTAAGAGATTCTAACCCAATATGAATTACAAGCTGGGGTAGCAGAAGTATGTAAAGAAGGTATAAACTAATTTTCATGTACACCTTCCTGACACTCTAATTGTTTTTCCAGTTATTGCACTATCCACCCCTTGACTAGCGTGACCAGATAGCAAGTGTGAAAAATTGGGATTTGTGGGGTGGGGTGGAAATAGGCTGCTACATGAGACAAAGTCTCAAATATCAGAACTGTCCCTGTACAATCAGGACATCTGCTCACCCTACCCTGGACATAAATTATACTGACATATGCTCAGTCACACAGACTCACAAGTATTTTACATCGTCTTTCAGTGGCACTGGAACACTTTAACAGTAGGCGTGCTGAATGTCAGCCCCAGCCCTTACCCCTGTCCATGCCCTTCCTAGCTGGGGCTGGAAGCATGGCCCAATCTCTGGGAGGGAGGACATGAACACAGGAAAGGGGACCAAAGATGGGGCCACATCCATAGGATGATGGCTGGGATCACTAGAGCAGAGCCCCAGATGCAAGGCGCCAGGAGCAGGGTTAGTGATTGAGGAATGGGGTGAGGGGCCGGTGTCCCAGGAACAGAGCCCCCTACATACAGGGCTGGTGGTTAGGACCTGAGTACTGGGTGCAGGGCCGGGGTCCTGTGTTGGAGGCCCATGTGGGGAGCAGAGTGCAGGTCTGGGAGCAGTGCACTAAGCACAAGGTCAGGAATGGGACCCCAGCTACAGAGCCCCAAGCAAGGGGCCAAATGCATCAAATGTGGGGATGCTTCAACACTCCCCGCACTGCTAGGTTCCATGCCTATGTTGTCTTATAAACTTGCCTCTATATGCTGCAGGACTTGTCCAACCAAATAACCGGCTTCTGTTAAGCTCAGGACCACACTTAAAGTCTCACTCGTCCAAGACTACAAAATGGAACTGTGCTCTAACTGTGTTGGGAACAATTCTGTTCTGACTGGGTCGCCTAACAGAGTTGAGCAGGACATGGCATTTGCTCTGCTTTCGAAAGAATTAAGAAGTACTAACTACTTTTAAGGGGACTATGGCAAGAATGGGGGGGTGAGGGGGAAGCAGATTCTAAATGTAGTTTTTAGCTCATATTTGATTGAAGCTCTGAGTAGTCAAATAGAATTCTTCTGACCTAGCTTGCTTTTTGGAAATTTTCAAAATATGATCGTGAGAGGGGAACTCTAAGGAGAGAAAATAGAAAGGTGTAATAATGTATCATACATAACATATCACTGCTCCATTATTGATTGCATGATGTATTACACCTTTCATTGTGAACCACAGAACAGGTAGAGCCACGGTAGACTAATTTGGTTTATATATTCAGCTGTAAGGCTAGACACTGCATCATTCTTTTCAGAGAGCCGTGACTCTAGGCATGTGGAACTCGTAGTCATGACAACAATACCCCCGCTCTGAATCTGAGCTTTAACTAAGAAACTGCCTTGTCTCCATCACTTCCTGCTCATGACCTGACTTTACTTGCTCTCTGGGGTGGGGGCTGTGCTTTCATGAATGATCTATTGAACAGAGTTACAGTGCACAGGGCCTTGTCCACACTGAGCTTTTTCTTAAAATTTCTTACTAGTGCATTAATGTTGGGGTAGCTCCAATGGTAGCAGCAATAATGTGAGTGCTAGTGCAGAAATCCGGCCTGCAGCTGTAGCCCTTTTATCACTTGTCTGGAGTTTCTCTGAGGGGAATTAGGTGACCCAGTGGTAAAAACTCCAACATATTTTCTATGTTAGGACAATCATTGCTTCTACCACTAGTGGCACAGCAACAGTGTTAGAACAGCAGTGGAATTTTTATGGAAAAAACAAAATCAATAACTGGTGATGAGCACCTATGACTCCTATGGAAGTTAATGGAATTGCAGAGTACTCAGCACCTCTGAAAATCAAACTCACAATTATTACGATGAAAGCTCTCTCATCAAACATGGTAAAAAGCAAAGGCTGCAATATTGGTAAATACTACATGATATGGCCCCAAGTAATAAGGGACAATCAATTTCAGTTTATGCGGTTTGTCTTCAAACTGAAGCCTATGGACTCTGGTGGTCTGTGGAACACATGTTGGCAGCTCACCATGGATGTTGGGTGAAAGCCCAGCTGGGGGAAGGCAAGACCCAGCCCTGCCGTTTCTGCCTGAGGCCCCACCCCTGGAGTCAAGCCCCACCCACCCCCAGCCCGATCCTGCCTGGCCACATGGAGAGCCAGGGCTATTATGATTACCCCCCTGCCCCTCCCCCCCGGCCTGGCCATCCCCAGCAACTGGAGAAAGCCACGCTGTGCCACCGTGATTGGGGCTTTTTTGCGGAAAACAAATCTCAGCTGTCTACACTGGCCCTTTTGCGCAAAAGGGAGCAGCATAGTATTTCCGCAAAAAGCACTGATTTCTTACAGTAGGAAGTCAGTGCTTTTGTGGAAATTCAAGCAGCCAGTGTAGACAGCTGGCAAGTTTTTCCGGAAAAGCGGCTGATTTTCTGGAAAAACTGGCCAGTCTAGACACAGCCCTTATGTTCTTCAGTTTTGAGTTAGAGAAACAGAGAGTGCTACTGTGTCACAGATCTTTGGTGTGTGTCTTGCAACCAATTTCCGTCTTCTCTGTCACAAAGAAGGTTAAAGCTTGTAGGAGAAATATCTGTATAGGATCTGTTTTGTTTGTGTTGTGTGTCTGTCACTTATTGAGGGGTAGCTAGGTTGAAGAAATAGAGTTGTATTTAATTAGTAATGTAGCAACCTTGTGGTCAGTTCTATCTATTCCAGGATTGAGTTCCAGAGATTAGGTGCAGCTCCTAGGGCAAGGGTGGGCAAGATACGGCCCGCAGGCTGGATGCAGCCCACCAAGCCTTTTGATGCTTTTTGATTCTGCCCACCAAGCCTTCCCTGCCAAGACCATGAAGCAGGCTCTCTGCCTGCTGCAAACCGAGGATACTCAAAATGGCTGGTGGTTCCCTCTAGGCACCACACGCTGCTGGTGATGGGGGGAGGGGGGGAGACTTCACACAGTGCCCCCACCCCCAGCCCAATAACCCCCTCCATAGAAAAGTGCAGCCCTTAACCACTTACCAAAACCTTGGAGTGGCCCCCATCAAAAATTATTGCTCACCCCTGCTCTAGGATCATGTCTACATATAGATTAAAAAAAAAAAAATAAAAAAAAAATCTACCACTGGCCCAGGGCAGTTGATTGAAGCTCACAGGGTTTAGACAGCAATGCTGAAAAATGGCTGTGTAGGTGTTTTGGGTTGGGCTACAGCATGAATTCTGGGACCCTCCACCCTTGCAGCGTACCAGAGGAAGAGCTCCAGACTGAGCCCAAACATCTACATAGCAATTTTTAGCAGCACAGCCTGAGCTCCAAAAGCCCAACTCAGACAGCCATGGCTGTGCTGCGGGGCTCTCATTCCTGTACAGATGGATCCTGACAGTTCTCTCTCCCTATTTGGGAACCTCCTCTGAACTGTTCCCAGACACTTTCAAAAATATCTAACTGGCATGGGTAGTAATGGTCATAAGGGAAAAGCAGTTCTGCAGGTATCTAGGGCCAAGACCATACAGGGCTTTAAAATTCAGGACAGAGACCTTGAACTGGATTCTGTACCTGTGAGGAGCACTTCAAGGAGTGGCTGATCAGGGTGATGCATTCACCATAATCCAAGTTTCTAAACAAGTGACAAATAATGCATGCTGCATTTTGTACCAGTGGTAGCTTTTTCAGGGCATAAGGCTGGTTTACATAGCCACGATGAGCTGCACTAATCAAGTCTGGAGTTAATAAAGGCTTGATTCACTATGGTCACTTTGGTATTCAGTAAGGCATGCTCTTCTGACCAGCTGCAGACGGAGCTGGGTAATTATCTGATCATCCACTAGATTGGAGTCCAATAAAGCTATGCCCCACCTCCTCCCTGTGAACTCAGATGGCCTACTAACAAGGGATATAAATAGAGGAGGCAAATTCTCCTAAATAAATGATAGTGATGCATGTCATTATAAAGTCTCATTTAATTATTGCTGTATTATTAGATATGATATATTGGAACAACAAGGATTTTCAACATGTACTGAAATTAGTTATGTTGGGTTGGTCCTACCCCCATGTTGGTCAATTAAAGCTTTACTGTTGACTGCAATGGAAGTAGGAACAGGCCTCAAGTCTTCTTTATTCCTTGCTTTTTTAGTTGGTATAATTTGGGCTTCTCTCATCATTTTCTCAAGAATGTCAGCTATATCAAATTGCATACTTTCTTGCTTTGCCCAACTGTAAGTGGAATCAGTGACTTTCGTTTTAATCATGCTAATTGCATGCAGTATAAGCTTAGTAAATGTTTAAGATGCTAGGTTGTTTAACTCTTAATATACATCCCACTTTTCTGTATACAATACATTTCATTAAAAGTTTAAAAAAAATAAAAAAATGCCTGATTTTCTTTGGAGCAATGCACTTGTTTCTGAGGACAAACAGCTTTGTGATCCCTATCATCATATTTTTATTGTTACTCAGCAATTCTATTTTGATTAGCTAATATATTCCCTGTGATGTTTAATGGTCCTGATACCCTGATAAGAAATAAATGTGTTGTTTTTTTATAATTGAAACAGAGAACGGAGCTGGGTTTGCTTCCATATGAGAAGACACTTTGCATATATGGAAATCTTTCAGCTATAAGCAGAAACATATATGGTACCAAATTTGTGCTTACTCAACGACAAATGTTGATTTCCAGTTTCCAAAAAATCTACCTATAGAATTCTATGTCAGCATTTCCTGTCACAAATTCTTTGTCCTTTGCCTATTTTGTGAAGGATTAATGTTGCAGAAAGTACTGAGCAATTTCAGATATAAAAATGCTTCTGGAAAGTAACTTTCTTCAGGAGAGAGAGTAAAAATGTTCTGAGCTGCTTTTGGCACTGTAACTGAGTCTCTTTTATAGCTTGCCTTTGTAGTCTGGAAGAGGTGCAGTTAAGAGCAATCTGAGATTTTTATTTTACTGCCCAAATCAGCAGATTAGCATATGGCAACTAGTAAGGGTAGCCAGGTATAGTAGGTGTTCAACATCTGTCATCATTGATGCCTTACTTGGCAAAAAGTACACAGGTCATATTCTTCTTGGGGTTAAAGGATTCATTGGGGTAGATTTTGAAAGCCACAAATGGCAGTTATACATCAAACTCCCCCTGAAAGCCAATAGGCCAAATGTGCCTTTGAAAATTTCTGCCTGACTTTCTTGACTGCCATTGCAAAATCATATATGCAGTGTGGTAGCTGTGTTGGTCCAAGGATACTAGAAGACAAGGGGGAGGTGAAGGAATATTGTTTTATTGGACCAACTTCTGTTGGTGAGAGAAACAAGCTGAGCAACCAAGCAGGCCTGAGGAAGAGCTCTGTGCAGTAAACACTGCTGGGGGAGGAAATAAAGTGACACCGGCCACATGACCTCCCCACTGCAACTTCTCTCCATGCCACCCCTAGCCCAGGAGAGGGACCCCACCTCTTCCCACGCCCACTCCACCTCTTTCCCCAAACCTCTTCTGCAAGCAGTGAGGCCAGGATACTAGTGAAGGTCCTGGCACAGGCAGCAAAGGTGTCCCAAACTGGCAGTGGGAGGGGGAAGCAGAGTGACCCAGCCCCAGCCCACTCCATTCTCTGGCTTTCAGCTGCCTCACTCTATTTTCCGATGCTGGGGCCGGTTCCACCTCTTCCCCTAGCTCCCTCCCTCAGTGACATGTCTGGGAGTTTGGGGGAGCAGAGTGGGCTGGGTTGTTCCACTTCCTGTCACTGCCGGTGAGTGCGGGGATATGCATGACCCCTGCAGCTGTGCCAGGCCCCCTGCTTGTCCCCCCAAGCCACCCTGAGCCACACAGGGTACCCCAAAGCATGGGGTGGAGGGTACATGACCATATGTGCCCCCACACACATGTTGCTCTGTGAACTTCGAAAGCTTGTTGGTCCAATCAGCAGAAGTTGATCCAACAAAAGATCTCACCTGCCTTGTCTCTCTAACTGCATAATCATCTAGTTTTAACAAAAGACAGGACTATGCAGCACTTTAAAGACTAACAAGATGGTTTATTAGGTGATGAGCTTTCGTGGGCCAGACCCACTTCCTCAGACCAATACGTGGAAGAAAATTGGCACAACCATATATACCAAAGTGATACAATCAAAAAAAAGTGAACACATATAAAATTGATGAATCAGATTTAAGAACAGAGGAGGGGTGACAGGGGAAGGTTAGTGTCTGTGAGGTAATGACATTAGGGGTGATAATTGGGGAAGGTATCTTTGTAATCATTTAGCCATCCAGTTTTAGGTAGTGTATCAAATGTGATGTATTTCTGGTGCCCTGAATGCAGTAGCATGGCTAGCTGTCTGAGAAGCTTTCACAATTAATATTTGATGCTACAGATTTTTTTCTAAATGCTTAATTTCTATTTTCCATCTGGATCTGAGAATTGTGGGTTCAGCATTTACGCTAAAGCTGGGAAACACAAGCGACCTACTGTGGTTATAACTGCGTTTCTGTAAAGGGAAATCATGTCTTACTAATCTATTAAAGTTCTTTGAAGGGGTTAACAAACATGCGGACAAGGGGGATCCAGTAGATATAGTATACTTAGATTTTCAGAAAGCCTTTGACAAGGTCCCTCACCAAAGGCTCTTGTGTAAATTACATGGCCATGGGATAAGAGGGAAGGTCCTTTCTTGGATTGAGAACTGGTTAAAAGACAGGAAACAAAGGGTAGGAATAAATGGTAAATTTTCAGAATGGAGAGGGGTAACTAGTGGTGTCCCCCAAGGGTCAGTCCTGGGACCAATCCTTTTCAACTTATTCACAAATGATCTGGAGAAAGGGGTAAGCAGTAAGGTGGTAAAGTTTGCGGATGATATCAAATTGTTTAGGATAGTCAAGACAGAAGCAGACTGTGAGGGATTCCAAGAAGATCTCACCAAACTGAGTGATTGGGCAACAAAATGGCAAATGAAATTTAATGTGGATAAGTGTAAAGTAATGCACATCGGGAAAAATAACCCCAACTATACGTACAATATGATGGGGGCTAATTTGGCTATGACAAATCAGGAAAGAGATCTTGGAGTTATCGTGGATAGTTCTCTGAAAACTTCCACACAGTGTGCAGCGGCAGTCAAAAAGGCAAATAGGATGCTAGGAATTATTAAGAAAGGGATAGAAAATAAGACACAGAATATCTTACTGCCCCTGGATAAAACTATGGTACGCCCACATCTTGAACACTGTGTACAGATGTGGTCTCCTCACCTCAAAAAAGATATTTTGGCCTTAGAAAGGGTTCAGAAAAGGGCAACTAAAATGATTAGGGGTTTGGAACGGGTCCCATATGAAGAGAGGTTAAAGCGACTGGGACTTTTCAGTTTAGAAAAAGAGGAGACTGAGGGGGGATATGATAGAGGTATATAAAATCATGAGTGGTGTGGAGAGGGCCGATAAAGAAAAGTTATTTATTAGTTCCCATAATAGAAGAACTAGAGGACACCAAATGAAATTAATGGGTAGCAGGTTTAAAACTAATAAAAGAAAGTTCTTCTTCACACAGTGTAGTCAACCTGTGGAACTCCTTGCCAGAGGAGGCTGTGAAGGCTAGGACTATAAACAGAGTTTAAAGAGAAGCTAGATAATTTCATGTAGGTTAGGTCCATAAAAGGCTATTAGCCAGGGGATAGAAATGGTGTCCCCGGCCTCTGTTTGTCAGAGGCTGGAGAAGGATGGCAGGAGACAAATCCCTTGATCATTGTCTTCGGTCCACCCTCTCTGGGGCACCTGGTGCTGGCCACTGTTGGCAGACAGGCTACTGGGCTAGATGGACCTTTGGTCTGACCCAGTACGGCCGTTCTTATGTTCTTTTTTGTTTCTTTTATTTATTTTATTCTTCATGTTAATGAGTTTTGTTATTCAAAACATGCCATTTATTTTATTTATTCCGTTTTTATCTATTGAGATATTCACTTTTAGAAGTACTGATCCTCTAACGTATTTTTAAGGTTTAAAGATTCTTTAAGTATTTTTAAAGCCTCACTCAGCATTGCCATAGTGTCTTTCCTAGCTAATTGCAAATGAATGAAATTGTAGTGTTATGTTTTCATGTGGCTCAGAGTGCTATCCATGTGAGAGGACCAAATTGCCAGTCACACCATTGTATGGAGACATTTTCCTAACAGAGTTTCCAATTTGAACCAAACTGTTGTTTTTGGATAGATGTAAAATCATCTTATTCCCTTTCAGTTTACTTCTGTTTATTAAGCCATCTAAGGCTGTTTTTATATATCCCTGCCAACCCCCCCACTGGTTTTCCCCCGTGTGCTGCTTTAAACCCTATAACTGAATCCGTGCTCTACATGCCTGCTTGCCTGATATTGTTTCTATGGCTTGTTTGCTCCTCTCTTGATGCTTGTGACTTGTACAAATGGCAGCAGAGCCATCTCAAAGGGATGGGGAGATAAGAACCTCCCTCAACATGCCATCCCTGCCCTGCCTCTTCCCCCCAACCCCAAGGCATTATCCATTCTCCCCTGAGGCCCTTCCTTTTCCCTGGAGACCTTGCCCCAGCCAAGCCAAAAGCCAGAAGTTGGGATGGGGAACCAACCCTGCCCTTACTGGAGGGGGGGCTGAAAGAGATCTCCTGCCAATATCCCTGACCTTGACCAGGACAGGTGGAGGGACCAGGCTCAACACAACTGCCCAGGTGGCTCTTATCCTGCTTCAAACTTAATAAATCAACCTTCAACCCTAATAACACTATTTCTCAGTGTAGACAAGGCTTCAGCATCTACACTGGTTCAGAGCAAGGAAAAGAAAAAATATGTTTAAATCAATAACAATTAAAACGACAGAGATCTTAAATGAATAAAATGTTCTCTGTGTAAAACAGTAGAAGATAAAATATAATTTGGTTTGGAAAAGGAATGAGATTATTAAATGAATAACTTTTATATACCAACTCTTCTTTATTGAAAAATATATTAGAACTCTAACTTCTAAAAGAACAACATGATAGAAACAATATATTGTTTCTACACATCAATGGCATCCATTGTCAGTATCCCACTATATTTTAATTAAATTCAGATTAAAGTGTTAGGAAGGCTAGGAAAGGAGGATGGGGGATTTTATATCACTTTATAAAATCAGGAGCTCATAGTTTAATAAATATTGGTCCTAATATTTATAGATTTCATCAGAAAATGTTGTAAGTTCAGGTCACTTTTTACCAATCTAAAATATGTATTTTTTTTAGTACCATATCGCTGCTGAAGATTTTTTTAAAGAAGAAAAGCCTTTAAACGTAACCCAAGAAGAAACAATTTTTGCTATAGAACTATGTGCCTAGAATATTACAATTTTTTGTAAAATGTGCGTTTTTTGGTATTGTTCAAAAATGTTGCTGATAAAGGCAACTCAGGCAAAATAAATGAAACATTGGAATAATAAAGTCAATTCTTAAGGAGTAAAATAGGTTTGATTTTTTTCATCACCTGTTTGTTGTGCAATACTAATAGTTGTGAACTGAAAAAAAGCAGCTTTCTTAAATTGATTTTTTAATTGCAACAATAGTAAGTACTTTGCACTTCTAGGGTACTTGTAGACTACATAGCTCCATCGACGGAGCCATGTAAAATAGTTTACTCGGCATACTCAAAGAAGCGGGGATTTAAATAATCCCTGCTTCATTAAAATAAAAATGGCCGCTGGGCTGTGCCGACGATCAGCTGATCCGGCACAACGCGGCAGTCTAGATGTGGCACGGTCAACAAGGGAAGCCTTTGTCAACCACTCTGGTAAACCTTGTTTCATGCGGCATACCGGAGCGGTCGACAAAGGCTTCCCTTGTCGACCCCGCCGCGTCTAGACTGCCGCACTGTGCCGGATCAGCTGATCGTCGGCACAGCGCAGTGGCCATTTTTATTTTAATGAAGCAGGGATTATTTAAATATGCTGAGTATTTGACTTTGACTATGCCGAGTAAACTATTTTACATGGCTCCATCGACGGAGCCATGTAGTCTAGACGTGCCTCTATAGTTTTACTTTGTTGGAGATGAGGGGATTTCCCACTTCAGCAATGCCATTGACTGGGTAAGGCAATATACAACAGAAGCCATTCCAAGAGGCTTTAAGTGGACGCCCTTCTCATTCCTTGAATACCTGGACTTCACAGATGATCTTTCTCTCTTTTGCATACCCAACACCATATACAAGAAAAAACAACTTGACTCAATGCATTCAGTCAGCAAATTGGGCTGAAAATCAACTGCAGTAAGACAGATATCATGACCTTTAATATTGCCTTACCATCACCAGTATGAATAGAGGATGATGTTGTCAACTATTTAGAAACATTCACATTTGGGATAGCATGATCAGCTACGATGGTGGAACAATCCAGGACACCCAGAACAGAATCAATAAAGCCAGGATCAGCTTCAGGAGCTTAAATACACTCTGGAGATCATCAAAATAGAACACCAAAACCAAACTCAAGATTCACCAGAGCCATGTACTTTCAACATTACTTTGAAGTGCAGAATGCTGGGAAATGAGAAGGTATGATACATTCAAACTGTCTTCATTCCATACAACCTGCCTCAGAAGAATCCTCCATATCTATTGGCCCACAATACTCTCAAATAAAGTCAGTGCAGCAAAGAGGATGTGAGCATAATCATTTCTAGAAAGTGTTGCAGATGGATTGGCCACATCATGCTTCCGATGGAAACTGACTCCATCACCTGAGTAATAATAAGATGGACACCTGAAGGCAAATGAAAATGAGGCCACCTGAAAACAACATGGTAAAGAACAGTGGAAGCAGAGCTGAAAAAAATTGGCACACAGCTGGGAAACCATAGAAAGACTTGACAGAAACAGACAGGTGTTGAGGAGCTGGTCTAGATGGTGGCTGGTCCTGCCATGAGTTCAGGGGACTGGACTAGAATACCTCTTGAGATCTCTTCTGGTTCTATGATTCTGTGTCAGAGGTCACAAAGAGCTCAGTCTTGCACATCTTAGGGTATCTCTTCACTTACAAAATAAAGATGGGTCTTACGATGGGATTAGTAACCTGTATTAGCTATCCCACTAAAAGCCATAGTTGAGACAAAGCACTGTCATTTTACTGCAAGTAGAACAAGGAAAGGTCAACTGGAGGCAGGGATATGGCGCTAACCTTACTTTGAAACCTTGTGATAAAAACTGAAAGTGCCTTGTCTCCATGTGTGACTGTACACCAAGATAACTATCAAAAATTAGCTCTCTCACTGTAAAAGGCACCTGTTGGGTGAAGACAAAGTCCTAGACAAACTTCCTACTTAAGTCAATGAGACCTTGTCCCTGGGTAATATCCATGGCAGAACAAGGAGTAAAATTCAGTAGTCTCCACTTGTAATGCACTGCTCTAAACCATGGGCCACATTATAGTAAACACCATTTTATCTGGCATGCTGGGGAAGCAGGAGCTGCTGGTAAATTGCAAATGCCAATTAAGAGGGAGGGTATTGGAGTGCAGGTGGAGGGTGCAGGGCGGGAGCATGGGAGGAGAAGCTGTGGTGGGTCACAGGTTCTGGGAAGGGGCTTGGGTCTGGCAGTGAGATTAGATGTGGGAGAGGCTCAGGGTGCCAGACGGAGGGGGTGATCACCTCTGACAGCTCCCATAGGCAGCTTTCCATCCCTGCTACTCCTGGTGGAGGTGTGGCCAGTCAGCTCTTCTGCAAGCATGCATATGCCCTCTGTCTGCAGGTGCTACCCAGCACAGCTTCCATAGGCTGTGGTTCTAGCCAATGGGCTGGGAGCATTCAGGGAGGTGGTGAATGGAGGCAGTGTGCCTGCAGAGCCACCTGGCTGCACTTCTGCCAGCAGGGACAGGGAGCTGCTTGTGGGGGCTGCCAGAAGGGAGGGCCCCCCCAATTCAGCATCAACATCTCCCACACCCCAATCTCCCTCTTGTACTCAAATTCCTTCCCAGAGTATGCCCTGCTGCCCCTCCCACACTCTAGCCCCTTCCAGTCCTATATGCAGAAAGAAATGGTAGTTTATTGAGCTTGCCCAGTTGAAGTGCCAGATAAAAGAGCTTTTACTGTATTTCCTTTTATATGTGAATATAGAGGCTAATGAGTTTGTGTACAAATATAGGTCATCTTGTTCTTAGGGCCTAAAATTGTGTAGAGCTTCACAATGAATATTTTAAAATGTGCAATGACCTTTCTAGAATATTTTCACTTAAAAAAAAAAAAAAAAAAAAAAGACCTATCATATATTAAACAACTGATTTACATGGTGGTGCCGTTTATAGCCAGCCTTCTATTCTCTGTCATGCACAGTGACTTTTTTTTTTTAAGTCCTGCTTGCAAAAACCTGATCATAATGCAGTACAGGTTGCATTCTGTAATTCACACCATCCTAGACAGATTGCACATAAGATGTGTGATTTGCTTGCGAATGTTTATACATGATTACTTTTTAAATGCTTTACAATGTTTTAATTGCTTTCCTTTCTGTACACTTAAAGGTTTCATCTTACCTGCCATCTTTCCAGTTCCCTTTTATTTCTTTCCTATGTTTCTATTATTATAGATGTTGTAGAGTACTGCGGCTTTTCCATTGACTTTATCTTTATGCACATTCTTATTTAGTCTTGATCTAGTAGCTGAGGGATAGATGCAAAAGTGATGAGAGTTTGGTTTAGCCTTGGCCTTTATTATCGGATACCCACAAGGAAATAAAGCTTTGATCTACTTCCTTAGAAAACTAATCCCAGTGATTATGTGGAGATGTGTGCAGTGGTAGCTACAGGGATATACATCTATAATCTCTCGGTGTTGAATACTTAATCCAGTAAAGATTCTTGGCAAGGAGATTTAAGGAAGAACAAAATAATTAAACTGTTCACCAACGTTGTTTCCAGGAATGCAGCCTTGGTAGCTATATAAATTGCTGGATCTCACATTTATTGAGTTTGTAAATGGATACTTTAAAAAATAATAAACTTCTATATTTCCAAAGTGAGGTAATGCAAAATGGATTATTTTCATTGATGCTAATTCTTAAACATATACCATTTCCAGTTTCCATAATGCAGAAGTCTACAAGATTTTTTCCCCCTTTGGTAAGACTAGTGTGAACTTATATAGCACAGAAATCAGACAGAGCTTTCATTGAACCCAACTTTAGAGCAAAATTCTCCTCTGAGATTCATGCTGGGGAAAATTCACACCTGGAGTAAATGGCAGCAACTTCATTAAAGTTAATGCAAATAGACCCCTTTATCCCAGATCTAAATCTGTCCCATTAATCCTGAGCCTTCTCCCCCTTTATGGGCAATTCTGCTAACATCTGTGAGGGATGAGAGTATATTGGGAAATCAGAAGACGACTTTGAAGGATTTTGCCTTTTCACTTGTTTCCCATGGCCTGTGGTATGTTTCATGGCATACAGACAAACAAATTACATGCAAACATAAAATATTCTTGATGGAAGATTGAAACATACTGCTATAATTCTGAGGATTAAGAACACACAAGAACCCCCAAACAGAAAGAGGACAAATGATGCTCCCTAAAAATAAAGAGGCACAGCACACCCAACCTTGCAGTGGTTCTCACTTGCAGCCCTTCAGCTCACAGCTGCAGCCCATGTGACATCGTAAGGGCCATACAGGTAGTGTTGGATGCAGCCCACATAACACACATATATAGAGCACACAATGGTAAATAGTTGAGAACCACAGAAGCTAGTTGTCTACAAAACTGATGCCTGATTGCATACTCCCCTACAGAACCCCCTGGCTTGCAAGCAGGAACAGAACTGTCCATGTCTCCTACAACTGCTAGTGTACAGTTCCAAAATACTCCTCCATACATGAAATCTTTTACACAGAAAGCTTCCATCAACTTAACTAGCATGGTGGGTGCACAAGGAATTGAGGACTAGGTTCACTCAGTAAATATCCCTTGCTGCGCACACTTCACTTTCTCTTTGAAGATGAAATTCTCCCATGTACAGAGGGCCAGCGCAAGGTGAGCTCCAATTTCAGCTTTGATTTGAGTGGAAATGTTTTAAAGTGATTCTTACACCTTCAAGTTATCCATCTCGAGCACTTATTACATTATTTTTTACAATTATAACTAAAATACATACAGTGGTTTATTTTTGATGATTAAAAAGCCTTATTATGCAAGAAAAGGATATTTAGTCTGACTTGAAACACTGCAGGTTTGCTTTCCCCACTGCCCTCAGCAATTCACACCAGGGATTCAGGGGGCTCTAAAACTATTTCATTCCCGTAACCACTGTACCATTCCTCCAACCTAACACAAACCCATTATGTTTCTCCAAATGTTTTAACTTCAAAATCATCTTAATAGTATTTGGAATAGAAGAATAATTGTTTTAGAGGATAGAATGCATTATTTTAAGTATTTTATTTATCATCATTATGTCCGTTCCCATCTGTGTTCAAGGGAATGGGAGGTGCAAGTTCACAGCGCCTCTGAAAGATAGGCTACGGGTGTCTACATTTAGGCAGTAGATTCAAGACCCCAAATTCGTGGCCCCTCTTAAATATGTTGGTCTTACAGAGATAGAATGAAAAGTTTGTCAGAAGGAGTACATGTCAAGAGCCTAAAGTCAATGGAAAAATCTCCTTCGCCTTCAGTGGGTTTAGGACTGGGCCCTTGAGAAAGAAAACCACATGTAGCACACATACATATAGTGCAGGTTTATGTGCTGTGCATTTCTAACAGCATGCTGTTAAGTGCTATTCTTATGAGCCCCAGTCACAGATCAGAACCCTATTGTGCTAGATGCTGTACAAACCCAGAAAAAAAAAAATGGTCTCTGCCCTATAATTGCTTACAGTTAATCTGCACAGAGAAATGGACTGGCAAAGCCTCATGCAGCTACAGCTATGTGTACTCTATGGACCTTACAGCAACACAGACACTGTAAGAGCTCCTGTGTAACTTCTCTATGACAGTGAGGTTACATCTACACTGCAATGATATTTTGGGATACCAGAGTATCCCGAAATAGCTATCCCGCATCTTCACAGCAAGCCTGTTATTTCAGACTCACTATTCTGACTTCCCTGTAAACCTCATTCTACGTGGAGTAAGGGACGTTTCGGAATAGCGCTTTATTTCAAAATTTGGTGATGAAATGATGAAAAATTATTTCAATGTAGCTTTGAAATAAGATGCGCAATTTGTGTAGCTCAAACTGAGTATCTTATTTTGAGTTACAGTGCTGTGTAGACACACCCTGAGAGAAAGAGAGAGAGAGAGAACTCCCAATGACATAATTAAACCATGCCCAATGAGCACTGTTAGCACCACTATCAGTTTTGTCAGTGAAACTTATGCCAGTCAGGGTATGTTTTTTCGCACCCCAACCAACAAAAGTGTTAGGCTGTGTCTACATTGGTGCGATTTTGCGCAAAAACTTGCTGCCTGTCTACACTGGCCACGAGTTCTTGCACAAGAACACTGACGTTCTAATGTATGAAATCAGTGCTTCTTGTGCAAGAACTCTGATCTCCCACTCAGGAAGAAGCCCTCTTGTGCAACTGTTCTTGCTCAAGAGGCCAGTGTAGACAGGCAACATGAATTTCTTGTGCAAGAAAGCCCTATGGTTAAAATGGCCAGAGCTTTCTTGCTCAAGAGAGCATCTACACTGGCAAGGATGCTCTTGCGCAAAAGCACATCTCTTGCGCAAAAGCACATGACAGTGTAGACGCTCTCTTCTGGAATAATTTTTGCACAAGAACTCTTCCGCAAAGGAGTTCTTGCGCAAGATCATGCCAATGTAGACGTAGCCTTAGTGTAGACATAGCCCAAGTTAGGCTGGTCAGTTTCTCCATGTTGACAAGTGCTGATATGAGACAGAAGATGTGAAGACTGACAGGGGAGTACAAGGAAACAACAAGTCAATATTGTCAACATGATAGGTGGTGGTCTGAGCTCACCAGTTGCCTAACAGGTAAGATTTCTGTAGGCATCATGATAAAGGAAAGCTTTAAGTAGACAGCTGAAGGAAGGTCATAAGGTTACTTTGTGGATGGTTACTAAGATCTTCTTCCAAGCATGAGTTGCAGCTTGGGAGAAAGTTTAAAGTTGCTTGTTTGAATGTTTAATAAATGCGTGATGAAGGCTGGCATTTTGGCAGACTGGAGGCAGATGCTAAGTAGCATGGTGACAGATCAAGAAGAGCCTCAAAAATGAAGACAAACAGATTATGTTTGATCAATGGCAAGAGAGGGGCTAGTGTAGCAATGTATTAGCTGAGATATTTCTGTAATAAATAAGCTATAAATGCTCCTCATAGTCTTCAATTGGTATAGCTAGCTAGCTATAGCCTGGTATGCTTCTTTCTTGCCTGCCCATCACCATTTTGTCTTGAGTACCTTGCAGTTGTACAGGTTTCAACTGCGCTTCAGTGGGAAATCTACTATTTATATCACAAATTGACAAGTGACTCTGATTAAGCACCTGTTTCTGTAAACAATATGCATGCACAATCCCTAGAGTGAAAGTATGTGAGTATGTAGTAATTTGGGACTTATCTATTATTTACCAAAGCATTTTATCATACTTCTGCAATATATTATAAAGTCACACTTGAAACTTTCACATTCTGTGCAAATGATTTATAAAATAAAACCCATGAAATAGATCTAATATGCCACATAAAAAAATAGGCAGAATGCACAGCCTTTGCTATGCCCCACTAAAGAGCAAGATGATATTTTTAGAAGTGCAAAACTGATTTAGAAGTACAGGTCCTACTGACTTTCCATGGGACTTGTGCTCTTAAGTAGAGCTGGCCAGAAAACAAATTCCTTTTTGCAATAATAATAATAATAATAATAATTAATAATAAAATACTCAAGGCTTTGACATTTGGTTCCTGAAACCTTTCCATGTTTTTCTACAAAATAATCCAAAATAACTCAGGCCTAGCTTTCTGTCTGTCTTTCTTACTCAAAATTCTATCCTAAACCTGAGAAACCTTCTCAATGAAAAGCTCATTGACACAGATATACAGTAATTCCTCGCTTAACACGTGCCCGCTTAACACGTTTTCATGATAGCACGATTTTTTTGGGGGGGAACATTTTTCAAACAACACAACCCGTCCCCGCAATAACACGATTTCTCCTAGAGCTGGCTGGTGGCCGGCAGCTGCGCGAGGCTTTCCCTGCAAAGTGGCAGAGGTTCTCCGCTCGCCGTGCTGTTCCCTGGCGATCCCCTCTGGCCGGATGCTTTGATCCCTTTGCCCCCCCGGCCCCCGCTTGCAGCTGGGTTTCCCCAGCTGGCCGGTCACCGGCAGCTGCGCGGGGCTTCGTCTGCCTCCCGGCAAAGCAGCGGAGGTTCTCCGCTCACCGCACAGTTCCCCGGTGACCCCTTCTGGCCGGATGCCTTGCGTCTGGCCAGAGGGGGTCACTGGGGAACTGCATGGCGAGCGGCAAACCTCCACTGCTTTGTAAGGAGGCAGACGAAGCCCCACGCAGCTGCCGGTGACCGGCGAGCTGGGGAAACCCAGTCACCAGCTGCAAGCGGAGGGCAGAGGAGAGGGAGCGAGGCATCCGGCCAGAGGGGGTCGCCGGGGAATGGTGCGGCGAGCGGTGAACCTCCGGAGGCAGGTAAGCCCCACGCAGCTGCCGGTGAGTGGCCAGCTGGGGAAACCCAGCCGCCGGCAGCAAGCCCCCCTTCCCTGTCCTTCCCTTCCCTTCTCCAGAGCCAAACACCTCCCCTTCCTGCTATAACCCAGTCCCCTTTCTCCCCCAACCTTATGTCCCGGTCCCAGCTGCTAACAAATGCAGGCTGGAGGTGCAAGCACGTGTGCGCTTGTAGTGCAACCCCCACCTTTTCCATTATTTTCAATGGGAAAATTGACCCCGCATAACACGTTTTCACTTAGCACGATCATTTTCTGAAACGTATCTACCGTGTTAAATGAGAAATTACTGTATTTCCACAAAAAAAGGTTTTGTTTTGCAAATATTTCAATTATGACTAATCAGCATTTTCAGGGAAGGAAAAAAAAAAGTTTTGTTGAAAAATTCTTGACCAGCTTTACTCTTAAGTTACTTAGTCCCTTTTGTAAAGCCCAGCACAGCCCCTGGGCAGCTCTGGGTGCCGTTCAAGCTGCAGGGTCACCTACCACCTGGCACAGCCCTTGGCCAGCTTTGGGCACCGCGTCATGGGGCTGCCTACTGCCCGGCACAGACCCCGGCTGGCTGAGGGCGCTGTTTGCACCATGCTGCCTACCACCCAGCACAGCCCCTGGCCAGCTTTGGGAGCCATTTGCACCACTGGCTCCAGGAGACTACAACTACCAGGAGGCAAAGCGGGCCAGGAACGGAACCCTCATTCATAACATTGCCCGTATGGGCAATAAGGGTTCAACTTATGACGGTACGATTTACGACAGTTGTCCAGGAACCAATTAGGTCATAAGTGCGGGAGTCATCTGTTTACACTTACCTTGTTATTTCGAAATAACGCTGCAGAGTAGATGTTCCCTTAAAAAAAGTTTTTGAAAGGCTACAAACCCTCTTCCTTCAGGGTATAAAACAATCTCTAACTATTGGGGGCCAGGGAAAATTTCTCTGCCAGGCAGGTTATCCCATAACTGGCTACTGCAATATTTCTTGCATCTTCATTTGAAACATCTATTAGTCTGTACTGCTGGTGACAGGGTTTTGGATTACATGGACCACTAGTCTGATTCAGCATGACAATGCCTATGTTTAGGATAGAGTTAATCTTTGCTTGAGTTGAACCCAAAAGTGACTAGTGACCTTCCTGTTCTCTCAGCACTATGAAATCCTCTGGGAGGAAGCTGTCTGTAGGATGCTGCCTGTAGTCTGTCTACAAGTTCCTCAAGGAAGTTCAGGCATTGCTTGTTTTAGCACTGGTCTCTGCAGCTTAGAAATCATAAATCAGCTCAGGTTCATGCAAAACCGGGACCCAGGTTCACAAACTTTTTGATGATTCTGGACTGAGTTTCACCTAGTTTTGTATCTGATGTGATTACAGCTTGCAAAATATTCAAATGGAGTATTTGGGCTGGCTCTCCAAAACACGATGCCTAATTACTGGTCTTGAAATATTAGCTACAAGGTCTTGGTTATATGATTGCAGTGAACCATAGCTTAGAAAACTTAGTACATTGCTTACTGGACGTTAGGATCAATCTTTCATTCTGTGTTCTGGAATCGGAACTTTCCAGTAGCCATTTGAATATAACCAGGGAACATTTTCTCAATCTCTGAACCTAACCTCTACGAAGAGACCAATATTGGCCTATTTGGAGAGTTTAAGATGATGATTATAACAGGCCTCAGGACATACAGAATTAAATTCACAATTCATCCTATGACTTGGCTTTTCCTCAGTTAGGTACCAGAACACACAGAATCACACTCATCTTAATACAGCCACTCTTACACACACACACATACAAACTGATAAAGTTATTTATTTCTCCTACAGGCTGTGAAGGAAATGAGAAGATGTTCAAATATCATTGTGATAATAGGAGTCCTAGAAGCACAGAGATAGAAAAACAGCACCTTAGAAAAGATTTCATCCTTAAATTCTCCTACATAAACTAGGTATCTTTTCAAGATCATTTAATGAATCAGCGGGGCTCCTAAATTATTGTACTTGTGGTTTTTTTCCCCACTCTACTATGTCACATTATCTTTAATTGAAGTGTGAGTTAGCACTGAAGGAAAATTAGAAAATTGAGAAGGTTTCCATAAAATCTTATCACAGGCAGGAGTTGATTTTATTAAATGGAAATTGTATGCAATTCATCTGACCAGAAAGGGCAGCAAACTTCCTTAACCTGCCCTTCCAAATAGGTGATAAGGAAACATCTTTCTCTGTTAATGCACCATTGAAATCAGTTGCAATGGTTCAGTTGCCTCAAATGGGAGCAGGATTAAAGTCTCAGATAAAGAGGAAAGATCCCACACATACTTAGAAGAATAAGGGCTAGCCTATACTGAGGGTGCCAAATGTCCTGTTTTGAAAGGGACCGTCTCATTTTTAAGCCCTCCTGCAGTTGTCCCAATATTTTCTTTAAAAAAAATTGTCCCATATTTTCTGTCTCTCCCCTCTCATCAGTGCTGGTGGGTCTTGCTGCTGGCTAGATCCTAGAGGATCAGTCACTGGACTCCGGTGAGGAGTGGGGACCAGTGGCTGATGACAGGAGTAGCTCTGCAGCATACGGGGCCTGCTGGTCCATCAGTGCAGTCCCTGCTGCATGCTAGCTCCTGTTAAACAGCTCCTTCTCTCTGCTCCCCCCAATCCTGTTTCAAGTTAGCAGTGGCAGCTTGCTGCAGTGGCTGATGAGTGCAAGCAGGCAGTGGACAGTTACTTGTTGCTTAAGCTGCCCACCCATGGGCCCTTTATATGCTCCTCTTAACCTCATTGTCCTTTTCCTGCTGTGTCCCTTCACCCCCTCTTCCCCAGCTCTGCTGTTCCTCCATATCCCTCCCCACCAGTGGGGTGCGAACTACTCCCAGTGCTGTGAGGAGAACCAGCCCCGGTCAGATCATTCAGCTCACCAACAGCCTGGCAGGCTCCTTCCTTCTTCCACTGACTATGGGTGAAGGGATGGCACCCCAGAGAAAGCTCAAGACCCTCTAGCCCACAGGTGGGGAGCCTTTTTTGGGTTGGGGGCCGCTGCCCCACAGAAAAATCAGTTGGGGGGGCTGCACACAAAAGTGAGAAACCAAAAAAACCCCACCAACTCCAAACCCTCTCTGATGTGGCCCCTGACGGAGAAGGAGAAAGATACTCCCCACATTCCCCTCTCACACCTAGCAGGTCCCAGGCTAGTAGATTTTGTGTGTTCCAGTCCCGCAGTAGCCACAGGCTCCCCAATGCTGGGGAGGGGAGCCCTGAGCCTTGGAAGCCAGATCCAGGCAAGCTGGGGCCTGAGGTTTTCTAGCAGCAGCCTGGCCATGTTAGCTGACTTTTGACTCTCTGTAGGCAAGGAGGGACAAGTTGCTTCTAACCCCAAGGGAAGTGGAGTGGGGGGAGGGAGAGGTAGAGAAAGAACCTCTGTGAAGACGTAGTCCAGGTCATCCCTACCCTCACCCCCCACCCTTCAGCTGGAAACAACTCCCATACCTTCCCTTCCCTTCCCCTCAGTGCCAAAAGGCTACTGGCCACGTTCTGGTGTGAATCCTGACAGAAATCTGGGGAGGGTGGGCCTGTGACCCTGCATGTCTTCCTTATGTTGCCTTGGGATGTAACATGGTGCCAGTTACATCCATCCTAGGCATCTTTGAAGGGTCGAGAGCACCAGGCAGGGATGCTTGGGTCAAGTCAGTCAATCACCCGCAACTCCACGTGAGAGAGGTATACAGGAATATGTAAGTCATTCTTCATGTGTAAACCTTAAAAGGTAAGAAAGTAAAAGATTCCATCTATGCAGTATTTCTTTTCAACAGGGGCTCAGGAAGCCTGATGTTAATTTGAACATTTCTACTGCATAGTTCTGATTGATTGCCATTGAACTTGCTTGAATCCAAGTAATTTTACCAAGTAACCTGTATTCAGCATAGGGAAATATGGTCACCCTATCTATGCTACGTAGTTAGGCTGCTGTAGCTACACTGCTTACAGCTATGAAAAAATGTGGTGCTAGAGGAATTCTTCTTACTAGAATCTTTCAAAGAGGTCAATGTACTACATGAACAAAAGAACTTCTGTCCCTATAGTAAGTGCCTACACTACAGAGCTACAGAAGTGCAGCTGCAGTGTTTCAAATGTAGACATACCCCAAGAGCCAGCAGCTCCACATATTCCACTGCTGAAGCTCTAAAAGTACTGGAGACGTCTGATGGTTGGGCGGATTGTGGTATGTAGAGTGATGAAGCATTCAGTTTTCCACACTGGCACCTCTGGTCAGCAGTGCTGCCCAGGCTATTAAAAGTCCAGTTGGTAGTGCAGCACATGTAAGGCAGGCTCTCCACCTGCCCTGATTCTGCATGGTTCCTGGGAAGCTGCCAGCAGGTCCTTGGGGCTTCTGCACATCTGGAGGTGAGGCCAAGGAAGCGCCATGCACTGCTCCCATCCCAGGCACCAGCTCCACAGATCCAATTGACTAGGAACCTCAACCATTTAGTGTTGCAGGGGTGGTGACTGCTGGTGCAGGCAGTGCACAGAGACTCCCTGGACCCCCCCACTAAGGAGCTGCAGGGACCCACCAGCGGTCTTTTCCCAGGATCCTCCTTATGTAAGCGCCATTCAGACTCCAATGTCCACACCCCAACCTTAAGCCCCTCCCATACCTCAAAATCCTGGCCCCAGCCGGGAGCTTCTCCTGCACCCCAAACTCCTCATCCCCTCCCCCCCCACACATCAACCCTCTGTGCCAGTCCTGAGCCCCTTTCTGCACCAAACTCCCTCACAGAGCCTGCATCCCTTCTTGCACTCCAAGCCCCTCAATCCCAAAGCCCACATCCCCAGATGGAGCCCTTACCCCATCCTGCATCCCAACTCTACCCCAGCCTGGTGAAAGTGAGGGAGTGGGGCAGGGTTTCGGGGGAGTGGCAGAATGGGGGTGGGGCCTCAGAAAAGGGGCAGGGTTGGGGGGGGACAGGACAAAGATAGTTCATTTTGTGCTATTAGAAATTTGGAAACCCTAGTGGTATGAGAGCTGACTTCTGGAGAATCAAGAACCATAAATGGGGCCTCATTGTGCTAGGCACTGTACATACATCAAGTAGCAGTCTGAAGAAGAGCTTCTGTGATCCAACTGTTCCTGTGTACTGTAATTCTATGAAACATGAAGGCTTGATCTACTTGTAAGCAGGGTCTAAATGAACTCTTCCCTGATATCTAGTGATGGGCTAGGGTAAAATACATCAGGAACCGATCATGTTTGCACAAACATGCTGACTCTGCCTGGGTGTGCAGCAGATGCAGCTGCTTTGCCAAAATGATCAATTTGTGCTGGCTTTGGGTTACACATCACACTGGTACCTGAACACATAATGAAATGTTATCTTTCTTACACAGGTAAAGGGCAGCAGAATTGTGCTTAGCATGTACTGGTTGAGAGGATCACCCAAAACTGAACCTCATTGCTAAGTGGGAGCTATGGGATGCCCAGTATTAGTAGTGGATGGAGATAGGTGTTCAATGACAGAGCTGATGGGTCTCAACTGAGAGTCCTTGTTTCTAATTGATCTGATATTGCTACTGAGCAATCTGGGCGTTGAGCCAGAGACCTTGAATAGGGACAGTGAAAGACAATGCAGAGACTGCACTGGCTGTGAGGTTCTCCACTACTTGATGAAATCACTGAGAGCTGGGCTAAGTGATGGAACCTCAGAACATGATATCATGGGAACTGCAAGCACCAGTGGCAGCAGCAGAGACTGGCAGCAAAGAAACGGCGGCAGCAGTGAACCAGTTGCCGAAGTATTGAACCCTGTCACTGCATCTGTGAACTCTGTCGCTTCACTAACCACGGACAGCCAACTGTGAGTAGGGTGTAGCAGAAGGAAAGAGGAATGATACACTAAGGCTATGTCTACTTTGCGCATTATTGCGCAAGAAGATATGCAAATGAGGTGCAGCAATGAATATCGCTGCACCTCATTTGCATACCTAATGAGCCGCCATTTTTGCACAAGGGGCTTTGGCACAAGAAGGAGCAGTCTACACTGCTCCTTCTAGCGCAAAAAACCCCTCTTGTACAAGAGCCGTTCTGCCGCTTATTTTCAGGCAGAACGGCTCTTGCACAAAAGCCCCTTGCGCAAAAAATGGTGGCTCATTAGGTATGCAAATGAGGCATGGCGATATTTATTACTGGGCCTCATTTGCTTATCTTCTTGCGCAAGAATGCACAACGTAGACGTAGCCTAAAGGAACATTTGTCAGACTTTCACATCAGGGGAAACTGAGGCAAAGGATACTGCTCAATGCTGCTATCACATGCTTTTGAATGGGATAGTTGTGTTTTTCCAAATTAATGCTGGATTTCCTTTCCTTTAATTAAAGTTCTATTTTTATTTTATTTTTTTGTCATACATAGACTCAGAGTTGTAAGAAGGGGGAAGATTGCTACTTAGTGATGTTAAATTTTACTACATTACTCAGTGGGGGCTTGAGCCAGTTCTGTTGTGTGTTGTTAAGAGAAACCCCTAGACATCAAATTCAGCACTTGTTGCTGCAGGCTCCACCTGACAGAGGGGTTTCAGGCTTATTGTTGAATCAATATGGTAATTAAAAATATAATTACACTGACTCCATATGTGAATGAGGAAATTCTGTTCATTTGAGTTATAAGCCTGAGATTGGATTTCTGACATTAAAATAAAAAAAGAGCCGGTGCAGAATGCTTACTATTTTAATTAATTAAAGTTGGATATTTTTAAACTTGGGACTTGTCCACACAGGAAAGTGTTTTTCAGTATAACCTCAGGTATAAAACCTCATAGCATTTATAACTCCCCTCTCCTCAGGTGGATAATTTTACTCTAATATCAGGTGGTAGAGATGGGATTTGCCAATGGCACTTGTCAAAGGGATTAAGTTAAATAATTTTTTTTACAAAAATATCAGTGTCCACCTTGAGAGCTATATAACCAGTATACTGGCATAACTATAGCCATGTTTACACTTACTGGGGATTGATGCTGCTGTGATCGATGCAGCAGGGGTTGATTTAGTGGGTCTACTAAAGACCCACTAAATCAACTGCAAAGCATTTTTCAGTTGATTCTAATACTTCCATCCCATGCAGCATGGTGTAGACACAGCAGTGTCAACCTAAGATTTGTCAACTCCATCTACATTATTTACATAGCTGGAGTACCATAATTTAGATCAGCTTGCCCTGATAGCATAGGCAAAACCTATGACCATATAATTGGTTAAACTTCCCAAGTTCTTGATTTGTTTTACATCCCTTTAATTTATTTTACTCATATTTCTATACCAAGAAATCCAAATGGAGACTTTGCAGTGGGTGAACAGAGGCAGAACAGGGAAACAACAGTTGAAAACACACAATAGTGAAGATGAGATTATTTCTCATGGACTGGCAGAAGAATGCTGCCTATTATAAGGCAACTGCTTGCTGGCAGAGCCCCAGCATTACAATGATTTGCAGCTGGTTTAATACATTTCATTCAGTGTAAATGGGATAATTGCTATTAATTTTTAATGGTCTATGAATAGAAAGAATGAATATATAAAGTGGGCAATAACTATTGACTCCTTTCCCTGAATCTAGCTATTATAGTCTAACTCCTAAAGTTACTTCCACAATAGCAATAATATGAAATAGCACAGATGAAGAGAAACAATTACAAAAAAAACCTTTACAGGTTCTCTATACAAAGCCTATACATCATACAGAATGTCTCCCTACATTGTTCTCCTCAGAGCTGTATCTAATCTCATACTGAATACTGCAATTTTACTCTCAGTAGCTTGACTACCTCCCTTGGTACGTCATTTCATTGCCAATTTGCTTTTACTGTTAAGGAATGGCCTTGTATCTAACCTAAAAGCCTATAGTTTTGGGAGGGGCTGACAGACTTACCAAGCCCCTGAGAACTGAGGAGAGGGGATCTGCACTCCTGAAAGGGGCTGGGGCAGCCAGCCCTCAGTACCACCCAGAGCATACCACCTCCCCTGACTTACAGCAGCCCTTAGTGCTGCCCAAATCACTCCAGCAGCAATTTAAAGGGCCTGGGACTCTGACTGTACTGCAGCAGTTGTGACCAGGGGCCCCAGGCCTGATGAATCCATGGCCTTCTCATTCCTCTGTACCATGCCCGACTCACTCCTCATCCTAACCCTTTGCCCACCCCACTTTGCCCCTTCTGCTGTTTGGGGCTCCTTCCCCACCGTATGGCCCACTCTGCCCCTCCCCTCTGTGGACTCAGCAGGAAACCAGTCTTACTCTGACGCAGCACTGTGCAATAGTGAAGAGTCCTTGGGCATCTGTGCTCCTGGATTCAGGAGTAAAATTTCCACTGTTGCCACTTTTGAAGTGCTAGAAGCAAGTGGCAGGTGAGGGGAGCTCCCTTGAGGAGGCACAGAGTCACAGACCAAGAGGAACCAGTATTCTAGTGTAACCGCCACCAGGTGGATTTGAACCTGGGACCTCTGAAGCTTAATATAGGAGCTTCTACAGCTTGGGAGAGATCAAATGTGAGCCCCAAAAGGGGCAACCCTTACCCAGACTAAACTGCCCCAGCCCCCTGCCTGGTTGGCTCTTCTTTCTGGGTCCTTAAGTATCTCTGCCCTGCCCTTTCCCTTTCTGTGTGAGGAAAAGTCTATTAAGTCAAGTCTAGATAGGGCAGGCAGTTTTGGGGTCTATTGTGAGCCAATGTTCCTTAATGGGACATTCAGCTTCACTTGTCCCTTTGCCTTCATGGGCTGGCTAAATACCTTGTGGGCATTACCACAAGAGCAGACAAACAAACATACAGCATAAAACTGGAAAATAAGGCTTTTGTTTTCTTTCCTTTGCTGCTTCAGTGTGAGGCCCACCTGTCCTTGGGGGCCACAATCCTTCCCCCGCCACTAACAGCAGGTGGGTAGCCATTGCATTGCCACCAATGCAAACTCAGCACAGTAACCACCTCTGTTATTCCTCACCAAACAAGGTCAAGCTATTTGATTGATGTTTTGATCCGCAAACGGCACCCCTTAATGTCAGAACAAACAATATTTTTCTACATCACAATATTTCTAAGAAAAGAAGAAACCGCAGACCACACTTCCACCAACGGCCGTCAAAGACCCAGGCTTTGCACTATGCCCAATGCCACAAATCTGGGTTCTCTCAGATCAGCTAAGGGAGGAAATCTTTGAGCAACATCCTGCACAGAAAACATTCTGCTACCAGTTCCCCCAGACAATTAAATATACATACAGACTAATCTTCAGCTGCCTCAGTTTGCAGGCTGAATGGCCATCTCTCAAATAATCAAAACCTAAAGCCCTTCAGGACTTAGAGCAAAGTTAACACTTTGTATTGCATATGGAAGTGTCTAGACAGCTAGTAGAGTTGTCAAAGAACTGTTGGCATAGATTCCATTTTATTAATAACATCTAAAAAGTAGGGAAGCAACATTCTGCTGTGTAGTTTCTGAGTCCTCCTCAGTACAAATTACAGAAATCACCAGCATGTGGATCAGCCAGGCAAGGTGAACTTGCACATGTCTAACCAAATGAAGAAAGGGGGAAAAAAAAGGTACTTTTCACTTACAGTGTCACCGTCAATGCAAAGTGCTGCACAGCTTCCAAAGGCACTCCCAAACTGCAAACCTCTCAGACAGTAGAATAGTGATAGAGATGCAGCCGTGTTAGTCTGGTCTAGCTGAAACAAAAAGACAGGACTATGCAGCACTTTAAAGACTAACAAGATGGTTTATTAGGTGATGAGCTTTCGTGGGCCAGACCCACTTCCTCAGATCAATTTGTGGAAGTAAATTGCCACGACCATATATACCAAAGTGATACAATCAAAAAAAAGTGAACACATATAAAATTGACAAATCTGTTCTAAAATCTGATTTATCAATTTTATATGTGTTCACTTTTTTTTGATTGTATCACTTTGGTATATATGGTCGTGGCAATTTACTTCCACAAATTGATCTGAGGAAGTGGGTCTGGCCCACGAAAGCTCATCACCTAATAAACCATCTTGTTAGTCTTTAAAGTGCTGCATAGTCCTGTCTTTTGTTTCTCTCAGACAGTGGCAGACACCCACATCCAAGGCTTATCAAGTAGGTAATTAAATAAATCAGGAAGGGATGTGGCCTCGTCCTTCACAAGTGTGACCCTGCCCACATACATAGTTGGGCTTGGTTTACACTTCAAAGTTAGAGCTACCAAGCTAGGTAGGTCACAGGTGTGAAAAACCCACACGCCTGATTTTGTAGCTATGGCAACTGAACTTCTGTGTAGCTGCAGCTATGCCAACAGAAGAATGCTTCCTTTGATATAGTTCCTGTTGTTTGGGGCCTTCGGTGTTCCTAGGGGAATGGCAAATCCCTTTCTATAAGTGTGGGTTGCATACACCATGGTGTTGTGCTGGCATAGTTATGGCACCTTAGTTATGCTGGTATGATCTCCATAGTCTAAACACATCCATACGTTATGTCAGTGACTGCAGAACTTTAGAGTAGCATGTATTCATTATATTTTATGTGAGATGAAATGCTGGCTGCCTAACAAAGTAGCTGGACTCTGTTCCAAGAACCCCTTGCCAGAGCTCAGGATCTGCCTACGCCCTTCAGACCACACATGAACATTATACTGTTATACTGTATGAATGTGACAAGACAAAATTACATTAAACTCATCACCCAGCCAATAGATCTTTCCATAAACTGAGTTTTATGAGCATGCCGTCTTGGGACGTTGCACTGAACCCAACCATCCTAACTTTATTTTTGAAAGGGTTTTTTCTTATGCACATATTGGGAAAGAAAAAGAAAGCACAATGGAAAAAATTCACCCCCAGACATCCCTCAGTACTTCTTATAACCAAGACACAGACAGTGTCTAAACTGGTGATATCAGCCACAGATTTAGTTGCACCTAGTGCAGACAGGGTAAACTATGTAGAAACATACAAACCTTCCTGAAACTGGAATAAACTTCACTGCTGCAAATCATGGGTTATAGTGGCTTCACCTGTCTACATTAGGGGTTTGTGCAGCTACAGCTGTGCCAGTTGCTGCCTGCTGATAGCTAAAATCAAGGGAAATCCCCACAGTAAACAAGTCCTTACTTGTGACACTACAAGAGACAAGCACTTTGCAAAGGATGGGAGAATAAACATAATGCTAATTGTTTTTTTTTTTTTTTTTTGTGAGATGCAGAAAACTGGGTTTTCAAATTAACACCTTTGTGTATGACTTTTTTTCCGTTTTGTTTTACAAGGACATTTGTTGAAAAAGTCCTTTCCCCCCTCCCCTTTCTCAAATATGAGCACTTGAGAAGAAAGGGAAACATCTTTGTATATCTCAGAATAAACACTCCCTGCTGGGTTCTTGGCATGCACTGAGCCCACCCCTTCAGAAAGAAATCAGATCCCAAGGCAAACTAGGTTAAAAAAAAAAGCAGCTGTTAAAACATTTGGGCTCTTCCCCCATCACAGTACTACACCCTGGTTCATGTCTATCCTTTGCCTGTTGTACTAGAAGCCTCAGTCCCTCTGAAAGGAGCAATGCCACAAATTAGGCTAAAATGGAGCATTCCCTTCCCATTCCTCCTCACTGCCATCCTTCTCATCACCACCAACCTCCTCTCTACATTCCTGGAGGACAGTCAGAAGATTTATTGTATAATTTCTTTGGCAGCTGTTAACCGAGTGTGCAGCAACAGCTTGCTTTAATTAGGAAATCAGAGCACTTCTTTTACGTAGGTCACATCAGTTTTTGATTCTGAATCTCATAAAACTCCAACCTTTCTGAAAAGTCAGCAATGTATGTATGCGCTTAATGGGGAAAAAAAGAACGGCTTTAATGCTTCTGATTGTCATTTATGCCAGCGAATGCCATCGCTCCTCTACTATACAAATTGTTAGAGAGACATTTGTCTGAATGTCTGCATGTGGCATTTGGTGAAACCTATCTCCTTTCACTAGGGTAAAGCTTCCAAACAGCATTATAACTACAGTCTGAACTCCCAACTGCATGAAGCTTGGCCACATTGGAAACTGAATAACTACTTGTCTGGGTTTTATTTCTGTCTCACCATCATTCACGTCAACAGGAATTATGCTAAAATTAAATCATCTCAGCCAATCAGACAGCACGGAGGTACTGTTTCACAGCTGTACAATTATTATGTGATTATTTAATTACCCAAATAATTGATATTAATCACATTAATGAGGGTCTAATTTGCATGTTTGCATAGTTATTTCTTTGTTACTATACAGCATGAACATGGACCCTGGCTATTGCTTTCACAATTCCACAGCTGTATGCTGACAACATGGCTACCTCATTACATTACACAACAAATCTATACTCCATTCATCCTGATTCCCTTCCTCCCCAGGTAACATTTTCAATCAAACTAAATGTATTTTATATATGTCCTCTCCTTCCTTTCTCAAATTCTGTAAAAGCTGGGTTAATGGAGAGCTTGATATCCCTCACACCCCAATTTAGATATTGAATTGAAAAAAAAAGTCATTCCTGCGGTGAGGGATAAGGCAAGAGGAAAAGAGCATAGATCAGGGGCAATGAAAAGAAGAGGATGGAAGAGAAAAACATAAATAGAGATATTCTGGGTTTATTCACTAACTGATTTGACTGATTTAAAAAGGTGCAATTTTTTAGTTTGGGGTAACAACACAAGGTAAAAACACAATGAAATCCTAGTAACAGAGGGGTAGCCATGTTAGTCTGTATCTGCAAAAACATTGAAGAGTCCTGTGACACCTTAAAGACTAACACATCTATCTGGGCATAAGTTTTGTGGGAAAAGACCTAGATCATCAAAAGCCACCGGACTCCTCTTTTTGGGGGGATGGAAGGGGAAGGGTTGAAATCCAAACACTTTAATTGTACCTCAAAGTAACCGTGATGAACTAGATTTCTAGGGTTACGTCTGCACTATGAGCCTCTTGCGGAAAAGCAAATGCAAATGGAGTGCTCATTTGCATATGTTGCTCTCTCATTTGCATTTCCTCTTCCTTTTCCTTTTACGCAAGAGGTTTTTGCGCAAAAAAGCGCTTTGTAGATGGCGTCTTTTTGCGTAAAACCCCCCTTTTGTGCAAGAGCTATTCTGAAAAGGGGGGTTTTGCGCTAAAAGGCACCGTCAACACAGCGCTATTTTGCGCAAAAACCTCTTGCGAAAAAGGGAAAGGAAGCGGAAATGCAAATGAGAGCGTGACATAGGCAAATGAGCACTCCATTTGCATTTGCTCTTCCACAAGAGGCTCGTAGTGTAGATGTAGTCTAGGAGTTGGCCTTGGCAAGTTTACCTTGTAGCAAACTGAAATGTCTGGTCATCACTATGTTTTTGCCTCAGTACCTTACACATATCAATTTCCACGATGCTAAAAAAAAAAGCAGAATTTGAACTTGGGTATTTCAATAGCATATAGCAAACAGCATAAAACACCACACTAGAGGTTGTGTGTCTATATTGTTCAGTAGGTATGGTGTTAACTCAGCATGCTGTTTCTCATCAAAGAGACAAGGGGGATGGTGAGGTAATATTTTTTATTGGAGCAACTTCTGTTGGTGAGTGAGACAGGCTTTGGAGCTTACACAGAGATCACATTCAGGTCACTTATCAAATCTGTGGAAAGACAGTTGGAAGGAAGGCTGAAAGTAAAACAGATATCCACATCCGCCCAACCATTGAAGACATAGATCACAGGAGAGGAAGTTACCTTAAATAAAGAGCTAAGGCTATATGTGCATTGTCCTTTTCCCCCTTCTCTCAGTGAAGAAACATATTTTTATTTATACTTCTTTTCTTTTATCTTCACTTTTTCTCATATGCCAGTGGATTTTCTCCCTCTCATGCTGGCTGAGGTGCAGAATGCTGTGGAGACTGAACTTACAGTAAAACATTTTCAAGGATTTCTTTCAGAATTGGACACCCATATTATTTAGGTTTGGGCTAAGACATATTACCTAATTATCATACATGGGGTTAAGGGTGCTGGTGCCTATAGTTATGATTTCTCACTATTTATTTGAATGGGTCAAATAACAAGCAGGGTGGGACCAGTTCAATGCTTGGATGGAATCCAGTGCTTTTGGGTAAAGCAGGGTTGCCAATGTTGTTAGTGATTCACTAGGTGACACCATCCTCTGAAGTGACACTGAACTAATGCCCTTATGTGGTGATATGGAAAACTGTATTATTAGAAACTTTCTGATGAGACATGTACAAGTGAAATCCCTACTTACTATTTTAACTGAAGAAGTACTTTTCACAAGTGAAGTGGGTAGCATTCCACATAATTTGGTAGCTACATTCCAGTTTAGAGAATTATATTCTGCCAACCTCCATTTCAGTTTCTACTGGGACATATGTCTGTCTTTACTTTGTATCCGATAGTGTTTTCATTAAATCGGTTAAAGAGTTGCCATATTCTATCCAAAGGCAACTGCAGAAAGCTCTATTGTTTGTAAAACAATTACTTGATGGGATGAAAGAGTGCTCATAGATATTATTGAAACAGTACTTACTGTGTGAAACAGAATTGTGTGAATTAGTTATTTTGTGGTGAAATGTGAAAATTCATGTTTTTGAAAGAAAAGAATACCACTCAAGTTATATCCTTGATCTTCTTTGTGGATTCAGTGAAAACAAAAGATACTTTCCACTGAAATAAAATTAGTTTATTTTTCTGGTAAATTTTCATTGAGGGGATCAATTTATAATTTTATTCCAGGATGGGATTTTTTAATTGTTTTGTCACAACCCCCCCCCCCCCACTGTATTTGCCAACAGTAATATCAAAACTTCACTTTAGAACAATTTCACAAATATCTGCAAGAATATAATTTTTTTCACCATCATATAATCCTGAAGCAAAAACTGGATCGCTCCACACAGCGCTAGCAAAATGCTGCAGACATTCAGGCTGTCTTGGGGATTGTGCAGTAGGCTGAGATCCAGGAATGCTTCAGTCCCAATCCTGGTTCTTCCATCAACTTGATGTGTGGTCTTGGGCAAGCTGCAGCCTCTGTCTTTCGAGTTGCCTAGACTCAAGGGAGGATAATAATATTTACCAATGTCACAGGGCTGTTGTGAGAAATAATTAGTTATTGTTTGTACAGGACTCAGACAATCTAAAAGAGGTTCCAATGATAATGATCTATTAATTGAAATAAAAATATTTAAAGGCTACAATACAACTGATTTAAAATGGATAAAAGTGTTAGATACCACCTGTATGGTTTTATGAAAAATGACACACAAAAACACATAAAAACATAAGAATGGCCATACTGGGTCACACCAAAGGTCCATCTAGCCCAGTATCCTGCTTTCCAGAAGTCGCCAATGCCAGGTGCCCCAGAGGGGGTGAACAGAACAGGTAATCATCAAGTGATCCCTCTTCCGTCATCCATTCCCAGTCTCTGACAAACAGAGGCTAGGGGCACCATTCCTACCCTTCCTGGGGTACATTTATTTGTAAAGTGTTAAATAAGCTAGGGCTTCCTTTACAAAAACAGAAGTTTCAGATGGTGAATTTGCACTTGAGCTGATTTTCTTATCCATTTACAAGAATGTTTTGCTTAAAAATTGTACTCTATATTGTGTGGTAGTGGAAATAGCCAACACCCAATGTCACCAATGAATTTACACTAACCTCAGACTATTTGAATCTCACATTTAGTGATTTCCCTTTTGTTTGCTGTACCTTCTGTGCACTCAAAAAGTGTGGAAAAGTTATATTTAGTTAAGCTAAGATGATTTTATGTCCTATGCAATTTATCTAAGATAAAATTATCAGTCAAGGACTCTATAAGCTCTCATTAACCGGCTTCTGATACCGTAACTCAGAGCACTAGCTTGCAGAACATCTTTCCAGAGTTACAAACTGCCCACAAACTTCTTGCTGGAGAACCTGCAGCTAACCAGCCCAACCACAAGAAGTTGATGACAGCAACTGGGGAAGCAGTCTGGCCAAGCCCTCAAGGGGTGCATCGATTCAGAGCATACCTCCTATGGCTTGTGATGATGTGGAGCCAAAGTAGCCCAAGCTACAACCACCCTCCCAGTAGAATCCCAGGGAAAAGCTGCCATGTTGTTTCATCTGTGAAGATTAATGCCACCTCCATCTCAGCTGCCCTCACTGGCACACACTCTACCACCTGGGGTGTGCAGAGACTCAGATGTGTAGGAAGCATCACCTTCTAATGATGTTCTCCCTTTCCCAATCAAACAGATTATTGGAATCAAAAACAGGAAATTCCCTCCTTTGCATCCAGTGAAAAAACACCTCATTTTGAGCAAGAGGAGGTCTTTAATGTTGAGCTCCTGCTGTTCTGAGATTATTGATCTGTCAGCCATATCTCCAGCTAGCTACAGGATGCTGAGAAAAGGCATTTGTTCCTGACACATTTCCCTCTGGAATCTTCCAGCAGTAGTCACACATAAACAAATAATTTGCTATAGGAACTGGTGTCAGAACCCCTCACGACAATGTAGTAGCTAACTTTACAAGCAAGCCGTTTTGACCTTTCATAACCAGTGAAGAAAATGAACAAGAAAACATAGTGTAGCTAGAACATTTTGATGAATATTTAAATATCCAACAGCCTCTGAAGAAAGCTGTTTTCCACTGTGAAAAATCATTTATTCTTTCAAAAACAAGTAAAAAGTACATTTTGTTCCCTGTCCCCAGATACTCCATTTCCTGGTTATTAGCTCCAGATCAGTTGTAGGTTATTGGCATGGCAGGTAATAAGAGAGCACCACAGAAATGACATTTTTAGGTGACAGAAATTAAAGCATAGACACCATTAAGTATGTCCCTATTGGTCATCCATTTAAAAAAATGGTGTACAAGAAAGGATGGAAACTAGGTAGGGCTGACATTTAGCTATGACAGATTAACAGATAATTGTTTGAGCACAGTTGGGAAAAAGTAGAAATATTTAAATATTTTCCTGCTATCCTCCTGGTATAAGACTGGCAAACGGTAGCATGATACTTTTACCAACTTTTGTAATTTCCTTAGAATTATTATTTTATATTTGGCTTCACATAAATAGCCCACATTTCTTCAAGAGAACCCAAATATTTTACTGGTAGATGAGTTATCTTGTGCCATTGGATAGTGTAATATCCCTGGACTATATACACAACACCCCTTTAGTAATTCCCCTGGTTAAAGGACAGAGGGAATTCTCTTACCGCTATTGCTATAGGTTCATCAAAGTTAAAGATTTGTTTTTTTGAGGGGGGGGAGGCACCTCATAAGTCATCTAATTTTCCTCATTGCCAGTTCAGTTTTTTTCTACTCTATTTTTTCCAAGCATTTTGTCTTGTCTTGTTTTAAACATCTCAATCCAACCATATACCTTGAAAAAGTATACCACAGTCCACTCAGTCTAAAAGTAGAGACATTTCCCCTTGTATTTAGCCTAAATTTTACATTTCTTAATTTTATTTAGTTATGCTCTCCATTTATACTCTAAATAACTCATCTCCCTCCTGGGGTTCCTAATGTTCAGATATTTGTACACTACTATCCAGTTCCTGATTTGGGTGGGGTGGGGAATAGGTATAGATTCAGGGCTGGCAAGTTGTGTGGGCCCATGATGCCTGAGCTCCAAGAATATTCCTGGCCGGGGGACCCAACTCCACAAATGTTCAGGGTCAGGTCTCTCCCCCAGCCCCATGTTTCACCCCCGCAGCTCCCCATTGTGCTCCCTCACTGGCTACTGCCACAGCCAGCTACAAGGGATGAGCATTCAGGGGACAGGCTGCAGCAGTTGCAGTGCCTGAGGAGAGAGGAAGCACATAGCAGCCCCTGCTTCCCCCACCAGCAGGTAACCCTGTGTGTGTGGGTGGGGTGTATCCCGGCACAGCTGGACCTCCTGGGCTTTAGTGAGTGTTCTGCTGGGGAGGGAAGAGAGAGTCTTGCTCTCTGGCCCCCACCCCAACCCCAGGATAGCCTGCCTGCTGCACCACAAATTCTTCCTTCCTGGCCTAGCCCCATGACCTGCACCCCCTCATGCTTCCCAATGCCCTGTCACAGCCCATAGTCCAGAACCCTATCCCATAACCCCTCCGGCACCCCAACCTTCTGTTCCAGCCCAGAGTCCACACCCCACAACCCTCCTTCACCCCAACCCTCTGTCCTAGCCCAGAGCCTACATTCCAAACCACCAAAAATTATACAAACTTGCTTCCGCTGGCTAGATTTACAGTATCTCCAAGTTCCCACCCAAAAACAGCATGTAACAATTTCTGCTTATCCTTCATCAATGAAGAGTGGGGTATGGCATAAACATATATAACCTCCTCTAACTGAAGTCCTGATACTATCAAATCTGCACTGTGGGATGATCTTGCAAGTAATTAATCCCCTCAAGTTCTCTTGTGCCATCAGACTGAGAGATGGTCTCCCTAATCAAGACCTACATTTATTACACAGTCATTATTTAATTCTCCCAACTAGTTAAGAGCTGTCCAAGCATTATATTAACAGAGGCCTTACCTTCAAAAACGTGCAAAAATTTAAACATGTGAGTAGTCATACTGAAGTTTTAAAGTTAGACATGTGTTTATTTGGAGCCCTAATATTTTGGCTGATATAATTTCCAAATTAATAAAATGTCTGTCCCTTCTAGGTATTCCCTTTTGTCTCTTATCTGAGGTGCAGTGTATTTTTCCTGAACAGAAGAGATGACTATGAGTGCGTCAGTGCATATTATATTTTACCAGTTACAATGTTAGTTGCCATACCCTACCAGGTCCGTTTGCCTTGCATAATTTTTTGTTTTTATGTAGATGAATAACAGCTGTATTCACTGTTCCGTTATACTGTACTTAAAAAAAATCTTTGCAGGGGAGTGGTCCCATTTTTCCTTTTGGTTCTGATTAATGTTGTTCTACCTATCACTATTGCATGTATCATCTGTCACTAAAACTCTCTTTCATCTCTGAAGAACCCCACTAAAATAAATGGCCTCTTGGCTGTTCAGACGGGCAGTTAATTTGCTGCTGCCTGACTTTATTATTTATAAAACTTTTATTTGCCCATCTCCCATTCTGTGACTGTCTATGTGCAGCACAGACATCTGAGTGAGTGATATTCCAACTACACAACAACACTGTGTGAGCCTTTAAATTTGCAGAAATGACAGTGAGTTTGCAGCAAGAGGTGAGCAAGGAAGTTCACCTATAATTAGGGTGCTAGAGGAGCAACAGCTCCTGATGAAATGGCACCAAAAAGTCAAGTTATTTTTAAGTTATTCATGAAAATCTCAAGGATGACTAACAATTTCCTTCCAGAGAAATACTGAATTCTTACCAGAATAAATGTTTTAGGAGGCTGCCTATGCATACTGCTAAATAGAAGAGAGTCCCTAGTCAGGGGAAAGTACAAATGGGTATTTTTGAGATTTCCTAAACATTTGGATTCAGCCATGTTTGCAACTTTTAGGTTTTGCCTTTTGTTTGTTTTTCAAATTGTTCTTGCAGGCCAAGTTTTGGTTCCATGAATGTCTGTGGGAATTTAATGTCAAGCCTGTAGCTGAGATTTGTGTAATGAAGAAATGAAATTTGTTACATGATGAATGGGGGAGCCAGGCTCCCTACACACTCCTGAGGTCCCACTGTCCATCATTTACCCTCTCTTCAACACAGTAGTGACAGCTGGGAAGGGACATAAGAGTGGAGGGCCTCCCCACATGACTCCTCCCCATGCCACCCCAAGTTCAGAGGAAGGCCCCACCTCTTCCCACCCCTACCACATTCCAGGCCTCATGTCTTCCTGCTCCCACTCCAACCCTTACCCCACGTCTCCACCCCTGCTCCTTCCTTTCCCTGCCCCTGCTCTGTCTCCTCCCCTCCTCTTACTGCTCCACAACTCTTGTGTGTGGCTAGAAGGAGGGGCAGTCTCTCAGACAGTCCCTGGATGGTTTTTTTTTTATAGCCTTGGTTTCTCAAAGCCTATTACCCCTTGTCAGGGTTTATCCCTTAACCCTCTTTCTGGGACATAATGCTTTGCTGATAGCTGAGGTGGCTCTGGGAATTGTGGGTCCCATGACTGTCTCCTTCTTGGCTGGACTGTGTCTCTGTTACCACTAGTCTCTGAGTGGAGCAGCCATTTTCCTGCTAGCAAGATGCACCTTGAGCAAAGGCTCAAAAGAGCTTGATAGCCTCCTCTCTGTGGTGTGAGTGCATGTCCCTTCACAGTGAAATTTAAATTTATTTTGTAGCTAAATACAATTTTGGGGGCTGAAGTGGAAACCATAAAGGTCATGTCAGCCAATCAAAGCAGAGAAACAATACCTTGTGACTTAAGGAACCAACCACATAGCCAGAATAGCAAATTCAGAATCATGAAATCACTATTTGCTAGGAATTGCTTACATAAATTGTCAAACCATTTCTAATGTCAAACAAATTCACAACAATAATGATCTGTTTGAATAACTCATGAACTGAAAAGAGAAATAAATGCACTGGAGAATTTTTCCACTCAAATTATTCTATCAGTTCCTAATGACAATCCCTAATCATAAAGATACAAAAAATTAAAATTAACATAATGCCTTTTTCAGTTTCAAAATATTTTAAAGGTACCGGAATTGATATTTTGATTTACTTTTCGAATAAAAATGGGGGAAATGATGCTTCAATCCTATTCAGTGCAATTGATCAAAATTTCATGCGCAAATCCAGAGAATTGAAGATCGTGAAAAACGTGATGCAAACAATAATCACTTGGCCTGAACCACGTTTCTACCTTGCTCCAGAATCTTCTCTGAGATAGTTTAGACCCAGCACTGGTGCCAGGTCTGGTTGTGAGGGGACTGGTGCTCTCTGTGCATCACCCATTTCCCTCGATCCCAGGGGATTATTTGTAAAAGTAAGTACTAATTCGGTATTATATATTATCTTTCAAGAATATCTTATTGTGCTGTTGAATCCCTGTGGAATTGCAGTTAGCAGCCAAGTAGATTAGACCCTGGTAGCTTCTGAGGGGACAAGGAGACCTAAGAGGGAGAATGAACCCAAAGTCTCGGCAGAATGGCCATGTCCTCAAATGGTTCCCCTAAAGTCTAGGGGGATTGTAAGGGATATGCATGCCTGTCAAGTTGAACCTACTCTGTAGACCTCAAGGGAAGAATATAAAGGAGGGGAATGTTGTAGTATTTGCAGATTCCAGGACGACTTAAGCAATAATATAAAAACTTACTACTGTATAATGTTAGAATTCTTTCAAAGTATAGATCAGTGGTTCTCAAACTTTTTGGACTGTGGACCACCTGGCTCAATGTAAACCTTTCCACAGACCACCAGTTGCTAATGGAAACTCACCGTTAATTACATAATTATGCCCGAGCCATTTTGCTACTCCTGCAGCTAGGGAGAACGGTTTAATTTAAATTATTAAACAGATTAAGCGTTTTAGCTTTCTCATGTTAGTTTATCAAACTTCATTTTAAATAAAGTAAAATATTAATTTATGTCCAACACAAAAGGTTTCAATGTTTTCTTTATTTATGGCAGGTGTGGGGAACCATTTTTGTGTCAGGGGCCACTGACCCCCAGAAAAATCAGTTGGGGATCACACAAGTGAGAAGCAAAAAACTCCTCCAAAAGCCCCCAACCCTCACTAATGTGGCCCCCAACTGAGACACCTCACTCCCTCTGGTGCTCCAGCCTCACGGGGCGAGGCAAAGGGACAGGAAGGACTGAGGTTCAGGTGTTCCCATAGGTCAGATTTACTTTTCTGGGGTTCCAGAGTTAGTGTAACTTAGGCTCTGGGGTAGAGACAAAAATGAGGGGTTCAGTGTGCAGGATGGGGCTGCCAGCAAATGGGATAGGGATAGGGTACAGGATCTGTGAGGGAGGTGAGATGCTGAAGGGATAGAAATTGCAAGGTCTGAGTGGGAGGTAGGTTGCAGAAGCAGGCTGAGAGTAGGGTGTCTGGCCAGAGGGAGTAAGCAGGAGCAGCAGAGGGTGCAGTGAGTGGCCAGGGGGGAGGGTGCAAGAAGCAACGGTGGATGCAGGAGCATAGTGGGGGTAGGTGTCTGGCCAGGAGGGAGGGTGCAGGAGTGGACTGGGGGTAGGGTGTCTGGCCAGGAGGGAGGGTGTCTGGCCAGGAAGGAGGCTTTGGGTATGTCCAGGAGGGGGCTTTGGGTATGGTGTCTGGTCAGAGGCAGGGAAATGGGGGCAGGAGTACCTGGAGATAAAGCTGGGGGCAGAGTGGCTGAGGGGTTCAGGAGATGGGGAGGTAGGTGCCCCTGGGAATAGGGTTGGGGTTAGGGTGGCTTAAGGTGGGTTCAGGGAAATGGGGGTTGGATGTCCCTGGGGAGGGGGCAGGGAGGCTGGGCACAGTGTGGCAAGGTGAGGGTCGGTGGGTGACCCCGGGATGTCCAGCCCTGCTCGGGGCTTGGTCCATGGTGCCTTCAGGAAGAGGGCTTTGAAGCATCTGAGCCCCTCTCCCTAGACCGAATCCCTACGGGTGCAAAGTCCTAAAAGGCCTCGAACCCCCACCTGTGTCCTGTGTGTGCAGGGTCCTCAGACCCAGCGCTGCCTCCTCCCACTTCTGCTAGGCACGGTGCAGCCTTACCTGCTGCCAAGGAAGGAGGAGGGCATCGGTTGCTCACGCACCATGAGAGCTCACCCCACCCGGCTGGGCCCTTGTGCAGCCCAACCTGCAGCCTGCCCTGCAGGAGCAACCGAGAGACGCATCGCTTTTACCATAGCGACCACGAGCTCAGCAGGGCAAGGTGGACGCCCAGTGGCAGGTGGAACTTTTCCATGGAGGGGGCCGGGCGGCGCTCCTCCACGTGTAGTTCCGCAGCCCGCATGGGGGCCGGAGGTGAGTTTGCTATTTTCACCTTCCCATCTGCCCACTGGAGCTGTTGCTGCTGCCTCTTGGCGGCGCATCTCCTGTGAGGCTCCAATGGCAGCACGGGCTCCCTGCTGCGTGGGGGAAGGAGAAGGGTTGAGTTCCCACCACAGATCACCTGGGAGGGCCCGCAGAGCGCACTTTGAGAACCACTGGTATAGATATTTCATTCTGGTTAGTAGTTATTTTTTCCTACTGCAGTAGAGCCTTACATAGAGCATAGGTATGAATCTCTGGCTATATGAAGGGCAATAAAAGTTGTATATTTTCATCATATTAAAATGCGCCAATTGGAAATTTGATAATACTGATCTTCAACTTATAAAGCCCAAGGCAATGGCCATTGAAAGTCAGTGGAAAAACTCCTGCTGATTTCACTGGGCATTGGGGAAAGCCAATATCAAAATCATTTTGCTGCCATGCATATGGGATTTTCAAAAGCGCTCAGCCATGTCCTAATTTGGCCTCCAATGAAGTCAGTCAGAATTTCACTCGACACCTCAACCTCCACTTGGAATCCCCTCTAGTACCCCAAATCCTCATCTCTAGCCCGACTTCAGAGCCTGCACCTCCAGCTGGAGTTCTCCTGCACCTCAACCCTCTGCCCCAGCCAGGTGACAAGGAGCAAGTGAGTGAGGGTAGAGGAGAAAGAGCAATGGAAGGAGAGGGGGAATGAAGTGAATACAAGGCAGGGCCTGGGAGAAGGGGTGGACAGGGAAGGTTTGGTTTGGTTTTCTGTAGTTAGAAAGTTGGCCACCCGGTGTAGCACTTCTGGTCCCAGAGCTCCAGGCGGCCAAGAATTATCCCTATCCCCAGATTTGGGGAAAGCCCCTAGTGCCCAGTGTCCCCTATAATTTTCCCACCCTTTAGTGGAATGAATTCTGTTATTTGCACCAATATGGAGGTGATGTGTGAACATAACAAAATTCATGGGGCAGTGGTGGGGCCAAGGGGTTCTGAGCATGAATGGGGGTTCAGGCCTGGAGCAGAGGATTGGAGTACAAGGTGTGAGGGCTCAGGCTGGGGGTGCAGACTCTAGGATAATGCTCAGGTATGGATCAGAGGGTTGGAGTGCAGGGGTGTGAGGGCTCTAGCTGGGGGCACAGGTTTGAAGGGTTTGGGGTGAAGGAAAGTGCTTATTGCAAGGAGAGAAGACAACCCACCAGTTCTTTTTCCTTGCAGCAGCTCCTGGGAAAGCAGGATGGGCACCCACCCCTACCCTAGCAGGTTCAAGCTGGGGCTGGGTTGGCACCGGGGAGGACTTTCCCACCATGGCTGGGTTTGGACCAGGGAAGAGGCACCCCAGCTGTAGCACTTTTGAGTGGGTGCTGGCTTCAGGACATCCTTTCCCCCAACCACAGCAGGTTGATGGCCGGGCTGAGTTGGGGGCAGGGGTAGAACAGGACTCCTCTGGCCTCATCAGGTCCCAGGGCAAGTTCCTTGTGCACCTGCAGAGTGTTAAATAGCCATCTGCACAACTGCACAGCCACAAAGCTTACCGGGAACTTAGCTAGTGTCCCTGTGGGCTGTGCAGCCCTAGCCTCAGCACCAGCCATTCTGAGTCCCGTGGCTCACCCAATCCCCAGACAGACTGGGCTAGTGATGAGCTGAGTGGGAAGAATGAAGAGGAACCACAACTGCAGAAAGAGGCCTGGAGATGGAGCAGGCTGCTTGGGGAGGTACAGCCTCCCGCAGCCTGTGATACCCTGAGCTACAGTTGCCACCTTTTTCATCAAACAAAACTCAGCATCCTTGCCCACCTCTGCTCTGAGGCCCCACTGTACTCACTCCATCCCCTCCCTCTGTCGCTCACTTTCCCACACCCTCACTCACTCACTCACTCACTTTCACCAGGTTGGATGGGGTCCCTTTTTTATCGTGTTTTCGCTTGAAAATGGGACAGCTGGTCACCGTACCCACCACCCCTGGGTGAAAAAGACAAGCTTCTTAGGAACACAGATCTCTTCCTCGGGTCCATGTAGTACAAAATATTGACTCTCTCACCAGTAGAATTTGGTCCAATAAAAAATATTACCTCACCCACCTTGTCTCTCTCAAATAATTTAAATACATTTTTTATTAAAGAAGCTGATTTGCTCTCCCATTTTATTTCTTTCTGAGGAAACAAATGTCTTTCTTTTTATGGGTATCTGCCTTAAACACCTTACTGCCTCACCTAATGTGAGAGTTCACTTTAGAGATCTGTTTAATTTTTAAATCTGAGTAACTTTTGTTCAGCCTATTCTGCTATTTGAAAAAATTCCAGATTTTTAATTTTATGAGCATAATTTTTTTTAGAGTGGTTTCTGCATTTATTTGATATTACTGTTTAATTAAAAAAAAAAACCCTCAGTAGTTTGGGTTTTCTAAATAAAGAGGATTTAACGAGGAATAAAAAAGTAATATGAGAAAAAGTAGATCTAGCCAGAAAAATCACGAATGCTGTCTTTAACAAGATGTCTCAAAGGGTGTGTTTACACTACTCAGCTTTTAGTGTCAACGCAGCCTTGTTGCTAAAAGTCACCTTGTGTGAACTCAGTTTGTCCGCATTTTTGCCCATAAAGTATTTCCGCCTCTTAGAAGGGGGGTTCACTTTGTTGGCAACATTCACACTTTCACTTGCTACGGCAAATCTTTGTTGTTCATGAAGGGAGAGGTTAAGCATCCATGAATGACAAAAGTTTTGCAATTAAGTGCAAGTGTAGACATCCCCTAAGAGTGTATTTTAGTCTTCTAAGGAAAATGGTGAGGATCCCATTGCTACAGTTATTTAGAATTAGACAAGACAAAGAACTGAAGCAGAACACATGGAAGAAACCACTCAATGAAATAACAAACAAATTGGTCTTCTCTCTCTCTAATTGCTATGATTTTGTGATAAGGAACCTTTTGACACATGTGCCCAAGACTTTAATACAGGTGTCTCCTCTGTCAACTAATGGGAGAATCAATGGCAAAGAAAATAAATAAGGAAAGTAAACTCTTTTTGTGGAAGTCCTGAAGCAATTGGACAAGATCAGTGGCAATATATTCACACTGGATGCACACTATTTTTACTGGGATAGCAAGTTTCAGAACAGTTTTATTTCTCATTTCTGATGCATTATCTTATTTTCCCCCATGCTGTGCCACAGCATGTCATCTTGTTTTGCAACTAGACACCCTGTGAAGCCTGGACACAAAACCTGTAAAGCATAAGAAAAAAATGTGTGTGCTCTTTTTCATTTGGTAGGCAACCCAATCCGTATTATGCAGTGGACTTTTGTCGGGCAAATCATGATCTAAACACATGGAATTTGCATAAGTTCTAATGACAGGATTATATTTATTGGCCCCTCAGTGTCTGCTTTCATGAGTATAAGAGGAAATGAAATGCTTTTAAACAGTCCAGTATTGTTAATTATTTTTACATGCCTAAAGGCTTGCAGGGACATTAAAATATAGGTAACAAGATGTAGTATCGGCCTATGAGATTTTACAATTTAATTCTAAATACAGAACAATATTGGGGTAGAGGTAAGGCAGGACAATTATAGTAATAAGATTACCACATGGTTATTTACACAGCTTGGCTGTTGAACAATTGGGTAATTCAGCTTGGTTTGGTATCTTCATCAACAATCCCATTTTATATTAGCCTCGAACTCACAAAATCTGGCACTGGGAGCAGAATACTGGTTCTCCTGAAGAACTACCTGAAGAACACCAGTGACCAGTGGTAGCAGCAAATTCCTTATTTTCTTTGTAAGTCAGCCCCTAAAAGACAACATACATAAAACCCTCATACACACAAAGCCAATACATTAGTCCAATAGTCATTTCCAAAAGCAAGCTATGCAACATGAGCTCCTTCCTATGTCCCGAGGACAGGAGCTAGAATCCTAACCCTACTCCTCCCCACAAATGACAACAAAATCAAGCAACAACATTTCAGCGATAACGTAGCAATAGTTTTAAAGATTAAGAGGGGTTGTACTTGGTATGGTGTACTTGGAAGGAAGCACTGGAAATCTAAATTTTAGGCCAAATCATGCTTTTATGTATGGAGAAGGTTTTAATTTTGGTTTCTGAAACTATGATGAAGATGGTTTGTCTCTACCTACAGCTGTATTTAAACAGGGTTCAGCTGTTCCTTTTACTGCACCCATTGTCAGCAACAGGTAATTTTGGAAGTATAAAAAACAGTTTCTTGCCATTTCAACCAGAAAGGGCATTGTCTCAATGACTTGATTACCTGCATACTGCTTCAAAGACATTTTCACACCAGGCTTGAGAGAGAAACCTCTGAACTGTCATTCATGCTTAAATTTGACACTTTACGCTGGGGTCTTAACAAAGACCCTAATTACCTTACCCATTACAAAGACAGCTTCCCCAATTATCACCTCTAATATCATTAGCTCACAGACATTTACCTCCCCCTCCCTTATCCCCCCTCTGTTCTGAAATTTGATTTGTCCTTTCTATATGTGTTCACTTTTTTTTTGATTGTATCCCTTTGGTATATATGGTCATGCCTATTTTCTTCCACAATTTGATCTGAGGAAGTGGGTCTGGCCCACGAAAGCTCATCACCTAATAAACCATCTTGTTAGTCTTTAAAGTGCTACATAGTCCTGTTTTTTGTTTCAGGAAAGGTCAGTGAGGGAAGAATGTCCATGGTAAAATACACATCTGTCTTTAATCTTCTTTTCCCCTTTTACCCACTCTAACAAATTCCAGTTCCATTAGTGATACCACCAGTAGTGCCTCTGAAGAGATTTCATTGGCACGTGTGAAATTTACAACCCTAACCAAACAAAAAGGTTTTTTTAATCAGTTGGATATATATTATCAACTCTTTGTCATCCTTAAAATTAGAAACCCTTTGAGTCTGGTCTTTATTGCACCTTGAGGAGAGGGGAGAAAAGTCATGTTAAAAAAGTTCTAAAATCCTTCTTGAGATGTTTGGTTTTTTCCTGAAAGCTGTAAAAGCTGTAAAAGTTTTGCTCCTCCCTGAAATTGTCAGAATTCTTCTATGACAAAACAAGAGAGGTCACATTCATGTCATTTTATTTATTACCATTTGGTTTAAAATAAAAAGGACAAAAATTGTAAAATGGATAAACGTGGCTGTATTTCTGGAACATGTACATTAGGCTAATTGCCTAGAATAAAAGTTTAACCAATAAATGTTTATAAAGGATTAAAAACAGCCACAGCTGTGAAGTTCTCTGCATGTAATAGATTGTTTTTTCTGTTCCTGTATTTGTAATTGTTTTCAGAATTAAGATTATTTTTATTCTAAATAAAACTTGACCCTCCAGGAAAAATAAGAAGAAAAAAATAGGAGCGTACTTATAATGTATATTAGAGTATTTGTGGCTAACCTGGGGTTGTTGTTGATTGACATTGGCTGCAGGGGTGCTCACAGCTACTACAGTCATTGCCCCTTTCAGAATATTTGCTGTAGGCAACAGTGTAGAAGCAGCACCTAGTTTGAGATCTCTCAGGAAGTGGAAAGTGATACAAGGTATAAGAGAACAAAATTATAGTCATTTATGCTTTAAATTGAAGCAAAAAGGTCTCTAACTGGTAAGGTTTTGGAAAAGATTTAGCGTGAAAGTGTAAAGAATCAAAGGTAGAGTGTAATGGTTTTCTTTTTTAAATGATCTTCCAGTGGTAAAACACCTGTCAACTTTTTCAATATCCTAGGTTACTGACCTTCAAATGGCACCTACATTCTGGAGCTTTTAAAATCAAACACAATTTATAGATCTTTGTTGGTTAACCTTAATACCATTTAAAATAGGTTTCAGTGGGATAAACTGGAATTTCACATTAGGATACTTTATTACATTAAATGACATTTCCTAGCTTTAATTCTTGCATATTCCTCTAATAGTGTATCCCTCCTTTGGTCATTTGTAATATATAATTGCATTTAAGATCTAACATTCAAGGGGATCAAACTTAACAAAACTGATTAAAGTTGATAAAGAAAGAATAAGGATCAGATAATTAAAGTGCAATAATAGACTTGTTACCCACTGATCCTTTGTATATTATTAAGGGAGAATCCGAGCAGCTGGCTGTCAGCACGTAGGACTATGAACAAGAGCCACAGTTTCTGCAAGCTGAACTAAAAATACAGAAACATGGCATAGAAAGTATATAATTCAGATAAGGTAAAACCAAACAGATTTCAAAGACACAAGAGGAGATTTCAGCGATCTTGCAGGAAAAGGGGTTTTTGCGCAAAAAGAAAACATCCACACTGCTTGTTTTTGCACAAAAACCCTAGTGACAAAACAGATCGGCAGAAAATATGTGAATGAGATCACGACTCATGCAAATGAGTCCCTTATTAGCATATTTTTTGTGAGAAAACTTGTAGGCTGTGTCTACATTGGCACCCCTTTCCGGAAAAGGGATGCTAATGAGACACTTCGGAATTGCAAATCCGCGTGGGATTTAAATATCCCCCGCGGCATTTGCATTTACATGGCTGCCGCTTTTTTCTGGCTCGGGGTTTTTGCCGGAGAAAAGCGCCAGTCTAGATGCGATTTTCCGGAAAATAAGCCCTTTTCCGGAAGATCCCTTATTCCTACTTGAAAGTAGGAATAAGGGATCTTCCGGAAAAGTAGGAATAAGGGATCTTCCTTGAAAGTAGGAATAAGGGATCTTTCAGAAAAGGGCTTATTTTCTGGAAAATCGCTGTTTAGACTGGCTTTCTCCGCAAAAACCCCGAGCCGAAAAAGCAGCAGTTATGTAAATGCAAATGCCGCTGGGGATATTTAAATCCCCGCAGATTTGCAATTCCGAAGTGTCTCATTAGCATCCCTTTTCCGGAAAGGGGTGCCAATGTAGACACAGCCGTAGTGTAGACGTAGCCCATGAGTCTGGGGACAGAGGATCCTAGAAAGGTCCAGGAAGGGGATAAGAGCTCTTACCTTTTGGCAAAGTGTTCATTTCCAAGTAGCCAGGACACTGCTTAAGGGTTTCAAATATGCTCGACTTTACTCCTTTCCCCCTCTGGGAAAGACCATGTAGTCCAAGGGCTTCTCAATGAGAGACAATATAAATGTAGGACTTCATTGTGAGAGTCATAGCAGAGCTGAGCAGACTCTAATGAAGCCCTACCTGGCCATATTAATAACACTAAATCACTAAAACAACCCCCCCCCCCAGTAATGTATCACTTTAAAGACTAACAAGATGGTTTATTAGGTGAGCTTTAGGTTTATTAAATGTTTAGATGGTCTATTAGGTTTATTAGATGAGCTTTCGTGCGTGGGGCAGACCCACTTCCTCAGACCAAGAGCAGACTAACAAGGCTATTTCTCTGTTACTGAATCACTAGACTGGGTTAAGTGGTGCCAACTTTAAACGGGACCAGAACAAGCAGTTTTCTTGAGACTGGAGACAGACCCGGAAAGGGATACTTGAACTATTGCTACTCACTGATCCTAACTAAAAGTGAGTGGGTGAGATGATGAAGTCAAGGAACTTTTTCCCATGGGATATCATCAGCTGTGGGTGGGAAGAGTGTTGTACAGACTATTGCCGAAGTTATTGGAAGGTGGGCAGAGTAGCGTGGCCATAATTTACTTCATATTTGCATATCTATTCTGTTGCCGTGTTTTCCTGAGTTTATGACTATATTAACTTTTTCATAATAAAGAATCCCTTGTCTCAGAAAGCACTGGAGAATGGGAGAAGTTATGCCTGATAAGGTCATCCAAGAAGGGAGCTTTTTTATTTTTATGTGGGAGTATTGAGACAGTTTAGTTCCTTGTCATGAAGAAGCCTAGGTATATTGAGCTCTTTTTTTGCTCCCATTAACCACCTGACCAAGGGGTTACATAAACACATAACATCTCTGCAGGCATGCCTATTAAAGAACAAAAGAAGAACAGGTAAACTCACTTTAGAGGCTGATAGGTAAATACTCACTTCAGATGTAGTAACATCCAAGTTAAAAGTACTTGCTCTGTCTGATTCTATAGAGTTGGACTTCCTCAAATAAGACAGAGCAGGAATTTGAAATTGGATCTCCCAGTCTCTTCTCTTGGAGGAGCACTTACACTTTTTATACAAATAACTGAACGAGACTCTGTAGCCTGTTGGTGACTCGTAGGACACTGGAGACCCAGGAGAAAGTTAATGCTTTCAATAAGATGCAGCAGTCATTTAAATCTAGCTTTCTTGTATCCTAGATGACTCTCTAACTTTAACCTTTAGGATCATTAGCTATTTTGGGGGACTTGAAGCTCCATCTTGGACTGAGAAACCTTCCCAATGAAAATTCTGTTGAAGCTAGAATGTTTCCATGAAAAGTTTTGGTTTCAACTATCAGAATTTTCAAACAAACAAAAAAGAAATGTTTAGTTGAAAGATTCCTGATGAGCTCCACTTTATCAACCTGTCTTTCAAAGAGCATGATCCATTGTGTTGTAAAAAAAATACTTCAGAGTACAATATGCAAGGCAAATAGCTATGCAACCTATGTCTACAGATGCTCTACAAAAGGAAATTGTAATCATTTCAGTAAAGTGGCTTCTAATTTGATTTAGTTAAATCTTACACCAAGTTGGCAATCTTAAATAAGAGTCACAGTGCTAATATCAATTTTGTTTAATTTGGTTTGGAAGTGAAATCAACATAAGGAATTTGGATTTAAGAGTGTCTACACAAAGTGGTAGTGTCGATTTAACTAAATCAATTTAGAAACAGATCAAATTAAATTGTGAAGCTTCTGTAAATACACACTGGACCTAATTTTTTGTGTGTGACCCTGTGACTTTTCTGGTTATAAAGATGTTTCATTTGCATTCTTAGGGGAAACATTATGTTTAAATACAAATACAGGCAGTATCTCTTTAAATCACTGAACTAAATTTACTGCACTCTCATTTTTAAATTCCATTATATCAGCAACCCAAGCAATAGCTTAAAACCTCTCTTACTAGCTCCAAGAATGGTGTGTCAATTTGTCTATCTCCATTAGCTAGCTAGCTAGATCAAAGGTGTAACATTTTGGAAGTTGTGTTGATTGTCACTACAAGTGCTGCATAGAAGAAGGTAGCAGTTCTTCAATCTTCTTTCAATAATGTATAATAGAAAAATAATAAAAAACCCTCTTTTACTTGTATGCAAAGTTACTTAAACTTTAAAAACTAAGATTTAAAAAAATGAAAACTGTGCTTGCTTCTTCCCTGTACTTGCACACTCCACTCCCAGATGTACCCTGTTTATACCACATGTATGTTTGCACAAGTTAAATACCTTTGTTCTGACTGAATATGCATTAAGTAAATAATAAGAGCTTTGTTTGACAATAGTTTATGAGCACATGCTGTTATGACTTTAAATTATGGACTCAAGCTGAATGTATAGTCCAGGGCAGCTTTAAAATGAGATTTTAAAAAACAATTAGAGCCCATTTTCTTCTATTTGGTTAATTATTTAAAAGATCTTTTTTTGTGGTATATATGGAATCTAAATTATTACATCGTGAGGCAATTTTATATATGAGTTCTCATTATGAGGAGAAGCATGTTGCTCCAAACCTGACAAGGGTCAGCTTTATGCTACTACACATGTGTGGGCATTAAATTACCTGATGTGATCATAGAAAAAACAAAGCAGTTGTTAATCTTATATGTAATATACTGAATATATTCATTAGGGGTAGTGCTTTCATTCCTTACCACTCCAAATTAACTAGTGGAGAGTGTTGAAAAGTGCCGTGCAAACACTCTTCAGCACAAGGCCCAAACAGACATTGGTCTGTTGGGCTGTAATCCATGGTCTGTGTTAAGCAGTGATGCTATGCCTCATGCCTCTGGGAGACTGTGCCTCAGGCTGACAGAAAGCTTTCTAGACTGCAGGGTGTGCACAGTCACCACACCAACCTTTGGAAGAGTGCAGCACGTGTGTTCCCTCGCACATGCGGCCAACTCTGCTGGCTAGTTTAGACTCAGTTCCTGTTGTTAAGGGCAAGAGTTATGCAATTCTAGCACCCACAGAAGAGAATGCAAATGTTGTCACTAAAGGAGCCCAAGTACCACAGGCACAAATACAGAGAAGAGGAGGAATTGCTCCTTTCACCTGCTTTCCTAAATGTAAAGTAATGTAAAGTAACGTACATTGGAAAAATAATCCCAACTATACATACAATATGATGGGGACTAAGGGTGTGTCTAAACTACACCCCTCTGCCTACAGAGGGATGTAGATTAGACACATCGCTGTTGCAAATGAAGCGGGGATTTAAAAATCCCACGCTTCATTTGAATAGAAATGGCCGCCGCTTTTTGCCGACAAGGGGATCGGTCGACAAGGAAAGCCTTTTCCGACCAATTCTGCAAACCTCGTTGCACGAGGCATAAGGGATCAGTCGGAAAAGGCTTTCCTTGTCGACCAATCCCTGTCTAGACTGCCGCTTTCTGCCGGCAAAGTGCCGCGTCGGCAAAAAGCGGTGGCCATTTCTATTCAAATGAAGTGCGGGATATTTAAATCCCCGCTTCATTTGCAATACCTGTGTGCCTAATCTACATCCCTCTGTCGGCAGAGGGGTGTAGTTTAGACACACCCTAATTTGGCTACAACTACTCAAGAGAGAGATCTTGGAGTCATTGTGGATAGTTCTCTGAAAACATCCACTCCGTGTGCAGTGGCAGTCAAAAAAGCAAATAGAATGTTAGGAGTCATTAAAAAAGGATAGAGAATAAGACAGAAATATTTTATTGCCTCTATATAAAACCATGGGATGCCCACATCTTGAATACTGCTTACAGATGTGGTCGCCTCATCTCAAAAAAGATATATTGGCATTGGAAAAGGTTCAGAAAAGGGCAACAAAATGATTAAGGATTTGGAACGGGTCCCATATGAAGAGAGATTAAAAAGACTTTGACTTTTCAACTTAGAAAAGAGGAGACTAAGGGGGGATATGGATAGAGGTCTATAAAATCATGACTGGTATGGAAAAAGTGAAGAAGGAAAAGTTATTTACTTATTCCCACAATATAAGAACTAGGGGTCACCAAATGAAATTAATAGGCAGCAAGTTTAAAACAAACAAAAGGAAGTTTTTCTTCATTCAGCACACAGTCAACCTGTGGAACTCCTTGCCAGAGGATACGGTGAAGGCTAGAACTTTAACAGGGTTCAAAAAAGTGTTAGATAGATTCATGGAGGTTAGGTCCATCAGTGGCTATTAGCCAGGATGGGTAGGAATAATATCCCTAGCCTCTGTTTCTCTGAAGGTGGGTGACAGGGGAGGGATCATGTGAGGATTACCTGTTGTGATCCCTCCCTCTGGGGCACCTGGCATTGGCCACTGTCGGCAGACAAGATACTGGGCTAGATGGACCTTTGGTCTGACCCAGTATGGCCGTTCTTATGTTTTTATGTTCCCTTTATTTCACCTGCATGAGGCGGGGGCAAAATGAAGCCCAAAAGGAACAAACAAATTTAACAGTGGCAGGACTCGTTCATACCCAGTATTGCACTGTTTGCACAGGTGCAGAGAATGGGGAGAGGTACGTGACTGTTGGCTGTGGAAAGTGAAAGAGGGCTCAAAAGGCAAAAGGGAACCCATTATTATGTATCTAAGACTACCTTTACCCTACAGTTGGGATCCACAAGCGGAGACTGATGCACCAGTGATCGATTTAGAAGGTCTGTGAAGATCCTCCCAATCAACCACAGATCACTCTCCAGTCAACCCAATACTCTATCCCACACAAGAAGAGTAAGGTAAGTTGACAGGTGATACCTTACAGTGACTTACTGTGGCAATGGAGAGGTGGCTTAAGAAGTGGGGTGCTTGCTCTGCCAGTAAGCTATGGTTCTTTGGATTTGCTTTGATGATGAAGATGTGTGGATAACACTGTACTTATATCTATTGAAATACATACATCTTGTTTTAGTCATCAACTTGCCCACCCCACTGATGTATCCCTTCCACAAATACCATGTTCAGAAATACTGATGTACTATTTGCAGTGAGTCAACATTCCTCTTGCTACATTGGCATTTTGGGCTCCAAAGAAGAAGCGTTTCTAGCAATACAGATGAGTGCAATGGGGGATTATTTTCAGGGACAAGTAGAGGTGATAAATATATCAGTGGTATAAATTCCATTGTTGCGCAACAATGCAAATGGTGCATTGTTAAAAATGAAGTGCAAAGGTATGTGCATGAGAGTAGGTTACATGTGGATGTGCTTTTACTATATACAGCTATAAATCAATATATTACCTCCTTCCTAACGGATATTCTGAATGTTTACTTTGGGCTTTTCTGAGCTGTGCCATCCCCTATTCAATGTGAGTTCATTAATTATAATGATGGAAGAGTGCACCTCAGATCAGTATTAGACAAACTGTTTATCACATTTGTATGGATTAAGAATCAAACTGAAAATATATAACAAGAACTCCCTTTCCCTTGCATAATCACTCAATAAATATATACATTTAATAAAAAGACTTTCAGGCTTCCTCTTCTACTTGAAATATGAATGTCCAGAGCAGACTGGAAAACAAAACAAAACAAAAAACTTTTTCCACAAAAAAGTTTATGAATCACACCTCCCTTTTTATCAAAGTTTTCTGAGCAACTTTAATTCCAAAGATGAACTAGAAGAGGGTGGGGGAAAGTTGATCTCAGTCTCAAATAAGACAAATATTTCAAGTTCCCCAGTACACACACAATGTCCTATTTATTTCTAAAGTGTTACATAATGTTTGGTAGCAGTGCAGTCAACAGTTTGCCAGGAATGCAAATTCAAATTCTGTCAGACAAACCCTCCAGACTCATTAGGAAAAGGGCATCAGCTAACTACCTTTTGGCTTAAGATAAGAGAAACAAGTATGAAAGCTGCCAATATTCATAGATTTTATTCATTTGTTTAATATGAGAGATAACGCAGAGGGGAGAGAGAAAGAGGGATTTTGTGAGCCCACACAAATAATATCTTTAAGCAGCTAACTTTTGTTGTCTTGGGGATTTCTCCATTGAGCTGAATTATGTTCTTACTAATTTCACAGGTGTGAAAAGCTTCTTGTCAGACAGATAGGGTTTGTCAATCGACCACTGCTCCAATACTGGAATTGATTCCAAACTACAATCTGAACAATGTGATCTGGGCATTAGCAACCTAGCTTCACTACCTCACTGAAACAGTTCTAACAAGGCACAGTTATTCATTGTTTCCCCCCAGAAAGAACAGGGCCAGCTTTTTTCTTCTGTGATCCTGCACTGTCAAGACACCACTTTGGAAGTAGTGTTACAGGGTATCAGGCAAATGGTTATAATAAAGCAGCAGGGAAATGGGTATTATTACGATGGAGGTTGGGTGAAACCTTGAAGCTGGTGGGTATGATAGCACTCTTCATTTAGGATAAACATAAGAAGCAGAACAATTGGAGACATTGCCCAAAACATGGGCCTAACACATGGCTAGGCAGAAGCTGGGCTCTGTGGACAGAGTTTTGCTGGAGACTAAATGTAAGCACAGGTTTGGTGAAGATATGCTTATGGCAGAAACACCCAGAGAACGGGCAGAGAAAAGCTGCCAAATAAACCAACAGGAGAGCCAGAAAAGTACTGAGAGGATAACCCAGAGAGAAAGCACAGAGAGATAAAGTGCTAGCTGGGTTGAGTACTGACTGGAAGGAGGCTTGGAACTTTGAGCAAAGAAACTGACCACTTTTTAAAATTTTCATCAGATGTTTAAGGAAACAGACCATTGTGACCATTCCTTGTGAGTAAGCAGGATTGCATTAAAGAAATATCTAATATAACACCAATTTCTCCTTATAACGGAAACAATCCACAAGACCCAAAATATTGGCTAACTGCTCAGATCAAAAGGAGTAACAATATGCAATGACAAATCCAAGTAAGCATTTTAGCAAGTCACATCAGAAGCTCTACAGCAGGGGTGGGCAAATTCCACAAACAAACAAACCCCACATTCCCCTAACACACCAGAGCCTAGGGGGTCCCAGGCTAGTAGATTTTCTGGCTCCTCCATGCTCTGGGGTGGGACCAAAAATGAGGGGTTCAGTGTGAGGGAGGGGGCTGCTGGGAAATGGGTTTGTGATGTGGGGTGTGCACAGGAGGGAAGGTACAGGAGTGGGTTGGGAGTTGATGGGTCTGGAAGGGTGATAGGGTGCAAGAGCAGGCTGGATGTGAGAGGGCTGCGGGGGAGGCAGGGTGCAGGAGTAGAGTGGGGGTTTGGGGTCTGGGCAGAAGGGGGACCACAGTGCTGGCGCACTACCTCCCCAGTGTTGGGGGGAGCCCTGAGGATCAGATCCAGCCCCTGAGCCATAGGTTCCCGACCTCTGAAGGGACAAACCATTTTCAGCATTGTTTCAGTTAACCTTGCTCTGGTTCTTCTTGGTCCTCCTTTCCACTTGCAGCCTACTCATAGTCACTACTGAACTAAGGGAATGTCTCCTTTAGAAACACTTTAGTGGCACAGCTATTAAACAGTGATTTGAGGACTTCAAAATTAGACAGAGGTTAGGGGTTTATTTCAGGAGTGAGTAGGTGAGGTTCTGTGGCCTGCAGTGGGCAGCAGGTCAGACTAGATGACCATGATAATCCCTTCTGACCTTAACGTCTATTAGAAACAAATAATGGATCGTCTACATCACTAACTTAAATGTTTCTGATTCCACAAATAGGCTGGTTCAAGATGTGAGTAGATACTGAACTCAAATCTTCTTTTTAACCTGAACAAGTTCATGTTCATTCATAATTTTTATCCACAATGATTTAAAAGAAATAAAATGTATGATGATTTTCTTCTACCATATCTGTGGTAGTTCACTGAAATGCATTTGTTTTTCTTCAATGTAATTTGAATAAAAATAATAGAAAAAAATACCGGAAAGCCAGCTGCTGCTTCTTCTCTTCAATTATAAACAAGTTAATTTCAACATTTAATGCAGTTTGTTTTTTTCCCCTCAGAAGATTGTATGGAAGCTCCAGGGGGTAGCCGAGTTAGTCTGTACAGGATAAACTCAAAAAACAACAAAAGGTCTGGTAGCACTTTACAGACTAACAAAACATGTAGATGGTATCATGAGCTTTCATGGGCACAGCCTACTTCTTCAGATGACCGGAGTTATTAGTTTAGGATGTGCAGACCCAAAATAAATAGGGGAAAAGGGAGAAGGGGGATCCTACACTCATAACTTTGGTCATCTGAAGAAGTGGGCTGTGCCCATGAAAGCTCATGATACCATCTACATGTTTTGTTAGTCTATAAAGTGCTACCAGACCTTTTGTTGTTTTTTAAGATTGTATGGATTCAGGTAAAGAAAATTACACTATTGGCTGAAGATTCTGAACAGCAATTATGATTTAAAATTTAAAATGTGATTTCTGATCATCATCTGTATGATGTAAAGTACTTTCCAAATAGGAACAACCCAGTGATGGACATGGTTTTGCTATAATTGGTCACACAGTTCCCTCGATAGCTCTCTTAATAGCTGAGAATGGTATTTTCTGAAATGTCTAACAGTGTTCCCTCTAATTTTCCCATCCATGTGCAGAATAATTTTTGTTCTATGCTGAGGCATGTGCAGATGTGTACCACCAGTAGAAAGACATGCTTCCGACTGTGGGTGCTCTGCTAGTCAGGTGGGTGGTATTTTATTCTCTCCTGGGTGGCTGCCCAAGCACTCAGCTTACAAAGAACACTGGTGCCTAAGGGTATGTCCTCACCTGCTCTGAGGATTGGGTCAGCCTACCTTAGATGGGGGGCATCTCCCACAGCAAATCCATAGCAGTGTTATGGTATCTTCACTGAGTCTGCACTTGCAACAGTTTGGGGGACCGCATAGCCCACGTTACTTAAGCGCTGAAAGTTTCTTTCCCAGTCAATTGTTATATGCAACGTCAGTCCCAGAGATTAGCAAGACAAGGCTGGTGTCATAATATCTTTTATTTTTTAAGTTGGTCCAATAAAAGATATTACATCAATTTTTGCTAGTTGTGGGAGAATTTGTCTATCCTTCAGAAGGAATTGTGGAAAGGCATTGGAGAGCTATTAGCAATCCAGCAGTTGTGCAAGCAACTTCACAGTAAAGCTGGTAGGTTCTACTGCACGTGAAAACCGAACCCATGCTCTCTCCTATACTCCCAGCTGTGTAAACTTGTCTGGGCTTAAAGAGCCAGTCCAAATCCAGACCGGAGGTTTCTCTTTGTGGATGGTAAAAAGGTTTGGGCTAAAACCCAGGCAAGAGCTCTTGTGCACCAAAGGTTTGTCTAGACTACAAAACCGTATAGCTCTAACAATATCAGTATAATTAAAGTGTTACAGTCTACCTACCATGGGCGCCATTATAGCATTAGAAAGGTGCTTCATACTGGGATAGGTTTGCCTGTATGGGAAGGTGAATAACCACATCCATATATCACCTTTACCCTACTAGAACTGCAACTACACTAGACTTTTCACTGGTATAACTATATTAGGGGAAAATTACCTTTTAACTAGGAGTGTTATACCAGGATCATATTTAAGTATAGGCCAGGCCTAAATCATAAGACACTTTACAAAATCCCACCTTAAACCACCTCATCCCATCAAACCCTCAGGTGAGCAAAAGACAAACTGCTTATTTGAATGTTCATTTTTATTCAGAAATGTCTTTTTCTGGTTTGGCATTTATATTCAATGCACTAAAATATCCCTCTAAAGAAAGCCTTGCCCCCAGGGTCTTTCTGAGGCTAAGCTGGTTTGTAAAGAATAATTACCATTTCCCTCCTCTCTACCCTCTGCCCTCTTTATTTACAGCAAAACTCACAGCTCCTGCAGCAGCAGCTGCCTACCAGTCAAGGTTTATATTCCACCTTTTTGTGTCAGCCCTAGGAGAGAAGAGCAGGAAAGGCAATGGTCATGTGAAAACAACCCTGCCCATCCCCCACTGACTATTTTTACAAACTTTTCTCATTCCCCTGCAGCTTGGGGGTGGAGGGGAAGGGGAGTGGAAGGAGGAAAAAGCCTCATTTCACAGTCAACACCTGTGAAAACACCCACAGAGTTGAAATTTTCATCCCCTTAACAAACCTTTGCCAGGCCTTTGTTTGGCTGCCTCCAGACATAGGCTTTGTTTATCTGTGCTCTCAGGCCACCTCAGCTGTGACAGTTTGAAATTAGGCCATTATTTGCTATTCATATACAGTGCAAAGAATACATAGAGTGGAGCTCACATAAAAAGATAGGGATGGAGGGGGGGTAGGGAAAAGCCTAGAACAGGGGAAGAAAGAAACAGCTTCCCTTGGAGGCCCTTTGAGTTGTTTTTATCCCTTTGCTGAATATTCCCTCAAGGCTTTCTTTTACTCACCAGTGGTGAGAGATTAAAGGAAGCCCTGAGAGTCCCCTGTGTTCTCTGTTGATGCTACAGATGTGTCTCCTCATGCATTACATTGACTCAACCTAGCTGAACTTCTGAGCCTCTTAAATGTTCATTAACACTTAGCAAACCCTCCTTCCTGCACCAAAGTTTTGCATAACTTATGAGCCAAAGATACATTGTCACATAGTTCCTGCTCAGTATAGGTCTGTGCCCAGCCCACCCATCCAGCACTGCTACCTAGGAGTGGGGTCAGGGCACTGGGGGAACACTGGGGGGCACTTTCCCTCTCCCACTTGGGGCTCCATGCCCTCCCTAGTGCCTGGAGATCCTGGTCATGGGTCCCAGAGGTGACTAATCTGCTACTGCTTAAAGGGAATTAAAGACTGTGAGTTGATCAAATACTACAATAATGGATGTGCATGTGAGTATAAATATCTTAAACGGATAAAAAGCTTCAGAGGGGTAGCCCCACACAGAAGTTTGAATGTTTATCCAAATGATAGAAGCCTCTGATAGTGAGTCTACAAAACTGAACTAACTCTTGTGAGAAGTCTGGTGCTCCCAGCTTGTGGTAAGGTTGGAAATACCACGACATCTTTCAGACAGACATTTTAGTCCTCCTGTGTGTGGTCCCGATTGGAGCCCAGAGTTATGAAAAATAAAAAATAATGAGGGAGGGGGGAGTGATGTAATTTAATACCATGAGAGCCAAAATGGTTTTGGCTGTGACTGTCAAAGATGCCTAGGAGAGATGGGTAGCTAATTCACATAGAACTTCAATGGGATTATAGCTTTTAATTTTCTAAGCTTTACCTGAACTCTCCCTCTAGCTCAAAAGCTTGTCTCATCAACTGAAGATGGTCATGTAAAATATGTTACACACATTGTCTCTAACACAAGGAAAATATTTTTACTCAAAATCATTGCATTTTCACAATATTGTTATGACAATTTTTGTGAATTCCTAAATGACACGTTGTGGCTTTGTGTATGGATTTTTAAAATTGGATAAAGACTTAGGAATGGTGAGAACTACCTAGATCAGGGGTGGGCAAATACCAACCTGTGGGCCGGATCCAGTTCCCCAGGGTTAGACCTCCACATGACACCACTGCGCCTCTGCAGGTATGGGCGATTGCTGGTCCCGTTAGCCGTGGATTGCCATTCCTGGACAATGGGAGCAGCAGGAAGCGGTGTCCTGGTTCTTGCTGCTTCCTGCAGCTCCTATTGGCCTGGAATGACAATTCAAAGCCAATGGGAGCTGCAGTCAACTGTACTTGTGGGAGGTGCAGGTAAATATAGCAACAGCGGACTGATAATGGCTAACACTGGTGAACTGATGCTATTTTATTGCCCACCCCTGATCCAGCTTGATAAATGGGAGTAATGTTAAAGTATGTGAAATTCTGCTATAAAGAATACACAACTAAGCTGGGACAGTAATTCATAATGAATATCTTAATTCATTTTCCCTCATGAACTCTTGTAATTTTCTCAGAATTATTTATAAATTGAAATTATTTTCTGATGGATGGATTCTAGCACCTTTCACTCAGTGAGTTTGTAAATAATCCCATTCAGTTCAGGTACTATTCACAGTGACTCAGACTGGCTAAAACTGCCCTTCAAGGATTCTTATGAATAATTTGGACCATCGATTGTTTGAGAGCAACTTATTGTAAGTACTTAATTTAGATTCATTCTGTTTTATTTAGAAAAACAGATTACATGGACATTTCTGACCCTTGACAGGATGAGCATTCTTCAACCAGTGGGGGGAATCTAGTTGCAGTCTCACAGGCTTTGAACACCTGGCAGCTTGAGTGCAGAAATTTGCCATAGCTTTACTTGGGGCAGAGGCACAGCTAGTAAAAAAAAAAAGAAGAAAAGGGGCAAGTTGTTTTTTAAAAACACCTAATACAAGTTTTCTGTCCAAATGCCTATGTGTAATAATAGTGGATAAGATTGCTAAGTTCTGAGTGGCCAGTCTACATCTATGATAGCATGCCTGTATCTTGGTAATGGTAGTGACTAGAGCTGGGCAGATTTTTTGGATCAATAGCTCATTTAATGAAAATTGCAGTTTCGATTAACCTGAAAGAATATGCTAATTTCACACAAATAATATCATATAGTCACAGATTGTCTAGGGGAAGAGGAGGCTATGGTGATGCTATCTTTCCCAAAGTGGTTAGGACATTTATTTGGGATATAGGAGACTCAGGTTTTAATCACAGACAAAGTGGCCATTTCAGTTCACCCAAATCTGAAAAAAAATTAGATTGAATTCAACACAAACCAAAGTTTTCTTCTCCAATATTTTGGAACTACCACCCAACTGAAAAACATGGATATTTACCCAACTCTAGTGGTATCAGGCAGAAAGGGTCTGTCTGCTGCCTTACATGTCTTGCACTTTATATAGTCATGTTTCTATGCATTGTGAGTACAAAATGGGTGTAACATTCTGCCAGATCGAATTAATAGCATGTTACCATCACTTTGTATATGTGTGAATGACCACACAAGGCCCAAGTAGTGGAAAATTAGGCCCAGACTATGCTCTGCTTGAATTTCAGATGTTGGCAGGGGGGTGAGATAGGGGAGTGCTTCATTTGACAATGATTTGCAAGTCACTCCCAGCCTTTTCTTGCATGGTAATGTCCAGCTGGGTGGCACTTTATACAAGGGGAGAATTTCAATCACACCCTTGGAAAATGAGTCTATCAGTTTAGTTGAAAGAGATGTTTGTCCTGCACTTTCTCTTGGTATGAACAATCTCAGATCACTCTTTTGGGGTAAGTTTATCAAGAAGTTTGTGGTACTGTGGTTGTATCTGGGATCCACCTGATCTTAGACCTGGTCATAGTATAACCCACACACCTAGGCTACGTCTAGATTGGCGCGCTTTTGCGCCAGAGCTATGCAAATGAGGCTCAGTGTTGGAATATCGCCGAGCCTCATTTGCATAGCTAATGAACCGCCATTTTCGCAGAAGAGGCTCTTGCGCAAGACGGGGCTGTCTACACTGCCCTTCTTGCGCAAGAAAACCCTTTGCAAAGCCGTTATGCCGATTATTTTCAGGCATAGCGGCTGCAAGAGGGTTTTCTTCTTGCAAGAAGGGGCAGTGTAGACAGCCGTCTTGCAAGAGCCTCTTCCGCAAAAATGGCGGTTCATGCTATGCAAATGAGGCTTGGCGATATTCCAACGCTGAGACTCATTTGCGCTCTGCTAAAAGCGCCAGTCTAGACGTAGCTCTACTGTGGTTTACTGTCCCATGTAATGGCACTTAGAGCATTTACAGAGAGATAAATGCTACTGCCTTTGTTATAGGGGCACATCATTAAACTCCAGAAGTCCCAGATTCAGTTCCACCTGTCAGTGTTACCATGGCAGAGGAATTAAATAGCTGTGGTAGTAGAGGTTCTTTTTTTTTTTTTTTGGTAGTGGAGGAACAAACCAGATGACTGTATAGATCTGTTCAGTCTGACAGCTGTCTTTAATATCATTACAATATGTTGTTGGCACATATGCAGATGCTCAACAGAGTAGAGTTTTGTGTGTTTTCTGTCCTTCCAAGTGATTGTTCATCTGCCTAGGTGCTGTCTCATGCAAAATTCAGTTCTGTCCTCCTAGAACAGCACCTGCTGGAAAAGATACAGGGTAGCAAAACAAGGACCCAGTCCAACAGCCAGTAATAATGTAGATCCATAAAATCTATAGTATCAGTGGTACTGAGACAATTAAACCCTCCACAATTGGGGCCTAGATGATCTACAATTATACAAACCATTGCAGTGAGGTAAACAGTCACATGTGAAAACAAGATACAAAGACAATTTCTATTTCCCCCTCTTCCTTTTCCCTCCCTTTTAAATGAAACAGTGGAAAAACATTTTCCACACTCTGTTTCCTTTATTCTTTGTATGAGGATAAAAATCAAAGCACATAAATAAATAAGAAATGTGACTCACTCTTATGTCTGCATGATATAGAAAGTACTACAGAAATGTAACATCCCCTTTGATACTTCCCATGAGATAGAATAAAAGGACTGAGGGGTTGGATCAGCATGAATCATTCCTCTTTTCCTTTGACTTCTCACAAGCCTCCATGCATGAAGTTTATGCAACCAGGCTTCCGCAGGCTTATAGAATGTAAGGTGGGTGTAAGTCCCAGAGCAAGAAACTATGTGGTAAATCTCATTGGAAACCTGTGGGGAGCTTTCCCTTATAAATTAATACTGATAATGTGCCAAAATTCCTGCTCCATGTCTTTATAACCTCACTGAAGGAAGCTGGAGGAGGGGAGGTCATTTTGGTTCTGCTCTTGAGAACTCTGAAGCTCAGGGACTTGGGAAATATCACTGAGAAACTGGACCTTCTTGCAGATGCCTTGTAGTCCAGATGCACCATAGTATCTTCAGGATTTCCCCACAAGTGTTAGCAATAGCCACAGGTTAGGGGTAACATAACCTGTCTGCTCCACAGGTGTGCAAATCCTGTTACCCAATAGCATTAGGCAGTGAAAATTCCATGGTCTCAAGGCAGTTGATATTTCTGCCTAATGCTGCCTCTCTTTATGGGTTATTCAGAAAAACTGCTAGGAAGAGTGCAACTGGCCCAGGTAGTGGAAAAAGATGCATCAGACACTTTCTTTGTGCATGCTTAATTTGATTAGGCTCAGGCTACTTTTTCAGTTTTCTTTTTGTTACAGTTGAACTTGATTTATTTAGCTGCTATCAGGACTATAAAACAACATTGTTACTGTAGCATAACATTTTTGCCATTTAAGAGAAAGCTATGTTTCATGTGATACCAAAACAAAACATACAGAGATATTGCCATAAATGTTACTGAGCTTAATTTTAGATGATTAAAATCTTACAACTTTGAGTAGCCCCAAAGTAGATTATTTTCAATAAATATTTTCCAAAACATGGTTATGGGAATAGTGAAACACTATATTTTGCTGGCAAGCAGTTACAAGGATTTAAACCTTTAATCAAGCCCAGCTAAATGCTTCAGTTTATAAATTGTTTATGAGTTAACCAGGACTTTCCACACAAATCTGTTTTACTTTAATAATAGTCTGGGACTTTTCTATAGAGTATTCTGTACAGTACAATCTTCTACTGTTCAGATTTGGCTACTGTTATGGTCTGATCAGAGTGAGTCTCACATGAAGAAAACCTTAAATATTATTAGAGTGAAGTCAGTGCTATTAATATTCAACTTGCTGCAGAGTCAAAAAAATGTTTTAAAATGTATTTTATCTTCCTCCTTGTTTCCCTGCCTCCTTCAATACCTCTTACATAATATGTAGATGCCTCTGGGAGGATAGGCAGGCAGGGAATACTTGGATTCAAAGCCAATTTCCCATCATCATTCTACTATGAGAGTGCCACTTTTATGCAGCTATTTCTCTATACAAGCCCAGGAATGAATATCCCGAATTTATTTCCCGTCCTGTACAAACACCAGATCCAAGAGCTCCTTCTTCAGCACCACCATAAGAGTAGATTAGTCTGCTGTAAAAATTAAAATTGTCTGTTTGCTAATGGACTATTGCCATGTTGCTAATCATGTCACTATGCGTTACATACTAACACATGGAATTATTATGTAGGGGGTTAGCTTCTGAAAAAGCTAAGGGGAAACATTGGGAGTATATGCTTGTTTTGTAAGCATTACTGCCCTCTAGTGGTAAAGTATAGCAACCTAATTAAACAACAGCAGCACGAACCAAGCAGGTCAGAAAGTTGGAAATGAACAAACAAATGTTTAGGTCAAAGTTTTGAAATAAATGGTAACTGTGAAATTGCTGCAGTCCTGAAAATCAGGACAGGTATGTACCTACCTTTCGGCAGCCTGATTCTAGCATTCAGTTTCTTCTCCTCACTGGGGTAGCCTATAGGATTCCAAAAGTTTGGCTAGCTGACAGGGGTAAAAGAAGTAATACTTAAGAAGGTGAAAAAGATTTCTTCATGATATTCCAAAGATACCCAAATAGGAATGAAAGGGTACTTCTATAAAATTTTCATAATTAACTACAAAACATTATAATACACAAACGTACACTAAATAACACTGTACTCAATGCACAAACAAGAAGAAAACAACCATCAAGATTTTCTGTTTGGGAGAGTTTGGAAGAAAAGCAACATGCTGAGAAGGGAGGGGGAAGGGAAGAAACATTCAACTGTAAAGATAAATGCAGTGCATATTCCATATAAAGAACTCACTTCTTCCAAATTAGTTGTTATGGGATATTCTCATACCTGTAACACATAGCTCTGGCTTTCCTTCTATACTTTTCAATCAGGCCCTTTCAAAGTGTCAAGTGCAGAACCCAGGCATGCAAAATCATAAGTTGCTTTTCAGAATTGTGGTTCATTCACAGAGATGATGGAAGAGAGATGTTTGAAAACTCACACTGGTTTTACAAGCCCTATTAGCCCCCCCCCCCCAAATACCGTAAGGTTCTCAGATTTCTAACTCCCCGATGTTCCCCCAACCTTGGATTATAATCATTGTTAAAATACAGAGTTTGTTTATGCTTTAATTATTTATTTGCTTTGATAAGTTACTTTGAATAAAGAATGTGCATTGCATTTTAGATTTTCTAGGGCTTCTTTTTTTACTATCAATGCTATTTTTGGTAATTATTTTTAGTGGAAAAAATGCACTTTAAAATGGTCATCAGTACATCCTTTTTGTTAGGATTCACTAATATTAAATGTTCTTTTTCATGTGCTTTTATAGGAAGCCTTTGTCTTTTGTGTGGGATATGTTCTTGAGATCACCGTGAATGGCAAGGGGTATTTCCTGACACAAAACAAGCACATTTTCCGTATAAAATGATGGAAGGATGCAATAGATTAATATTTACATGTAATAAACACATGCAATAGCTAACATTTTCTGGTACAGAATCATTGACAAAGGCTTCCTGTAAAAAGCACATGAAAAAGAACATGTAATATTAGTGAATCCTAACAAAATATTTGGGTTCAGCCAGCTTTTTTTTTAAACAACCCATTCTCCCCCCCCCCCCCCCCCAAAAAATGGAAAGCTGACACATTCTGTAAAATAACTTTGTCCTGTCAACACTCAATTATCTGTCATGACACTTTTTGGTGACAAATTTTGAATCAGCCCTAAACGTTATTTATATTTCTGGGTAATAAATAAGTAGAATGAAACATTTTTATTGATATTTGCTACACTGAAATGGAATAGCTGCCAGCATGTTAATGAAATTTTTGTAATGCACTGAGCTACTTGTCTTGTTTTGATGCAGGGAACACAGAGATGTAAGGCATTTTTCAGTAATTACCATGAAGTTACCTGGATGAATCAGGCCTACTTCCAGGAGTAGTGAGGCCAACATCATTAACCTGAAAGTGCTCTCAAGTAGAATACTCACGGAAGACTCCAGGGCAGGGCCTAGATCACACTTTTAAATGTCAATTAGTTGAATAGATATGGGACCTCTGTTTTTATTAATATCAGAGGAAAATCATTGTGGGACATTTCAAATATCCCCTTTGTTGTTTAAGGAGACAATGAATTAGCTCAACTTCAAATATGTCAGGCTTTGTAAACCAATGGGTTATTAACTTAACAGTGTGAATGCATTGTCACTAATAAGTATCCAGGATAATAAGATGGGAACTGGAGTAATAATTGTACCTTACTGACTCATCATAAATATAGACACCTATGTGCACATAAATCGGGGAAGTTTGGGAAAAGCACAGCCAGAGAAATAAGGCAGGAGATAAGGGAGAAAGATGCATCAGGTGAAATGACTGATATTGATATAATTCAGAAAACAATTTCATAATGTTAGATAGAAATCCTCTTTATTACAATACACTGTGTGTATATTAAATATCAATAGGAAAAAGTAACTATATAATAAAGACTATAATACACATTTTTAAATATATACATATACACAAAGAGTATATTTTCTCATGCCTATAATTCTTGTTTGTCATGAAAACTCAATTCATTTCCATTTCTACTTATTGAATATATGTCTGTAACAAACAAAAATAATAGAACAGATGCAAGAACTGTAATGTGCATTCAGACCCCTTATATTTTACTCTATTATGAATTCTAATTCTTTTGCATTTGAAATTAGAGAGTAAAACAGATGGTGAAGGCTTAGTGCAGAGTGGTATAATCTCTGCTGCCAAGAAACTGTTTGCTGTGGGCCAAATCCTGCCTGCCCCTGTCTGTGGTTTCAGATGGCCCTTACTGCACTAGATCTGGGCATTTTCCCTGTGTAGGGGATGGGCAGGATTCCAGGACCCCACACAGAGGATCTGTTTCTTCCCACCTTCTGCAAAATTTTGTTCAGTGGGATGATCACAGATCCCCAGCATACTAGCTTGGTTTTTGCTTTGTTTTTTTGTTTAACAGGTAGAGAAAGGTCTGTTGGATCTTCAACAACACCACCACAAACATGACTCTTGCTCTTGCAAAAAATTAGCATCATGTTTAGCCGGGGCTGAGAAGACTTTGTGGTCTCATAGTAGCATGCTCAGTTAAAGCAAACAAGAAGTGTTTCTGGAGAGCTCATTGTTCAAGGCACCTCTGGATGAGTGCAGAAGGTGCACTTCCTCAGTAACAATTCTGTATATAGTCACTCCTTCAATATAAATATTATCAATAATTTCTTAAGTGCTAACAAATGTCTGCAAGGAAAAATGCAGAGACAAGCCTCCCCCATCTGACAGACAATGAGCTGGAATCTCAGCTGGTGTAAATTGGTGCACTTCATTGACATCACTGCAACAATATCAATTTACACCTGCAGAAGGACTGGCCTACGAGTTCAATCCGTATAACACTCTCATCTGTGCTTAACTTGAAGAATCTAAACAGTTCCAGTGATGGTAATAAGACTACTCATGCGCAAAAGTTAAGAGCATGTGCAAGTATATTCAGGAAAGTGGCATAGAAAATAATAGTTTTCTGCAGTTCAGGAGATGGAATGAGTCAGCATTTGGAGGTGGACAAATTTTCAAGTTACAATTTTTAATAAAACTAGTATACTATAGTAAAATGTCTAGTAGGGTCTGTGCACTATATATAATCAAACCCAGAAATAAACAGAAGACGTATGTACTTACGTCTTTGGATTACTGTGCTCTCATAAACCACCTATCCTTCTTCTCCAGGTGTATCATAATGTCAAAAGACCTTATTGAAATTTTTACCATTTTATATAATGCATAGTTTCAAATTTTTCAGAGGAGATGAAGGGATTTCATAGAGGATTCTGAGTCTACTTAGATTTCTATCAAGATTTGTCCCAGATAAAAGCATTTCAACATGATGTGATGCTTCCTCAGCATGTCCCCAGTAGTATCAATTGTTGCCCTTTTGACTCAGTGGGTGTGTCTAGACAATACCTCTCTGTCAACAGAGAGATGTAGATTAGGTACGTCAAAATTGCTAACGAAGCAGAGATTTAAATATCCCACGCTTCATTAGCATAAACATGGCTGCCGCTTTTTTTCAACACGGAGCTTTTTTGAAGAAAAAGCCTGCAGTCTAGACAGGGATCTGTCGAAAAATAAACCCTTTTTCGACAGATCCTGTATTCCTCAAAAAATGAGGTTTACAGGATCTGTCAAAAAAGGGTTTATTTTTCGACAGATCCCCATCTAGACTGCCATTTTTTTTCGAAAAAGCTCCATGCCGAAAAAAAGTGGCGGCCATGTTTATGCTAATGAAGCGTGGGATATTTAAATCCCTGCTTCATTAGCAATTTCGACGTGCCTAATCTACATCTCTCTGTCGACAGAGAGGTGTAGTCTAGACATAGCCAGCGAGAGATATTTGCAGATGCCAAACTGAGTGTAAATTCCCTGACACTCCAGTCTGTTAGCCAGCCCAACAAGTCCCTCAGGATTCTGCCAGCCCTTACTTTGCCTTGCAAGTAATACTTGCTGTACCTGTGTTCCTTGACCCATCTTGAAAAGAATTGTCCTGTGCCATCATTTGAATTGCTCCATGGTGGCCAGTGTTCCCTGTAAACTGTGTGTGTGGGTGGCCACCAAGGAGAGATTCAAATGCCTCCCAGCTGATTAGCAGAGTGCACACAGCTGGCAGCATGTGTTTCTACTGGTGGTACACATCTGCACATGCCTCAGTGCATAAAACAAAATGTATTCTGCACACAGATGGTAAAAATTAGAGGGGACATTGCTGGACACTAACAGAAAAGTACCAAGTCTGCTGACTCCAGAGCAATAAAATATTAGGGTACGCACCAGCCTGTTAACAGCTGATGTGACAATTAAAATTACATTAATGACCATAACTTGTATAAATATCTCATAATGGCCATCAAGATCAGAACATTACAAGCATTCATGAAAGATCTTACATTCCATATTTTTATACATTATAACATCTGTTGTATATTTTGAAGAGTTTCTTTGTGGATTTGTTTGTGTGAAATAAAGTCATACTTCACTATTACCTACAGATGCAAAATCTTGCATAAATAATCCTGCCATTTAAATTAGTTGAGTAAACTACTTTTTACACCAGAATATGCTGGGTGAAAGATTTAAATAATTATTTTTGTTTTTCATCAGAAATGACTTTTATGTTTAGAGTTCATAAAAATATTTGCAAACAAAATTAAAATTGAGTCGCCTGTTCAACTGTCATTTTAGTGCAAAGAAAATTTTTATTGTTACAAATCACAAAATAATTCAAATTAGTTACAAAAAGACTAATGGAAGCTTTACGAGTTTCTGATTCAAATATATTATGTATGGTAATTATTCAATAAAATGAATAATGTTTGAAGTTGAAATCTTACAAATTTAAAACTGTTTACTTCCCTTTTGCAAGCACAATAATAAAGAATTCTATTACATATATTTAATTTCTTGAACTTTCCTATAAGTGTAATTTACACAAAATGACTTTGCCTGGTCAATGATGGGCCTCATCAGCTAGTTACATTTAATCAGTTGATTCGATTGTTTAATTTTTAGGGCTTAAACCCTGTGTTCTCCATTTCGGTGTCTGGACCCTTTGTGAATTTGATGCAGGAATTTTTACCTCTGGCCAGCATATAAGTTTCACCCCCTGCTCCTTCTTTTCCAACTCTGAATATGTTTAAATTCCTTGGAAATGGCCACCTTAAACACATAGATTGAGGTTTGCCTTTCCCCCTCTTTTACATCTGCATTTTTCCTAGCAATTGCTTTATGTCCCTGTGGGCTTTCCTATCCTTTGCCAGGTCTCCCCTACTCCCAGCAGAGTTCTGGCCCATAGCTATTCTTAGTTGTGCCAGTGCCTCACCACACCCACCAGTTTTTCCCTGCTCCTTGTGGAGTCCCAGCCCACAGCTATTTCCTAGCTGTACCAGTGAATCACCATTCCCAACAGATCTTGGGCTACAGTACCTTTCAGCTGTACCACAGACATACTCAGCTTTGACTCAGTTTCCATGGTGAGGGTTCACCCCCCCTTGACCACTGAATCTGTCAAATCCTCAGACTCAGCCCCATTACCTCATTACCAAAAAACCTACAGCAAGAATGATAATTTCCCTAAACTCCCTGTCAGAATCCCAAAACAAGCTTTAGTGCCCTTAATACTTAGGCGACTAGCAGTGTAATGGGGTCCTTCAACTCAAAGCTGTTTGTCTGTTAACCCTGACCAGGCACCCCCCTTATTATGACCTTCTTCCTGGATCTCAGGGGTGTGATTTCGTTCTCTTCTTCTCTTCAAGCTGTCTGTGTTTGTTCTGATCAGCAAACTTCTGTTACACCAGCTCTCTCTCCTCCTTCTGGCACTGGCTTCCAGCTTCATCTGTCCTCTGACAACAGCCTTTTCTGCCTAACCTTCACAGCCCCAGATCTCTTACCATCATGACTGCTACCATGGTTACTTATTGTACTAGTGTTTATCTTACATTGAGCAGAGCTCCTTTTCTCATATTGCATGGACTGACTCCAGTCTTTGCTTTAAATTTCAGAAATATTAGTTTTATGTTTAAACTGCAAAAACAGCATGTGTGGTTAGAATAATAGAATACTAACTAGGGGACCCCCTCTTGCTTTCCTGCATGTCCTGTAGGAGAACAAGGGACTGTCCTGATTCATGGTTTGGAACAGGTGCCCCATTCTGCTTCAGGCATATGAATTGCAGGCATAGCCACCAACTCCAATTTCTTCTGATAAGCTGCTGATAGATCTCACTGAATGCACAACTCTTCTAGCTGCTTCTTGCTGATTTTAGCATATGTCTCTTTGCTCAATCTGCCTTTTGCCGCTTTATTCATCTTAAACTGCTTTGTTCCATTTCCTTTGCCCAGTATAATAAACCATAAGCTTTTACTTTGCTCTCTCACATTTGAATCTCTTACAATCTGTTTAACAAACTTTTGTGTGTGAATCTTAATTTATTGATATTGGGGCATATTACCTGTAATGGCATTTGGCATTCCAAGTATTACCCTCTTTCTCAACAAACTTATCAGGACTCCGAGAGCTCTTCACCTGACAGGTAGCACTTGGTGCACTTCAGTTCCCAAATCGTGAAGAGCATTTCTGTGCAGTATCCAGCTCCCTCATAGAATACTCACAGAACTTCGCAAGTCCATTGTTTTCAAAAAGGCAGCTGAAGGTGTTCACACCACCCTGTCATGAGGTGATGCTGCTGCTGCTGCTGCTGCACCACAGTTACAATTATAGCATGAACCTTCTGGCACCCTTGGGCCTTGACTGGTGCTGGACCATGGAAGGTCAATATTGTCTAGCAGCATTACCAACACTTCCACTGCTTACTGGGCTCTTAGAAGACATTAGGAGTAAATTAGAGCTAAATAACAGCACAGAACACTGAGAGCCAGGACTGGTGGCTGTAAACAAACTTTATGGGACTGTGAGAAATGACCACACCCATGATAAATGGACATACAGCTAACTAAAATCATGCCAGACCCCAGATGTTGTCAGACCAGAGAGTGCCAGACTAGAGAGATTCAGCCTGTACAATTTTCCATAAATATACATGCATACATTCATAACAATAACCTGTATACACATCTCAGATTGACCATTAAGTTCAGAACATTACAAGCTTTCAAGAAAGGCCTTACATGGCATATTTATGCCAATAACATTGTATACATCCAGTTGATTCAATTGCTTATTCTTTGGGGTTCAGACCCCCCTGTTCTCTCTTTGGAGTGTCTGGACTCTGTCTGTCACACATGGGCTGCTGCCAACTCATTTGCTTCCTATGAGAAAAGACTTCACATTCTCCAGAACTCTTCTTTCTTTTTTAGGGTCAGCTTCAATTTAAAGGGTAAAGTCAGGGGTGATATTAAAATAGAGATGGGCATACTCTGTTCAAACGGAAAAAGAGCCAACCAGTCTTCCATCCAAGTTCAAGCCAAATTTAAAGCAAAAATATTTTTGAGTTAGATTAACTTCTTTCTTTTACTGAATAAGGGTTATTTTTTGATATCATGACAGATCTAACAATAGCCTCAAAACTTGCCCCAATAGGAAAGCTAGTTAAGTACCATATAAGCTGTAAAAGGAATTTCCTCTCCCCAGGTGACTTCAGGAGCTGAGCACAAATATAGAAGAATATGAAGAATCAAATGAACTACAACAGAAGCTTGAAAATATCAAGAGAAAGGTGTAAGGAGTTATCTGAACATAACAACTCTCAAGTTCTGTTCACAGCAAGGCCTTTTATAAATGATCTGTTTGTATTTTTTCTTAGATTCAGATATAAAAAAGCAGAAATGTTTCTTTATCTTTTGTCAAAGGTTGTAAAGTGCTCATCTGTAACAATTTATCTTTCTTATGTCTGACTCTACCATCTAAGAAGGAAGCCTGTCGTGATTGCAGAAGTGTTCATACAAAAGATCTTAACATGTGGTTCTATTCTGAAAAACGACTAAGTAAAAACAGCCACTTATTATTTACTAAAGTTGCTCCCACTGTGTATCCAGTCATATGTGCTTGCTCAAGTGATATAAATAAGTTTTCACTCCTGCAGAGCCAAAACAGATAGGAAAGAATAAGCTGCAGATCCCCGTTCCATCAGCAGAACTACTTAATGACTTCCAGCCAGATACACCTGTGCGTGCCTATAAAGGCAATGGGCTTGTAGGGTCATCACTGAGGACCTAATTTGGCAATGTGGTATTACACAGGAGTAATTTGGATGGCAGAACCTTGAGTACTGTCAACGATGAGTGAAATGAAAAAAACCCAGCTTGACTCTAAGAGCCCAGGCTGACTTTGCAGTTGGGAAAAGCAACTTTTTAGTTGTAAACTGAGCACATTCGACACAGAAATCATTCAGAGATAATAGCGTGGAGCCCCACAGTCTCATTATTACAGTCACTTTCTAAAATATAGCTGCACTTTCAGAGAAAATAAAGAATGACAGATTAAAGTGGACTATATACAGGGTTGTTTTTCCCCTGTAGCTGAATAGCTGGAATTTTCAGCCTGGAAATAAGATGTACATTTTTAACAATGTGCGTAATTACCCAGCAGAACAGTTCACCAAGGGTTATGGTGGATTCTCCATCACTGACAACCACTTTTAATCAAGATTGGATGTGTTTCTGAAAGATATGCTCTAGTAATTATGTTGGAGATGCTCATGGCCATGTGATACAGGAAGTCTCTGAATCTAGATGATGGGGCCATTCCCAAGGTTAAATTTAGCCTTCATTGTCCAATCCAGACTATGTTACATAACAGTAAAATGATTAGCTTCAGAAATGTTGTCTATATTCTACTATCATTTTGTAAGGATTTTTTTGTTGTTGCATTGATCACATTTACGAATCCAAACACTCATTTAAGGGGGGGGGAAGTCATGCCTGAAATTAAAGACTATTTAACTTCATGTCTGCTGTTGTGGGTGAACCCTATTGGAACTATAGGTTCTACCTCAACCAGATGACTTCACATTAAAAATAACTTGGCCCAATGATTGCAAAGTCATGCTTAACTTCATGTTAGTTATCCTGATGTCTCCTGATCATATTCTAACACAATCTAATTTTTCAGTGATGACAAGTCCTTCATAGGCTATAATTATATGTGGTAAAAGGCAGTGGTTTGCCCCCATTTTATACCACATATGAATTCAGCCCATGGTGTTCACTCCTTTTGAATGTGAAGTAGCTGTTTATTAAATATCAGATTTCTTTTACAAGACCAAATATTAATGCATGCACATAAATTATTTATATCATGTCTACTTCTAGTCATTTTCTTACTCGTATATGTAGGAAAGAAGGCTTTTATGCCAGACACTTTTCTTATGCCTTTCATTCAGGGGATTTTTGTGTGTGAAAAATATTCTTTCAACAACAAAAGAGAGAGAATACTTTGATATATGTAGATTTATCTGGGTAATAACAGATCTGTATTATATACAGTATATTGTATATGTCATTAAGCCTTTTTGCACTAAATAAAAGATTCTGCCCACCCCCTATGACTCTCGTGCACAGCAATTCTGGGTCCTAGGACATAAGAGTCAATGTGCCCCCATGTGCCCCAAGCTGCTTGAGCTGCTGGCTGTGCTGCTGGACGTACTTTTCTGGCACCTCCAGGGCTTCCCCATGCTCACCTAGTCATGAAAACTCAAAGATCCTTGCCCTACCCCTGCCCTGCCCTTTCTCTGAGGTCACACCCCTATCACACCCCTTCTCCAAGCCCCTGCTCACTCTTCCCCACCCTCCCTCACATTCATCAGGTTGTGGAAGGCAGTTGGGGTGCAGACTCTGGGAGGGAATTGGGGTGTGGGGGTCTGGGCTGGGGCAGAGGGTTGGCTTGTGGGAAGAGATGAAGGGAGGCAAGGCTTATCTTGGTGGCTCCCAAACATGACTAGCACACCCCTCTGGAAGCAGCTCTTAGGTGGGAAGGGGACCAAGGGGTTTCTGCATGCTGCTCCCCACAGGAACCGTCCCTGCAACTTCCATTGGTCACAGTTCCTGTCCAATGGGAGTTACAGAGACAATGCTGAAGGTGGGATGAGCATGTGGAGACCCCCCCCCCCCCCCCAGGGTCTGCAGGGAGATGCCAGTCATTTCCAGGAGCAATGCAGAGTGAGGGCAGGCTGCCTTAGCTCTGATGCACTTCTGGGGATCCTTGGACCCTTTTGAATTGCCCTAGCCCCTGGGCAATTGCCACCTTTGTCTCCCCCACAGTGGGCCTGCTTGTACATACTCAAGCTCACTGTGGCTCTTACATATTATTTATTTATATAGTTCAGTGAGATTTGCCTTGCAAATTGTCAGAGGTTTCTAAAGTGTCACAGCACTTCAAACATGAAACTCTCAGCTACTTTCACAAAGGATACATTTGTCCTTAGTGGAAAGAAAACCCCTCATTTGCACTGTATTTATTAATTATACCTAACTGTGTGCTACACTCTGTTTGGAAAATATTAAGTCATTGCCTTAGGATTAAAGTTCCTTGAGACAATCAATCTCCCCCCTCAAATTAAATACATAAATAAAATAAAAATCACTCTTCAGAGGTGGTTTCTCTTCATTTTATTTTACTTATAATATTTTGAACTTGTTATATTTTCTGACTTGTTAGTAATATTTATTTCAGCGTACATGGTCAATAAAATGTGCTACCCTGGTCACTTATTGTACTAATATTTATCTTACATTCAGTAACAACAGAATTCCTTTTCTCATATTGCATGGACTAACTCCAAGTCTTTGCTTTAAATTTCAGAAATATTAGTTTTATGTTTAACCTGCAGAAACAGCATGTGTGGTTAGAATCATAGAATACTAGAACTGGAAGGTATCTCGAGAGGTCATCAAATCCAGTCCATAGGCCTCATGACGGGACCAAGTAGCGTCTAGAGTATCCCTGATAGATGTCTATCTAACTTGCTCTTAAATATCTCCAATGATGGACATTTCACAACCTCCTTAGGCAATTTATTCCCATGTTTAGCCACCCTGACAGTTAGGAAGGTTTTTCTAATGTCCAACCTAAACCTCCCTTACCGCAATTTAAGCCCATTGCTTCTTGTCCTATCATCAGAGGTCAAGGAGAAGAATTTTTCTCCCTCCTCCTTGTAACACCCTTTTAGATACTTGAAAACTGCTATCATGTCCCCTCTCAGTCTTCTCTTTTCTAAACTTAACAAACCCAATTACTTCAGTCTTCCCTAATAAGTCATGTTTTCTAGACCTTTAACCCTTTTTGCTGGTTAAAACAGCAGCACCAGAAATGACTCTGATAGCAGCTGTCTGCTAAAATGTTGACTTTAAAGGGTGAAATTTACTCTAATGCATCAAACAATGTTGTTTGATTCATGAACATTTATTATCTGAATGTGGGGTTGGCAATAGTAAACCTATACAAGAACTTCACACCATGTAATGAATTAGGGGTAATTCCTTATCACCCTCTGATAAGTACTGGAACCTTTGACTGCTAAATAAACATTTACTGTATAAGATTTTGATCCTGGAAAGATACGTGATGAGTTACCAGAGCTACATGATGGTAGAAATTATAGTCCTGAGTCATGATGTGGCAACAGATGGTAAACTATATTTCCTATCTTTGAAAGTGATCAAAGATAAACATTAAAATAATTCTTCTTTGGATATTTTGAGGGATTTACTAATTATTTGACCAATATACCAGTGACTTGCTCACTCCTGTCCATAATGTGGATACATAAAAATAACAGAATTAGAAGAATAATGTATTCTATAAATTCACCATGTTGAATGAATAAATATTTCAATTAATGTTCTCTAGCTCTACATTGACTGTACTCTGCTGCAAGAAATCTCTTGTAGTGAAGTAGCCGCAAAAACGGCAAGTCTTTACAAAAACCATTAGCATTATGCTAAGTTATGAAAATACTGAAAGAGTGACTTATTTAAAAAATGGAAGTGATTCTTAACATACACATTATTAAATCCCAATTCTGCAGCTAACTATATATGCAAGTCTCTGCATTGAACTCCATGGATTTGCTCATTAGTAAAGTCACTAATGTTTCTATGATTCAGGCCTTATACAGTACATACTTATTTAGCAATGAAAGAACCCAATCTTGCTAACATCTTCCAATAAGAATACTGCTTATGATTGTGAGTCTTCCCATCAAGACCATCAACAGCAATTCTGGTGCCCTGGACAGAAATCAATGGGCTCCCTGGCCCCCTTCCTCAGCTTGGGCCATAAGCCCCCTCCTCTCCATCCCCCTTCCCGCCAGAGGAGTCTTGGGCTGGCCCAACCCCATCCCCCACCTGCTAGGGATGGGCTGGGGCCCAAGGCAGCCACATGGTGCCTCCTTTCCCTTCCCCAGACCTAAATTGCTTGCTTGCTTGCTTGCTTCTGTTATTCAGATCTTGATAATACATAGGAGATTGGTAGTCCAAAAAACTCAAACTCCATTATTATTACAGGTCTCAGCCTTTCTTTTTGTCAAATCAAGTTTGTGGGCCACATGTACTGTGAAGATGATCACTAAAAATTGTCTGTGTTGTATTTTTTTCTCTTCATATTGAACTGCGGATAAAGTATAGTAATTTGCTACAATTTGGTATATAACTCAAAATAGTAATTTGGGAACAACGTACAGTATATTACCTTGTGGTTGAAGTTATCAATAGACTGTGTGAGGTTTCCTAAAATGGATTTTTACTAGTAATTCTTGTGTGGCAATTTTTTTCTTGGATTTTTCCTTTCTGGACCTAAATCTAGTTTCCTCTGTTTACTATTTTCACAGCATGTTAGACTGAAGTAGCCAGAGGAAATGAAACAATATTACATGTCCATATCATCAGTGAGGTTATGGTCCATATAGGCACCATGGGGTGTCAGTCTGATCCTCTCTTCAGTCTAAGTTCAGGTGTTATTATGAACACATTTAGAAATAATTATTAAGAACTAGAGAAAGGGAATAATGCAAGTACAGAATTTTCTTGCACTTTAGATGTTTTCGTGTTAGCTACATCAAATACTGTAGCACAGTATTTCTTTTGGATCTTTTATGTTGCCCTGAAATAAGACACACTGAACCCAAGTCCTCTTTGATGTATCTTTGTTCTTTGTGTGTTACGGTAACTAAAAGTTGGTACAAAGATTCAAAGTTATTTTCTTGTTTAAAAACAAAACAAACAAAAAAACTTCAAAAAAAACCCTAAAAAAATCTAATGTGGTTATGTAACAGAAATGTTTTGGGGCACAGGACTAGTCAGTCCTCAAATAGAGGATTAAAGGAATTTTACAATACCAAGGCTTTCTGGTCATGCTTTATCTTTAGGGTCCATAGAAAATGTTTATAAAGGGTTAAAAGTTAGTAAATTATTATAAATTCTTATGGGGCCAACTAGTCAATAAATTGGTTACAACCATGCTATATAATTATATATAACATATTCAGCACGGTATGTAAAAATGAACACATGCCACTCAGATCTATAACATGCTTATCAGTGCTGTTAATAATTTGTTAACTCTATATAAATCATACCTTATTAACTGAAGTTTAATATAAAATGTGACCAACTTTATTTTTTTAATAGTGATTAATGAAAGTGGAGGAAAGATAGAGTAGGAGAATGCTTAATCTGGTGGGAGGGGAATAGGAGTAATTTGGCAGAATACAAATGAAAAGAAGAGCAAATGCAAAATGTCAGTGTGGTTTGTAGGTACATAAAAGTTGGAATATGAAGCCAGTTAACTGAAGAGGATTAATAGGTTCATGTATTTTTGTGGTCAGAAGGGACCATTTATGATCATCTAGTCTGACCTGCATAACATGGGCCTTAGTACTAGACCAACTAGTCCCTTCAGCAAGCTCATCTGACTGAGTTAGAGCATTGCTTTTTAAAAGACATCTGTTCTCAATTTAAAGACTTCAGAGGATGAAAAAAATCTACCACAACTCTTGGTAAATTGTTCCAGTAGTTAATTACCCTCACTGTAAAATATTTACACCTGATAATTTGCCTAGCTACAATTTCCAGCTACTGAATCTTGTTATGCTTTTGTCTGCTAGATGGAAGAACTCTACACCATCAGAAATATGCTCCTTATAAACTGATAGGCTGCGCTCAATGCATCTTTTCACCTTCTGATTGTTAAGATAAATAGTTTGACTAGCTTTAGGCTTATTGCAAGGCATGTTTTCTAGCCCTTAAATTATCCTTGTAGCACCTCATTTTGTGATTATGGCTCTGTGTGAGGAATTCATAATTTGACTTCATAATAGGTGTACCAGTCAAAGCAATGGTAATACAGAATAGTTAAATATAATAAATAAACAAACAATAAAATAAATAACAAATAAATAATACCTTAAAATAGCTTAATAAATCAAAAGGGAATCAAAAAGGAAGAAGACATGGATTATATCTCTCCTTCCTAAACTAGCCTTTTCTAGGCCACCCAAGAATTCCTCTAAACAGGAAGAATAGTCAGGGGGACAAATCTGCCCACTTTATGGTTCCTCTGGTTCCACATAACCTGGAGGTTCAAGATTTGGTCCTATATTGGCTATTTGCGTTGCAGATATGACTTCATTAGGGAGAATGCTCAGGATTGCTGGGTCCCAACACACAGGCTTTTAACACTTCTGCTAAAGGGCAAGCTCTATTAGCTTTCTGTAGTAGTAGTAGATTATTCACTTTGCCTTGATTCTTTTTTGTAAAGATAATAGATTAAAGAATTCATTCCTTATCCTTCTGTCTATATACAATGCTTATAATGATGCCTATCATTGTAGTATATGATTGTCTCTTAAAGGTTAATGACCAAAATAACAACCGGGCCAGTGCTATAATTGACTATTGTTTTAGTATGATGAAAGATTTTGTTCTATTTGTTTCTAAATTCACTCACATAAGGTTTTCTTTTCCTTTCCCAGTATATTTTACTTGATAGGCCAGGCATACTTTTTTTCATTGTAAGCAACAAGAATATGACTCTATAGGAGAAATGTCCCATCATTTGAAACAAATGGTGAATATATAGATAAAATATATTCCTGTAATTTCATAGTACAGATGCAACTCAATATATAAATGAACTCTGTTCTAATTTGTGTAATGATCTCTACAGTTCCACTGTTACATATAAGACACGCAATTATTTAATGGGCTTCAGTTAGATAAGATTGTGCCAGATACTCAAAGGCCCTATCTCACTTGAGGAAAATAAGGAAGCAATCAAAGAACTCTCATATGGCTAATCACTCCTCTTGATAGATTCCCTTCTTAGCTCTGCAGAATATCATTTTATAGCATACTGTAAACAATCAGGAATACATCCCAAAGAGGACATGGGCCCTCATTTCTTTAATGCTGTAGAAAGCAAAGCCCGTGTGACCATGTTGTTGTTACAGGCCAATAGTGCTGATCAGCCAGCACTGCAAGATCTTGGCCAAAGTGTTGGCTGTTTTCCTTATCTCATTCGTCCCAAAGGAATTAACTGTGTAAAGAACCAATGATTAGATGATAGCCTTAGGTAGTTTATTAATGTAGGTGCAGGGGCGGCCCTAGACTAGCTGCCAGCAACTGGAGCCCTAGGCGAACCATGCAATTCACACCCCCACCCCCAAATTCCTCAATGATATTGTGCCACCATTTGGCGCCCCATTTAACTTGACGCCCTAGGCGACTGCCCAGTTCGCCTATATGGATGGGCCACCCCTGTGTAGGTGACCCAGGTTCAATTCCCCCCTCTTTGCCAAAGAGGGAGAAATTATTTTGAACAAGGACCCTGCCACCTCTCAGGAGAGTGTTGTAACCACTGGGCTGTGTGATAATCCACCGTGGGAGCTCCTCCAGTTTCTCTTTTTAAAGCTGTTCCACCATGGATACACAATGAAAGAGTAACTGGAGCAGAGGAACATGACCCTGGGTCTCCCATCTCTCAGGTGGATGGCCCAAGGACTGGACAGCTTCAATAGACAACATTCTAGGATCTTCCCCCACACCCCAATCAGAATATCCCATAGCTCAGTGGTGAGAACTCCCCACCCCCCCAAGAGATGGGAGACCTCAGTCAAAAATCCTTTCTCCCTCTGGGAGAATTGAATCTGGGTCTCTCACCCCCCTGGTGAGTTCTTTAACTCTTGGCTAAGAGTTATAAGTGGGCAGCATCTCCACCTTTGGCTGACCAGATTTTTAATCTGGGATGATATATATGGGAATCAGACTTTCAAATTCACATTCATATGAATATGTTGTACTCTCTGAGGCTATGTATACACTATGGAGTTTTTGTGGAAAAACGGCTGTTTTTCCACAAAAACTTGTGGAGCATCCACACCTCAAGCACATTTTTGCACACAAAAAATTGAAAGAACGGAGGGGTTTTTGCGCAATTGGTATTCCTCTTTCTACGAGGAAGAAGCCTTTTTGCGAAAGAGTTAAAAGGCGTGTGTGAGTGGGGACAAGGTGGTTTTTGCACAAAAAATAGGAAAGAGGAGAAAGCACAGGTGCCCTGGTGGCCATTCTGTGCATACCAATCAGTGCTTACTTTCAAGAGCATTCATGCAGTCTGGACGCTCTCTTTCGCAAAAGCCCATCGCCTTTTCGATGGGCTTTTGCAGTGTGGATGCCCTCTTGTGCAAGAAGTTTTTGGAAGATCTCTTCCAATAAGAGCTTCTTGCGCAGGAAGCCTGCACTCTAGACATAGCCTGAGTGGGCAAGAACTACATATATTGCAGGATTGTGCCCATGGTCTTCTCACTGCTCTACTGACAACCTATGCTTTTTTCAGTCCTGACGAAAGCTCAACGCTGTGTGAATCTTTTTCTTTTCTTTAACTGAAAGACTGGAAACTATTTGTCATTGAAATAAAGTGACAAGCTTTAAAAAAAATCTAACAATAATAGAAAAAGTTTTATGAATTCAAACAAACACACTAGCAATCAATATTTGTGTTGATTAAAACATTCTACAGTATTTGCAAGCTAACAATTGCAGCGGTGTGCTAATGCATGAGAAGCAGAAAGTGAAACTGATAAGAAATCTAAATGAAATTGTCCATTATATTATCTTTCTGAAGCCAATGTAATGCATTAGGTAAGGTGACAAATGTAAGTTCTAGTACCTAAGTTACGTGACATAATACTTAGCAAGACAGGTAACATAGGTAAACAGCATAACAAAGGTAAAACCCCTTTTTAAATATATGGAGCCTCACTACTCTGCCTTGCATCTTGTGTGATGATTTAAATCTGTTGCCTGTCCAGTAGCAGAGTAAAGCAGAATGATAGTGTTTCACAAGCACATTTTGCATTTACAAGATAAGGCTTATGATTTTTCACTTGACAACATTCCTTTAATCTGAATAAAGTTGTGCTTAATTCTACTTTAACTCTTTTAATGCTGCCATAGAATGCATCACACTAAATTCCGTTCGTGTGATCCTATGAATAAATGTACATTACAAATCCTCTATTAGTGGATGTTGGCTTATTTGCGGGTAAGTAACGTGGCTTATGAGGAGCAGGCTATGTCAATACTACCACTCAGCTCAGTAAAATTTATGTTGCTCAGGGGTGTGAATATTTCACTCTCCTGAGGGACATAAATTAGGAGCGTAAGTGCTCATTTGCATAGCACTATGTTGGCTAGAAAGCTTCTCCCACAGACATGGCTTCTATCACTTGTAGGGAGGGTATTTGTATGTGGAGGGGAGAGCTCTGTCCCCTTAGTACACATAATCTTTGCCACATGCTATACATGTAGATATGCCCCTATTTTGTAAACACAGAGTTCATTTTTATTTGCGATTGTTCTCTGACTGACAGGTACAATGTGATCTTTCAACTTCATTTCACAAACATGATTTTGAAACATCTCATTCAAATCCAAAAGCCATTTGAATTTCCAGATTGTTTACAAGGCTTTTTTCTGTGATTTCCCACACTCCGTTTACTCCACAAATATGAGGAAAATGAATACATATGAAGATGTCCAAACAACACACGCTTCTGATTTGTTCAATATCATTCCTGAGAATTAACTAACCATTGTGCAGTAGAAATTAATTTTATGGTCTCTTTTGTCATGAAAATCAGTCACAGAAAAACAAAAAAGAGTGCTGCAAAGAGAGTTATGTGACATGCTTGCAACTAAACCTGAAACTAGGTAGAAAATGGCTGGTTTCATGTTTCTCAGCAAACTTGAAACACAGCCCAGGTTCACTGAATAGTTCACAAACCTTTTTAGCAAACTTGGCCATGGATTCAAGTGAATCCTTTTAAAAGTGTAGAATACTCTATAATCTCATCAGTGTCTCTATATGAATTCCATAGCTGCACCCAGCCATACTAACTCAGCAAGATTAAAAAATGCACTTATTCATTTAGTTACCTGGCCACATTCAAATACCTAGTCAAAGCGTATCACAGAGGCACAGATACCCAGCCATTGCTAGCTATGTGGATCATTAAAGCTTAGGGACTCCAACATATTTAAGCATAACACACACACCCCCCCACGTGAGTTAGACATTCAAATACCTTTAAGAACTTTGAACCTAGATGCTCACAATCACTCCCTGTCCCAGCCACAAAACTCTTCCCTTAATGACTGAAAGGGAGTCACTTATTTGGCTATGAAGCATAAACTGATCCCATTTTCATAATAATGAAAAAAGAAGAATGTAGTGACCTATTTCAGAGTTCTGAAATTAAGAATCTACTTATACTGGAATAAGTGATACCCCTTCCTATTTTTGACTCCATTGGAGTGGAAGATTTTTTTTTTCAGCAACAGAGTGTTCTGGATAAGTTTGTCACAAAACACCAAAGAACATTCATTTGGGCCAAAAGAATGGCTTTGTTAGTATCTACACTCCTTGGATTTTTTCTTCACTGTAAACACAGTTTATTTCATGTAATACTCATTCCACATGTCTCTTTGTTCTAAGTAAACAAAGAGCTAATTCTACTTGGCATAGCAATGCAGCTTGAGCAAACATTTTAGTTACCATCACAAATAAACAAACACACAAAAAACAGTCAACAGCACCACACCCACCAAGTATTTTGATTGATGAAATAAAGAACTAGGACATTTCAGCCAGTCATGGGGACACTAGTATAGCACATGAAAATCTGGGACAATCTTGGTAAAATAGAAATGATAGTTACTATACTGTAGTAAGAATAACAATTCTATACCACCAGTATCTCAAAGAGAAAGTATCAGTTATGTCTCTGTTAAGTAAAGGATGTGAATGAGAAATGGGGACTCATACTTTGCTTAGAGAATGATTATGTGGAGAACACTGGAGTCTGCATTATCATTTATTTATCTAACCAGAGTTCCTAATGGTAGAGAAATTATGAGACCATACACAGACCAAACTTTAATTTTCTTACATAACAAACTCACCTTTTGTAGGTGGTCCTCTTCATAACACAAATATAAAAGAGGCCGAAGGACATTAATGAAGTAGCAGTTGATCTCAAGGGGTTTTCCCCCCCTTAAGTCAATGGAGTTAGAATGGTGTAACAGATTCCAAGTCCAGGGAGCAGAAATCATATGTACCAGCTAGTAGGAGCAGTGATGGTTTGGATTAACAGCCAGGTGTATGTTTTCACAAAGAGATTTTGATATGTCTGGGGAGGAGTTAAGACACACACATTTCTGGAATCCAAATATTTCCTGACTGCCTGGAAACCAGGACGTTATGAACATAGAGAGAACAGTGTAGGCTGCTGGTGTGTCTCCCCAGTCCAAGGAGGATTATATCCTGTATCTAGACTTCTTTCAGGCCTCTCACTGGTGTGCAGCCCCTGACTGATTTTTCTGTAGGTCAGCGGCCCCCGACCCCAAAAATGTTCCCTACCCAGTAAACCCTGCAAACTGGCATCTCTAAGTAGGATGAATAGCTTGTTTGGATCAGAAAAGTCTAGGACTCAGCATTTTGAAGGGAGATAGGGGAAGATCAAGACATATTCAAAGACTAGGATGACTTTTTGCAGATAGGAACAGTGGATGATCTATTATCCTTCGTTGGCTTACTTGTCAAGATTACCAAGATTCACTGCAGTTTTGAAAGGCTGGGGTTATGATTTTGTTTTCACTGTATGACAATTGCATTGGCTTTCCATAATTTCTAAAATGCTTTGTGTGCTCATGTGGATTAGATATTTCCCAAGTGATGATAGGTTTCAACCTGAAGTTAATGAAACTGTCATTGGACAGTCACTTTTTCACTATTGCTGCTTTAAGTACTAGATAAGAGAAGGAGTGCCCAGTCACAATGAGTATGCTATGGCCTCAATACACTGTTATGGCTTAATGTACGGCTGGTGCTCTTAATCTCCCTTCTTGAATTTCTGTCACATTGTAAAATGGGCCTGATTCACAGCCCACTGAAGTCTATGAAAATCTTTGAAATGCAGAATGTCTGACTTCCTGTACATTAGAGGCCACTAAGGATATGTTGAGACTTTGAGCTGGAGTGAATTTCTCAGCTTGAGAAGACATATGAACTCTCGCTCTGATGGACCAGTGCATTAAAAATCAAGTGTAGTCCCAGCAACAGGGCTAGCTCCCATTATTATCTATGTCCCCTTTTCCATTTGTTATATTATCCCTCTCATCCCAATGCATCATTACAGACACATGGAGAAATATAGCAACAGAATTCCTTCTTGTCCATGGCTTTTTGCTCCACTAAACCCAGCTGGTGATGTCTTTGGCTACGTCTATACTGTAGCATTTTTGTGGAAGAGGAAATGCAAATGTAGCGCTCATTAGCATTTCTCACGCTCTCATTTGCATAGTCTCTTCTGATCCATTTTGCAGAAGAGGTTTTTGCAAAAAAACCCAAAACCGCAGTATAAATGGGGCCATTTTGTGCAAAAAAGGAGATCTACGGGATCTTGCGTAAAAGGGTTTTTTGGCCCGTCTACACTGCATTTTTTTCCACAAAAACCTCTTCCGCAAAATGGATCAGAAGAGACTATGCAAATGAGAGCACAAGAAATGCTAATGAGCAGGGCTCGACAATCTATGTAATCTACTCGCCCGGGGCGAGTAGATTACATCCCGGAAGAGCCGGGTTCGGGCAATCTGCGCATGCGCAGAACGATCTGCGCATGCGCAGAACGATCTGCGCATGCGCAGAACGCGGGACAGCGTGGCTGGTGAGCGGGGCTCGCCACGGTTCGGCGAGCCCTGCTAATGAGCACTTCATTTGCATTTCCTCTGCCAACAAAATGCTATAGTGTAGACATAGCCTCTTTGTACAATGTCCTGTCAGCTTATCAGTGGCTGTCCTCCATGGCTACGTCTAGACTGGCATGATTTTGCACAAATACTTTTAATGGAAAAGTTTTTCCATTAAAGTATTTCAAAGCCGCCTAGATTGGTCCTCGTTATAACGATGCGCTTTTGCGCAAGCACGCTCACATTGGCGGACGCTTTTGCGCAGAAGCAGAAGCCCGGAACCATTTTGAAGAGGGCAAAAGGGCACCAGCCCTTTCCGGGCGGGCTGGAGCTCCTTTGAGACACGTGCTTAAAGGGGATCTCCCTGACAGCCGCTTTTTCTCCTGCTGGCGTACTATAGGACCTCTTGCAGGGACTGTCAGCCGAGCAGTTTTGGTGGTTGCCCTCTGCCTTTAGGACACCACTGCCTTTTGTCACTTAGTGCCTTTGCTTGTTTTTTTTCATCTGCCTTGTTTTTTCTGCCATGGAGCCAGGGGTGGCCATGTGCCTGCTCTGGCCCTGCCTGCCGGCCATTTTGGAATGCCTGCAGCTGGTGCCCAGGCTGCTGCCCTCCTGTTCCAGGACCTGGAGGCACAGATCGTTTGGACTCCCTCACCACGGAGGACCTCTTGCAGGGACTGTCAGCCGTAGCAGTTTTAGTGGTTGCCCTCTGCCTTTTAGGACACCACTGCCTTTTGTCACTTAGTGCCTTTGCTTGTTTTTTTTTTCATCTGCCTTGTTTTTTCTGCCATGGAGCCAGGGGTGGCCATGTGCCTGCTCTGGCCCCTGCCGGCCATTTTGGAATGCCTGCAGCTGGTGCTCCAGGCTGCTGCCCTCCTGTTCCAGGACCTGGAGGCACAGATCGCTTTGGACTCCCTCACCACGGAGGCCATGGTGTCCCTGTGGCATCCCCACCCCAGGGTGGAGAGGCCACTGTGGAGACTGGACACCAGTATGGACTGGTGGGACCAGCTGCTCCTGGGGCAATGGGGCGACCAGCAATGGCTCCAGAACTTTCGCATGCGAAAGCAGACGTTCCTGGAGCTGTGTGCCTGGCTCACCCCTGCGCTCCAGAGAGCCACCACCCAGCTGCGGGCACCCATCCCCATCGACAAGAGGGTTGCCATCACACTGTGGAAGCTGGCCATCCCAGACAGCAACCGATCAGTGGCACACCAGTTCGGGGTGGGCAGGTCCACCATCGGTGTCATCGTGATGGAGGTAAGTCCCAGGGGGAGTGGGGAGTGGGGTGTGGGGAGGGTGCTGCACTCCATGCCCAGGGGCAGCCAAGACTCCAGGCTGGGTTACCCAGGGGTTTGGGCCGTCCCTCCCTTGCACAGGCCTGCTGGTGGGGGAGGGGGCCGTGGGGCGAGGGGGCCTCGTGTGTGTGTGTGTGTGTGTGTGTGAGCACAGAGGGCATCACGGGGCCCAAGGGAGCGCACACTCACCCTGCCTTATGTGATGTGTTCCCCTGTGTTTCTCTGCACCCTTCTGCAGGTCGTCCACACCATCAACGACGTCCTGCTCCCAAGAGTCATCCGCCTGCGCGACGTGGACGCTACTGTGGCCGGCTTCACTGCCCTCGGGTTCCCCAACTGCGGGGGAGCCCTGGATGCAACCCATATCCCCGTCCGGGCCCCGGAGCATCGAGCGGCCCATTTTATGAACAGGAAGGGGTACTGCTCGATTGTACTCCAGGCCCTCGTGGACCACCGTGGCCGCTTCCTAGACTTTTATGCGGGCTGGTCCGGCAGGGCACATTACTCCCGCATACTACGGAACTCCGGCCTGTTTTGCAGGCTGGAGGCAGGCATCTACTTCCCCCGGCGGGAGTTTTCTGTCAGGGATGTGCCTATTCCCATATGTGTCATCGGGGACGCGGCCTACCCCCTGCTGCCCTGGCTAATGCGGTCCTACACGGGGCGGCTGGACCAGAACTGGGCCCGGTTCAACGACCACCTCAACCGGGCCCGCAATCACGTGGAGTGCGCCTTTGGCTGCTTGAAAGCCCGCTTCCGGTGTTTGCTCACCCGTCTCGAGATGAGTGAGCGGAATGCCACGGAGGTAGTGGCCGCATGATGCGTGCTCCACAATGTTGTGGAGCGGAGTGGGGAGGCCTTCCTACCCGCATGGATGGCAGCCGAGGGCCAGGGCTATGAACAGCCCCACACACAGCTGCCATCCGCCAGGTGCACCAGGATGGGATACGCATCCAGGAGGCCCTGACGGAATTGTTTGCCCAGGCCCCATATTAGGGTCGCCTCGGTCTCCCTTTACAGCTCCCTCCCATCCCCTACCCTTCCCCCCCCCCCCACCTCCCAATAAACATCAAACACAGTTTTGTTTTGAACAGAAAAAACTTGTATTTTTTTATTTACAAGGGGGAGAGGGGGAGGAGCCCTTGAACTGGGAGGGGGAGGAGCCCTTGAACTGGGAGGGAGAGGAGCTACTCCTGGGAGGGGTGGCCCTTGCGACTGCTCCAGCGGGGGCGGACCTGCACATGGGGGGCAGGCCGCATCGGGGCAGGCTGCACGGGGAGGTGGGCAGGAGGGGCAGGAGCAGGAGCAGGAGCAGGGACAGGAGCAGGAGCAGGAGGGGCAGGAGCAGGAGGGGCAGGGGCAGGAGCAGGAGCAGGAGCAGGAGGGGCAGGAGGGGCCATTGCAGGAGCAGGAGGGGCAGGGACAGGAGCAGGAGGGGCCATTGCAGGAAGGGGCAGGGGCAGTGCTAGGGGAGGGATGGTGGGGGCATGGGGCAACGCCATGACATAATGGATGGCATGGCCAATGTGGGCGGTGAGGGTGGCGATCGAATCCGCTATGCGGGACGCACTGGGCCTGGAAGGCACCCCAGGCCTCTTGGAGCCACTGCACGTCCGCCTCCACGCGCCAAGTGATGTCTGCCTTGACACGCTTGACGGCCTGCACGTGGCGCCGAAGGAGCTGGTCCCGGTGGCGGAGCCACCGCCTCGGTGGTTGGGCGGCTGGGGGTGCTGCTGCTGCCGCTGCTGCAGGACTAGAGAGTCCCCGGCTTGTGCTTGGTCCCACTGCAGGGAAGAGAAGAAAGGATGGGTCAGTCAGGCAACCCAGCCACTGTCCCCACACCTCATGCCCTCCACCCCTGAGCCCAGATGACACCACAGTAGTGTGGCTTGGGCCCACTCGGTTACCCCCCTTGCCCCCGTGTTGGATGTTTGCATACAGGACCTCCCCTGGAGTAGGGTCCTCCTCCATGTATTGTAACCACCCGTCTGTGTCCTGGCCCCATGGAGGGTGGGAGGGTGCTTGTGTTGTGTTAACCTGTGGAACTCCCTGCCGGTGGAGGCTGTGAGGCTTTGGGCTAATCAATGGTGTTTGACAGGGAGCAAGATGAATCCCCACACAGTGCCTGGGAGCACATCTGGCAGACATGGTCTGGGCTCTCAGATCCCCATCGCGTGGGATGTCTCCTAGACGGAACCAGGGGTGACTGGGGAGTGTACCATCCTTGCAGCAAAACTCAGGTGGCCCTAGGGGTGGCCTGAGCGCTTCCCTCCCCTCCCCCTCCCGTTAGCCCTCACACACGTAGCCCAGGGACATGTGTGGCCGCAGTGGGGACTTCCCTCGGGGAGCCAGCCAAGGCACCGGAAGCAGGCGAGGGGTTCAGTGCGGGCCACGCTCACAGGGTTGTGATGCTGTGGTTTTCCCAGGAGCAGCTGGCTGTTCCTCACAGCCAGGCATGGGACAGTGTGCCGTTCTGTGTGCTGCACCCTTGCGGAGGTGCGGGCTCTGGCCTGAGTCCCTGGGACCCTGGCTGGTTCCAGCCAGCATCCACCCTTCCCCCTGGTCCTGCCGGATGTGTGTGAGCAGCACGGTCCCAGGCGTGCCCTGCAGCTGCCTGCCATGGCCACATCCCGCTCGGTCACCAGGCTGCACGTGGTTGCACGTGCTGCTTACTGCCTAATGCTACACAGTGTGCAGCTCACGTGGCCTGAGTGACGTGCTCTCCCCCCCCCGCCCTTGTGAGTGCAATGCAAAGTGCAACACTCACCGGTGGATTCTTCCCCGGCCTCCGAGGATGCACGGGAGACATTGGGACTGCTGGAGGGGGCCTGCAGGGTGGCAGTGCTGGCCTCGTCCTCTGATGCACTGCTGCTGTCTCCTTCCCCCGCCTTGGTGGTCCTGGTGACGGGGGGGCACATACTGCTGTCCACGGGGACGTCCGCTGCCTGCGGTGCTGGCTGGCCCAGGATGGCGTGGAGCCGTCGGTAATGGGGGCAGGTGTTGGCTCCTGCCCCCTGGCCCTCGCTGGCCCGGACGTAGCCCAGGCGCAGCTCCTTTACTTTAGCCCAGACTTGCTCCAGGGTCTGGGCTGGATGTCCCTGCTGGGCGAGCGCCTGGGCCATGCGGGCAAAGATTTCTGTGTTCCGGCGCTGGGAGCGGGTGTCATGGAGGGCCTCCTCCTCCTGCCACAGGTCTAGCAGTGCCTCCAGCTCCCCCGAGGACCAGGATGGGGCCCTTCTTTTTCTGGCCCTGGGGGCCTCCTGCGCTGGGGGTGCGGGTGGCTGATCCCCACCTGGAGCTGCCATCGTGCTTGGAGGGTGTCTGCTGGATGGCAGGGACCACGTGGCAAACCTCTGGCCAGAGGTCAGAGAAGGGCTCCTGCCTTGTGACCTCAGCAGCCTGCGTCTGCTTTAAGGGGGCTCGGATTACCAGGAAGTCCGGGAGCTGATTGCGGCTATGGAGCCTCCAAGCGTCCACTAGGGCTTTTTTCCGTTTAGCCTTCTTTTGCGCAAAATGTCTTAGCTGCTTGTCTACACTGGCCCTTTTGCGCAAAAACATTTGCGCAAGAGGGCTTTTTCCTGAGCGGGAGTGTCAGAGTATTTGCGCAAGAAGCACTGATTTCGCACAGTAGAACGTCAGTACTCTTGCGCAAATTCTCGCGGCCAGTGTAGACAGCTGGCAAGTTTTTGCGCAAAAGCGGCCGCTTTTGTGCAAAATCTTGCCAGTCTAGACGCAGCCCATGTGTGTCCAAACTTGGCTGTGTCTGAATTCTTTTCTGTTGGCATCCTGTCATTGGTTTGTCTCCTACAGTGTCGCTGCCACAACTTTTAGTCCTTTAATAAATTCCTCTTGAAGAAGTTCTTAAAGAACTCAAAATATTACATTTTTCTGCCTATTTTTTCTTCCCAATCAATTTCACTCAGTTTTCCTCAACAAGTAGTTATATGAATGGTTGGCCTTGAACAGGATCCTATATAATGCATAGCCCCTGAGCTCTTGGTCCTCTCCCCCTGCACACTCTTGCTTCTCACCCACATAAATAACTTTTTTACTCTACATGAATGCCATAGTTTACAAACTTTTAAGGACTTTCCAAGTAGAACCAACTGCTGACATTGTTGCAGAATTTTGATTTTTGGAGGAAAGAGGTTTTCTTTCTCTCTGAAATTATTTGTTGTCCTAAAGAATTTTTAGATACGTGGGATGAGAAATGACTTCAGAACCAAAATGTCCTTTTTGAACCACACCACCATACTTACTGTATGCCTCACTCTTATATCCTGTGACATGGATCTGGAAAGTTGGAACATTTTTTCTTTGACTTTAATGAGGCAAGTAATAGTAGGACACATAACGAACATATGAATGATATTTTCCCAGTGGCCATTTTTTTCCTCAATGCAAAATTCTGCGTGTCCTTCAGGAAGGCAGTAAGTAGATCTTACAGGGAAATATTAAGGAAGAGAAAACAATAATCAAATAGCAATGCAATGGATTTTAGGTGCTTTATTTCAGCAAGTCCCTGTTTTTTTGATGGTAAGGATTGGTGCACTAATCTTAAAGCTAGAAAACAATTTTTTAAAATTCTGATGGCAACAGCTAACAAATGTATTCTTATCTTGTCTCTAATAGAATCTTCCTGACTATAAGCATGTAGACAAAGTTACCAATTCAAAAATAGATCTAGGAGAGAGAACAACAAATTTAAAATGAGGTCTTGAGTATTTTGAAGATATAATAGATAAAAAGTTTTAAAAAGCAAATTAAAATATATTAAACCAGACTATAACAAAACAGAGCATTAAGCATTTACTTTAGAAACAATTTTAGATTATACATTTTTTACAAATTATTTATATATACTCATTTCTGAGATCATAATTAGCTTGTCTTATTCAGATGCCTATTATGAATGTGTTTTTCTCGTTTCTTCTCCTTGGACTCTGAAATAGCTTGTATTACCATCACTAAAGGTAACTAAAAATATAATACAAAAAGACACAGAAAAACTAGGTTTTTTAAGTTCTCCCCCCGACATTTTAGCAATGTTTCTGAAGTGGTGAAACCTTTTATCAGTGTCATAAAAATCTGAATGGATGTAATTGTCTCTTAAGCAGATCACGCGTCGTAGTTATACTGCTGCTTTCCTTCAAAATGACCAAGGAATAAATCTGAGAAAGAATTTAAGTTGTTCCATTTGGTGGCAATTGGCATTCTATACCCCCACCCTAACAACCCGCAGAGATGCTCTTTTGAGCAGTATATTTTCATTTAAAATTAATTTTTGCATGTCTCTTTTTGCTTTGTTTCTATGCTCCATTATAATATCCTTTCTCCCAAACTTCAGTCAGATTAAGTTCACTCTTGGGATAAATGTGCAAAATTCCCATACTCTTCAAGGGTAGGATGGGATTTACAGCCACTTATGTCAGATGGATTTGTATGAAAAGGGTCCAATCTCTACATAGGACATAACATTGGGGATGAGGGTGTGTCACATTCTTGGGTTCAGTACAGAGCAGTGATGGGCTGGATCACTGCCTGCCCTGTAATCCTGGATGCCTTAAATGCTGTGTTGCTATGGCTCACAGATTTGGCTCCGACAGCAGACCAGGATACATGGAGCATCTCTGTGTTAAGCAGCTCTGACTCAGCAACTGTGATTCCAACACCCTTCATGTGGCACTGTAACAATCCTAGTCTAGTCTCTATCATCCAGTTACCTTACTCATGGGAGACCTCAACACATTCCCACTCCAGAATTTCTCTAAAACCATCTGCCCTGAAGAGCCCAGCCCTCTCCTGGCCCACTCACAAAAATAATGTGTGTTTGCACCTTTAAAGAGACAAAGTGCCCACTTCATCACTTTAATTAGCATTAACGATCACTTTAAATTGAACACAGCTTGTATTAGATTAAAAGTAAAATAAGTTTATTAACGAAAGGAGATAGGATTTTAGGTGAACTCAAGTATAAAGGAGAGAGTTAGAAATGGTTACAAGCAAAGAAAAATGCTTTCTAGTGGTGAAGGCTTAACACAGCAAGGTACAGCCTTTATTAAAGGTAACTTCTAGGTGGCAGAAGCACATTTGTTTGTCTAGAGTGGGGTAACTTTAGTCCTGTCTGGCAGAGACACTCTAGGAACATAACTCCCAATATGTTTGTAATTTTGAATTTGTCCTCCATGCACACACCAAACAGTAATATTAATGATCAGCATGCTATTAGCTGTCTGTTGAGATTGTATTTGACACCTTTGAGATACAGGTTGTGACATTAGTGAATGAGTTGAGGTACACTGAACTTGTCAAGCCAGTTGAAATTCATCACCGGATATGAGTGAAACCTTTGCCCAATTGCTGTAGGGTGCTACTACTATCACAGGGGGTTTCAAAAGGTCCTCTCCATATACCCTTTTTGTCTGTGGTTTCTTTTTTACCTTTCTCATTTGGCAAACACAAACTGCTGACCGCACACTCATACCTTGTCTCTGGTGGAACTTGAAGATAAAGCATTTCTATATGTATTTACTTCTCTCTGTGTACATCAGCATCGCTGGTGACATTAACAGGCTAGGGGAAGTAACCAGTGTGAAAGGTGCCTGCTGGTGGAATGACTCAGGAAACTGGGGGGAGAGCTACAGGAGGAAATAGCTAAGCTGAGGAGCATTCATGCCCACAAGGAATTCCTTGAGAATATTCATTTGGAGACATCAAAGGCTGAGGAAGCTATCCAGCTACAGAAGACTGCTGACATACCACAAGGGTAGAAGTTGGATCCAGTCTGTATCCAAATGTGCTCTTCCCCTTCCTTGATTGGTGGACCCCATTTCTGCTTATCAGTTCTTCCTGGAATGGCATCCTATTGTCAAGGAAGCCAAAGCTCTTCTGTTGATGCCATCCTCACCTCCATCTGTCTCTGCATGAGACCCTACCTTTGACAGGGAGGACACTGGCAGCTGATTACTTCTGGAAGCAGGCAGTATTCCACACCTGCTCCCAACTCACCTACATAGTGCTGTACTAGCAATGAGAGATAGGGAATCACCCCCTAAGGTAAAGGAGGAGAACCATGTACCCACAAGACTGGGAGGTCTGCAGCCACCATTCCCAAGAGGAAACATAGGATTATGGGGGTTGGAGACTGTTTTCTGAGGGGAAAGGAGACATGTCATCCCAGGATTTTCTGTTGGGAAAATAACACAGTAGGACACAAATTATCCAACAAGTTCTGGGAATGTGGAGACTTAATTTTTTATTTTAGAAGGTGGAGAAAGCTACTTGGGGGGAGGCTTGTTCTAGATTTGATTTTAACAAATAAGGAGGAACTGGTTGAGAAGTTGAATGTGGAAGGCAGCTTGGGTGAATGTGATAACAAGAGCTGATGATTCTAAGGAATGGTTGGAGGGATAACACTAAAATAAAGACAATGGATTTCAAGAAGACAGACTCGGAATTGATAGGTAAGGTCCAATGGTAAGCAAGTCTAAGAGGAAAAACAATTGAAGACAGTTGGAAGTTTTTCAAAGAGACATTACTAATGGTGGAAGAACAAACTTTTCTACTGCATAGAAAAGATAGGAAGTATGGCACGAGACCATCCTGGCTCAATCAGGAGATTTTGAATATTCTAAACATAAAAAGAAGTCCTAGAAAAGTGGAAAACTAGGTCAAGTTACAAAGGATGAATCCAAACGAATAACAAGAGTATGGAAAGACAAATCAGAAAGGCCAAAGAACAAAATGAGCTCAAATTAGCAAGAGGCATAAAAGGTAACGAGAAAACATTCTAAAAAGATATTAGAAGCCAGAGCAAAACCAAGGACAGGGTAGACTTGTTACTCAATCAAAGAGGGAAAAATGATAACAGAAATGTGGAAATGGCAGAGGTGCTTCATGACTTCTCTGTTTCAGTTTTCACCAAGAAGGTTGCTGGTGATTGGACACCTAACATAGTGAATGCCAGTGAAAATGGGGGTAAGTTCAGAAGTTAAAACAGGAAAAGAACCAGTTAAAATGATGTAGACAAGTTAGATGCCATCAAAACATTAGGGCCTTATGAAATTCACCATAGAACACTCAAGGAGCTGACTGAGGAGATACCTGAGCCATTACTATTATCTTTGAAAAGTCATGGAAGATGGGAGAGATTACAGACGACTGGAAAAAGGAAAATACAGTGCCCATCTTTAAAGGGAAGTAAGGACACCCCCGGAAACAAAGACCAGTCAGCTTAACTATTGTACAGGAAAGATAATGCAGCAACTAATTAAGGAATCCAGTTGTAACATCTACAAGATAATAAGGTGATAAGTAATAATCAGTATGGATTTGTAAATAACAAAGCGTATCAAACCAACCTGATAGCTTTCTTTGCTAGGATAACAAACCTTTTGGCTAAGGGGGAAATGGTGGACGTGGTATACCTAGACTTCACTAAATCATTTCATAGTCTTGAATGACTTTCTCATTAATAAACTAGGGAAATACGATTTAGATGTGGCTAAAATAAGGTGGATGCATAACTGGCTGGATAACCAATACCAGAGAGCAGTTACCAATGGTTCACAGTCATGCTGGAAGGTCATAACCAGGGTTCGCCAAGCCATGGTGAGCCCTGCTCGCCAGCCACGCGGTTCTGCATGCTGCGCATGTGCAGATCGCGCTGCGCATGCGCTGACCGCTCTGCGCGGCTATGCCGGCTTGTAATCTACTCGCCACGGGTGAGTAGATTGCATTAATTGTCGAGCTCTGGTCATAACAATTGGGGTCCCTAAGGGATCAGTTTTGGGACCAGTTCTATTCAATATCTTCATCGGTGTTTTCAATAAGAGCATAGAGAGTGCACTTATAAAGTTTGCAGATGACAGCATACTGGGTAGAGTTGCAAGTGCAATGGAGAATGGGATTATAATGCAAAATAATCTGGACAAACTGGAGAAATGATCTAAGGTAAATAGGATAAGAATCATAGAATCATAGAGCTAGAAGAGATCTCAGGAGGTCATCAAGTCCAGCCCCCTGCCCAAGGCAGGACCAATCACAACCAAATCAACTCAGCCAGGGCTTTGTCAAGCTGAGACTTAAAAACCTCTAGGGATGGAGATTCTACCACCTCCCTAGGTAACACATTCCAGTACTTCACCACCCTCCTAGTGAAATAGTTGTTCCTAATATCCAACCTAGACCTCCCCCACTGTAACTTGAGACCATTGCTCCTTGTTCTGCCATCCGTCACTACTGTGAACAGCCTTTCTCCATCCTCTTTGGAAACTCCCTTCAGGAAGTTGAAGGCTGCTATCAAATCCCCCCCTCACTCTTTTCTTCTGCAGATTAAACAAACCCGAAACCCTCAGCCTCTCCTCATAGGTCATGTGCGCCAGCCCCCTAATCATTTTGGTTACCTTCCGCTGGACCCTCTCCAATGCGTCCACATCCTTTCTATAGTGGGGGGCCCAGAACTGGACACAATACTCCAGATGTGGCCTCACCAGAGCTGAATAAAGAGGAATAATCACTTCTCTAGATCTGCTGGCAATGCTCTTCCTAATGCAACCTAATATGTCATTAGCCTTCTTGGCTACAAGTGCACACTGTTGACTCATATCCAGCTTCTCATTCACTGTAATCCCCAGGTCCTTTTCCGCAGAACTGCTATTTAGCCAGTCGGTCCCCAGCCTGTAACAATGCTTGGTATTCTTCAGTTCCAAGTTCTGTACTCCTTGTTGAACCTCATCAGATTTCTTTTGGCCCAACCCTCTAGTCTGTCTAGGTCACTCTGGACCCCATCCCTGCCCTCCAGCGTATCTACCTCTCCCCCTAGCTTAGTGTCATATGCAAACTTGCTGAGGATGCAATCCATCCCTTAATTCAGGTCATTAATAAAGATGTTCAACAAAACCGGTCCTAGAACCCATCTTTGGGGCACTCCACTAGAAACTGACCACCAACCTGACATCAAGCCATTGATCACTACCCATTGGGTGTGACAGTCTAGCCAGTTTTCTATCCATCTTACAGTCCATTTATCCAATCCATACTCCCTTAACTTGCTGGCAAGAATATTGTGGGAGACCGTATCAAAAGCTTTTCTAAAGTCAAGGTATATCACATCCACTGACTTTCCCATATCCACAGAGCCAGTTACCTCATCATAGATGCTAATCAGATTGGTCAGGCATGACTTGCCCTTGGTGAATCTATGTTGACTATTCCTGATCACTTTCTCCTCTTCCAAGTGCTTCAAAATGGATTCCTTGAGGATCCCCTCCATGATTTTTTCAGGGACTGAGTTAAGGCTGACTGGTCTGTAGTTCCCTGGATTGTCCTTCTTCCCTTTTTAAAAGATGGGTACTACATTTGCCTTTTTCCAATCATCCGGGATCTCTCCCGATCTCCACAAGTTTTCAAAGATAATGGCCAAGGGCTCTGCAATGACATTTGCCAACTCCCTCAGTACCCTCGGCTGCATTAAATCTGGACCCATGGATTTGTGTATGTTTGGCTTTTCCAAATAGTTCCTAACCTATTCTTTCTCCACGAAGGGCTGTCCACCTCCTTCCCATACTGTGTTGCCTAGTGCATTAGTCTGGGAGCTGACCTTGTCTGTGAAGACAGAGGCAAAGAAAACATTGAGTACTTCAGCTTTTCCCACATCATCTGTCACTAGGTTACCTCCCACATCCAGTAAGGGCCCCACACCCTCTCTGATCACCTTCTTATTGCTAACATGCCTGTAGAAACTTTTCTTGTTACCCTTCACATCCCTTGCTAGCTGCAATTCCAATTGCGCTTTTGCCTTCCTGATTACTCACCTGCATTCTTGAGCAATATATTTATACTCCTCCCTAGTCATCTGTCCAAGTTTCCATTTCTTGTAAGCTTCCTTTTTGTGTTTAAGCTCACCAAGGATTTCCCCAGTAAGCCAATCTGGTCGCCTACCATATTTGCTTTTCTTACTGCACATCAGGATGGTTTCTTCCTGTGTCTTCAATAAGGCTTCTTTAAAATACTGCCAGCTCTCCTGCATAAAATTCAACAAAGACATATGCAAAGTACTTCATTTATGAAGGTGTCCCACTAGTGTCAGCAGGCAGACCACTGCTGTGCACACTGGTATGAGTTTGCTCTAAATTCTGTGTAAGGTGGGCCATGTGAGGTGTAAAATGAAAGCTTATGTTATGCTATATGTAGAATCTCTGTGTGTAAAGTTATGAATATGGGCCTTGTATTTATATTTTAAATGTTTTCTACACTGAGGGGCAGTTGCTGCATGGACAATGGTTCTTAAGGGTTGCCAATAGACACCTGAGGAGCATACAATGGCCCTCTGTCTGAGAAGGACACACCTGGATACTCCATAGCTCCTTGATTAAAAAAGGATATAGTCTGGTTTGGTGGGCATGTGATCAGCCCCATTTTGGGAGGAACCAGCACTCAGGAGAAAATGGATTTTCCCTCCGCATGGGCAAGGTTATAAAAGTATCTTGGGGGTGCCTCCATCTCGTCTTCACTCCTTCCCTCTGCTCCAGAAGCACCACTGGTAAGGACAGAGGGCCCAGAAGGCTTTGTTGACTCATCCTAACATAGGATGTGTTCCAGAGACTTTTAAGCTGACAGTTTGTAATATCTCCGCTAAGAGCCTGCATCAAGAACTTGGTGATTGTTGTATGTGATTTATTTTCTTTAACAATCTTACTCTCAACATTTTCTTTCTTTTATTAATAAACTTTTACATGTTAGTTTCTAAAGGACTGGCACAGCATGCTCTTTTGGGTAAGATCTGAGGCAGAGATTGACCTGGGACTGTGGCTGGTCTTTTGGGACTGGGAGAACCTGTTTGGAGTTGGTGAGACTGGGTTTTATAACCTCTCATCTGTGTAAGGAGTGGGGCTGGTTGTGGCACAGGTAAAGCTGGGATGGGTAAGGGAATTGCTTCTGTAACTTCCTGCTGGCCAGGCTGGCAGCTGAAGTGTATTTTGTGACTGGTTTGGTGCCTTGTATAGGGGGCACCCCAGTCTTGGGCTGTAAGTAGCCCTGGTTATAAGCTGTTCACTCTGATATAACACTCACAGTGGTGCCATCAGACAACCTGTTATAGCACAGAAGGAACAATCAGTTTTACATATACAAAATGGGAAACAACAGTTTAGGAGGAAAGTACTGCAGTAAGGGATCTAGGGGTCATAGAAGACCACAAGCTAAATATGAGTCAGAGTGTAACAATGTTAATAGACATTGTTACAAAAAAGGAACCATCTTTCTGGAATTTATTAATAGCAGTGTTGTGTGCAAGACATGAGAAGTAATTTTTTCACTGTACTTTGCCCTGATTAGCCCTCAGCTGGAGTACTGTGTCCAGTTCTCTGTGCCACATTTCAGAAAAGACGTGGATAAATTGGAGAAGATCCAGAGAAGTGCAACAAAAATTATTAAAGGCCTAGAAAACATGAAAACATGAAAAACATGACCTATGAGGGAAGACTGAAAGAATTGGGTTTGTTTAGTTTGCAAAAGAGGAGACAGAGGGGGCATGATAGTGGTTTTCAAGTATCTAGGGTGTTATAAGTAGGAGGGAGGAAAATGGTTTCTCTTGGCCTCTGATGATAGGACAAGTAGTAATGGGCTTAAATTGCAGCAAGAGAGATTTAGGTTTTCAGAGGTTAAAAAAAAAAAACCCTCCCTGTCAGGGTGATTAAGTATTGGAATAAATTGCTTAGGGAAGGTGTAGAATCTCCATCATTGGAGATTTAAGAGAGGGTTACACAAACACCTGTCAGTCTAGATCAGTGGTCATCAACCAGTAGATAGCGATCTACTGGTAGATCTTGGAGCCTCTGACAGGTGATCCTGACTGGTTTAGCTTGGAGCTAAAGTACTTCAGCTGCCATTCCCCCCACTGCTGTGCTGTTCCTGGCCTCTGCCTTGGAGCTGGCCCCCAGGGATCTTCTGTTTGCTGTTCATGGTGGGGGAGGCAGAAGAGAGGGGCCACTGATATAAGGGTGTTCCCCCATCTGTACCCCCATGTCCACAGAACAAGCAGGGTGGGGCCTTGGAGAAGGGGTAGGGAAAGAGGTGGAACTAGGGTATTTGGGTTTGAAGTAGATCCTGGCTTGACTTAAATTGGAAAAGTGATCTTGCGCTTAAGAAGGTTGGAGACCACTGGTCTAGATAGTAATTCATCCTGCCATGAGTGCAGGAGACAAGAGTTGATGACCTATCATGTTTTCATCCAGTTCTATGATTCTATTATTAAAATAGCCCTTTTCATCTCATCTGAGAGCTAAACTCCCTCCACTGACTCTCCTGCATAAGAACAGAAACTGTATACGTAATGAATAGTTTCCACTTCTGTCAATCTGACTTGATTTGAAGAAGTGCTCAGCACCTAGAATTGTGGCTTCAAACCATGGGACTCAGGGCTTATCAGCACTCTGGGTATCAGACCCCAGATCTTATTTATTTTAAAGCAGTAATAATCGAAGGTGAGGGAAGGCAAATTGTGCATCATTTATTCTAATTACGTGTGTAAAAAAACTCTGTTACTAAAAGAAAACATTCCTCTCCCCATCACATTATGGAGACAAACCAAAATATAACATGGAGCTCCTCCTGCTGGTTTGGAACCAACAGTTAATGAACAGACAGCATCCCAAAACTGCATGTGTCCACTGCTATCATTTTTGATACACAAAGGAAGTAAACCAAATGGTCTTCAGTGCACACAGGCACACACATACACAAGAAAAACAAGAGAGGTGGGATTATACCAAGGTTTGCTAACAGAAAAATGCATTTTAGTATAAAGCTTCTAAAAAGATATGTCAAGCAATGCAAGATAAGAACAAAATAAAAGCTACTTATGCCAGCTTGTGAACTGTATAGATCAGTTTTACCACTGTCTCCACAGAAAATGTAAACACATCTATATAAAATGGAAAATAGAGTATTTTTGCACCTGCTATTTTTCATAGTTGTAGGAAATGGGAAGTAGAGAAGCTGCTATGCTTTAGAGGTCACACAAGATCTGATCCTCAAAAAGCAAGTACAGATTGAGGTTGTAGGAAGGTTAAGTAGTAGAAAAGGAGAAATGTAACTTGTAAAGATATCATACTTGTTGGTACACATTGGAGGTAACTCTGTGCACTCCGACCATAGTAATTTAAAGGTGTACTGAGTTTAAGGTGAGGTCACATCTCCTAAGGGTAACAACCAACTGATTTAGTAGCTAGTTTTAGGTCAGTCAGATTTTACTTACTAATATCTAACATGTGGAACAGTGACGTAGTACATTTGTTTTGATAAACCTTGATCAAATGTACTCCCGAGGACTTTTTCTGTCTTGTACAACCCCTCCTATCCCACATCCCCTTCTTTTTGGTGTCTCTGGAGCACAGACATTTCTATAATTGGTTTGTTGCACTTTTTGACCCAAGCAGTTAGCCAATATTTGAGTTCTTCTTGCTTCTGTTATGAGGAGAAATTGATGGAGGAGTCAAATCTTTTTTGATGTAATCTTGCTTATTTACAAAGAATGTACCCAAAGTTTAATTTCCCCACACACAAAATAAGGCATAAAATAAGAGGCTGTTTATTTATTCAGTTCTAAACCTCCTTCCAGCCAGCACTTCCCCCCCAAATCTCTCTTTATTAGCTTTTTCTCAGCGTCATGCTATTTGAGTTTCTTTGTCCGCCTGTCTTCCTTGATGCCATTCTGCATACTTCACAGGTGTTTCTACTGCTTCTCACTACCACACTCAACATCTCACCCCCCACCAAATAATATCCAACTTACTATATTCACTGGGAACATACATTCAGTTCCTAGTGAATGCTTCCATCCACATTGCTTAGGTGTCTAAGTAGTCTTGCATGTGACTTGTGTTTTGGGCAGTGACTCTTGTAATTTGACTCTCTATTGCATTAATTTTTATATTTGTCTTGAATGAAGGGCAGCTGTTACATCCAACAGCTCCAACAAGATTTCACCCTGCCCCCATCAAAAGATTGTTTTTAATTCCCCCACAATCCTTTATGATGCATCTGCAGCACAGATATTTATTTAATTTGCAATAATGTATTAAAAGTGAACTCCAAATCTGCTTCTAACTGGTTAATTTTATTCAAAGTAGCAAAACACATCGGCTGTGTCTAGACTGGCCACTTTTTGCGCAAAAGCACCCGCTTTTGCGCAAAAACTTGCCACCTGTCTACACTGGCCGCTTGATTTTCCGCAAAAGCACTGACGTTCTCATGTACGAAATCAGTGCTTCTTGCGGAAAAGCTTTGACGCTCCCGTTCGGGCAAAAGTCCTTTTTGCGAAAAACTGTTGCGCAAAAGGGCCAGTGTAGACAGGTAGCTAAGACTTTTACGCAAAAGCAGGCTACATGGAAAAAAGCGGTTTGGACGCCGGGAGACCCCGTAGGAGCCCCGGACTTCCTGGTAACCCGAGCTCTTAGAGCTCTTAAAGCACATGCAGACTGCTGAGCGCACGTGGCAGGAGCGTGCCTCAGACCTCTAGGCAGAGGTCTGCCACATTGCCCCTGCCGTGCCTAGCAGCCACATCTCAGCCAGCATGGCAGCTCCGGGCGCTCAGCCACCCGCACCCCCAGCACAGGAGGCCCCCAGGGGCCGCAAACAACAGGCCCCATCCTGGTCGTCGGGGGAGCTGGACAGCCTGCTCGACCTGTGGCAGGAGGAGGAGGCCCTCCACGAGACCCATTCGCGGCGCCGCAATGCCGGCATCTTCGGCCGCATGGCCCAGGCGCTCACCCAGCAAGGCCATCCCGCCCGGACCCTCGAACAAGTCCGGGCGAAAGTCAAGGAGCTGCACCTGGGCTATGTGCGGGCCAGTGAGGGCCAGGGGGCAGGAGCAGACACCTGCCCCCATTACGACCGGCTCCACGCCATCCTTGGCCAGCCAGCCCCGCAAGCCCCAGACGTGCCCGTGGACAGCAGCGTGCGCCCCCCCGTCACCAGGACCACCGAGGCGGGGGAAGGAGACAGCAGTGCATCGGAGGATGAGGCCAGCATTGCCACCCAGCAGGCCCCCTCCAGCAGCCCTGACGTCTCCCGTGCATCCTCTGAGGCCAGGGAAGGATCCACCGGTGAGTCTTGCACTTTACACTCACAAGGGCGGGGGAGCCAAGTGCCCGGAGGGGGAAGGGGGAGAGCATGTCACTCAGGCCACGTGTGCTGCATGCTGTGTAGCATTAGGCAGCAAGCAGCCCGTGCAACCACGTGCAGCCTGGTGACCAAGCGGCATGTGGCCGCGGCAGGCAGCTCCAGGGCACGCCTGGGACCGTGCTGCTCACACACATTCGGCGGGACCAGGGGGAAGGGTGGATGCTGGCTGGAACCAGCCAGGGCCCCAGGGACTCAGCCCAGAGCCCGCACCTCCGCAAGGGTGCAGCACGGAGAACAGCACACTGTCCCATGCCTGGCTGTGATGCACAGCCAGCTGCTCCTGGGTAAACCTGGTCACGCTCCTGGTCACAGTCCTGTGAGCGTGGCCCCCACTGAGCCCCTCACCTGCTCCCGGTGCCTTGGCTGGCTCCCCGAGGGAAGTCCCCACTGCGGCCACACGTGTCCCTGGGCTACCGTGTGTGAGGGATAGTGGGAGGGAGAAGGGGGGGAAGCGCTCAGGGCCGCCTGAGTTTTGCTGCAAGGATGGGACACCCCCCCCCAGTCACTCTCCTGGTTCCGTCCAGGAGATATCCCACGCGATGGGGATCTGAGAGCCCAGACCACCTCTGCCAGATGTGCTCCCAGGCACTGTGTGAGGATGCATCTCACTCCCTGTCAAACACCAGTGATTAGCCCAAAGCCTCACAGCCTCCACCGGCAGGGAGTTCCACAGGTTAACGCAACACACGCGCCCTCCCGGCCTCCACAGGGCCAGGACACAGACCGGTGGTTACAATACATGGAGGAGGACCCTACTCCAGGGGCGGTCCTCCTTGCAAACATACAACACGGGGGGCAGGGGGGGAACCAAGTGGGCCCAAGCCACACAACTGTGGTGTCACCTGGGCTCAGGGGTGCGGTAGAGTGCATGAGGTGTGGGGACAGTGGCCGGCCTGCCTGCCTGACTCATCCTTTCTTCTCTTCCCTGCAGCAGGACCAAGCAGAAGCCGGGGACCCTCCAGTCCAGCAGCAGCAGCACCCCCAGCTGCCCAACCACACAGACACAGGCTCCGCCACCGGGACCAGCTCCTTCGCCAGCATGTGCAGGCCGTGGAGCGCATCGAGGCATCGATTCGCCAGCGTGTCGAGGCGGACCTGCAGTGGCGCCAGGAGGCCTGGGCCGCCTTCCTGGTCCAGTGTACATGGATGGCTGACTCCATCGCCACCCTCACTGCCCACATAGTCCATGCCATTCACTATGGCATGGCCTTACCCCATGCCCCTGCCATCCTTCTTGCCCCTGCAATGCCCCCTCCTGCAATGCCTCCTCCTGCCGCCCCTGCAACGCCCCCTCCTGCAATGCCCCCTCCTCCTGCCGCCTCTGCAATGCCCCCTCCTCCTGCCGCCCCTGCAATGCCCCCTTGTCCTGCCCACCTCCCCGTGCAGCCTGCCCCAATGCAGCCTGCCCTGCATGTCCAGGTCCGCCCCCGCAGGACCGCTCGCAGGGGCCACCCCTCCCAAGAGTAGCTCCTCCCCCTCCCCCTCCCATTTGAAGGTCTCCTCCTCCTCCCCCTTCCCCTTGTAAATAAAAACATACATTTTTCAGTTGAGAACAAAACTGTGTGGTTATTGTGTTACTCGAGGTAACTGTAATAAATGATTTGAGATGCCAATTAGCCAACTACATTTAAGAGGATTACAAAATGCGACACCAAATTCTGTATCTATCACCGGTCGTCCTTTAAGTGGTCATTGGTTTGTGGCGCATAAATAAATACTTACACTTTTAAGTAAAATTTAAACCACAACTATATTAACGTAGATTACAAACAAGCAAGAAAGGTTAAAAGACAAAAAAAACAATAGGTACATAGCCTAGACGCAGGGGACGATTGTAGTGTTGCTGGCAACCTCAAGTCTTTGGTCCTTCCGGGCCTCAGATGAGGAACTGCCAGGAGATCCCTCGATGGAAGACGCCGCCGAAGCTGGCAACCTCAATTCTTTGGTCCTTCCGGGCCTCAGACGAGGAACTGCCAGGAGATCCCTTGAAGACGACTGGAATCGGGTACGCTGACTAGAGCCTTCCGCACGAACCACGGATCCTCTTCCTATTCTTTGGGACAGCTTGAACAGGCGATGGTGGCCTAAACCCTAGCCTAAACTAAAAGAAAAACCCTAGCTACATCCGACGCACCCGACGAACATTCACGATGACGGCCGATGTGCTTGGAACCAACGCTTTACAATTGGGGAGAGGTAAGGGGAGGGGGGGGGAAGGGGAGAGGATGGGAGGGAGTTGTACGGGGAGACCGAGGCGACCCTACTATGGGGCTTGTGCGAACATGTCCGTCAGGGCCTCTCGGATGCGCACCCCATCCTGTTGTGCCTGGCGGATGGCAGCTGTGTGGGGCTGTGCAAACGTCTGTGCCTCGGCTGCCATCCATGCAGGGAGGAAGGCATCCCCACTCCACTCCACAATGTTGTGGAGCACGCAGCACGCGGCCAGTACCTCCGTTGCATTCCGCTCACCCATCTCGAGATGGGTGAGCAAACAACGGAAGCGGGCTTTTAAACAGCCAAAGGCGAGCTCCACCTGATTTCAGGCCCGGGTGAAGCGGTCGTTGAACCGGGCCCGGTTCTGATCTGGCCGCCCCGTGTAGGGCCGCATTAACCAGGGCTGCAGGGGGTAGGCCGCGTCCGCGACGACGCAGATGGGCATAGGCACATCCCTGACAGTCAACTCCCGCCGGGGGAAGTAGGTGCCCGCCTCCAGCCTGCGAAACAGTCCGGAGTTGCGGAGGATGCGGGCGTCGTGTGCCCTCCCGGACCAGCCCGTGTAGACGTCCCGGAAGCGGCCCCGGTGGTCCATGAAGGCCTGGAGAACAATCAAGCAGTACCCCTTCCTGTTCGTGAAATGGGCTGCTCGATGCTCCGGGGCCCGGATGGGGATGTGGGTTGCATCCAGGGCTCCCCCGCAGTTGGGGAACCTGAGGGCAGCGAAGCCGGCCAGTGTAGCGTCCACGTCGCGCAGGTGGATCGCTCTCGGTAGCAGGACATCGTTGATGGTGTGGACGACCTGCAGAAGGGTGCAGAGAAACACAAGGGAACACATCACATAAGGCAGGGGTGAGCGTGTGCTCCCTTGGACCCACCCCCATGATTCCCTCTGTCCTCAGGCATGCACGCACACGCACACACACACACACACCAGGGCCCCCTCGCCCCATGGCCCCCCCACACCAGCAGGCCTGTGCAAGGGAGGGACGGTCCAAACCCCTGGGTGACCCAGCCTGGAGTCTTGGCTGCCCCTGGGCATGGAGTGCAGCACCCTCCCCCCACCCCACTCCCCCTGGGACTTACCTCCATGACGAGCACACCGACGGTGGATCTTCCCACCCCGAATTGCTGTGCCACCGATCGGTAGCTGTCCGGGGTGGCCAGCTTCCATAGCACAATGGCGACCCTCTTCTTCACAGGGATGGGTGCACGCAGCCGGTGGTGGCTCTCTGGAGTGCTGGGGTGAGCCAGGCACACAGCTCCAGGAACGTCTGCTTTCGCATGCAGAAATTCTGGAGCCATTGCTGGTCGCCCCATTGCCTCAGGACCAGCCGGTCCCACCAGTCTGTACTGGTGTCCAGTCTCCAGAGTGGCCTCTCCACGGCGGGGTGGGGATGCCACTGGGAATCCAGGGCCTCCCTGGTGAGGGAGTCCAAGGCGATCTGCACCTCCTGGTCCTGGAACACGAGGGCACCAGCCTGGAGCACCAGCTGCAGGCACTCCAAAATGTCCGACAGGTGCCAGAGCAGGTACATGACCACCCGTGGCTCCATGGCAGACACAGCAAGGCACAAGAAACCAAAACCAGGGAAAAGCACTAGGGGGGCAAAAGGCAGTGGTGTCCAAAAGGCAGAGGGCAACCACCAAACCTGCTATGGCTAACAGTCCCTGCAAGAGGTCCTAACGCACGGAGCAGGAGACAAACGGCTGTCCGGAGAGACCCCTTTAAGCACGTGTCTGAACGGAGCTCCAGCCCCGCCCCCGGAAAGGGCTGGTGCCCTTTTGCCCTCTTCAAAATGGTTCTGGGCTTCTGCTTTTGCGCAAAAGCGCGCCGCCAATCTAGATGCGCTTTTGCGCAAAAGCGCATCGTTCTTACGATGACTCCCGGACCAATCTAGACGCTCTCTAGTTAAAAGTATTTGCTCTCCGTTAAAAGTATTTGCGGAAAATCATGCCAGTCTAGACGTAGCCATCCAGCCAACTTTAATTGCTGAAGTTCATACTTCTGCTTTTCATTTAGTACAAACTGGAAGTCATTTTCACATTGGTGATTAGGTCTCCTTGGGCAAAAATGGGTATGAAACAATAAGGGTTGAACTATTCCACCGCTTGGTTATTTTCCCTTTTTTAACTGCATTAGTGCTGCATATAAGTGTGTTTCTGAAACACTTGCCATTCCATGATTGCTGAACAAATATTTACTATGAACTGCATTCATTAGGCCAGATGATTTTGATATAAATATAGTAAGTATAAATCATAATTTAAGTTCTTTTACCACTGGCATCAAATTATTTTACCTTTAATTACTTTGAAGAATTTACATAGATCATAACCAAAGAGTCAAAGGATCATTGCACACTCCTGATTTAGAATAGTGACTCCGTGTAAGGGTAAATTCATTCATTGTGTCTAGTAGGAGACAATTTGTTTCTTGCAAATGTTTCAGGAAATGTTAAGGGGGCTATTCTTCAATAAACCAGTTCCAGTTCACTATCAAACGCTTTGGCTTTTTAAGAGCTTATAGTAAATGGAAAGGACATGGTGATATGTTGAAGTCCTATTATTGAAAAAGAAGCACTGAGAGAAATGCATGTGTGTTCTATATGTCCTCTTTTGCTCTATGATAGATTAGGTAGTGTTAGTCTATTCACTCAAGAGTCATTCAGGTTTCAAATGACTATTACAAGAGTGCTACTACAATCAAAACTTCTGTTTGCACTTATTTTATACTGATAATGATAACTAATATATGGGGTTCTTTACTTAGTTACTTCTTCTTGTTATATCTGTTTATGTTATCATGGCTCAAATTTCTCTGAGACTAGCTTCAGCCCAGGCCTCAATTGCCTTCTAAATAGAATGCTGTAAGGCTGTGCAAGAGAAATAGCCACATAGCCACATTTCATCTAGCACCATAATAGCATGCCTCTTGCATAGACCCGTTTCCAGAAAGTGCCCAGGCAGGTCTGACTAAGAACTCGGTCTGCTTACGGAAGTTAACCTGGAAGCCTCACCACTAATGATATAAAAACTCACAGATGTACCAATAATCGTTATGCAGCAAACTTTAAAGAAAAGAAAAAGTCCAGCATGATTAGGAGCTGGAAACAGATGAGGGTGTTGGGTCTGAGAGGGAGTTTGGATGAAACAGGGGCTCATGACCTGGGACAGAGGATTGGGGTGCAGGGTTCAGGAAGGGATGTGGGTGCAGGAAAGGATTCTGGCTTGAGGGAGAGGTGGAGAAGAGGGTGTAGGGTCTGAGAGGGATCTGTGACTTGGGGGCAAGGGGTGCAGAGGGTTTGGGTGGTGACCTAGAGCAGGGAGTTGGGGTGTGAGAAGGGGTGGGGTGCCAGAGGAAAGCTCTGGCCTGGAGGTGCTTACCTAGGTGGCTCATGGCCAGCAGGACCCGCAGGCAGGCTCTCTGCCTGCCACAGCCTTATGCCACTCAATGTGCCTCTCTATGCTGCATGCTGTGTGTGTGTGTGTGTGTGTGTGTGTGGGGGGGCGCTTCACATAGTTCCCCTGCCCCCAGCACAATCATTCAGCTCTCATTGACCAGAACAATGGCCAATGAGAGCTGAGAGATTGTGCTGGGATGGGGGCAGCATGCAAAGTCTCCCACCCCCGGCACATAGTGCAGAAAAGCACATGGAACTTCCAGCTGCTTTGAGCACCATTGGACTGCTCCCTTCATGAGGGTCCTGGTGGAGGAGGTCGTGGGCCAATACAAAGGCTTGGCGGGTTGAATCCAGCCCGCGAGCCATAGCTTTCCCACCCCTGCTATAGATCTAGGTGCACAAACACAGTATAACCCTTTAGTAGCAGAGTCAGTTTCTTCACATTACTTCACTAAGGGTGCGTCTAGACTACATGGCTCCTTCAACGGAGCCATGTAAAGTAGTTTACTCGACATAGTCAATGAAGAGGGGATTTAAATAATCCCCGCTTCATTAAAATAAAAATGGCCGCCGCGCAGTGCCGACAATCAGCTGATCCGGCACAGCGCAGCAGTCTAGACGCGGCGCAATCGACAAAGGCTTCCCTTGTCGACCGCGCCGCATCTAGACTGCCGTGCTGTGCCGGATCAGCTGATTGTCGGCACAGTGCGGTGGCCATTTTTATTTTAATGAAGCGGGGATTATTTAAATCCCCGCTTCATTGACTATGTCGGGTAAACTACTTTACATGGCTCCGTCGACGGAGCCATGTAGTCTACACACACCCCTAACAGTAGAGATCCAGTGTAACTGGGACTTTCACTGTAATGTAGAGTAAGTGTATTTTTCAACACAATTCCAATCCAAGCGCACTGAGAGCAATGGAACTCCTTCTGTAGGTATCAGCACATTTTGGATTAAGCCCAATATGAGATCATGTGGGCCTGTTCCTGTCTGATCTGTACCCCAAACTCTTATTTATTTCAATGAGAGTTCCACATATGGCACTTCTCCAGTGCCTGCAAGAGGTTTTTTTATTGTCACTCTTTGCCTTGCATTGTTTATTGAGAGCCACTGCTTGTCAAAAAGGAAGCAGGTAGAAATTATTAGCAAATAGGTATCTGGGGGCACTTGATGCTAATGGAATAACTACTATACAATTTATTAGAGGTGTCCTTTTGGGAATTGTTGCAAACAACTTCACAAGGTTCAATAGCATAATATTTACCCACCTCTAACAAGTTTCTTGGAGAGAAATTATTTCTTGACTCAACAAGGATTCTTGATATACTGCCCAAATTAGATAGCATATTAAAAAGTAATGCTGGGCCACTTTCCTACAATTATACGTGTATCTGGGGAACAGACTGTTCCTTGTTTGCATGATGCTAGTGCTTATTGGCTGTATATTTTATTTACTGCTAACACTGACATCAGTTAGCCAGTTAATTCTTTTCACACATGAGCAGGTAGATAAAACGGATATGTCTGGGATGGTACAGATCAAAAGGCACATCTGATCTATTTTAACTTTAATTTTAACTCCAAGGACCAAACGAGTGCAATTTCCAAAGGTAGTTACTAATGTAAAGGTTATAGTAATATATGAGGGGACACGCAGAATTTTGTACTGGAGTACCTCATCTCTCACTGTTTTACGTTACTTCATTTTTTGTGAAGGCTAGCGCTAGTCAGAATTTTTTCAAAGCATTTATTTTGAGGAAAATGGTCATTTTTGTCGAAATCCAAATGTTCTAAAAATGTGTCCATTTTGATTAATTTTAATTTAGAAAAAATGAGAAAAAGCATTTCAATATCTTCGGAATGGAAAGTTTCAGTTATTCATTTTGTCTTGACTTTTGGAAAATAAATGAATTGTTTAATATAAAAAGCATTTTAAAAGATTCAACTCAGACTGAAATATTTGAATTGAACCAGAGCAATGATGTTTTTTCCCCAGACTTTTCTTCCATAGGAAATTTTGAAATGTATTGTTTTTATTCCATTTTGGAACAGAATGCATTTCAAAATAGATTTTGATCCCAAAACAGAAAATTTGGTTTTAACCTCTACTGAGGGTTACTTTATGTCAAATGTAAGTATGTAAAATATGTCTAAGTACAATATAGTGAGATACAGTTTGGTCTAGTGGGCTCTTGAGATACTCCATTGCTCCATCAGGAGAACTGAGCAGATTGTGCCAACCTATTCTGCTGAGTAGTAGCAGAAATCTAAACAGGAGGGCTATTTGAGAAATAAGGTACCATTCCTCATAAATAAGAATGGTGCAATCTGATCCTTAAAGTGTTACCCCTTTGGGAGAGAGATCTTCTCTTACTATTCCTGAAGCGGCAGAGCAAGATCTTAAGGGAACAAGAGTCTGATCTGAGTGCATCTACACTGTAGGCCAAAATAAGATCCGCAATTTGAGTTATGCAAATTGTATATTTTATTTCAATCTAATTTTGTAATAAACTGCTATTCTGTAATAACCCTCGTGGAATGAGGACTATAGGGACATCGGAATAGTGAGCCCGTTATTTCTAAATCTATTTCAGAATAACGGACTGGTATAAAAGACATAGGATAGCTATTTCAGGATATCTGGTACACCCCAAAATAGCGCCAGAGTCTATACATACTCCTCCACTACTAGAGTATCAGCCAGCGATGGTCACAGAAGCACTACAGATGTAGTGAGAACTTCATCCCACCAGCTGGCCATTAGACCCATACAATTCATGGCTGGTGAAGGTTGGTGGGTAAGTACTCAGTCTCGTACTTGTGGAGATTATCAGCCCCTCTCATAGAGAAGGCAGGCTGCCACCTGGTGCTTTGAAGGAAGCACTGATGCAGCTAGAGCTGCCAACTTTCTAATTCCAGAAAACTGAACACCTTGCCCCACCCACTGCCCCATTTTTTCCCCTGGGGCCAGGTCCCTGCCCCATCCCTTCCTACGGTCACATCGCTGCTCACTACATCCCCATTCCCTCCATTACTTTCTCTCCTCCATCCTCTCGTGTGCTTGTTTTCGCTGCAAGGCCCAAACAGATATATTTGTTGGTTTGACCAATCTATTATGCAAAGTTCATGTTTTATTTATTATAGGACACTAGAGCTGGCAGCAAAATAATCAAAATGTTCAACCCAGACAACACTGAAGTGATGATGGTAGGTTTCATGAACCAACTGGAGGAGATGGTTGATTGGGAGAGCACATCTGCTAATAGTTACTAAGGTTCATAACTAGTTATAATTTAGACCCTTTCCCCATGTTACTGGTTGACAATCACAGCAGTAATCCAGTCTTTTTACCAACTGCATCTGGCTAAGATGTCAGTCTTTCTTTTCTTATGCAGACCTTATTATTATTCATGCTTTTGTTGCCTCAGGATTGGAATATTGCAATGTACACTATGCCTTAAAACCATTCAGAGACTGCAGCTTGTGCAGAACACAGATTGTCACATATGGGGCTTCTCCGGAAGTACATGACCCCAGCTCTCTGGAATCTGCTCTAGCAGCCCATCGTCTCCATATAAAGATAAAAGGGATTAAGGCAGAGAACTAGAGAGGTCCTGAAAAAATTCTGGTATTTCAACTTTATTTTTTCATAATGGATCAGGGTGAAAAGTTGAAATATTGAAATGTTTCATGGAAAGAAAAGTTCCTAAAGTTTGATTCAGAAATAACCAGATGTTTTGTTATTTTCAATCAAAAGAAAAAAAAAAATCCAAACCAAAATATATGTTTTGATTTCTTGAACTGTCCAGAAAGTATTGTTTTCAGTGGATTTAATATTAAACTGTATTTCTCTACAGGCCACTAGTCATGTGACTCCTGTCTGATTGGAAACTGTGTTGCATCATGAATAGTATAGTTTGGCTCATAAGCGAGTGGGACCATGAGATTCCTGAACATGAAGAAATGTTGTCCACAGTTCAGTGCAGTTTTATCTTGAACTAATTATAAATTAAACATTTTGGAGCAGTTCAACAAATGTTTATTTTATTTTTCCAACTGAAAAAAAAATCAGCAAAATCAAAATTTTCCTGTGGCAAATTTCTAGTTTGTGGAAACTGCATTTTCTGTCAAAAAATCACTGTGGCAGAAAATTCCCAACCAAAACTACCTGGGTTCAGCCTGGTTGAGGGATCACCTCTTACTCCATCTCTGTTCTGTACTGCAGGTACTGTTCTGTACTGCAGGCATGCCCATATTGTATGAGCATGGGGAAGACTGACTGGTTGAGCTTATGTCTGGTGCTGACTGGCTAACAGATTTTATGATGACAGAAAATAAGTCTCAGTGAAAAACAAGCAAACCAAAACCAACACCTGAAGATGGATCACAGGAGGTGCTGTCATTAAAATAGCATTAGCTTATATTAAATATAACTCTAAATAGGATTTGGCACAACAGCTATTTTAGATATTTCATTTATAAAAATATGAACATGCTTTTATCTATTATTTTTCAGATTTAAGATTTTAAACAAATATTATTTGTTTTTCTCTTCCTCTAAAATACGAGTTTCACTAGGCATTAGCGATCAAACCAAACAAATCTTACTGCAAACATTACACTTTGAAAAAATTCTTTGCCTGACAGTTATTTTTCATTTCACTCTACTGTGGCATTTTTATTAGGTCCAAGTTTACTCACCTTGCCTTGAAATGTCCCATCATAATTAAAATGTCTGGAAACTTCGAGTTTTGCTTGTGCAGTGAAAATAAAATCTGAATTGACTCAGAAATCTGAGGACAGGTGACACAAAATTACTAAATCCCCGCATGTCTGGCAGAGATTCCTAAGGGTTCATGAGAGTACCTTTAAAGGAGGAGAGGAGAAAAGGGAGAGGTATTTCCAGATGTGTTGGATGGCTGGTACCTCTCCGCCTAAAGCAATGGCAGTTAAAAATATAATAAAATAAAGGGAAGATCTGATCCCCCAAAGCTATTCCCTGCTCCAGGGTCCGGTTAGCTCCCAGACATTGGAACTTCCAGACTGGGGGAAAATGCTAAGTGCAGTTGTGCGAGAGGCCAGTGAAGAGTGAAGGATAAAAGCTAGGTGAAGCAGTTGCTTCCACACTACAAAAATACTCTCCAGCTGGACCTGATCCTAGGTGGCAGAAAGTGGCTGGATGCTCCTTGTAAGTAGAACTGATTGAAAAAATCAGAATTGTCATCCCGTGGGCAATTTTGATATGTTCACATTTGTTTCCATACTGGATGGCGATGAAAAGTTGAAATAGCAACATTTTTCTGTGAAATGAAAAGTTTTGACACATTTCTATCAGGAAGTAGCAAAATGGTTCATGTCTGATGCGTTTGATATGAAACTGCATCCACCTGCACTGCTACAGTTCCTCAGACCCCCAATTACCTTCTGTGGATTGGACTTCTTGGATGGACTACATCCTTGAGCAAACACCGTGTTTTCCATTGGAAAAAAAACCATATTGATGGAAAATTTCCCGCTAGGGGCTCCCATAGTGTGTTTATCCTTTGCTCTTGCAGGAGAACACAAGAAATGAAGGCACTGGTGTCACCAGTTCCCATGTGTCATTTATACTAAAAATCAGAGCTAACAGCATTGAAATTAATGTCATTAAATGAGTGTAAATATAAGTGGTGTGTGTGACAGCATTATTATTACTACTACTAGCAATATTAGATGTCCAAAACAGGACTGAGGTCCTATTGCTCCTAAACCCAATACCAAGAGATAGCAAGAGACCTCACAATGTAATTCTCAGACAAAACATAATAAGCAAGTTCCACAGTCAGCAAGTAGGAGGGTGAGAGAAATAGCTCAGGCTTTGTCTATGCTGGAATTTTAGCATTAGCATTTCTGCTAGTGTAAACCACTAGTGTAGATAATGAGTGGTCCTGTAGAACCTTTGGGGTGCATCTACCCAGCAGGGCTTAACTCGAAATAAGCTACGCAAATTAAGCTACGTCAATTACTTATTTATAGCTTATTTCAAAATTGGGAGCATCTACACAGCACTTATTTTGAAATAGAGCATTCTTCCTCCAACTTCCCTTATGCCTCATACAATGAGGGTTACAGGAGTCGGAGTAAGAAGTCCTCCAGCTTGACAGTATTTCAACATTATTTTGAAATAACTGCCTGCTGCGTAGACAGACTAAATTATTTTGGAATAACACTAGTTATTTTGAAATAATGTTGCTGTGTAGATGTACCCTTAGGGTACGTCTAGACTACAGGCTTTTGTCGACAGAGGCTTTGTCGACAGATACTGTCGACAAAGCTTCTGTCACCAAAGAGCATCTAGACTACATCCAGTTCTGTCGACAAAGCAAGCCTCTTTGTTGACATGAGAGTGTAGACGCAAAGGACAGTGTAGATGCAATAACGCCTTCTGTCAACAGAACTCTGTCGATAAAAGAAGTTATTCCTTGTAGAATGAGGTTTACCGCCGTCGACAAAACTGCCGCGTTCTGTCAATGTTATGTCAACAGAACGCGGCAGTAGTGTAGACGCAGGTATAGTTTTGTCGACAAAAGTCCACTTTTGTAGACAAAACCCTGTAGTCTAGACACACCCCTAGGGACTGAACAAAGACATTAACTGAATTAGCCATTATATTCAACACCCAAATGATATCAAAAGCTAAGTATGGGACACTTACAACCCACTCTATTAGCCTCATCTAGCATGGACACTATAATTGACAAGGGTTTTTTCCCTCCCCTTTGTGGTTTCTGTGCCTCTTTGTGCCTCTTGCTCCACTCATCTGAGGAAGTTGGTTGTGCCCATGAAGGCTCATGGTACTATATATTTTTTGTTAGTCTCTAAGGGGCTACAGGACCACTTTTTTAAAGGTTTTTTTAAGTTACAGACTAACACGGCTACCCGCTGACACTAGTGTAGATGTATTGTATGCTGGTGACATTTATTCTGATTTGAAGTCCTTTATAGCAAGGGGGAGAGTGCATTTCAGATGCTCCAGATTTGGGATGCATATGTTGGGAAATTTAATGGAAGAATTAATTATCTTCTGCTCACAAGCAGAGCTGAATAAGAAATGGTGGAATAGGAGTAGAAGTCAACCTGAGCGAACATCTAGGGAAGAAGACAGAAGTCCAAGGGCTGGCAGGTATAACTTTGGCAGAAGTCTGAAAAGTCCTCAGGGCCAAAATAACAAAGTGTTGCTCATAACCTCAAAATGCACTTCCACTATTACTTACCACCCTCCACACTGTGGTATTAATGGCTCTGCTTTGACCAATAATACCTTCAGTTAGTTAGGACCCGCACTTCCCTGTGGAATAAAAATGGGAAAATCTATTGGCAAAACGCCATTTGAAGACAACAGTATTTCATCTTCTGTAAGGACTGCTAATTCAAGTCCTGTGTTTTGTACATGTTATTAATGACACAAAACTTACTTCATTTACATTAGAGAAAATTTTAAGACAAGAGAACAGACTGAAAAAGGCCTGTCTAGCACAGACATCACAATGCCTTTCTCTTCACGAGGTAACTACCTGGTGTTTTTGACATCTCTGGCAAAACCACTTTTTTAGTTTTCTTTTTTCAGCATAAAAATATGGCTGCAAATGCAAGCAGTGTTGAATGTGCATATGGCTGTACGTGAAGGAAGCATGTTTTAATGCTCTGTGGGGATGCCCACTTCCAAAATGAATGGCTAGCCTGATAATATTTTTTCCTCCCTTAACATTCATATGTAAGAGACAGTGGTGGCAGAACTGAGTATTGGCCTGTCCATAAAATGCTGTGTGTGCTTTCAAATAGCTCTTTTTGGACATGATGGAACACCTCAATATTAAAGCCTTGTCCCATATGATTGCAAAAACCTGGTTACTAGCCCTTTACGTCAAAAGAGAGTTTCTGCTGCAGCAAAATGGGATTTATTATTTTTATTCCTGTCCACATACTCATCATTTAAGGTTTCCTTCTAGACTGCCACATTCCTATGCTAAATAACCTTGACTATAGCTTGTTAGGGAGTTGCATCAATCCAGGATAACACTAGATGTTGTCTATTAAACTGGAACATGTCATTCATTGTCTTGCAGACTGTAGGCAGACCACGAATGTAATGAAGATACCATGAATGTGGTATAAGTAGAACACAGATTTCTTAACTATCAAATCTAGGCAGTATCCAGCAATAACTCATCCAGTGTAGGTCACCGTTCTTTTGTAATCCACTACACATACAGAAGGACTGCCACCAGCCTCTACCTCTTCATTCCACTTGGTCCCAGCACCACAGCTAGGATACCCTCTCCTAATAATGGGTGAGTTTGTCTCTTCTTATGTTTGTATGTTCTCTTCACAGTACCAGGCATTGAGAGTCCCAGTCACAATGCACACCTTCGTTACGAGACGTGTGGTCTAATCTTCTTTCAGTTTTGTTTTGTTGGGATTTTGTGGTACCCAATAATAACCAAATGAGTCAGATGCTGGGCAGAAGCAAGGGTCTTCAATACTTCATTCAATTCAACAAGACTTTATTCAATGTGCACAAAGGGAGAGCCCCGGTACAAAAATCAGCCAGAGTCCCTCAAGCAAGGAGCCCTTCCCCTTGCTATTTTATAGCACTTGGCAGTTACATAACAAGTTACATAACACAAACCTCTGGCCAATAATATTTAACATTTCCATATATGGATTTGTTCATCACATGCTTATACTTCTCCACTCCACATGTTGAGCTCACTTCCCTCCCCTTGGCCTTTTCTAGAATGTTCCTAGGGTGGTGAGCCACAGCATGCTTCTTTATGCATACAAACCTTCTAAATCACATTTTGTTTAAAATGAACACAAGCATACCCTTCAGTTTCCTTAGGGAATTGGACCCCAAGGCTACGTCTATACTGCGTCACTATTTTGGGATACCGGAAGTATCCCAAAATAACTATTCCACGTCTTTTGAGCAAGCCCGTTATTTTGAAATGTAACGGGCTCGCTATTCCAATGTCCCTGTAAACCTCATTCCACAAGGATTAAGGGACATTTCAGATTAGCGCGCTATTCTACAATTCTTCATCACTGATAGAGGCAGAGTGAAAAGAATGCAGAACAAGCCAGTATTTCTGCAGGTAGTGGCATTGAGGTCAGTCTGGGTAAGGTGATTTATGGAATTGTTAGTAACCCTGTGTGATTAGGATTTGCCCTCCTCCCCCTCTCTCTGCTTTTTTCCACTTTTACTTCTCAATGTCTCTCTCCTCCTATAAAGTTAGACTAAAAACATAGGGCTAAAAGGTTTTGCATTAAAAAGCATAGACTGTATACCAAGGAAAAATTGAACAGCTCCTTTTTAATTAATATGATTTATTAGATCTGAAACGAAAACAATACTGCTCTAGTTTTTTCTAGTTCTCTCATTACTAGATTCTTTTATTGAATCTCCCTTCCTTATTTTCCTTGTTAACTTTGATAAACCTCCCAAAAAGCAGTAAAGCCCTGTGGAGTAGAACATCTCAGTTTTCTAAACCTATTTATGAGGCTATTCACTTTTCCACCCTTAAGTTGACAACATTTTCAGCAGACAATGATAGAATAAGGAAGTTTATTATAATGAGCATGAAGAATAAAGGGATTATTTTTGTTAGAATTCAAGGTAGCCCTTGGCTTCTATGAAAGATGAATATGTTACTAAAACATATTGTTTTCCTAATTAAAAAACAGACCAACTCTTTTGCTTTGAGAAATTAATCATATCAAACTATTTTACAAAGAACTCCTTACTCTTTTGGTTGGTCTGTGAGAAATCTTTTATTTTCCAGGCAGACAAAAACTGGAGTCCACCTGAACATTAATTACTGGGAGTTTCTGCCATTAGTCTGAGACATCTGAGTTCAGTGACGAGTGCTGGGGAGCGATACAAGAGGGGCATGGACCACATGACCACTCCCCCATGAGACTCCTCTCCACACCACTCCTAGCTCAGGGGAGAGCCCGGCCCCAGCCCACTCTGCTCCCCTGGCTTCCAGCACCACTCTATTTCCTGCCACTGGTTGGAGGTGGGGGCAGGGGAGGGGAAGCCAGATTCCTGGTGCTGGTACCAGGACCTCCTCCCCTCTAGTTCCCCAGGCCACAACACTTGGGAGAGGGGGCTTGAGGGAAGGGGTGGAACAGAACCCCACACTCACCAGCAGAAGGAAGTGCAGTGACACCTCAGCATTGCTTCCTTTCCCACTGCTACTGATGAGTGCAGGGTACCTCTGCTGCGGCGGCCACCACTAGGCCCCCCACTAGACTCCTGTGCTGCTCTGGACCCCTCCTCCTGGCAAAGTGCAAGTCCTGAGATGGCTTTGCCCACCAGCTGCTGGCCCTTCCTCCTCCCCCACAGTATTTGGGGCACATGACCCTTTGTGCCCCCCCCCCCATATGCATCCCCTGTTCAAACTTGAACTATGGGACAAACTTCATATTTGTATTCAATACTCAAACAATTCTCTTGAATATAACATAAAAAGTTGGTTGTCAGGAAAATTTGCTAGATGGCACTCTGGAGGCCAGATTTCTAGTAGCGCTTGTTTTTTTTTTTATTTGACCATAAATGCCGAAAGATTAGTTTCATGGTATTTTAATATTTACAGTCTGTTTCTGAATAAGATCAGTAAATTTGGAGGCAAAAGAGCTCTCATTAAGTTAGCATGAGTATAAACAGTAATGTATCTGTGTCAGTGCAGATAGTGCTAATGGAGGCATGAGCATCCTGTGCCAAGTATAACCCCCTGAAACGGTTGGGTATGGACTTCGTATAGCTCACCCAGGCCTCTGGTGCTGCTGTGCATGCTATCTTGGCTATGTTGGTAGCTTCTTACTAGCTTCATGAGTACCAGTGTGAGGCTGTGTAAACGAGGAAGGGAATCACAGCTTAGCTGTCAGTGGAGACATAGCTTGTGTGACACCTGATTTGCACTGGTATAACTCCACTAGTTTTAATGGAGTTACACAAGGAGAAAAAAGTGAAGTATTAGAGTTGTGAATCACACCTGAGTCTCTTCAAATTCTCTGGAAAAGAGGCGTAATTTTTAAAAGCGAGGGTAATTAACCATTGGAACCACTCAGCAAGGATCATGGTGAATTTTCTGCCACTGGCAATTTTAAAGTCAAGATGGGATATTCTTCTAGAAGATGTACTTGGAAGTCAATTTGGGGCTTGTGTTATTTGCACCGTATCATCAGACTGGAAGATCTCAACGGTCCCTGACAACCTTGAAATCTAGGAAAATTCATTTCCATTTACTTCTGTTTCTGAGAGTTGCTAAAGACTAAAGCATTTTTTTCTAGAGCTATTTTATTTGGTAGAAGAACATACTATAAAGTCATGGAGTTAAGCTAGGTGTGGCAAAACATTTCCTGTGGGTCTCTCACTCCTGGAGGTTAGTGTTAGCCTCAGAGGCTCACTGTGGCCCTCCACATGGCCTTTTTCTCTGTACTAAAGGCAGGAGCCACAGCCTACTAGCCATGCTCATCATAGACTAGTTCATAAGCTGGAGGTAAACTCCCCTCTGGAGTCCTGATCGCCCTTTTCAGGGCAGATTTTATGATGTCCTGGGGAGTTTTGGGGAGAACCTGAGCCCGCCCACTACTCTGGGTTCCGGCTCAGGGACTCTAAGGCAGCGGCAACAGGCAGGGTTACTGCCACTCTCAATCTGGCAGCTTTTCTCTGAGACACTTCCCCAAACTAACCCTCCCAGTACCTCTCCTTTGGTACCTGCTCGTCAGGCTTCATCTCACACCCACACAGCTCTTCTACACCATCTTCCTGTCCGTCACTCTTTTCCTAGCCCCCTTCCTTGCCTGGGGTAGACCTTTGAAAGCAGCACCAGAGGCCATAGTTTGCTGCAGGTGTCTAATTAGCCTGTAGCTTTTAACAAGCTCTAATTGACCTCAGGTGCCTGCCTAATTATGCTGCAGTTAGGCTTGGGCTTTTCATTCAGGGAGAGTAAGCAGTTCACCCAAGTCCCAGCATGTCTTCCCTCCATCAGTGTGTGGCAACCAGCTAGTCTGGCTTTGAGCTTTCTTTGTAATTTCTTCCCCTGAAAAATCAACACGGAAATCAAAAAATTAAAAATAAAATAAATTACCCATTTCCCTTTCCCCCAAGCCCAATTGCTCATCATGCACAGTTAGCTCACTTCTGTCTCTTCCTATCCTACTGCAACTATTCAAGCAAAATCTGGCTAGAAAGAAATATTTGCTACTGAAACACTCAAAATGCATTTGCTCATGAAAATATACTTTTTCAAAACCCAATTTAATGCATTAGTGACACAAACCTACAGCAACATTTACACAATGTTTATTTTTCTGTGCCATTTGTAATAAGGACTCATTGCAGTTGATTTTAAACAAATACACCATTGACAGCCAGGTTGATTTGTAAGTTGATAATGTTTTTCATATAGCTCTTTTAGGATATGTCTATAAAGCAGGACTAAAGTCAAATTAAGCTACGCAACTTCAGCTATGTCAATTGCATAGCTTAAGTCAAAATAGCTTAACTAGGCTTTAGGTGCTGTCTACACAGCAGGAAGTCGAAGGAAGAACACTCTTCCTTCTACTTCCCTTACTCCTCATGAAATGAGGGTTACCATAAGTTGGAGTAAGAAGTCCTTCAGGTTGACATTATTTAGAAATAGTGGCTTGTAATATAGCCACTTTTTGTTATTTTTTTATAACTTTTTGTTATTTTGGAATAACATCATTTTTCCAAAATAATGCTGCTGTGTTGACATGCCCTTGGTGAAATACTTTTTAGTTTCTTCGTATTCAAAATTACATTACCTATTATACTTTCTCTGTAAGCCCCTTTATCAAAGCTACCTATCTAAGATGATTATATGGCCCCCATTACTTTAGTCTCAAGCACTTTACTTCTGTAAAATATTTATCCTCTCACATCAGAGAAGGGGATGGATACAATTCTGAATATTCTACACAAGATCTAGTTCTAACTGATGTAGAGTCCGCATGAACATATGTGAGTGTACCCTCTGTACCATAAATATCCTCCCTCGCCCTGACAGAGACTGGAGAAGCAATGGGCGGGGAACATAAATTTCTGCACAAATCTTAAAATCCTGTCCACAGTGTACGTTTTGGAGAGCTGGGCTATGCGCTGGTGATTTTCTCTCCAGATAGAGGGGATGGAATTCCATCACATTGCAAAGCAGAAGTAGAATTGGTCTGTGGAATTACAGCAACCGCAGAGCAGGATTACCCATCACCACTATAACTCCTTGAACAAACCTTCATACAAGGGATATACTTGCCCTGCTGCCACCTGCTCCTAAAATCCTGTTGCAGAGCAATATTCTATAGAAATCCATATTCTTGACTTAGCAAACTTTAGCCACCTAATTCCATTGTGAATTGGGCTCTCCTTTCCCGGTTCAGCTGGGAGGCTAAACTTTGCCCTTGACTTCATTGAAATCCATGGGACTACCTGTGGTCAGTACAGAAATGAGGCTGCACAGCTGTCTGTACTAAACTCAGACCAGAATTTAGTTGTTAAATTTATGAAGTATTTGCCCAACTAAGGTGTATTTTCAAGCAAGAAAACAGCTGAAAAAAGCACCAGTAAGAACTAATTACCCCCAAAAATAAATCTTTAGAAGATGTTTTCTTACAAAAAATACTGATCTTCAGAAGATGTTTCCATAATTAAAACAAAAAGATAACCTTTCCAAGCTATACTATACTATATTTCTCACTATAGAAAGGAACAACCATATAATCAACCATTACTAGTCCTGTAGTTTATGCATAGAATGCAGTAACCCAGAGTGGCATCCAAATCAAGGAACAGAAGCAAAGCCATGTGACTTATGTAAATAACCAGCACAGCGTAAACTGCGTATTCACAATGAACAGTCTACAAAAGTTTCCATCAAGTACAAGAGTACAGGTCAAAAATTACTAATCTGAAGATTTCTGCCAATTATTCTGAACAGATGAATTTCAGAAGTTTTCAGTGTGCTCATGTCCAGAAAAAGTAAAGAATGGGAGCTGGATCAGTCCCTGTTGCAAGAGCATTTCTCACTGCAACCCTATTTCCTTTTTTTCCCCAATATATTGAATATACTATTTTAAAGCAAAAGAAATGCAAGTGATCATTTGTCTATTTACTATTTCTAACCAATGTGTCTGAAGAAAGAAAAACATTACATTTACTGTATTATTCTAATTCACAAATGCATTTATTTTAATGAACGTTGACTGCAGTTCACATTGTACTAAATAAATGTGGTCATGAGAGAAGGATCACAAGATTTTGACAGTTGCAATTTAGGCTCCTTTTCCTGACATTATTCCCCATTGACTAGATTTATAAGAAACTGAAGCAGATGGGTTTGTTTCCCAGTTTTCATGACAAAGCTTACCCTGGTATTATTTCACTTGAATATCCTGAAAGTGGTGGGAGGAGGGTGTATGTACAAAATAATACACTGAGAAGACTCAGATGATACTAGGCTAGGATGATGGAATTTTCAAAATTTGTCAAGCCATGTAGATAATTTTGTGAATGGTATAAATGTTATTCTGGTGTTTGTTATGATTTTTCTGGTGTTTGTTTGATTATGTTTTGAATCTGACAGCATTTTAATAACATAGGGTATGTCTACACTAGCTTGTTAATTCGAGCTAGGTAGGCAAATCAGGCAACCGGAGTTGCAAATGAAGCCCGGGATTTAAATATCCCAGGCTTTATTTGCATGTTCCCGTCCGGCCGTCATTACTCCTCGTGGAATGAGCTGTAACAGTTAATCCGAACTAAGGACTTAGTTCGCATTAACTTTAAACTGCCGCGTGTAGCCGCGGGCAGTTCGTTCGAACTAAGGGGGATTTAAAAATGGCGGCCGGACGGGAACATGCAAATAAAGCCCAGGATATTTAAATCCCGGGCTTCATTTGCAACTCCGGTTGCCTGATTTGCCTACCTAGCTTGAATTAACGAGCTAGTGTAGACATACCCATAAAGCCCACTATTCAGCCAAACAATGATATTCTCATTTTAAGAGAGTGTAGTGCTGCTAATTACACAAGACAGATTATATATAAAGAAAACCGAAGTGGCAAATCTATTTGGAATATTATGGCCAGATTCCCTTCCCAAGTCTCTTCTGTCATAGGCTCTAGGCAAAGCCCAGTATGGAGGATAGGTAAGAGGGAATATTGCAGTGTCATCAAGCAGCCCAATATCCCAAATTTGAAAGCTTAGTAAAGCCCCCAAAATGGGCATTGCTGGCTAAGGAGGAAGTTCATAAAACAGCTTTGTACCACTGAGAGAACAGAAAGGAGGTCAGCGAAGACTGAGGTCAGGTCTACACCACAGGAGAAGGTCAAATTAAGGTAGCTGGAGTCGACATATTGTAACTGAGTTTCCACACAGTCTCCACAACGGGAGGTCGAAAGGAGCAAACAGTTCCGTTGGCTTCCCTTACTTCTTGCGAGGAGCAGGAGTACTGGCACTGGTGGGGGCACCCTCTGAGTTCAAATTAAGGCATAGAGATAGAGAAGTAAATTCCATGAGGTAATTGGAAGTAAGATTATTTAGGGTTTTGAGATCAAGGGCTATGATTCTGCCCTCAAAAACCCATTCCCACTGAGGTCAATTTACATGTTGATACGTGGTCAGTTATTCCAGGTGACTCCCATGGATATAGGGGGAAGGAGTATGGATAAAATAAGATACACCCCCTGAAACAAAAATAAATGGAATAATTTCCTCCCTGGATCTTTACATAAGCCCGTATCCCTTCAGATATAGTTGTTCCTACGCAGATGTATTCTACATGTTCATTTGTGCCATTCAAATAAATAACTGTTAATGAACTGTTATTCTAGATGTTAATGACATTTCATATTGGTTAACATAGGCATAATGTTAGTTATTTACTCCATCTTTCTGTCTCTGGGTATGCATTACCCTAAGAGGACAGTGGTTCTTCATATAGAAAATAGCTTTCTTTACTTACCTAACTCCATGCAGAAACCAATTAACATTTTCTTCACAAAGGATTAGGCCCTGTGAAAATGTCTAATGTACCAAACTAAGCATAACTGACACTTCCTTACTTTGATAACCCTTTGCTTATCTTTGTGCAGTGCTTTTGTGTCATCGTTAATAGTCTCATTATGTCACATCTGCAATGAATTATTTAAACATTTCAATAATAAACTACCATGCGTCTGAACAAGAAAATAAACAGACTCCTTCTTCAGACCAAAAGTAACTGAACCCACGCAGTTTGCTTTGCTTCTAGAAATAGTAGGGGGTGGATCATACTCCCAAGGTCTGTACGCTCGGAGTTCTGCTGGTAAAATATCCAGGTCCCCTTTCTTGTGCTGTATCCGCAACCTCCACTGTATTATTCATTCCTCCTCTCTCTCCGGCCTCATGGAGAGCCCTCTGTGGGGTCAGGATATGCAGGGGAGCAATCCGGGCAGTGAGTGATGCTGGGAGGACATTGTTTTCCTTCTAATCCTGTTCAGATTATTAGCAAAGTGACACAGCTGCAAGATGCAGAGTCCCTCAGTGCTGGGGAACCTCCTCATTATGGGAAGCCCTGGTAGCAGCTCCAGGGAACTCATTCTGCTTTTATTTACACCCGTATAAATGAGAATGATCTCCAATGAATTAAGTAGAGTTACACTGGTGTCAAACAGGTGTCAAATCAGAGCCGGGGCTGTATGCTTTCACATACGTGTACCTAAAGCAATGGAAATAAACATTTTTTCTCATTTTAGCAAATGTTTGTATAGTGCTTTGCAACTGAAAAGCGCTTTAGGAGTGGATCGGTATTAATAACATAAAGAAGTTGACACATTGGCCAGTGCTCTGAGATCATGTAATTAATAAGAAGCATTTAATGAAAATATAAATCAGAGGATAAAGATGGTAATAATTAGTGGATTAGTGAGAGAAAACATGGCCACATTACTATGCAGTTTGCTGTTGTTTACAATACAGCACTGCATATTTATGACAAATTACTACTTTTGTCCCCATGGTAGCAACTCAGAAAGTAATTCATATCAGTGCTGGAGGTCACAATATTTCTTCTGCGAAGAAATATTGCACAGAGACATCACTCACAGATGGCATAAGCTTCTGGCTCTAGCAAAAAATGGGCATGCTGCAAACTGGCAAACACCAGCTAGTTCAAACGTTGCTGTTACTTTTACATGTCTCAGCTGGCACGCCTACCCGGAGACAAATAACTTGGCAATAACATTCCACTTGTAATTCTGTCCAAATGTTACCTTTGTCTCAGTTTCTTTGCATTGTTGTCAGTTAGGCAGTCCAAATAATAAGAACAAAATACTATGTTGGCTTTCATTTTGCTTAGAACCAGAGAACCTAAGAAGGCCAGTGAATTAATGAACAATAATTAGATCTTGGACATAATTCAAGATTTATATTGCTTTTAATTCAGCTCAGTAATTTTGATGGTTTGGCAATGCATATCAATTAAGCAAAACCTTAGATATTTAACGATTCAGAAAATCCAAGACAGTAGCCACATTTTTCAAGTAAAACTACAAAGAAAGAATAATACCACCCACTTCAACAGTAGTCACATTCTCAGGGAGCATGTCAATAGCAGGATATTATTTTGAAATAACCTATTTTGAAATAACTCCTGAAATAACTATTTCGAAATAGCATGTCCACATTACAGGGAAGCCTCGAAATTAGTCAAAGGCAGGCTCCATTAATGTGGATGTGCTACCTTAATGTAGAGCTCCAGGAAGCACTGGGGAGTAATTACTTTGAATGCCTCTGGGGAGTAGTTATTTCGAAATAGCAGTAGTGGAAAATCCTCATCACCACTATGTCAAAGTAACTATTTTGAAATAATTGTTATTCCTTGTGGAAAGCAGGAGTTATTATTTCAAAATAACCAGCCTGTTATTTTGAAATAATGGGCTTTGTAGTGTGGGCACTCTGCTTGTTATTTCAAAGTAAGGGAAATTATTTCGAAATAACTCCCAGTGTAGACCAGGGTTGACTGTGCTGCTGCAGCAGCAGACAGTACTATCAGAGTATTTCTCACTCCATGCAGCCCCAGTGCTGATGCTCACTGTGGTCGTCATGGCTTGGGGAATTGTATGTAAAACATGTGTTCTGGTTGATTCTATGACATTGTTGTATGATTGTGTCCTTCAGTACATACTGAATCAGCCATTTGCTACTGGGGCTGGTGTCATTTATCTCTCAGACCAGGAACAACTGTGAATTACTAATCTTTCTAGTGACATATTTTTGGCCTCTGTCTCCCTCTCTTCCTTTCGGGACATTATATTTAACTGGGATCCTGCAGACGGGGGACTGCTCGAGCCCATACAGGCCCACCTCACTGTGGGATGTTTTGACCAGGCTGGGCCAAGCCCACCACACTACAGACAGGGGCTGCTTGGGCTGAGCCATCTGCACTGCACCATGTGTGTGTGTGTGTGGGGGACTGCTTCAGCCAGGCTGGGCAAGGCCCACTGCAACTATGCAGCTGGTGGGGGGCTGCTTCAGCCCAGCCCAGCTGGAGTGCCCCTCTCCCGAGCAGCCCCCTACCTGTGGCATGACGTGGGTTGGGAACTGTTTCAGCTGGGTCAGGCTGCCAGTTAACTGGGTACCCCATTAGGATGCTGGTAAGACTGATGTTTACCGGGATACCTGTTAACCGGTTAATACTTTACATCCCTTGTCCCTGGGAAGAGACACCCAAGAAGCATTCCTAAAGGGGTGTTTAACCTCAGTCTCCACTTCAGATTTCACTGTACTGTGCTAGTGATGGACTTGATTGATTTTTGAAAATCTAATGTATACATAGTTGCAGCAAAAGTACATCTTACCATAAATCTGGATGCCAAACTGTGTTGCTTCCTTCTATGGAGATAGGAAGAGAAATAATGTAAATGAATGCATGGATTCTCCAGAATTGCACCCTTTTCTTCCCAAGTATAGGCCCTCCAGGGGGCTTTTTCAAAAGGTGGAAATTGCAGGAGCTTCTGGTTAGATCATTGGCAGTGTTCCTGCGACTTATCCAATGCAAGCAAATTCCAACAGCAGTAGCATTGGCCTATTGCCACTGGCACTGAGGCACAAAGCTGGATCAGTGAGCGTGACACTGCACATAGATTATACTGTGAGAAAGGGGCTCTCAGCCGCATCCAGACAATTATGAAAAGATGAATATTATGTATTACCATCCCCGAGTTATATGAAGTGGTATGCGCGTTTGCACCTATTGTATAATGTGCAACACCAATAGCACTGCTATTGTTTATGGTGTTGTACACTCTCTTAATCCTACGCTGCCAAGATAGCTGCACATTGGTCAATGTTAGAGAGGGTTCATAAGTGACTGAGGTAATGGCTACATCAGTTTTCTTTAACTAATACAAATTGTTTTAGTTTTGTGGCAGCACTGTTGCTCCCAGGCAGCTGACCAGTAAATATCATAAGAGGCTGCCAAGTCTTTTGTTGGGTTGTTTTCTTCTCCCCTTTTCCACAGGGTTTACATTATGGCTATGTCTAGACTGGCATGATTTTCCTCAAATGCTTTTAACGGAAAAGTTTTTCCGTTAAAAGCATTTGCGGAAAAGAGCGTCTAGATTGGCATGGTCACTTTTGCACAAAAGCACTTTTTTGCGGAAAAGCGTCCGTGCCAATCTAGACGCGGTTTTGCGCAAGAAAGCCCCGATCGCCATTTTCACCATCGGGGCCTTTTTGCGCAAAACACTTTTTAGCTGTCTACACTGGCCCTCTTGCACAAATACATTTTCGCAAGAGGGCTTTTTCCCGAACGGAGCAGAGCAGCATAATATTTGAAGAACACTGACAATCATACATTAGATCGCCAGTGTTCTTGCAAGAAATTCAAGTGGCCAGTGTAGACAGCTGGCAAGTTTTTCCGCAAAAGCGGCCGCTTTTGCAGAAAAACTTGCCAGTCTGGACACAGCCTATAGGTTTGGGAAATTATAGTCTAAATACATGCACCTGGGAAGCAGCTATTGTGATCACTAAAGACTGCAGCTGCTATAGCAGGTTAGTTTCTTAATGTAACAGGAAATTTCTCCTCCTTTTTCCTAAACCATGTGGCCTTTTGGAAAGAACCACAGGGGAGGAGCCAGCCAGAGGCTAAAGCAGGCTCAACAGCTTCACCAAGCAGTTCAAGCAGGGAGAAATGAGGCTGTTTTTACTCTGAACATCCCATGCTCTGTTAGGCTGTTCACTCCAGTCCTTCCCACCAGCTACTCCTTTCCTTTTCATCTGGTTAATCCCCTCCTAATACAACTCCATTGTAAGGATTTAGATAGGAAAACAAAACCAACCTTGTTCACTCTGCTTCCCCTTTGCCGTATCCTACAATGGGGGACTTTTCATGTTAATTGAGCAGATTTATTTAGTAAAAGAATTCCATTGCATTGCATTACTGGGCAGGCCTATATGGTTGGGAGGAAATCCAGGTGTTCTGAGCTAGCATTAGAGCCAAGGCCTGCTGCCTACCTAGAGATGGGTGCTTCTGAGATGACTAGCATGGAACAAGCAGTTGTGAAGTGTACCATGGCACTTCCAGGGCATATCATCACTAATAAGGGTATGTCTACACTACCAAGTTTTGTCAACAAAACTTATGTCGACATCCAAAAGTCAACATCCAAAAGTTGACAAAACAAAAATTGCCAGAGGGCGTTGACACTTGCTCCCTCTGTTGCCAGATCACGTCCACGCTGGGGCACCATGTTCCTACTGCAGGGCAGAACAGGAGCAGTCCAATGATTTGCTCTTTGTTTGTTCCCCAAAAGGAACAGTACACTCAGCTGTCAAGATACTTTCCCAAGCTTTGAAAAGGGAAGGCACATGCCTACAGGGCAGCAAAGATTAAAATGCCAGGGCTGGCATTGTGGGATACTGGTGGAAGCCAGTTCTGTTGACAAAACAAACAGTAGAGTCTACACTTGCTCTTTGTTGATAATAAAGGGAGGGGAAAAGAAAGAAGCCTCTCACAGGGATGGAAGTTTTTTGTCGCCAAAACTGGGCATTTTACAAAAGTTGCATTGCAGTGTGAATGCTCCAACTGTTTTGTTGCCAAAAGGCAGGTTGTGGAGACAAAACCCTGTAGTGTAAACAAAGCAAAGGAGGAAGTGAGAGATATTACTTGAAGAGGGGTAAACACAAAATAAGAAGAGACAAGCACCATCTTCATTATTCTCACAAGATTCCTATGAAGTAGGTATTTATTATTCTCCTCCTTTTACAGTACAGAAACTGAGGTAGAGAGATTAAGAGATGAGCATACTTCTGTACATTAAATTATGAGACTATCCTCTCCCATGCTGCATTACTGTCCTAATTATGCATCCTTAGGCTTCTGATGGGAATACACCAATGTGGAGGTTATTGGATGATGGTAAAGAAAATGCAGATAAGATTTTTCCAAATTCTAACTGTGTAACATAACTTAATGATGTGATCATCTCCGATGTGACTGAAGGATCCAAGCAAGAACAGCTGGATTTTGCATTTAAAAAACAACATGGTGCTCACCCTGAGACTTCCAGTGCAACATTGACAAATGTGATGGTGAAGAGTGGATTTTTTTAAAAAGGTCTTTCAAGACGTTGCAACCTGCCAGAGGAGACTTTTCAGAATTAATTACCACCACAGAGGAGCCTGCTGAAGACCTTCAAAGTGTCCTGGTTTAGTATCTGTCTTTATGTTTGTTTTTCAGAAAAAAATTAAAACAGATGACACAGGAAGTATGAATCATTTCTCTTAGGTGCACAGCTTGAATTGTACAACTTTATTTGTTGGTAGAACATTTCTCTTATCAGCACAGCAAGGCCAACAGCCAAGACCCTTGGCAAGGCAGAGGGCTGCTCTCCAATCCCCCCTCCTCCAGAAGGGGCAGGGCCTTGGGCAGAAGGAATGGGCCTGGGGCTAGGCAGCCCTCTGACCAGTCTTCAGTGCTGCCAGGAGAGTGCCCCATGGCTCTCCAATGTAAAGGCCCCGGGTTCCGGTCGCTGACACTGACACTGTAGCGATGGCAGCCAGGATTGCCAGGCCCTTTTGTAGCATCAGGCCCAGGACAGTTGCTCCTTTTGGCCTCCCCCCACCATCAGAGGGTCTGTATCAGCAACATCAGCAAGTTTTACCCCAAGTTCATGGCCCCATGCTGTATGACTAATCTGATGCCACAGACAACAGACAATAGACAATCTATAAAATATGTTGAGAAAGGTACCCAAAAGCATAAAGATTACTTGTAGATGATAACTAATAGGCAGTTGAGAGAGGCTGAGAACTCCTTGTTGATGTGGGAATGAAAGAAGTGTCTTCCCTTGTAACTAAAGAAGGTGCATTGAACTAATGGACCTGTCACCGCTGAAAAAATGTTATTCAGGAGTGAAAGTGTCCATTAAACGGCTACAGTTAAAAGGGCTTTAAAACTGTCCTCCATGAAAAAGCAGCAGGATGCTGAAAGTAACACGGCAACTTGTGGAAGATGTGAACATTGCCCTGCTGTGGGCCTTCTTATTCCGTTTAAAAGATCTATCATCCCAGCCCAAGAAATGAAGCAAAACTTAATCAAGTGCCTAAAGGAAATTTGATTAATTTGTGGATAACCAAAATAATAATGCTCTCAGGTCTGAAGTCATTGTAGTTCATGTAATATTGGAGAAAAAATAAGATATTCTATGTTCAATAAGCATGCGTAAGCAGGGTCCAGAGGTGCAGAAATTAGGGGAGTAGGGGAGGGGCATGCAGCACCCCAAGTACTGGGCATTCCAGCTCCATGACCCTGCTGCTCAGGGTCCTGGCTGCTGATCCCACATCCCTGAGGCACAGGGGTCTGCTACTGAGCCCCCACTCAGCCTCACTCAGCCCCACTGCCGGCTCCCTGCTCGGCCCACTCAGCCCCACAGCCAACCCTTCATTGGGCCCCACTGGCAGTCCCTCACTCTGCCCCACTGCTGGCTGCTGGCCTCTCTCTCAGCCCCACCATCAGCCCCCTTTTCCCCACTAGGCTGCCAGTCCCTCACACTCTGCTCAGCCCTAGGGTACCAGCCTGCTGCCAGTCCATTGCCCCGGGCTCCACCTCTGGGCCCCGCATGCAGGTTCCCAGTTGCAGGCCCCAGCTTTAGGAGCTAGTGAGGGGCAGAGACAGGGGCAAGGGGTTTGTGTGCAGCTCAGCATCCCCCTCCAAAAACTGTTCCAGTGCCACTGGCAGGGTCTGAATGAACTCTCCCCTGACTACCAGTTAGAGTGCAGGAGAGACTTAAGGAGCAAATGGTATGTACATGTGCACACCTAATCTGTGTAGGTATCCAACAGACAGAGGCTATAGAGCTCCAAGTGATCAATTTTGGCTAGTGTTTAGTTACAAATCACGTATGTGTGCAATGCAGGGGTAGTGTTGTTGTCTTTATTGTATGAATGAAGGGGAGCAGGACTTTGTTTAACCTGTCCCAAATGAGCAGGCATCCTTAGCTGAAATGACCTTGTTAACCCAGCTGCTTGAACACCATATCCCTATGAAAGAAAAAGGGGGAGCGAGGACAGGTGAGGACGGGTGTCCCTGCCAAGAGGTGTGCATGACAGTGCATGCAGTGCACGGACATCTAACTGGAATTTATATGAGCGCTCACTCAAAGAAAAACATTTAGATAATAAAACTAGCCCTTCTTGCTGCCCACTCCATCTGGCAGAAGGGTTACAGATGTGATCAGTAAACTTACAAATAGGCCAAATGCAAGGAAGCAGTCTCATCCCAGTGTGCTCCTGTAGGATCAAGTAGAGCCTGACAAAGCACTTCAGATTCATGTCTCTCGTTATGCCCTTCAGCTAGATTGCTACTTTTAGCAAAAACCCAGTTTGAAGCAGTTTATTTTTGCTTCTTTCCTTCCTCTCAGGCCTTCCTTTGTCTTCTCCCATTCCTTGCTCATTGGCAGAATAATGGAAAGGTTTGTGCTTATTTATTTTAAGACAGGTTTTCTTTGTCTTGCCACTAAAGCTCTTTGTTGTATTACTTTTTGAACGACACATCCTTCCCACACTACAAGTCATATTATTTATTATTCTCACAGATTGGGGACTTTTCCTTACTAGCCACAAACCATAAAACCAATATACCATTTTCTTAAGCAAATTTAAGGCTATTCTAATACTTGAAATTCCATAATGATCCCTGCACACTAACTTCAAGGCAGCTGTTCAATAGTCTTCAACGAATTCAAGCTATTTTTAAAAGAACATGTGTCATAAATTAAAATCTCACTGGCTATCCTAAAGGCCAAAAGATAAAAATCAAAAAGGAAAAATTTGCACCAAGGAAAGTCAAATTAATCCCTACAGCAGTGACAAGAGTCAGAAATGAAAAAAATTAATATTTTACATGCATCAGCAACTGAATAATTCAGCATTTAGAATAGGTTATATAATGTTAGGAGTTGCTTTATGGTTTATTATTCAAATATCTCTGTAGCCCAAGGTTTATAAATAAACTATAAAACAATCCATACACTCTATCATATTTTATTCCTTTTATATTGATTGCCACAAGCCATCTTTGTTTATATTGCATAAGCATGTATGTTACACACTGTAAGATATCACTAATGTTTAGAGGAGATGGAGTACATACCAGGTGAATTGCTAAACAAGTTTCTGTTCTAGTCTGTGTCTTTCTTCTCCTTTATTGTGCAAAGGCACCTTCAACATTTAAAATAAAATGTTTTAGTTTTTCATTTACATCAGAAATCACAGGAGCAGGAACGATTTTGGCACTCTGTGGGGAATATGGACAACAACAATTCAAAGTGGAAACTTAAAATATAAAAGGTGCTTAAGATGATAAACCTAGGATGAAGTGTCATATTCTGCCTAATTAGAAATCTGCCTTTCAAGTTTCAGCCACACATTGTGATGTTGGCAAAAATTATTAATATCATTTGGAAAAAAAGAAAAGTGAAGTAAAATGCCAATCTTAATTGTACTTTGCACATATGATTTCTGTAGAGACATTACCTTAAAATATTGTGACTGAAGTTAAAAAAATCTCAAATCCAAAGCCATCCCACAACAAACATTTCCATGCTGAGGTTACCAATTGAAAATCTTATCTTACTAATTGGAATCAATTAGTTTTTGGAATCTGACTTCAAAAGGGATAGGATCAGGCTTAATACAAATCTGGAATTCATAAATAGTAGTTGAACTAGTCAAACTAGTCATTATACTCAGTTTATTCTTCAGATATGGCCCTTGTTCTGTTTTCAAAATGTCCCCCAAGTGATTGATTTTTTCTGAATTTGCTCATGATTTATTTTGATATTTTGGGGCCTGTTTCTGTTGCATGAACTGGTCACAGCCAGTGCTCCTTAGAATATTTGATATGCAAAATTTGTTTCCTGGATATGTGATTGGTCATTAAATCACATTGTATAATTTCTACTCCCTGACTAGATTACCTTATCTGTAGAACAGAGCACTGCCACATAAATCACTGGGGCTGCGTCTAGACTGGCATGATTTTCCGCAAATGCTTTTAACGGAAAAGTTTTTCCGTTAAAAGTATTTGCGGAAAAGAGCGTCTAGATTGGCACGGTCGCTTTTGCACAAAAGCACTTTTTGCGGAAAAGCATCCGTGGCCAATCTAGACGCACTTTTGCACAAAAAAGCCCCGATCACCATTTTAGCCATCAGGGCTTTTTTGCGCAAAACAATTCTGGGTTGTCTACACTGGCCCTCTTGTGCAAAAGCATTTGCGCAAGAGGGCTTTTGCCTGAGCGGGAGCGTCATTGTATTTGCGCAAGAATTACTGATTTTGTACATTACAAAGTCAGTGCTCTTGCACAAATTCAAGCGGCCAGTGTAGACAGCTGGCAAGTTTTTGCGCAAAAGCGGCCGCTTTTGCGCAAAAACTTGCCAGTCTAGACGCAGCCTGGGGGCATTAATCTTCCAGTAGTAGGAGACCAGTGAGTGAGCACATTAGGGACAATAACATAGCAGGAAACAAGATGAATAAGGAAAGTTAAAGTACACTAAATTCTAGAGTTAGGTCCTTCTCTTGCTCTAGTAATGACTATTATTCTTATGGTTCACCCTTCTTCCCTGACTGTTGCTCTTACTTGACTGCCACATCTCCCTGATAACTGGAGAAGGTGAGATTCTGCTCTATATTGTGGGATTGGAGTATGTATAAGTGTTTTATACAAGTCCAGCCTCCTATTTCCCTCTGTCCTCCTTACTTCTCTGTTCATACAGTACTTTTCCATTTGGGGAGAGGAAGCCAGTGACTTTATAAACGTTCTATCCTAAACATACAAAACCAGTCTATATGTGTTTGTGTAGGATGTGCCAACACTTGAAGAGAATACCAAGAACTGTACAGAGATGTGTTTGTGCATGAATGCCTGACTCGCATGAATAAAATGTCCCCAAATATCGGAACAAAACAAATAACAAGATCAGACAGATTCAGGATCTCAATATGGGCTGGCTCAAGTTGCAAGTTCAAGTTTGCCAAGTATATCTGCTGATATATTTTCTAGCTATTTGACCAGCTCTACATATAAGTATAGTTAAGGAGGTTCAAATACAGGAAAAAATATTAACTGACCTGTCACAACTGAATTTCAAAAGCCAAATATTCCAAAAAAGCTCCCTAAAAGTATTCCTTGCTCAGAAAAATGGTTTGGTTCATTCCTTCTCATGAATTATCTCTGGTAATTTTCAGGCCTAATTATAT